>OU452238.1:3579102-4302684 GCA_911728455.2 Marthasterias glacialis
CTTAGCACACAATCATATTGCTTAGCAGAAACAGGTTACCAGCCAAAATACCATGTAATGTATATTGTGTGTGACTGGTTCCCTCTTCCCTGCTAATTTTTGCTTAGGCCCTGGGTTTGCCGTAAACTTTTTCATTGACGAGCCAGCAGGACCAGTTAGCTTGTCATTTCACTGGTCCCCCAGCATTTTCACTGGCCTAGCATTTTTAGGTTTCCTGTCATTTGTGTGAGACTTGAGTCATCATCATCCTTTGGCTGTGAGTTAGTGACTACAAGCTTTCCTTTATCTTTTACACAACAAACGGGACCTATGGCTTTATGTCCCATCCAAAGGGCAAAGCAATAGAACAATTTTGACAATGTTTATTTCGTAAGAGGAAAGGGGAGGTAAGCCAAAACATCTGATGTCGTCGTTCCCGATCGGCTTTAAGTCCCATCCAAAAGGCAAAGCAATAGACCTTTATCATGGGTGTGGCCATCTTGATTTTCTCCCATTCAAACCAATGTAACCAAACCGAGGCTCGAAGGGCAAATAGTCTGGTTCCTTTTTATACAATGAATATTAGCATCTATTACTGTTATTGGATACAGGGAACATGACCAAGATGGAGGTAGCATGATAAAGGTATATTATGCTTAAGTGTCTTGCTCAAAGACATAAAATGTCATGACTGGGACCCCAAACACACATTCCTGACACACTAGACTGCTCAGCCACTGCACCCGACCTTTAAACCAGGGGACTTGACTTCAAAGTCTCAAAGACGATCATAAATAATACCAACACTATTAATATTCAACTCATCTTGTGCAGTGTTAATTATTTATTGATCTCAAATATTACTTCCATAGAAAAAAATGATAAAATGTACAGTTGTACAGCAGTAGAAAAATGGGGTTACTAAAGAATTAATACACAAATTTAGACAATGTTTATTTCATGAGGGGAGAGGGGAGGCAAGACCGAACATCTGACATCGTCATTCCTAAACGACGCAAGATGCTGGCCTTCAAAACCAGGATCATCGGACTTTTGCTTGGAGTCTTCAATGGGCATTTGATGGTATAACACAACCAGATGTCTCAACCAGATGTCTATTTTCAAGCGCAGCTCATAGCAACCCATTAAATGCCCTGCATGGGACATCTTTGGGACAGTTTTGCATGGGACATCTGCACGGGACAGTTTTGAGACATCTGGTGTGTCTGTACCAGACTATAGGGCAGTATCAAACTATACAGAGTCTAAACTATTAAGTAATATTGCAAGCGGAGACAGCGGCGTAGCCAGGATTTTTCAATGGGGGGGGGGGGGCACAGGGTCTATGTTTTTTATTGAATTACATGAATCTAGATTTTTTTCATGGGGGGGACGGGGGCACGTGCCCTCCCCCCCCCCCCTCCCCCCCCCCCCCCCCCCCCCCCCCCGGCTACGCCACTGAGTAGAGAATTAAACACATCGTAAGAATTGCACATTCGATGGACACTATCGTATTCCAACTTGCTTCAACAATTTTTTCCAACTTGAATTTCCCAGTGCTTTAGTGGTCAAGCTAAAAGAATCGTAAAATTGTCCAATATTTTACCTTTTTCTTTAATACAAAAAGCTACATTGAAATAATTATTTTGTATCAAAAATTCTATACGGGTTAGCATCACCTGCACGCACGACCTATGCATTATATAAAATACAAACTTTGTATCACCAAATTGTAATCACATTGATGTACATTCGACTTATAATTAATTATAAATGACACTCTGTGTCCTTTAACCCTCCTACTGTCCGACCATTCAATATCATCCACTGTGGTTTCGAATGATAAACTATGCCAGCCTGCAATTACAATATCATGTGGTAAACGCATGTATACACAATACACTGTCAACCCTCCTACTGTCTGACCATTCAACATCATCCATTATGGTTTTGAATGATAAACTATGCCAGCCTGCAATGTGTTATCATGTGGTGAATGAATTTACACAGTACAAAGTCAACCCTCCTACTGTCTGACCATTCAATAACAACAACTGTGGTTTTGAATGATAAACTACATATGTCATCCTGCAAGATGACATCATGTGGCAAATGCATCAACAAAGCACATGGATAGTTTTGTGAACAGTTGTTCCACCCTACACCAAGATTATTACATAACGACATCAGGTGAATTAGGTCAATAGAATGTGGGCACGTCATATCAACAATTATTCTTTCAGATTAATTTTTCCACCACATCAATATCAATTATGCATCTGTATGTTGGACTGCATTTATATGCAAAGTGATACATTAACACACACAAAATTGAAAAACAAAAAACACCCTCTACAATTACTTTTACAAATATTTATATTGATTTGAATTACTAAACATGCATTGCCATTTTCTGCAAACTTTATGGTAATAAAGAAGTTTGCTTTGAAGGTAAAATAGCTAATTTCCTGTTGTCCGAGAAGTTTCATGGGAGACACTCAACAAATAAAATCCGTCAAAGATTAGTAATAGTTGGTTAAAAAATCCAAAGTGAGCTACTTGGAACCAGATGTGATGTCAGTCAACAAGCAGTCATGTACAAACAATTTGCACACGAATGTGACGGATTTATGAGTAATATCCGACGTCCAAAACCCTCCGCCATCCCGTGAGATTAGTTGCTTTTTACAGGTAAGAGTTGACTTAGAGATTTGAAAACTTTCTGCCCCGGAAACGGGCCCTCATATCTAGGACTCTGTAGCTATGTACAGCACAGAGGAAGAGCTCTACATACGGTTAACAAGCATTATGCGCAGTGTGCATGGCGTTTGAAAATAATTTTCTGGATCTTTTTTTTTTTTTTTTTTTTTTTCCCCATCGTCTGTCAAAATTCATTTGGAAAAAAAAAAACATTTATAGTTTTTAGTCTTTCTTTGAAAAATCGGGTGATGCAACTTTAAGTATTAAGATCGTGTATTCTCAAAAAGACAGAGATAACATTTACGAAAATATTTAAAATATGTTAACATTCCAGAAAATTTTAGAGAGCAGGAAGTACAGCATAAGTTTTTGAACAAGCACATCCCTTCAAACTCTTTTATTGAAGAAACTTTCCACCACCATTAACTTTTAGAAGATACAACTTGTTTTTCCTGGAGACGGCAACATTTCGAATGATTGCCACTAAATGTACTCAAGATTAAATCTTCATGAAGTTTTAAACTCCTTGTTTAAGTGTTTAAAATAAAACATACCCAAAAGTCTACCTTGATCACAAGAAAGGCAAGAAGGAATAAAGTAAAACGTGAAAAATACACCTTCTGAAAGTTAACAAGGGAGATTTTCTCTTATAAATACCACAGTCTGAACAGCGCAAAAATATAACACAAAGATAAAATAGTTCCAGTTTGAATATTGTACCCTGCAAGATAAATAGCAATAATTGTCAAACACCTCAAAAAAAATTGAAGAAGTTTTAATGAAAAAAAATAGTGACATTCTTTGAAAAAAAAAAGCTCCTCACCACAGTGATAGCACCAAAATACACGCAGAAGGTAAAATAGTTCCAGTTTGAATATTGTTCTATGAACTATGAACTCTGAATAGCAACACCTCAAGGGAAACTGAAAAAATAGTTTCTATGAAAAATAGTGACATTCTATAGATAAAGCTCATTATACTAGAAAGGAGTTCACTACATAGCTGCGTTTAAAATGAAATATTTAAATAACAATTTTGAAGACAGAACATGAGAAAAATATAATTCTTTTTTTTTTAAGAAAAAAAAACTACACTAAAAAAGAAAAAAGAGTACCTTGACTACCTTTGTTTTCTGTGATAACAAAATATTACCACCGTTTTCGGAAAATCTACAAACACTGTGTTAACAAGTTAAGTCTGGCCCTAAAGTCATTAATTAAGCTGCAAAGCATAGAGGTTATTTGCTAAGCCAAATTTGGCAGGGTACCAGTCATAAACACCACACATCACTACATGTTTTTGGCTGGTAGCCTGTTCTTGCATGCAAAAAGTTGTCTTAGCTTAAAAAAACACAATTAATTATTTATTTTTTTGTTACATATATAAATAGTTTTGCTGCTAAGCCAGTAGAGGGCCCTGGAGTAAATACATTAAAATAGTTACTATGTTACGCCAAATATCTGCGCCAAATTTCATGATATAACTGCTAAGCACACTGAATTGTCGGGCACGGAAAAGCCTTGCTTAGCGAAAACGAGTTACCAGCAAAAAAAACAGCATGGTGTACATATTGTTCGTGGCTGGTACCCTGCTTGCTTTTGCCGAGAAAACAAAATAAATTGACCAATCAAAGTCCGTCTCCGAATCAAGGGCTAGTGGCTAATGGTGTTGCTATGGTCCTCCTGTGCGTCCATCAACCCACAGCCTTACATTCTACTCCGCAGCTAATCAGAAAATACCACGAAACAAATTTATCTGCTGAGCGAAAAAAATTAGCAGGGAACCAGTCAGGAGCGGTTTACACAACATGGAATTTTTGGCTGGTGACCAATATTGGCTACACAACACTCTGCTCCAACCAGTGGCTTCAAAATGGCTGCACATTCTTTTCGGTAGAAATGCTAATAAATCCTCTGTCCGAATGATTACAAATGTTTTAAACATTTTTTAAGGCCAAATTGAGTACCTGAATCCTCTAAACATTTTTTTACACAAACTATTTTTGTTTTTTACTTTTCCTTACAAAACAGAATTTAATACATACATGGAAAATATTGAAAGCTAACACCATGTCACCAAAGTTTATTTACACATACAAATTTAATTATTTTCTGATTAATACAAATTTATCTCCTTTTTTTCTTTTTTTTTCTCCTGTCTTTTTTCCGTACTTTAAACAAAGGTTTGAAAAAAAGGTGCTAACCTGAAAAAGGCACCGGCTAACCGGACCAAAACCAACATACAAAATATTTTGGTTTGGCTGGTAACCTGTTTGAGGAAAATCTCAGTAAGTTCATGCCGAGAGATTTCAATAAATTTGCCCTCAGTCTGAGAGAGAAAGAAAGAAAAAAAACCACATATGAAATAACAAGAGATTTCAAGAAAATGATGAACCCGAAAATAAAAAAGGGACGTTTTGTTTGTTTGGGTTAAAAAAAAACAAAAAAACAAAAACACAACCACCTAAAAACCTTTCAAATTTGCTCGTAGTTGTTGGATTCACTCTTACACCCACCAGCTAAGAACAAAACTCCATCCTACAAGAAAAAAAAAAGAAAAAGCTTTTAAACATTTGCTTTGTTTCAGAATTCTTGGAGGAAAAAAAAGAAGGAAACTGACGGTTATGTACGGGGATGAGAGTGGATGAAAATGAAAAATCCATGAAACACCGGTGGATGTTTTGGTGGCTACCAACCACGCCATAACCCGTATCAATGGAAGCATTCTGTGCTTACATGTAGATGGGGAAAGCACCTTGGTGTCGTCAAAATACAGTACAAGTATTGTAGTAAGAATGAACAATGGCCTGGATGTATGTAAATGACACTTAAAAGAAGAAAAATGTAGTAAAATAAATACCACAACAAAACTCCGGAGGAATCTCTTCCCTGTATGTTGTACCCACACAATGGGACATAACTAGTATGGTGCTCATATTACATTCAGGGCAAGTGTACGCACTATTAGTTCTGGCTCTCAACATTGATGTTGTTATGGCTGTGGGGGCTGGGGACTAGTTCACAAAGGGCGCCCTCTGGCAGAGGTCAAAACAAGGTTGCTCACTGGCCTAACCTGTGCGTACATAGCTGTGCGTTTCCATTGTTTCATCATCGTTTTGCCTAAGGTCTAATCGACTAGAATTGTAGATGGCCGACGACTTACCCATCAAAATGTGCTTCTCATGATAAACGTGTGCAGAATTACATGAACATAACCAGTTAGTCTGTGGAAACCTAGAGCTAACCCCCCCACACCCTTCCCCTCCCGACCCCCACCTCCAATTCATTTCTCTTACCAAAACACATTGCAATCACAATGTAAGTGCCAATCCTTCAAAACTGGTACTTCGTTTTGACAGGTCACCCAGCCCTTAAAGTCACCTCCAAAAGCTTTTAAACTAAGAACAAAAAATTATCACTGGATGCCTTGTTGATCTTTCTGAAGGTTCCATTTCATCCTCTACCCACCCCTCCCCCCCACCTCCATGAAAAAAATAAATAAATAAAAAAGTACAAAAAGAAATCTTCACTTAAAAGATCTAGCCACTCACCTTCACAAGAATAGGAAAGTCTTTCCAGAATTCAAAGTTTGGTATAAGTTCTATCCCTTCCGCTCCTCGCACAAATTTAAGGAAAAGAATTCCAATAACGAGATACAGTATGACACCGACGCTAAATCTGCAAGGCCAAACAAAAAGGGGCTGTCAAAACTTGTACTAAGCGTGGAGTTAATGCAACAACAAAAAAGGCCACATCTTGAATCTCGCCCCAGCCCAGGGGCTCTCAATGAGCAGACCTGTCGCATACTTTTGTATGCCCTTTAGTTCTTACTTACAACTCAATGGTGGGCTTGAGACCATGTCAAAGTTCTGTTGCTGAGAGAGCCTCTCAAACATCGTGCACATCTTAGTCGCGGAAAGAAAAATCCCGAAGGCATACGCCCGCAATCCAGTGGACTGCTGGATTGTTCTGCCAGACTGCAACATCGGTCGAACTACGGGATCATTCCTACACGAGAGAACATGTTCCGGAGGTCCAACGGGC
Organism: Marthasterias glacialis; assembly: GCA_911728455.2. NCBI lineage: Eukaryota > Metazoa > Echinodermata > Asteroidea > Forcipulatida > Asteriidae > Marthasterias > Marthasterias glacialis. The sequence continues at coordinate 3,585,825 of OU452238.1, forward strand.
TGATCCATGTTCAGCCGTTGGAATACTTTAACGATCCAATTAGAATAATAATAATAAAAATAATAATATCTTGGTCTTATAATAACGCATGTATCTACCAGCAACTGGGTACTCAAGGCGCTTATCACTGTCATTTTTTTCTCACATGTTTCTGAAGTTTTTGAATTATGAGACCCATTTATGTAGCACCTTATTAGGGTTTACAAGGTGCGGCGGCGCATTCAGCAGCCACTTCCAGAAACACCGGGGCAAACCCCTTCTCTGAGCGATAAGTGCCACTGGGTTCTTCTATGTGCATTACACAACACGTCCAAAGGTCGAAGCGATAATGGTCAGGTGTCTTGCTTCAGGACACAAGTGTCATGACCGGGATTCGAACCCACACTCTGCTGATCAGAAACACCAGAGCTTGTGTCCAGTGCGCTAGACCGCTCGGCCTGGACATGCCGTTTGGATTTTCGAGATGCTCCCTGGGGCAGAGCAGTACAGAATCCATCAATCTTGGGCAAAAAGAGTGGATGGAGTCTTGGGGGTTGATTTCTACATGTAATCTTAAAAATCGAGTGAGCTTTTGTTAAAACTTACATTATGCAGAGAACAGACCCAAGGCTGAGGTTACCTCCTCCGATGCAGCCGTTTTTACAAGCACAGTTTGACCGTAGATTGAACAACTGCATGAACAAAACAAACAGCTTCATGACAATAATGAAAAGAAAAAGGCCCGACTTAAACACCTGCACTCAAGACAAAGATGTCGTACTCAATGTTTGTGACTTGAAACTCGTGAGCACAATGTTAATTATTACAAACATATTCAGGGCTCGAATTTTATACTGGACCGCAGGCCCGAGGCCAGTGATTTAAGCATCGGGCCAGTAAACTCACGACTGGACAAGTCCGATGGTCTTGTGTTTTACAATTGAATAACATTACCTCACTCACTGTGTAATGTATCGACTATGGATTAGACAAATACCTTTCAATTCTGTTTGAGTAAGGAAGTATACTTAACACCCACTAAAGACAAATGAGAAACCTTCTCTTACATGTCTTAGTGCTTAATTGTTCAAATAAAAACAGTGAAATTCATGTTAAGCTATGTCACCAAGTTTTTTCTTATTTGGAATCTGGTCTTTCTACAAAATTTTGGTCCAGTTAATACTTTCAGCTACAAGCCCTGCAGTCTTGTGAAGTTTCCCTCCAAATTCAAGCCCTGATATTTATTTCTTGATATAAAAATATGCAAAATTCATTTGCTATTTTTTTCTTCCAAAAATGATTAAATTTAAGTAACTTGTGACTCAGATACAGACTCCACAATTAAGACTCCAGGGTCAGATTCAGACTCGACTAAGTTGATTCAGGAGTTGGATCAAACTTGACACTGAGGATTCGGACTTTGAGTCGTCAGAATCCAATCTGGAGTCTGAGTATTCCTGTGAGTCATGAGTCTGGAGTCCAATTCGAGTCCTCAGTATCGATTCCGGAGTCTGGTGTCTGGAGTCCAAGTCCTCAGTGTTGAGTCCAAACTCTAGACTTAACACACTGAGGGACTTTGACTTTGACTCCAGACTCGACACTGAGTACTCTGACTCAGACTCGGATTTCGACACTGAGGACTCTGACTCAGACTCAGACTTGAATCTGAGGACTCTGACTCAGACTGAGACTCTGACTCAACACTGAGGACTCTGACTCAGACTCAGACTTGAATCTGAGGACTCTGACTCAGACTGAGACTCTGACTCAACACTGAGGACTCTGACTCAGACTCAGACTTGAATCTGAGGACTCTGACTCAGACTCAGACTCAACACTGAGGACTCTGACTCAGACTCAGACTTGAATCTGAGGACTCTGACTCAGACTGAGACTCTGACTCAACACTGAGGACTCTGACTCAGACTCAGACTTGAATCTGAGGACTCTGACTCAGACTCAGACTCAACACTGAGGACTCTGACTCAGACTCAGATTCAACACTGAGGACTCTGACTCAGACTCAGACTTGAATCTGAGGACTCTGACTCAAACTCAACACTGAGGACTCTGACTCAGACTCAAACTTGACACTGAGTACTCTGACTCAGACTCAGACTTGACACTGAGTACTCTGACTCAGACTCAGACTTGACATTGAGGACTCTGACTCAGACTCAGACTCAATACTGAGGACTCTGACTCAGACTCAGACTTGACACTGAGTACTCTGACTCAGACTCAGACTCAACACTGAGGACTCTGACTCAGACTCAGACTTGACACTAAGGACTTGCACTCAGACTCAAGGATACTGTCAGGACTTCAATACAAGACAGTTATTTATTTTGTTCCCCAATATTACTAATTATAACACACCTCTCCCTGGTTCTTAATCCTGATTGGCTGAAACACGGTCGCGTGGGGTGAACTAATATAGCCTAGTGCATGAAATCTGCACCACACGCGCTTCATTTGGGGGAAATAGTTCGCAAAGCAGGAAATAGTTTCAAAAACCCAAAAACTTTTGACTGGTAAACAGCGCCCTAAAGAGAACGAAAATGGCGGCGTCTGCGAATCGAGAAGAATCTCCGGCCAAGAAACCGCGATTTACTCTTCTAACCGACATTTTGGACTGAGGTGTGTTATAAATATGGACTGGCATTAGTCGGGCAATAGTGCACGTCTATTCGGCCTCGGGAAATAGGACCCTCTCCTGGTCACTCACAGGCCCGAGGGGTGCATAGACGTGCACTATTGCCCTCATTGTCAGTCCATATGTGTATACTAGTGATCGATAAAAATACAGTCGACTCTCGTTAATACGAGGTCCGCCGGACTGGCCCGTTTTTCTCGTATTAACCGAAGCTCGTATTATCCGAGCGCGGTATTAACAATGCACAGTGCATGACATAATGGACGCCCGTGTATAAATGCACCCGTACTGCAATGGAAACTGCATAACTGCGATCATATACATGTACATGTACCATACAAACGTACAACATTTTGGGCAAATAAAACTGTTTTGATTTAATTAATTTTTTTCAAAAGTCAATTTATGAAAACAATTTACATTTTTCATGACTGAAAAAGAGTGCATATGACTTTAACTTGCCGTTCTTGGCAGCCAAGTTTCGGTCCCAACGGCCAACATGACAAGTTGAATGTTGATTTTCATTGGTTTTCACACCTTAGTAAGGTCACAGTAATGTGAGATAGCTCATTGCTAAGGCAAGATACCAGCGAACAATAAACGGTCTGGTGTCCACCTCTCATCTGCGTTGTACTACCATTCAATAGACTGGTACCATTGCCAGCGCTCAAATAGCACCTCTATTGATCATGATCAACGGAGCGGTAGCACATGTTTTGAAAGGCTGGGACGTCAATTTTTCACCTCAATGAAGGTAAACTATCGATGCCAAACAATTCATTCCCCAAACTCGTTGTAAAAGTAAGACAAACAATACATTTGCTCGTTACAATACCTCGTATTATCTGTGTTCTCGTTATGACCGTGCTCGTATCATCCGTATTTAAATGCATTAAAACACGCACGGGGCAGTTCGGGACCGGCAAAATACCTCGTATAAACCGGAACCTCGTAACATCCGAGCTCGTATTAACGAGAGTCGACTGTAGATGGGAGATCGACACAAAATTAAGTCCACATCTTCAAACTAACAGGTATTAAAGGCAATCTAGTGTTTTAGAAGGCAATCTTTCTATAGTTGAGTTCCACAAATATTAATTGCTGGTCTACACAAATATTGCACAAAAATACAAAAGTATTGGGGTTTTTTAAACTTACATAATTTCCCGTATCTTTACCCTGTTCTCCTTTAACTTCCAAGACTGGCGTAGTAGCTGTTAGGTCGCACTCTAAAGATACAGTGGATGTCCTGAAAGATAATCACATTTAAAAGATAATTGAAATTTCACGCTCAAAGTCCAAGAAGGATATCAAATCTGGTGAAATACAGCACAGGACTTTTAAACTAAGAAGGGGTTATTTTGGATTAGGGGTAAGGGTAGCCCTGGCCAGACTCTTCATCTGACCTTGTACGCGAATACAGAGTCCTAGCAAGAAGACTGAAATCTTACCAGTTAGAAACTACTTTTTCCACCTCATGAACATTCCAAACATTGCTTTAGCCGTTGGGTGTTTGGCCGTCAAACAACACGTTTATAGTTTTTTCACTTCAGCAAACTTTTAAACACAGTTCTGCACCCAACACCCCATAAGGCGTGTGTTTAAAAATGCATTCACTAATACCACAGACAGTTTATCCAATCTGATTGGTCGAGAGCATGTCACATGGGGGCGTTTAAACGGCGGAAAAAGACACCGGCAGAGAGTGTTCATAAGCAGTCAGCAATTATACTTACGCGGATGCTAATTTACGCGTAGCGCAATCAATACATACCGGTACTCAATGTAAAGTCTTTTAACATGAACGAGCTGCTCGGGTTTGTCTATACCATCAGCTGCTGCTAAACTGTCGGTGCGGCCATCTTGTTTTTTGCCAATTCAAAGCAATGTAACCAAACTGAGGCTGCAAGGGCCCACAAATTGGTCTGATCCCCCTTTGAGTATGAAGAGATTTAGTATCATTTATTTTTACTGAAGATGGGGTAACATGTTCTCAATACAGACCTGGTTGTGTCTCCCTCCATGGCAGTATACACTATCGATGTCCCTTGTGCATCGAAAGTAGCGCTTGCTTGATCTCCTACATCGAAAAACTCCTTTCCATTCTCGCTCTTCTGGCATGCCTGGACAGAACAAACCGAAAGAAATCAGTGTGGCAAGTTTCGGAAATTACATTTAATATAGCCTTATGAAAGGGACAGTAATGATGTCATGATGAACACTTATAAATTATTATTATTACTATTATTATATCTTTCTGGTAATGAAACCAAGGGACTCTCAAAAGCGACTTGCACTGTGACCCGTAGGCCTGAAGATACCTGTGTAGAGAAGATGTTGAAGAAATGTCAGTTTTAGAAGTGGGAGGGAAAACCCCAAATAGGGAAAACCCACGCAATCAGGTAGGGACTGAAAACCCAAGCCACATGCAAGGCGCCAGTCCGGGATTCGAACCAGGGTCCACAGAGGTGAAAGGCAGGGAAACAAACCACTGAGCCGACCTGAATATCTAAAAGCGCCGGTAACCACCACACTGCTTCCGCTTTTTTCGACCAGGACAGGAACTACATAGTCTGGGACCTCTTTCAATTTAACTAAATTTGGTATTCATAATCACTTTTAGACACATTGGGAACATGACCTAGTCGGTGGATGGATATTAGTACAGACCTTTCTTTTGCAAAGTCGCTGCCCGAGTTTTTGACAAACCAACACAAAGCAAAAATAGTTTTTAGAATTTGTTGGAAACAAACCAACCAATAATGGGATGCATTTTCTTTGAATTATAGAAAGTTTGCAAAAATGAATTTGGTCACAATGTCTGTCAACAAGACTCAAATAATAATAATATAATAATAATAATTTGGGAGGCTAATCATCCTTACTGGCAGCTGAGAAGCTGAATTGCGAAGGACGCGGCTACAACGTGTTCGAGCTGCAGGCGTTCAAGGGCGCCTTCGGCAGCCTGCCACATCAACCCATAAAGAATGTTTTGCTACATTTGGCTGTCCATGCCAAACCAGCACGGTTTGTTTATCAACAACATAAAAAGGTCTACATCCATGTACATTGTATACATACCGCAACATTTTTACAGTAGGCGTCAGTAAAGCTGTTGCATGGGTTATACGCGTAGAAGTAGCCGTCCGGTGCTTTGGTGTACGGAAACCTGTTGATGTGATCACAGGAAGATGGTTACCTAGACATACATGATTGTGGGTAGAAGGGTAGAGGGTAGGGGAAGAGGATAGTGGAGGGTGACTGTAAGGGTTGGGGTTTAAAGCCCCTTGTCACTATCGGTGACGCGTCTGTAAATGCTTCCATTCTTTGCGCAAATCAAGATATTATGCAATAAAAAATTCAGCTCTTTTTATTGTTTCACTTGCGGAAAAACAGTAAAAATGTATTCAGCATTTTTGTGCGCATTCTTAGGCAGAGTTGTGGTCTCATGAAACGGAAATGAATTTCTGAAATTTATTTCATTTGTTGTTCACAAACTGTAACACTTCACGCAGAAATTAGAGAACATTGATGTTTTTGTTTCTACCCAATCCACCCAACTACCTTTGTCGTGAATAATTTGATGCCAAGCATGATTTCCTGACTTTTAAATGGGCTGTGTCGCCATAATTATAATATAGCACTTTAGCAGGCCTGTGGCTGAGCATGAAAGATGATATACATGTACTACACAAGAATAAGGTTACCAGCCAAAATAACATCATAAATAGCTCTTTGTAAAAACGAGCCCAGGTCCCAATTTTATAGAGCTTCTTAAGCACAAAAAGTTGCTAAGCACAACAACATTATGCTTACCAGAGTAAGGTTACCAGCCAAAATACCATGTCACATACATGTACAATTTGTGACTGGTACCCTGCTTTTGCTTGCTTAGCAGAACATTGTTAAGCAAGATTTTCTGCTTAAGCAGCTAGATGAAAAGGGTCCCACCAGGGTAGGCAGGGCCTAGCCCCACTAGTGTGGCAAGGATTTTTGACATCGGTTGAATCCTTAGCCACACGTCAAAGCCTATCTTTTGTGCAGCTCGTCCCCCAATCCGCCGCATCGAAACCTAACGGGTGCGGCGCTGGATTTTAACCCACTAAATGTGTCCACATACCTCTTAGCTTCCCTCCGGTACTTTGGCTGTTGAAGTTACTAACCTTATTAAGGGCAAATAATCATTTGAATTTTGCTCAAAATTAATCCACACAAATAGACATCGGCTAGCGATCGGGGCCATTTTGATTACCCAGAATGCAATGCCATCAAAATGGGTAATCAAAATGGCCCCGATTGCTAGCCGATGTCTATTTGTGTGGATTAATTTTGAGCAAAATTCAAATGATTATTTGCCCTTAATAAGGTTAGTAACTTCAACAGCCAAAGTACCGGAGGGAAGCTAAGACTAAGAGGTATGTGGACACATTTAGTTGGTTAAAATCCAGCGTCGCACCCGTTAGGTTTCGATGCGGCGGATTGGGGGACGAGCTGCACAAAAGATATGCTTGGAGGTGTGGCTAAGGATTCAACCGATGTCAAAAATCCTTGCCACACTAGTGGGGCTAGGCAGGGCCCTAATGGGAGCCTATTGAGACGATAGCGAGCATCCCACAGACATGACAGACCGGTCCTTTTCCATTGTTTTCATCGTTGATGAGAACAATGGAAAAGGACCGGTCTGTGGGATGCCCGCTATCGTCTCAAAAGTCTCCCATTCTATGGGAGACTATAGTAAAAGTATCGATTTGATAATGCATGGCGGAGGTATCTATATATTTCTTTAAACAACTTTTCATTTTTTTAATTTTTAAATTGATTTTATCAAACTCGATCTAAACAAAAACACCCAAACCCAGGCCATAGCCTTACTCTATGCTAGGACTGTGGAATAACAACCCCACAGTTCTCAGACAGTTCTAGGACTAGGAATAGAAGTGTGTGTAATGTTAGAGTAGGTCCTTCGGAACTGAATTACCTTGGTGGGCCATTCTTTGAAGCGATGGAGACTAAGGAAATAACGCCCGAACCATCACTAAACTCACACTCACAACTGCTCGTCTTAGTACAAACTGCGGTAGGTCCATCACACCGCACCAGCTGGAGAATTGGGACGATTAGGAAGAGAAGACCTACTCTCACAAACTGAGAAAGCTTGAAAATGTTGATGTCCCTCAGTCTCAATTTCACGTGATTTTCCATTTTTAGTTCTGAGTGAAAGTTCAAGACTTCGCTCCTACATGTATGTACACACGTATCTGTAACGTGTACATTCCATTAATGTATAATACATGATGTATGCCCGCATGGAACCGTCACATGATCGATGTGACTGCACCGAACACCCGATTATAGTTTTAACGGCCCAACTCAAAAGTATCCCACATTCGTAACACGTATCAAACTGTACTTGGGACGGTGATTCAAGTTGGGGCATGAGACATTAAAGAGTAGCAGCTGAGGGCCATGAAAAGATCATGTGGACAAAAAACTGTTAGAGGCCTCATCTCACGTTTCGACCCTACCTAGGAGAGTCTTTCTCAAAGGCTAAAAATGAAATGAATGAAATTGATAGTTATACAATTAATGTGTAGCAATCGATGCTTCTGCCGAGGTGTTAAGTTGAACCATCCCTTCTGTAACAACACTACGCTAAATATTGTGTGGAAATACTATTTTCATCTTCAACAAGTATCTGAATTTTAAAGTGAGGGCGCCATTCTAGCTGAGCATATGGAACGCTCTCTCCCTTGGTTTGTCTTTGTTTTAATAATAGCTTTGCCATTGTTTACCTTTAATAAAAGAAAATAAGCCTTGAGCACGATGTTGCATGGGTGTTTTATGAGCTTACAAAAATATCTAAACCGCGTCAGGAATACGAGTTGCTCATTACCGGGAAAACATGGACGGATCCGGAGAAGATCATTATTTTTTTTATTACAACTTATTTTTCCGAATTACAATGAAAATCAAAGGGGAAAAACAAAGCAAAGTAAGAGGAAATGCATGCATTGGAAACATGTGGGATGCTGGGGGATACCTTACCGTTTGTATCTGATTATGGTGTTCTATTATCTGCCATCTCGCATCTCGCATCTTGTGTTATCGAATCTCGCGATAGGTTTTTCAATCTCGCGTTAGGTTTTTCAATCTCGCGTTAGGTTTTTCAATCTCGCGTTAGGTTTTTCAATCTCGCCTTAGGTTTTTCAATCTCGCCTGAGGTTTTTCAATCTCGCCTTAGGTTTTCAATCTCGCCTGAGGTTTTTCAATCTCGCCTTTATAGGTTTTCAATCTCGCCTTTATAGGTTTTTCAATCTCGCCTTTAGGCTTTCAATCTTGCCTTAGGTTTTTCAATCTCCCCTTAGGTTTTCAATCTCGCCTTAGGCTTTCAATCTAGGCTTAGGTTTTTCAATCTTAGGCTGCGGCTGTTGCTATGGGCCTCCTAATTGCGTTAACGCCTTTATATGTTATTCAATCTCGCCTTAGGCTTTCAATCTTGCCTTAGGTTTTTCAATCTCCCCTTAGGTTTTCAATCTAGTCTTAGGTTTTTCAATCTCGCCTTAGGCTTTCAATCTAGGCTTAGGTTTTTCAATCTCGCCTTAGGCTTTCAATCTAGGCTTAGGTTTTTCAATCTTAGGCTGCGGCTGTTGCTATGGGCCTTCTATGTGTTAACGCGTGTTGTTCACGTGATCAAGCCACACAGCCGGCCGGCCGCAGCCACGTATCACAGCAGTGGTCCCTAGACAGTCGTTTCAAAGTATTGACCCATTTCACCTGACGTCATCATCACAATAATCTTGACTGCGCCATTTTGGTGGTCAATGTCACTGAGTTATTCAGTGAAGACGCGGCGTTTACACGTAAAAAACCTGTTGACCACCAAATGGTGAGCGTGGCACACAATCGGCGCGTGTGACGTGTGCAAGGTCAATACCATGCCCGATATGTGGCAGAGGGAAGCCCCCACCCCCTCAAATGTTCCCATTCTCTAACACACCCGTCCCCTCTTGTACAGAAGCACCCCCCAAAAAAAAAAAAATCCTCAAAAGAATTCCAGAGATTCCCAGCATACAATGAATGCACAATAGGGCGGGGGTACACCCTGCCACATATCGAGCACCCAACCAAATGAAGATAAGTGACACCATGGGTTGTTGCTAGGCAGTTCCTAAGGTAGGCGGGGCTTAATGGATCTGTTAGTTGTTCAATTTTTAAGCCGTGTGCTCAGATTCCATTTTAATGCGTATTAACGCGTACTGTTTGCTTTTTAATGTATGCCGGTGTGACAGGAGATTCTGTCCGGGCATACGGCTAACATGTCTGTGGTACCAACTCCTTCTGATAGCGCCCTCTTTTGAATAAACTCCTCCAGCCCACGTTAATTTACAGTATGGTGGACACATTACCCTAGGACAGAATACCCTATCACACCGGCATCATGGACCGTCAATTACCTATTTTCTTTACTATAATTATACAATGACCATACTATCAATGTGTGTAACTCGAGTTGAATTTTTTTCATTTCATTTATTAATTTGACAGGTAAATATACAAAAGCACATTGATAAAAATGATCAATAAAAACTAAACAGATTGTCTGTCCTGACAATCAGTTAAAAAAAAAACCATGGCAGACCTGCGGGGTAGATTTCCCGAATTCCGAAATCTACTCTGCGGTAGTAGAACAATAGCAGGTGGACAAATTCTCACAAGAACAGTCTACTGTATATAGCAAAAAGATATAATCACATGGTGTTACCGCAAACCACATATACAATTCCTTTCGAAGAAATTGGCTTTTATCTCGGGAAGCTAACTCTAGTTTATAGCATCTAGACCCCGATGGATTTGTAAACAAAGGCATTGGGGGTGAAGCAAAAGGCTGAACGGGCTGAAGTTTCTCAGACAACTTAAATTATTCTTGTGTTTGAGTTCATATGAGGGTGGACTATAAACAACATAAAAAAAATTGGCCACGAAGGCCTTGACGAAAGGCTAAATACCTGCTCTATTTGGCACTGAAAAAAGTCAAAGCATTTTATTGAGTACAAGGGCTGATCTACATGAACATAATTATTATGGTGTAGGCTTTGATGTGCTTTTCAGGGTACTCAACCCCCTGCAGTATTAACAATTTTCTTGATTTTTCTTTGGGTATAAAAAAACAAAACAAAAAATAGATAAATCGGTTAAAGGAGAAAGAATACTATGCCTGAAATATTATTTGAGTAAGAAATTAATTAGTTATTAACTAATTAGTGATACTTTCCTGTAAGGGACAATAAGGCTGTTGTTGTGCAGGGTTTTTAACTTTCAATGGAGGACAGGATTTCTACCTCCGAAATGTTTATCCCACATCACAAGCACTGCATATCCAACTCAGTGATTAAACCACACAAATCTACATTCCGTATACACATTAACGATAGTTGACAAGCACTGCATATCCAACTCAGTGATTAAACCACACAAATCTACATTCCGTATACACATTAACGATAGTTGACAAGATAACAGTTATAAACAAGTTAACAATAAGAATAATAATTTAAAAATAATGCATTATTTACAATATGATACAAATCTTCCACTTGCAATTTAGCGCAATATTTCATAATACTTGCATTTCATTGAACATTGAACTTTTATAACATGACTGAGTATTATAACATGACATATTTTACCATTAAAAAGGGACACCTAGGACCAACGGTTGTTCAGCAAAAGCCTCAAACAAAATGCAAAGTTAAAGCTTATTGTGTAAAACTATTAAATAAATATGAAGATATAATTTTAATTTCTTCCCATTAATTACCAATAACCGAATTTCCACCATCGCTGGTGTCTATTGCAATGACAACAAAGGCCTCCTATACGAACAAATCCCATAAGCTACCTTAACGGGAATAGACAAAAAGTAAAAGACACGAGAAACTAAAATAAACCGCTATACGGAAAGCAACAAGTCATGTTGCTTATACAAGACGAACCTTTTAGGTAAATCGATAAAGGTATGACTTGGATTTTCTTTTACCTTTTACACCGATCACGGGGGAGGGAGGGGGCGTGGGGTGTATCTTAGTATTGATTGTACTAACCAATTAATAACAGACACGATGGATGACTGCGCTAGCTGTAGTGGCCATCAATATCAACACATTGCGAGTGGACGTCAAGGAGTCACCGCCGTTCCAAATATCATCCCTGCTTGCAGGTTTGTCTGTAGAGAGAGGGGCACAATTTGATTTGGAATGGACCACTGAGGTGTTGTTCGGACAAGAAGAGCCATCAAAAGTTAATACTACCAAAATATTTAAATATCTCAAAATATTGCCCATAATATCGTTGAAATGTTCTCGTAAAATTTGATGTCAATATTTAGATCTGTCCCTCCTAGGGCACCATGTTGATTGTTTGTTTGTTTGTTTGTTGGGTTGTTTTTTGTTGGGTTGTTTGTTTGTTTGTTTGTTTGTTTGTTTGTTTGTTTGTTTGTTTGTTTGTTTGTTTGTTTGTTTGTTTGTTTGTTTGTTTGTTTGTTTGTTTGTTTGTTTGTTTGTTTGTTTGTTTGTTTGTTTGTTTGTTTGTTTGTTTGTTTGTTTGTTTGTTTGTTTGTTTATACCAAAGACTGCCGAAATCTGAACAATCACCTCACTCTTCTTGAATAACATACAATCCTAACAACCTAGTCAAATTGTTGGCTGGTATTTTTAGTTGTTAAAAACTTACAATTTGTTTTAATAACAAAGGATTTAGTTATACCAACTATAGAACATTTGACTGCAATTTTAGTTATTTAAATAATCCTGACTAGACAAAAATCTAGTGAGACTGACTGATTTTCAGTTGCACCCAGCTGACCCATAATAATGTTAGACAAAATCTAACTGGTTTGTAGTCCAATCTGACTAATGCTTTTTTTGTTTAGAGTGTGACTTGGTTTCATTTCAGTGATGACTAAGTTCCTTCTTATAACAACAAAGGAAATCCCCGCGTTTTTATGCATTTGTTTCTGCGTGACTGTCTGCCATTTTACAATAGAGGGGGCCTCATTTGAGCCAGCATCTTCACTTCATCATTCACTTCATCATAGTTTAATCGAATTTATTATCAATTTAATGACCGATCAATATCTATCGATTAAAAATCAACCATACTAATAACATACAACGCCCGATCAATATTGAATGTAACCATTGTTACGAGGTGATGGTTATGATTACCTGATGACTGTTGGATGTACCAAAGGTTCCATCATCAAATAAAATCATACTGCATCGATCATAACCCGACAGTGCCAATATCTTGTATACTTTTATTATCTTTATTATTAGGTTTCCCGGTCCATTTCGGCAAAAGCAGCAGTGTTTCATTTGCACGCATCATTTTAAAGCGATTTTTTTCTCTTCAGCTGAAACATCATTACTTTGAGGCAAGCGAAATTTACGTTCTTTATATAAAGATGAGAACACTATAGCCTAACAGAGATTTCAGCGAGAAGCTGTTGCGAATTTGAATATTGTTCGAGTGGGTTGTTCAATAAATTGAATGGTTATCGTTGTAAATCGCACGATGCTATAACACTTGCTTACACATCAATTAAAATTGAATGACTTTTTTTAGGAGTTTCGCGCGAATAGAAACCGCGACGTTTAATGAATTGGCCGCTCATTTACCGAAATTTGGGTCTAGAAAACCTGCAACTATTATAGGCCGTATCTGAATTGGCGGCTGCGGCTATACGGCTACGGCTGTTGCCAAGGGTGTTGCTATGGACGTCCATACTTCAACGCATGACGCGGCGATCCAGTCGTAGTCATAGCCGTAGCCGCCAATTCGGACGTGGCCTTAATAATCCTAGCCTTTCGTGAAGGACTTCGTGGCTTCACAGTTAGCTGTGTAAACCGCAAAGCAACTGGAACTGGAGACCGTATGCGCGAGTGGAGAAGCTGTTGTGGTCTCCGGTTCCAGTCGCTACACTGCTGTTTAAGACACGAAGGCCTTGACGAAAGGCTAAATACCTGTTTTTGGCTCGATGCGCCGGATGGTCACGGTCACGTGATTATTTGCTCTACTCCCTATGGCAACACCAGAGGCCTCACATCTATACTTGACCCTGTCAGTGGGCACCGGTACAGAGACTGATGTAGAGGTTGTGAAGGTATTGTTGATTTTAAAAAGATCTGCATTAAAAATATTACAAGAGTAACTATATACAACAAAAATAGAATCAATTAAGACAACAGACCTACCAATCTACAAACGTTCGATGAGATCTCGCGAGTATGAAATTTGCGAGATCTGACTGAACTTTGTTTTAAAAGAAAAGTAGGCCTAACTTCAATCTCTATTGTTCAATAAACACACAACCACCCTGTGAAACTTCATAAAATGTTATTGCATGTAGCTTTGCACATGAAACCCAAATTCCCGGTTGCTATTTATAATCACTTATTATTGTGTGAATTAAAGGGGCTGTGTCGTCATGATTATAGCAGGCCTGTGACTGTGCATGGAAAGATGAACTCTCACCCAGATACTACACACGCGCGCTTGTGCGGTCCAAATCACAAAGGGTGCCGTCTTTGTCCAACTGTGATGTATCCATTAAAGGCTCTGATTTTTTTCTGCTTCCGTACCCGCCGTTTTTTTTTAAATGGGAGACTTTTGAGACGCTGGCGGCGGCAGACACAACGGTCCTTTTTGATAGTCCACATTCTCGGTATAGACCTTTATCATGGTGTGGCCATCTTAATTTTCTCCCATTCAAACCAATGTAACCAAACCGAGGCTGGAAGGGCAAATAGTCTGGTTCCTTTTTGTACAATGAATATTAGCATATATTAGTGTTATTGGATACAGGGAACATGACCAAGATGGTTGCAGCATGATAAAGGTCAATTGCGTGCGTAGTTCTGAGCACGCGTACTGCTGGTGAGAACTGTGAAAAAGGACCGTCCAGAAGTCTCCCATTGGTACCGGATCACTTGCTATCGCTTACCTGTGCTTGTTGAATTTTCCAGATGAAGTTGGTGCTTTGGATGAGTTTCCATCTCCATCTGGTTGTCTCCAAGGCGCGCAATTGATATTTTCACTGCAGGTTTGGCGTTCTCTACAACGCAAGTCAGATTGTGTGTCTGAGTAGCATCGGCTGTCACTTCACAAGTTGACGGCGAGGTGTTTTTATCGTTGCAGCCAACCACACGAGGGCGTGGTGTCTCTGGTGAAACTATTGATACAAGAAGAATGGATGAAACAGTCTTGTGACGATCGGACAAAAAAAAAAATCATTTTCATACCTCTTTTTAAATGTTCACCTTTACTTTGACACCAATACGTTAACAAAATCAAGTCGTTAATATTACAGTGGTGACATGGGTTCAAAATGATTACCGTAAAACGGGTGCCAAAATGAAAAAAACCCACCTGAAATCCTTTTTATTACGGTTTCATAATCCGTTGTTACGGATTCAAAACAGGGCAACCTGCAAAATACACAGCACCATCATTTTGTGAACCTGTAAATACGGACTGAGAAACCGTAACAATGGTTTATGAAACCGTAACAACGGATTGATCCGTAGTATCGGGATCTGAAATCTCCGTTGTCGCTAATAGGAATTAACCGTAAATGGTACACTGCAAGCCAATTACGTACTTTCCATGGACAGAGCATTACATGCCGTTTACGTATATGTATCTATTTTTTAACGGTGCACGTAATATTTACGGTACCGTTGGTTGTTTGACATCCATGCTATGATGCTGTCAACGTAAATCACGTGCATCTGATGAAGTGGTTGTTGCTAAACGAAAGCTCATGTAATAATTTCAAAGTGCTACCACTCACTTCTTTGTTTTATGTGCTAGACTAACACGGGTATTCCTACGTAAATCAAGTTCCCGTTGAGCAATCTGATTGGCCTGGAGGATTAGCGTATACTGGAAGGAAACATTTTTCTTTAATATAAGGCTAACCTTTTACAGCAACTGGGACTGTTCCAATCACTGCCAATTTTCCTATCGGCACGAGCTTGAAGACATAGTTTCCCTCCATCGAGTCGTTGACGTGGTGAATGACCAAGGAAAAGTTTCCGTCTATGTCGTACACGCCCTCTGGGAGACCAGGTTTGATGTAGACACTGCCGCGGAAGTGAGAGGCCAGGCGGTACGGGGTCGTTTTTCCGTTGAAATACCAGTGCATGGCACTCACGCTCTCCGGGGAGAACCGTTTAGAGGTGATCAGTGGGCATTGGACGTACCCTTCGCTGCCTCTCTCAAGGTATGTAATGGCCTGAACGTAGGCAACTAAAGGGTGAAAAAAAATTAAGTATTAAAAAGAGGTAATTTTTCTATAGAAACCTGTACTGTAGCGATCTCATTGCATTGGATGAACAATGGAAAGGGAGAGGGGGTATAGAGGGAAGAGGCTGGTTTGACAACTAGAGTTTGGAAACACAAAGGAAAAAAGCGCTATATTTTCCCGTATTCCACTCGAGCTTGTGTGATAACTTATATTATCTTATCCCGGATGCAAGTTATATTAACAATGTTTGTATACTCACGAAGTTTCGCCACAACCATTATCCGACATCCAAGTTCCATTTTTCTTTCAATTTGCCTTCGATTTCAAATGGAAAATGTGGTGGTAGGTCTGGTAATACTAATAGTAGGTGATTATTTTGTTTTTGCCGGTACAGGTCTGTTCCACACATCGTATTCGTTGCAAATGAAACACTTTTTGGGAAATACCAAATCTATCCAAGTGTTGTGCAACACTGAGTGTCACTGTAACGGAAAGTCCCGACGCAATACAATGGATATTACTGTACATTGGGTATTCCCCACTATAGATCTTATACGAATGTTGTCATTTGAGTAGGGCGCCCTCGACTGGAGGTCAAATGAAAGTAGCTTCTGTCGCTCGGTCCCGTTTTTGCCGTTAAACAGTAATTATTGGGTTGCAAATGAATGATTTTGACCGCGAACTTTGGGTAGGTTACGAACAATCCATTGTCACGAAATAAAACACGTATTGAAATACCGAATCTATATTGTGCAACTCTGGGATAAGTCCATTTAGTAATATTTATCTATTCTACCTCCATGGTTATCCCCTATCCCCCCCCCCCCCCCCCCCCCCCCTCATAAATAGCGCAAGCCCATCCTTGACCCCAACACCATTGTAATCCAATTTGTGTTTTTCGATCAGCATCGTTCCTGATCATAAAACTTACCGATTGAATGCTTGCTGTACTTGCAGATGACCTTACTGCTGGAATTCGTTGGGGGAAAAAATTAAATGTAATAAAATTAAATGCTTTTGGATAGTTAAGTTTTGTACGCTGGTGAGTAGATTAGCCCTATTTACGGGGCTGGTTATTCCCGGCCCATACATTGGGTATTGCCCATAGATAAATGTCGCGCCGTCATTTAGTAGGGCGCGCTCAGCTAGAGGTCAAATGAAGGGAGTAGTTATAGTTGCAGCTCCATGGTTGCAGCTGTCGTTTGGTCGGTCCTCGCCCCACTGATCTATAGAGATCAGTGGTCCCAGCGCCTCAACCAAAGTAGCCCCATAATAAGGCCAATATGCTGGACTACCTCCACTTCTTGGCCCTACAAACCCTCTGGCCCACAAGGTGACATTAACTTTCGAATTGAGACTACTACTTCTTTTTAAGAGATTAACGTAGGAAGAATCTAATTTATTATTTGTTTTAATAATGACAAGACCTTTTGGTCGCCAAAATGCAACAAAATAGCAACTTCCGTTCAATGTTTAAAATAAATCCATACATGACATGAAACCTCATACATTTTATGCATTCACCCAAAAATATGAAATTTCTGCTTCCCCTTCCGAATTGGGTCTTGTGGAAATATGACACCTCCTTCAACCCCACCCTCTGACATTTAGGTCTAATTTCATAGAGCCGCTTTAACTGCCGATTTTGTGCTTCACTGTGCGAATTCTATTTTATAGCACTCCTACCGTAAGGACACAGGAAGGCATGCTAACCTTCCGGTGCTTACCGTAGGAAAATGAATGACGCAACAATGCTAATCCTTGGTGACCGCGCAGGCTGGGCCCAATTTCATAGAGCTGCTTAAGCAGAAAATATTGCTTATCAATGTTCTGCTAAGCAAACAAAAGCAGGGTACCAGTCACAAATTGTACAGGTGACAAGGTCAGCTTATACGCCTTTCAAGCCGTAGCACCTGTCAAGTTTATGTGACATTGTTGCGCAATGTTGCAAGTAGACTGGTGCTCTATTTATGTATGAATTATTACAATGGCGAGGCATGAGGATCCGGACTTCATATCAATCCAGCACAAATTCACGTGCAAATAAAAAACACATAATCGTCGTCGTGGTTATTCAGACACAGCACGCCATATGCTCTTCCAGCCCCCCCCCCCCCTCCACCCCCCAATCAAATGTCTGTGATTCTGCCTCTTGTCCAACTTTCAAATTCACGTGTAAATAAAAAACGGACATAAACGGACAGTTTGTATTCTGTGTACGACGAACTGGACGAACTTACTTGCAATGGAGAACGTTTCTTCGACATCCAAGGATCGGTACAAAAAAACATCGCAAGGAAAAACACCCAAAAGGCGGTCCAACGAAAAGTAAAAAGTGAAAAAAACAAACACGATAAATCCAAAGGGAAAGCCAGCATGTGCCAAGCGAGCCTCCCGCCTTCGCTGCAAACGGATTGCCTTTCTCCTGGCAGCTTTAGCGATGGCATTCTCCGGTTTTTCGGGCGATGCTTCACTGGCCGGCCGCAGCCACCGCCACCGGTTTTTTGTCAAATACTCATTAATAATTGTAAAAAAAAAATGATTTAAATTTGGTTCAGTAATTTACTTTTATACGGCTGGAAGTAAAACTAACTCCGAAGATCACGTGATTTATCCGAACCACTTTTTTGGTTCGGATCAATCGTTTTTTGAAAAATGCTCGAAAACGGCAAAATTTGATGGCTTCTTTTAGGAACCATTCTTCTCCATTCCTGGAAGACCTTTGAAGTCATATGTTAGCCTATTTTGTAGCCCAAATAGCCCAACGAATCCGGTGTGCCCCTTTAATTTTATTGGCAAGGTTCCAAACCTTTCAAGAGATTATAAAAAAAATGTAGGAAATCCCCTATTACCAGTAATCTGCGTTGCAATATTGACACTGCCATCAGCCATGAACTTTGGTTTTATATTCATAAAGTACGGGCTGTGAGCCAAGTTCACATAACAATAATGGTAATACCAATAACAGTTTTATCTTATGGTATCATAGTTCTCAGTAATAATAAACCATACTTATATAGTGAATATCACCGGGAGGTTCCTATGCGCTGTCAAAAATTCAACAATACAGATACGGTTTAATCCGTGTTTTGAAATGTTCTGATGTTCGACAACTTTGGGTGAATTGTTCCATAACTGAACAGCAGCAGACTGGAAAGAGCGGGAACCATATGATTTAAGTTTAAATAACCGGGGAAGTCAAAAGAGATTTATGGGTAGAGCGCAGATTTCAAGCTCGTTTGTACTCATGAACCATAACTTTGTAGTCCTGAGCTAAACTTTGAAGATAAACTGGGGCAATGCCATGGATACATTGATATGCAAGAACCGAGACTTTAACATCTATTCTTGCCCGTTATCGGTTACCAGTGCAAATCATGGAGAACAGGTGTTATGGATTCACGTGTACATGTACATACAGCACATCCATAAGCTGACTCATGTGGTGCGTAAGTGCTAAATAATAAAGTCATTCCGTGTCGAATCAACACGCCCCCAAGGATCAACCTCACATATTTCTTTAGATACAGTATAACTGTAACAGTACAACATGATAAAACTCCAAAACCCAAATTTGAGTGTTCTGGGCAGGGATGAGATTTGCCGAATGTAAAAACTTCCGAAAGTGGCTTGCAGGTCTGACTTCCCCCTTATTCTAGACCCGGTACCTCCCAGATATTACAATTCTGGGGGTTTACAGACTCTGTTCATCATCAGAAATACAAAACTACAGGTTTGAACACAGTAGGGACTGTTTCTTTCACCATCTGGTGAATGTTTTACTTTTCAAGACAATTTGAATGCTCAAGGAGATTTTCAATAAATCCCGAAATCATGAAAAAATCCTGAGAAATCTCATGTGTGATTAAAACCGAGATAAAAGAACGTTCAATTGAAAACAACAAACAAAGAACAACAAATAGATACAATAAGTACCCCAAAAAGTTTATGACACGTTCTAATACTAGACCATGAACCAGAGGACTGGTGTAAATAGAGGGTGCACACCCGTTTTCCTGCAGTAAACTTACGGCCGTTTTGACCTAAATGAGGGCGCTGTTGTACATATCTCTATGGACTCATGACGTCAGACGCTTGTAAGGTCTATTGTATAATACACACATGTGTAAGTTTACTATACATTGGTGCTGTGTGCCATTTCTACCCGATGGCGTTGGGAACTTGTCCTAATGACAACTTAAAAAGGTTTGAAAAAATTAAATGAGAGTGCAAAAACAATTCAGCGGCTGTTTCACGTGACAGCTACAGCTAATGAAACAGCTTAGAATACAAAATGCATGGAGTCAGAAAAAGTGCATGCACCAAATCTATGCATGGCATCGGTTGCATGCACGCATAGTTTGGTACTTGCACTTTTTTCTGACTCCATTCTGAAATTGTTTTTATACTCTCGCGCCACCCGTGATTTCGTGATGGCATTGCATTCTGGGTAATCAAAATGGCCCCGATCGCAAGCCGATAGTATTTGTGTGGAGTAATTTTGAGCAAAATTCCAATGATTATATGCCCTTAATAAGGTTAGTAACTTCAACAGCCAAAGTACCGGAGGGAAGCTAAGAAGTACGTGGACACATTTAGTTGGTTAAAATCCAGCGCCGCACCCGTCAGGTTTCGGTGCGGCG
This sequence comes from Marthasterias glacialis, assembly GCA_911728455.2. Lineage (NCBI taxonomy): Eukaryota > Metazoa > Echinodermata > Asteroidea > Forcipulatida > Asteriidae > Marthasterias > Marthasterias glacialis. The sequence continues at coordinate 3,606,409 of OU452238.1, forward strand.
GATTGGGGGACGAGCTGCACGAAAGATAGGCTTGGAGTTGGACGTGCATACGTGTGGCTAAGGATTCAACCGATGTCAAAAATCCTTGCCACACTAGTTAGTGGGGCTAACCCAAACCCAGGCCATAGCCTTACTCTATGCTAGAACCGTGGAATAACAACCCCACAGTTCTCAGACAGTTCTAGGACTAGGAATAGAAGTGTGTGTAATGTTAGAGTAGGTCCTTCGGAACTGAATTACCTTGGTGGGCCATTCTTTGAAGCGATGGAGACTTAGGAAATAACGCCCGAACCATCACTAAACTCACACTCACAACTGCTCGTCTTAGTACAAACTGCGGTAGGTCCATCACACCGCACCAGCTGGAGAATTGGGACGATTAGGAAGAGAAGACCTACTCTCACAAACTGAGAAAGCTTGAAAATGTTGATGTCCCTCAGTCTCAATTTCACGTGATTTTTCATTTTTAGTTCTGAGTGAAAGTTCAAGACTTCGCTCCTACATGTATGTACACACGTATCTGTAACGTGTACATTCCATTACTGTATAATACATGATGTATGCCCGCATGGAACCGTCACATGATCGATGTGACTGCACCGAACACCCGATTATAGTTTTAACGGCCCAACTCAAAAGTATCCCACATTCGTAACACGTATCAAACTGTACTTGGGACGGTGATTCAAGTTGGGGCATGAGACATTAAAGAGTAGCTGAGGGCCATGAAAAGATCATGTGGACAAAAAAACTGTTAGAGGCCTCATCTCACGTTTTGACCCTACCTAGGAGAGTCTTTCTCAAAGGCTAAAAATGAAATGAATGAAATTGATAGTAATACAATTAATGTGTAGCAATCGATGCTTCTGCCGAGGTGTTAAGTTGAACCATCCCTTCTGGAACAACACTACGCTAAATATTGTGTGGAAATACTTTTTTCATCTTCAACAAGTATCTAAATTTTAAAGTGAGGGCGCCATTCTAGCTGAGCATATGGAACGCTCTCTCCCTCGGTTTGTCTTTGTTTTAATAATAGCTTTGCCATTGTTTACCTTTAATAAAAGAAAATAAGCCTTGAGCACGATGTTGCATGGGTGTTTTATGAGCTTACAAAAATATCTAAACCGCGTCAGGAATACGAGTTGCTCATTACCGGGAAAACATGGGCGGATCCGGAGAAGATCATTATTTTTTTTATTACAACTTATTTTTCCGAATTACAATGAAAATCAAAGGGGAAAAACAAAGCAAAGTAAGAGGAAATGCATGCATTGGAAACATGTGGGATGCTGGGGGATACCTTACCGTTTGTATCTGATTATGGTGTTCTATTATCTGCCATCTCGCATCTCGCATCTTGTGTTATCGAATCTCGCGTTAGGTTTTTCAATCTCGCGTTAGGTTTTTCAATCTCGCCTTAGGTTTTTCAATCTCGCCTTAGGTTTTTCAATCTCGCCTTAGGTTTTTCAATCTCGCCTTAGGTTTTCAATCTCGCCTGAGGTTTTTCAATCTCGCCTTAGGTTTTTCAATCTCCCCTTAGGTTTTCAATCTAGTCTTAGGTTTTTCAATCTCGCCTTAGGCTTTCAATCTAGGCTTAGGTTTTTCAATCTTAGGCTGCGGCTGTTGCTATGGGCCTCCTAATTGCGTTTAACGCGTGTTGTTCACGTGATCAAGCCACACAGCCGGCCGGCCGCAGCCACGTATCACAGCAGTGGTCCCTAGACGGTCGTTTCAAAGTATTGACCCATTTCACCTGACGTCATCATCACAATAATCTTGACTGCGCCATTTTGGTGGTCAATGTCACTGAGTTATTCAGTGAAGACGCGGCGTTTACACGTAAAAAACCTGTTGACCACCAAATGGTGAGCGTGGCACACAATCGGCGCATGTGATGTGTGCAAGGTCAATACCATGCCCGATATGTGGCAGAGGGAAGGCCCCCCCCCCAAATGTTCCCATTCTCTAACACACCCGTCCCCTCTTGTACAGAAGCACCCCCCAAAAAAAAAAATCCTCAAAAGAATTCCAGAGATTCCCAGAATACAATGAATGCACAATAGGGCGGGGGTACACCCTGCCACATATCGAGCACCCAAATGAAGAAAAGTGACACCATGGGTTGTTGCTAGGCAGTTCCTAAGGTAGGCGGGGCTTAATGAATCTGTCTGTTCTCTTTATTAGTTGTTCAATTTTTAAGCCGTGTGCTCAGATTCCATTTTAATGCGTATTAACGCGTACTGTTTGCTTTTTAATGTATGCCGGTGTGGCAGGAGATTCTGTCCGGCAGGAGATTCTGTCCGGGCATACGGCTAATTGTGTACTAACCACAGACGTGTCTGTGGTACCAACTCCTTCTGATAGCGCCCTCTTTTGAATAAACTCCTCCAGCCCACGTTAATTTACAGTATGGTGGACACATTACCCTAGGACAGAATACCCTATCACGACGGCATCCTGGACCGTCAATTACCTATTTTCTTTACCATATACAATGACCATACTATCAATGTGTGTAACTCGAGTTGAATTTTTTTCATTTCATTTATTAATTTGACAGGTAAATTATACACAAGTACATTAATAAAAATGATCAATAAAAACTAAACAGATTGTCTGTCCTGACAATCAGTTAAAAAAAAAAACCATGGCAGACCTGCGGGGTAGATTTCCCGAATTCCGAAATCTACTCTGCGGTAGTAGAACGATAGCAGGTGGACAAATTCTCACAAGAACAGTCTACTGTATATAGCAAAGAAGATATAATCACATGGTGTTACCGCAAACCACATATACAATTCCTTTCGAAGAAATTGGCTTTTATCTCGGGAAGCTAACTCTAGTTTATAGCATCTAGACCCCGATGGATTTGTAAACAAAGGCATTGGGGGTGAAGCAAAAGGCTGAACGGGCTGAAGTTTCTCAGACAACTTAAATTATTCTTGTGTTTGAGTTCATATGAGGATGGACTATAAACAAAATGAAAATAACAGACATGATATTTGGCCACGAAGGCCTTGACGAAAGGCTAAATACCTGCTCTATTTTGGCACTGAAAAAAGTAAAAGCATTTTATTTAGTACAAGGGCTGATCTACATGAACATAATTATTATGGTGTAGGCTTTGATGTGCTTTTCAGGGTACTCAACCCCCTGCAGTATTAATAATTTTCTTGATTTTTCTTTGGGTATAAAAAAAAAAAAAAAAATAGATAAATCGGTTAAAGGAGAAAGAATACTATGCCTGAAATATTATTTGAGTAAGAAATTAATTAGTTATTAACTAATTAGTGATACTTTCCTGTAAGGGACAATAAGGCTGTTGTTGTGCAGGGTTTTTAACTTTCAATGAAGGACAGGATTTCTACCTCCGAAATGTTTATCCCAGATCACAAGCACTGCATATCCAACTCAGTGATTAAACCACACAAATCTACATTCCGTATATACATTAATAGTTAATATATACATTGATAGTTGACAAGATAACAGTTATAAACAAGTTAAGAAAAAGAATAACAATTTAAAAATAATGCATTATTTACAATATGATACAAATCTTCCACTTGCAATTTAGCGCAATATTTCATAATACTTGCATTTCATTGAACATTGAACTTTTATAACATGACTGAGTATTATAACATGACATATTTTACCATTAAAAAGGGACACCTAGGACCAACGGTTGTTCAGCAAAAGCCTCAAACAAAATGCAAAGTTAAAGCTTATTGTGTAAAACTATTAAATAAATATGAAGATATAATTTTAATTTCTTCCCATTAATTACCAATAACCGAACTTCCACTATCGCTGGTGTCTATTGCAATGACAAAGGCCTCCTATATGAACAAATCCCATAAGCTACCTTAACGGGAATAGACAAAAAGTAAAAGACACGAGAAACTAAAATAAACCGCTATACGGAAAGCAACAAGTCATGTTGCTTATACAAGACGAACCTTTTAGGTAAATCGATAAAGGTATGACTTGGATTTTCTTTTACCTTTTACACCGATCACGGGGGAGGGAGGGGGCGTGGGGTGTATCTTAGTATTGATTGTACTAACCAATTAATAACAGACACGATGGATGACTGCGCTAGCTGTAGTGGCCATCAATATCAACACATTGCGAGTGGACGTCAAGGAGTCACCGCCGTTCCAAATATCATCCCTGCTTGCAGGTTTGTCTGTAGAGAGAGGGGCACAATTTGATTTGGAATGGACCACTGAGGTGTTGTTCGGACAAGAAGAGCCATCAAAAGTTAATACTACCAAAATATTTAAATATCTCAAAATATTGCCCATAATATCGTTGAAATGTTCTCGTAAAATTTGATGTCAATATTTAGATCTGTCCCTCCTAGGGCACCATGTTGATTGTTTGTTTGTTTGTTTGTTTGTTTGTTTGTTTGTTGGGTTGTTTTTTTGTTGGTTTGTTTGTTTGTTTGTTTGTTTGTTTGTTTGTTTGTTTGTTTGTTTGTTTGTTTGTTTGTTTGTTTGTTTGTTTGTTTGTTTGTTTGTTTGTTTGTTTGTTTGTTTGTTTGTTTGTTTGTTTGTTTGTTTGTTTGTTTGTTTGTTTGTTTGTTTGTTTGTTTGTTGGGTTGTTTGTTTGTTTGTTTGTTTGTTTGTTTGTTTGTTTGTTTGTTTGTTTGTTTGTTTGTTTGTTTATACCAAAGACTGCCGAAATCTGAACAATCACCTCACTCTTCTTGAATAACATACAATCCTAACAACCTAGTCAAATTGTTGGCTGGTATTTTTAGTTGTTAAAAACTTACAATTTGTTTTAATAACAAAGGATTTAGTTATACCAACTATAGAACATTTGACTGCAATTTTAGTTATTTAAATAATCCTGACTAGACAAAAATCTAGTGAGACTGACTGATTTTCAGTTGCACCCAGCTGACCCATAATAATGTTAGACAAAATCTAACTGGTTTGTAGTCCAATCTGACTAATGCTTTTTTTGTTTAGAGTGTGACTTGGTTTCATTTCAGTGATGACTAAGTTCCTTCTTATAACAACAAAGGAAATCCCCGCGTTTTTATGCATTTGTTTCTGCGTGACTGTCTGCCATTTTACAATAGAGGGGGCCTCATTTGAGCCAGCATCTTCACTTCATCATTCACTTCATCATAGTTTAATCGAATTTATTATCAATTATATGACCAATCAATATCTATCGATTATAAATCAACCATACTATTAACATACAACGCCCGATCAATATTGAATGTAACCATTGTTACGAGGTGATGGTTACGATTACCTGATGACTGTTGGATGTACCAAAGGTTCCATCATCAAATAAAATCATACTGCATCGATCATAACCCGACAGTGCCAATATCTTGTATACTTTTATTATCTTTATTATTAGGTTTCCCGGTCCATTTCGGCAAAAGCAGCAGTGTTTCATTTGCACACATCATTTTAAAGCGATTTTTTTCTCTTCAGCTGAAACATCATTACTTTGAGGCAAGCGAACTTTACGTTCTTTATATAAAGATGAGAACACTATAGCCTAACAGAGATTTCAGCGAGAAGCTGTTGCGAATTTGAATATTGTTCGAGTGGGTTGTTCAATAAATTGAATGGTTATCGTTGTAAATCGCACGATGCTATAACGTCTTGCTTACACATCAATTAAAATTGAATGACTTTTTTTAGGAGTTTCGCGCGAACAGAAACTGCGACGTTTAATGAATTGGCCGCTCATTTACCGAAATTTGGGTCTAGAAAACCTACAACTATTATAGGCCGTATCTGAATTGGCGGCTGCGGCTATACGGCTACGGCTGTTGCCAAGGGTGTTGCTATGGACGTCCATACTTCAACGCATGATGCGGCGATCCAGTCATATCGTCTTGGCCGTAGCCGCCAATTCGGACATGGCCTTAATAATCCTAGCCTTTCGTGAAGGACTTCGTGGCTTCACAGTTAGCTGTGTAAACCGCAAAGCAACTGGAACTGGAGAAAGTATGCGCGAGTGGAGAAGCTGTTGTGGTCTCCGGTTCCAGTCGCTACACTGCTGTTTAAGACACGAAGGCCTTGACGAAAGGCTAAATACCTGTTTTTGGCTCGTTGCGCCGGATGGTCACGGTCACGTGATTATTTGCTCTACTCCCTATGGCAACACCAGAGGCCTCACATCTATACTTGACCCCGTCAGTGGGCACCGGTACAGAGACTGATGCAGAGGTTGTGAAGGTATTGTTGTTTTTAAAAAGATCTGCATTAAAAACATTACAAGAGTAAATATACAACAAAAATAGATTCAATAAAGACAACAGACCTACCAATCTAAAAACGTTCGATGAGATCTCGCGAGTATGAAATTTGCGAGATCTGACCGAACTTTGTTTTAAAAGAAAAGTAGGCCTAACTTTCAATCTCTATTATTCAATAAACACACAACCACCCTGTTTAACTTCATAAAATGTTATTGCTATGTAGCTTTGCACATGAAACCAAAATTCCCCAGTTGCTATTTATAAACACTTATTATTGTGTGAATTAAAGGGGCTGTGTCGTCATGATTATAGCAGGCCTGTGACTGTGCATGGAAAGATGAACTCTCACCCAGATACTACACACGCGCGCTTGTGCGGTCCAAATCACAAAGGGTGCCGTCTTTGTCAATTTGTCTCGTATCTATATTAAAGGCATACCCTACCATTGGCAAGTTCAGGGGCCATCAATACAAGCCCTGTGGGTTTCCTGATGGTCCCCCACTCAGCTTTTCATTCATTATTATATTTGTTTCTAACTATTTGTTTTAAATTGAGTGGAAACTAAATAAACCAACCAACCAACCAACATGCTCAGTATAGACCTTATGCACTGACGTCATCACGTCGCCATCTTAGAGGTAAATCGATGATATAACAAAGGAAATGCAGAGATTTGTACGCGCGGCGCACAGGATTGGCCAATGAACAACCTCATTTTGACCTCTAGGCGAGGGCACTCTACTCAAATGACAACATGTGCATAAGGTCTATTGCGCGCGTAGTTCTGAGCACGCGTACTGCTGGTGGGAACTGTGAAAAAAGACCGTCCAAAAGTCTCCCATTAGGACCGGATCCACTGGCTCTCGCTTACCCGGGCTTGTTGAATCTTCTGGATAAAGGTGGTGCTCTTGATGAGTTTTCATGTTATTGACAAGTTCCATCTGGTTGTCTCCAAAGAGACGGGTGATTGATATATTCACTGCAGGTTTGGCGTTCTCTACTACGCAAGTCAGACTGTACGTCTGCGTAGCATCGGCTGTCACTTCACAAGTTGACGGCAAGGTGTTTTTATTGTTGCAGCCAACCACACGAGGGCGTGGTGTCTCTGGTGAAACTATTATACAAGAAGAATGGATGAAACAGTCTTGTGACGATCGGACAAACAAAAATCATTTTCATACCTCTTTTTAATAATGATCACTTTTTACTTTGACGCCAATACAATAACAAATTCAAGTCGTTAATATTACAGAGGTGACATGGATTCAAAATGATTACCGTAAAATTTACGGGTGCCAAAATGAAAAAAAAAACACACCTGAAATCCTTTTTACTACGGTTTCATAATCCGTTGTTACGGATTCAAAAACATGGCAACATGCAAAATACACAGCACCATCATTTTGTGAACCCGTAAAAACGGACTGAGAAACCGTAACAATGGTCTATGAAACCGTAACAATGGATTGATCCGTAGTATCGGGATATGCAATCTATCTTCCGTTGTCGCTAATGGGCTCGTGTAGGAATCAACCGTAAATGGTATACTGCAAGCCAATAACCGTATTTTTCATGGACAGAGCATTACATGCCGTTTACGTAAATGTGTCTATTTTTTAACGGTGCACGTAATATTTATGGTACCGTTGGTTGTTTGACATCCATGCTGTCAACGTAAATCACGTGCATCTGATGGAGTAGTTGTTGCTAAACGAAAGCTCATGTAACAGTTTCAAAGTGCTACCACTACCTTCTTTGTTTTATCTGCTAGACTAACACGGCTTATATCCCTACGTAAATCGAACCTTACATTATAAGTTATCAAACTCCCGTTTACCAATTTGATCGGAGGATTAGCGCGTACTGGAAGGTAAAATTTGTCTTTATAAAAGGCTAACCTTTTACAGCAACTGGGACTGTTCCAGTCACTACAAATTTTCCTATCGGCACGAGCTTGAAGACATAGTTTCCCTCCATCGAGTCGGTGACGTGGTGAATGACCAAGGAAACGCTTCCGTCTTTGTCGTACACGCCCTCTGGGAGACCAGGTATGATGTTGGCACTGCCACAGAAGTGTGAGGCCTGGAGGTCTGGGGTCGTCCGTCCGTTGAAGTGCCAATATATGTTGTTCACCTCCTCTGGGAAGAACCGTTTAGAGGTGATCAGTGGGCATTGGATGTACCCTTGGCTGCCTCTCTCAAGGTATGTAATGGCCTGAACGTAGGCAACTAAAGGGTGAAAAAAACCTTAAATATTAAAAAGAGGTATTTTTTCTTTATAGAAACCTGTAGCGATCTCATTGCATTGGATGAACAATGGAAAGGGAAAGGGGGGGGTATAGAGGGAAGAGGCTGGTTTGACTACACGAGTTTGGAAACACAAAGGAAAAAATCAAAGGTGGGAAAAGGGCTTACACATCAATTAAAATTGAATGACTTTTTTTAGGAGTTTCGCGCGAATAGAAACCGCAACGTTTAATGAATTGGCCGCTCATTTACCGAAATTTGGGTCTAGAAAACCTACAACTATTATAGGCCGTATCTGAATTGGCGGCTGCGGCTATACGGCTACGGCTGTTGCCAAGGGTGTTGCTATGGACGTCCATACTTCAACGCATGACGCGGCGATCCAGTCGTATAGTCATAGCCGTAGCCGCCAATTCGAACGTGGACTTAATAATCCTAGCCTTTCGTGAAGGACTTCGTGGCTTCACAGTAAGCTGTATAAACCGCAAAGCAAGTGAAACAGGAGACCGTATGCGTGAGTGAAGAAGCTTACGTGGTCTCCGGTTCCAGTCGCTTCGCCGCTACACTGCTGTTTAAGACACGAAGGCCTTGACGAAAGGCTAAATACCTGTTTTTGGCTCGTTGCGCCGGATGGTCACGGTCACGTGATTATTTGCTCTACTCCCTATGGCAACACCAGAGGCCTCACATCTATACTTGACCCCGTCAGTGGGCACCGGTACAGAGACTGATGCAGAGGTTGTGAAGGTATTGTTGATTTTAAAAAGATCTGCATTAAAAACATTACAAGAGTAACTAGAGATTTAGAGTTTGTGGACAAACTCACGGTGTTCGGCTTAATTACGTAATTGAAAATTTTAAGGTCAATATCGTGTGCACGTTTCTTGTTTATTTGTGCTATGCTGACGGGCGAAATATTTAGTTGTACTTTTTTATCTTTATTCATGAAGGTTTGTCATATGAAACTTCAACTTCCGGTTTGACAGGAACTAAAGGTCAAATGGGGTCACACCTTGTGCATGGTATCTAGAATTGTCAGAGAGCTTTAAATTGATGTAACGATTATTAATGTACCACGTTTCATTAATAAGGTACATATTTTTGTAGTACAAACTTATACTTCCGGTTTCGACCGGAAGTGAAGGTCAAATGAGGTCACACTTTGTAAATATTTGTAGAATCGTCGAGGGGCTTTAAAATTAAGTTATACAATTAATATACAAATTTACGTAATTCAGAATCGATTTTTCATAACAAAACTACTACTTCCGGTTTCGACCGGAAGTGAAGGTCAAATGGGGTCACACCCTGTGTAAGATTTGTTTAGTACTTCAAGACCTTTCATATGGTGTAAAGATCATGTATGTAGTATGTATTATTCTTAAGATATGATTATTTTAGTATAAAACTTCAATTTAATGTAATGACGTCATCGATGACGTCATCATTCCCAAAATTTTGCTTTGTCATATACACACTGTGGTCTAAGTATGTAGTAAGTATCAAGTCCGTACATGCTTTAGTTTTTGAGATAGCAAAATAATTTTTTTTCCACCTCGTGTATCAATTTCGTTGTGACGTAGCTATGACGTCATATATCACATTTCTAGATTGGTCTTGAGCTAAAGAAAATATTATTTATTGAAAGTTAGTTGATATTTTTAATCACTTAGGCTTTAGAGCCCCAAATAACATGAACTTTAACTTTAACTTCCGGTTTCTACCGGAAGTAAAGGTCAAATGGGGTCACGGTGTGCATACAATTTGTCCCACATCACAAGACCTTTCATATGCACCAAAGATTTTGAATGTAGCATTTGCCGTTCTTGAATTATTAAATTTTTGAATTATTTAACGTTTATTTAACGTCATGACGTCATCAATGACGTCATCATTCCAAAAAAGTTTCTGTATCATCCACTCACTAATATGTTTGTACATGGTAAGTTTCAAGTTCATACAAGCTTAACTTTTTGAGAAAATTTGTGGACAAGTTTCGACGACTAAGAAAGACCAGAAAAAAAAAATTATCCGTTTCAACCGGAAGTAAGGGTCAAATAGGGTCACATCTTCAACACAATTTTTAGAATGGTTAACGAGCTTTCAGATGAAGTAATGATTATTAATGAATTCTGTTTTGTTATTGAAAAATAATCTTTTTGAAAAATAAAATTTCAACTTCCTCTTTCGCCCGGAAGTCAAGGTCAAATGGGGTCACAAACTGTGTAAGATGTGCAGAGTAATTGAAGATCTTTGATATGGTGCAAAGATCTTGTATGTATCATTTACGGTTCTTCAGATATGAATTTTTGAAATATTAAACGTTGATTTATTGTGATGACGTCATCGATGACGTCATCATCCAGAAAAAACAGTGCAGTTTACTGCACAGTAAAGTTGAAGGTAATAGTAAGTTTCAAGACTGTACCTCGTTTAGTTAATGAATCTTTTTATATGTTAACTTCAACTTCCGGTTTCGACCGGAAGTAAAGGTCAAATGGGGTCACACTTTCTGTAAGACATGTAGACTGGTTAAAGTGTTTGCAGATGAAGTAATGGTTATTACTATAGCCTGTTTTTTATTGAAATAGGATTTTTTGGAAAAATGACATTTTAACTTCCGGTTTCGACCGGAAGTCAAGGTCAAATGGGGTCACACACTGTGTAAGATTTGTAGAGTAATCGAAAAGCTTTCATATGGTGCAAAGATCTTGTATGTAACATATACGGTTCTTCAGATATGGATTTTTTAAATATTAAACTTTGATTTAATATAATGACGCAATCAATGACGTCATCTTTTACGGCCAGAAGACAATGTCAAACTGGTATTATGTCTGTGCAAAAGTTTGAGCAGGCTAACCGATCTTCAAACTGTCATTCAAATTTTGACAATATCATTAGCAGTTCTTGAGATATGATTTTTTGAAATTTTGAACTTCCGGTTTCGACCGGAAGTAAAGGTCAAATGAGGTCAAGTTGTGCACGACAATAAAAGGTCATTACAAGAACTTTTATGTTTTGAAAGAATCTCGTACGTAGCTTTTCTGGTTCTCAAGATATGAATTTTCTAATTATTAATGGTTTATTTAGCATAATGACGTCATCAATGACGTCATCATTCTAAAAAAGTTGCGGTTTCATCTACTAACTATGGTTCATGTTCCTGATAAGTTTCAAGTTCATATAAGCTTTACTTTTGTTAAAAATCGACGGAGAAGGTTCGCTGATAAGAATACGAGGAAAAAAAAAAAAAAAACTAGAGATTTAGAGTTTGTGGACAAACTCACGGTGTTCGGCTTAATTACGTAATTGAAAATTTTAAGGTCAATATTGTGTGCACGTTTCTTGTCTATTTGTGCTATGCTGACGGGCGAAATATTTAGTTGTACTTTTTTATCTTTATTCATGAAGGTTTGTCATATGAAACTTCAACTTCCGGTTTGACAGGAACTAAAGGTCAAATGGGGTCACACCTTGTGCATGGTATCTAGAATTGTCAGAGAGCTTTAAATTGATGTAACGATTATTAATGTACCACGTTTCATTAATAAGGTACATATTTTTGTAGTACAAACTTTTACTTCCGGTTTCGACCGGAAGTGAAGGTCAAATGAGGTCACACTTTGTAAATATTTGTAGAATCGTCGAGGGGCTTTAAAATTAAGTTATACAATTAATATACAAATTTACGTAATTCAGAATCGATTTTTCATAACAAAACTACTACTTCCGGTTTCGACCGGAAGTGAAGGTCAAATGGGGTCACACCCTGTGTAAGATTTGTTTAGTACTTCAAGACCTTTCATATGGTGTAAAGATCATGTATGTAGCATGTATTATTCTTAAGATATGATTATTTTAGTATAAAACTTCAATTTAATGTAATGACGTCATCGATGACGTCATCATTCCCAAAATTTTGCTTTGTCTTATACACACTGTGGTCTAAGTATGTAGTAAGTATCAAGTCCGTACATGCTTTAGTTTTTGAGATAGCAAAATAATTTTTTTTCGACCTCGTGTATCAATTTCGTTGTGACGTAGCTATGACGTCATATATCACATTTCTAGATTGGTCTTGAGCTAAAGAAAATATTATTTATTGAAAGTTAGTTGATATTTTTAATCACTTAGGCTTTAGAGCCCCAAATAACATGAACTTTAACTTTAACTTCCGGTTTCTACCGGAAGTAAAGGTCAAATGGGGTCACGGTGTGCATACAATTTGTCCCACATCACAAGACCTTTCATATGCATTAAAGATTTTGAATGTAGCATTTGCCGTTCTTGAATTATTAAATTTTTGAATTATTTAACGTTTATTTAACGTCATGACGTCATCAATGACGTCATCATTCCAAAAAAGTTTCTGTATCATCCACTCACTAATATGTTTGTACATGGTAAGTTTCAAGTTCATACAAGCTTAACTTTTTGAGAAAATTTGTGGACAAGTTTCGACGACTAAGAAAGCCCAGAAAAAAAAATTATCCGTTTCAACCGGAAGTAAGGGTCAAATAGGGTCACATCTTCAACACAATTTTTAGAATGGTTAACGAGCTTTCAGATGAAGTAATGATTATTAATGAATTCTGTTTTGTTATTGAAAAATAATCTTTTTGAAAAATAAAATTTCAACTTCCTCTTTCGACCGGAAGTCAAGGTCAAATGGGGTCACAAACTGTGTAAGATGTGCAGAGTAATTGAAGATCTTTGATATGGTGCAAAGATCTTGTATGTATCATTTACGGTTCTTCAGATATGAATTTTTGAAATATTAAACATTAACTTATTGTAATGACGTCATCGATGACGTCATCATCCAGAAAAAACAGTGCAGTTTACTGCACAGTAAAGTTGAAGGTAATAGTAAGTTTCAAGACTGTACCTCGTTTAGTTAATGACCTATGAATCTTTTTATATGTTAACTTCAACTTCCGGTTTCGACCGGAAGTAAAGGTCAAATGGGGTCACACTTTCTGTAAGACATGTAGACTGGTTAAAGTGTTTGCAGATGAAGTAATGGTTATTACTATAGCCTGTTTTTTATTGAAATAGGATTTTTTGGAAAAATGACATTTTAACTTCCGGTTTCGACCGGAAGTCAAGGTCAAATGGGGTCACACACTGTGTAAGATTTGTAGAGTAATCGAAAAGCTTTCATATGGTGCAAAGATCTTGTATGTAACATATACGGTTCTTCAGATATGGATTTTTTAAATATTAAACTTTGATTTAATATAATGACGCAATCAATGACGTCATCTTTTACGGCCAGAAGACAATGTCAAACTGGTATTATGTCTGTGCCAAAGTTTGAGCAGGCTAACCGATCTTCAAACTGTCATTCAAATTTTGACAATATCATTAGCAGTTCTTGAGATATGATTTTTTGAAATTTTGAACTTCCGGTTTCGACCGGAAGTAAAAGTCAAATGAGGTCAAGTTGTGCACGACAATTAAAGGTCATTACAAGAACTTTTATGTTTTGAAAGAATCTTGTACGTAGCTTTTCTGGTTCTCAAGATATTAATTTTCTAATTATTAATGGTTTATTTAGCATAATGACGTCATCAATGACGTCATCATTCTAAAAAAGTTGCGGTTTCATCTACTAACTATGGTTCATGTTCCTGATAAGTTTCAAGTTCATATAAGCTTTACTTTTGTTAAAAATCGACGGAGAAGGTTCGCTGATAAGAATACGAGGAAAAAAAAAAAACTAGAGATTGAGAGTTTGTGAACAAACTCACGGTGTTCGGCTGGAACGTAATAAAGTGATTGCGTCATTGAAAACAAGGTCAATATTGTATGCTGTGCCGATGGGCAAAATTTGTATTTGTGCCTTGTGTTGATATTTAGGCATGAAGGTCAGTCATATGAAACTCCAACTTCCGGTTTTGACATGAACTATGGTTCAAATGGGGTCACACTCTGCGATAGTTGTACAGTATTTCAAGGGCTTGCATATGGAGCAAATATCTCGTGTGTAACTTTTATGATCCCCCAAATGATTTTTTTAAACATTAAACGTTGATTTAATATGACTTCATCAATGATGTCATAATCCGAAAATAATCCAGTTTCATCTACACAGTAATGTCTAAGGCAACAGTAAGTTTCAAGTCTGTATCACGTTCAGTTGATGAATTATGAATTTACTATCTGCGACATTTCAACATCCGTTTCAACCGGAAGTAAGGGTCAAATAGGGTCACATCTTCAACACAATTTTAGAATTGTTAACGAGCTTTCAGATGAAGTAATGATTATTAATGAATTCTGTTTTGTTATTGAAAAATAATCTTTTTGAAAAAAAAAATTCAACTTCCTGTTTCGACCGGAAGTCAAAGTCAAATGGGGTCACAAACTGTGTAAGATGTGCAGAGTAATTGAAGAGCTTTTATATGGCGCAAATATCTTGTATGTATCATTTACGGTTCTTCAGATATAAATTTTTGAAATATTAAACGTTGATTTATTGTAATGACGTCATCGATGACGTCATCATCCAGAAAAGACAATGCAGTTTACTGCACGGTAAAGTTGAAGGTAAAAGTAAGTTTCAAGACTGTACCTCGTTTGGTTAATGACATATGATTTTTTTTATACTTAAACTTCAACTTCCGGTTTCAACCGGAAGTCAAGGTCAAATGGGGTCACACTTTCTGAAAAACATGTAGACTGGTTAAAGTGTTTTCAGATGAAGTAATGGTTATTACTATAGCCTGTTTTTTATTGAAATATGATTTTTTTGGAAAAATGACATATTAACTTCCGGTTTCGACCGGAAGTCAAGGTCAAATGGGATCACACACTGTAAGATTTGTAGAGTAATCAAAAAGCTTTCATATGGTGCAAAGATCTTGTATGTAACATAAACGGTTCTTCAGATATGGATTTTTTAAATATTAAACGTTGATTTAATATAATGACGCAATCAATGACGTCATCTTTTACGGCCGGAAGACATTGTCAAACCAGTATTATGTCTGTACAAAAGTTTAAGCAGGCTAACCGATCTTCAAACTGTCATTCAAATTTTGTCAATATGATAAGCAGTTCTTGGGATATGAATTTTTGAAATTTTGAACTTCCGGTTTCGACCGGAAGTAAAGGTCAAATGAGGTCAAGTTGTGCACGACAATTAAAGGTCATTACAAGAACTTTTATGTTTTGAAAGAATCTCGTACGTAGCTTTTCTGGTTCTCAAGATATGAATTTTCTAATTATTAATGGTTTATTTAGCATAATGACGTCATCAATGACGTCATCATTCTAAAAAAGTTGCGGTTTCATCTACTAACTATGGTTCATGTTCCTGATAAGTTTCAAGTTCATATAAGCTTTACTTTTGTTAAAAATCGACGGAGAAGGTTCGCTGATAAGAATACGAGGAAAAAAAAAAAAAAAAAAAAAAAACTTAACAATAACAATAGGTTTTCGGCTCAATGCCGAACACCTAACTATATACAACAAAAATAGAATCAATTAAGACAACAGACCTACCAATCTACAAACGTTCGATGAGATCTCGCGAGTATGAAATTTGCGAGATCTGACCGAACTTTGTTTTAAAAGAAAAGTAGGCCTAACTTTCAATCTCTATTATTAAATAAACACACAACCACCCTGTTTAACTTCATAAAATGTTATTGCTATGTAGCTTTGCACATGAAACCAAAATTCCCGGTTGCTATTTATAAACACTTATTATTGTGTGAATTAAAGGGGCTGTGTCGTCATGATTATAGCAGGCCTGTGACTGTGCATGGAAGATGAACTCTCACCCAGATACTACACACGCGCGCTTGTGCGGTCCAAATCACAAAGGGTGCCGTCTTTGTCAATTTGTCATGTATCTATATTAAAGGCATGCTCACCAAATTTTGTCTCCAGGTACCCTCGATCCGTTTTCTTCGGATTAATTCCTATTAGTCAGTCTTAGCTAAACATATTCTTTTATTACCTCTACGAGTTGTTCTTTTTGGTCCTGTGTAAGCTTTGTCCTTTATTGTTTAAAGTCCTGTATTTTTGTTTGTTTAAATTATTTCAAAACATTGGTAATTGCCAATGGTGGGATTGGAAATGCTCATCAATTATTTTCGCTATTCAAAACGTGCCTATTGTTTTGGCTTTCTATTCTGAAGATTATTTGTTTTCTTTCAGTCAAAATTCCAATTTGCCTACCCTACCATTGGCAAGTTCAGGGGCCTTCAATACAAGCCCTGTGGGTTTCCTGATGGTCCCCCACTCAGCTTTTCATTCATTATTATATTTGTTTCTAACTATTTGTTTTAAATTGAGTGGAAACTAAATAAACCAACCAACCAACCAACATGCTCAGTATAGACCTTATGCACTGACGTCATCACGTCGCCATCTTAGAGGTAAATCGATGATATAACAAAGGAAATGCAGAGATTTGTACGCGCGGCGCACAGGATTGGCCAATGAACAACCTCATTTTGACCTCTAGGCGAGGGCACTCTACTCAAATGACAACATGTGCGTAAGGTCTATTGCGCGCGTAGTTCTGAGCACGCGTACTGCTGGTGGGAACTGTGTAAAAAAGACCGTCCAAAAGTCTCCCATTAGGACCGGATCCACTGGCTCTCGCTTACCCGGGCTTGTTGAATCTTCTGGATAAAGGTGGTGCTCTCGATGAGTTTTCATGTTATTGACAAGTTCCATCTGGTTGTCTCCAAAGAGACGGGTGATTGATATATTCACTGCAGGTTTGGCGTTCTCTACTACGCAAGTCAGACTGTACGTCTGCGTAGCATCGGCTGTCACTTCACAAGTTGACGGCGAGGTGTTTATATCGTTGCAGCCAACCACACGAGGGCGTGGTGTCTCTGGTGAAACTATTGATACAAGAAGAATGGATGAAACAGTCTTGTGACGATCGGACAAACAAAAATCATTTTCATACCTCTTTTTAATAATGTTCACTTTTTACTTTGACGCTAATACAATAACAAAATCAAGTCGTTAATTTTACAGTGGTGACATGGATTCAAAATGATTACCGTAAAATTTACGGGTGCCGAAATGAAAAAAAACACACCTGAAATCCTTTTTACTACGGTTTCATAATCCGTTGTTACGGATTCAAAAACGTAAATCACGTGCATCTGATGGAGTAGTTGTTGCTAAACGAAAGCTCATGTAACAGTTTCAAAGTGCTACCACTACCTTCTTTGTTTTATCTGCTAGACTAACACGGCTTATATCCCTACGTAAATCGAACCTTACATTATAAGTTATCAAACTCCCGTTTACCAATCTGATCGGAGGATTAGCGCGTACTGGAAGGTAAAATTTGTCTTTATAAAAGGCTAACCTTTTACAGCAACTGGGACTGTTCCAGTCGCTACAAATTTTCTTATCGACACGAGCTTGAAGACATAGTTTCCCTCCATCGAGTCGGTGACGTGGTGAATGACCAAGGAAACGTTTCCGTCTTTGTCGTACACGCCCTCTGGGAGACCAGGTTTGATGTGGACACTGCCGCAGAAGTGAGAGGCCTTGAGGTCTGGGGTCGTCCGTCCGTTGAAGTACCAATACATGTTGTTCACCTCCTCTAGGAAGAACCGTTTAGAGGTGATCAGTGGGCATTGGACGTACCCTTGGCTGCCTCTCTCAAGGTATGTAATGGCCTGAACGTAGGCAACTAAAGGGTGAAAAAAAACCTTAAATATTAAAAAGAGGTAATTTTTCTTTATAGAAACCTGTAGCGATCTCATTGCATTGGATGAACAATGTAAAGGGAAAGGGGGGGGGGGGGTATAGAGGGAAGAGGCTGGTTTGACTACACGAGTTTGGAAACACAAAGGAAAAAATCAAAGGTGGGAAAAGGGAGTAAAACATTAATTAATTAGTGAACGAAACAGACTAAAATGGGGGACAATGGTTGAAAAAGAAAAAGGCAAAGACAACATTTTTAATCATTCCTTCAATAACATAGTTTGCCTAGAGATGTCCATCCAGTTTCAAGGGTCTCATTGTTCGGGAAAAAGTCCCCCCCCCCCCCCCCCATTAATGGTACTGTTAACTCCCCTGTGCCAAAAACAGCCTCTTTCTGGTGCTCACACACTTCAAAATGAACCGTCATGACTTTAGACAACACATTGGGTATCAGATTCCTTCACCAGCAATGCTGGTGGCACCACCCATAAGGCAAACAAAAAGTGTTCTGTTTCCGGTTACCCGACCGACCCTAATTTTACGGCGCGACCCTAAACTTTTTATTCGACTTTTTCCTTTTTCGGCGGTTTAAAATAATAAATTAATTAAAATGAAAAAAAAAAAAAAATCACCAATAGATACATAAAATGGAGATCGACCTCGTCACTATGAAATGAACATGAAAATAAAGTGGTCGTAGTTCGTGCGTCAACACCGTGGTCGGTAAAACATCAACCCAAGCCGTAAAACGAATCTAGCTCCCCGTCCGTAGCGTTTTACTTTGCTGCGATCGACAGTGACACATTAGTCGCTACGATGAGTCCCTCTCATTCACTCTGCAAATTTTTCTTTGCCAAATAACGTTTATTACAATCACATTTAGTCTTTTTTGCACCCTGTACTGAATTCTATGACATCATCAAGCAACAACATGAACAAATAAAGGATAGAAAACATACCTGAAACATCGCAATGATTTATTTCTTATTAAAAATAGCCATCAGAAAAGAAAAATAAATTTAAAAGCACACCGAAAGCTCGGTGCGCAGGGGCCGGTTACTTGCTTCATGTTTTTCAGTTTTACAATGACGTCAGCGCTTGAACGCCTGAAAGATTTGGACATTGCTCACTGCGTGAGCGAACTGCACGTCCAAACCAAACAAATCCAGCGCGCACTGTTGTTGTTGCACGTGCTTCGTGTGTGGAGCACGCGTCACGTGTTACCTTCGCAGCATCGTTTACACTGGTTACTCATCCGTTCACACAGCAGCCATTTTCTAAGTGGACATTCGTATGCAATTTGCCCACAGGGATTTTCGCCCATGGTGAGTCAGTGGAGTTCCGTGCGTGGCATAGCGAGTACACCCCAAGTTCGGATCGTGTAGCAGCAGACAAGGCTGCTGTCTATGTGGAATCGTCCACGTTCTGCCGAAGGTTTTTAAACAATTTCAGAGCGTGGGTGAACGATTTTCTGTGTCTATTTTGTGTTTATTGCGAACAAAATTCAAATGACAAGGATCTATTTGTGAGTTATATAAACAACATTGAATGCATTTCGTTCGGGCATTGTCGCTGAATATCACTCAATGAAATCTGGCTTTTCCATTTTACTCAGCTTGTATCGCTTTGCCTCGTCTGAAATGGAATAATCTAGATTTTGCATTGCATTTTCCCCCCAAACTTACTCTTTTACTTTAGTGGCGGCGTGAACAGGAATTGCACGGTACGTTTACTTTAGTATAGGGGGTTAAATAAATAAATAAGGCATTAACCTATTGTATTGTATTCTAAATCAAAATTACCAAAATAAAATAAAATAAACTGTAAAAAAAAAAAAAAAAATCCCGACCTACCGACCCTATTTTGAAATGGCATGTAATCGGAAACAGAACATTTTTTTTGGCCTAAGACAATGTGCCACTCCTGCACCACACAAATCTCATATCTCTTGCAAAGTTTGTGGTGTTCAATGTATATTATGTGACCCCTCTGACTTTAATGTAGAGACTTGACACGGCTTTTAGCATTATTAAAACGATGAACCCGAAGATTTATTCACAACTCTAAAAGATCTGTTGACGAAGATGAATACGTGTGTGTGAGGCACTACCACTGACGCCTCCACACCATTCAACCACATAACAATGGTCTGAACATCCAAGAAGGAAATCATAATATCTTCTTGTTTTTGCCTTCTTTTTCCACAGATGTCTCCTACACTACTATACTAATTAATTACTTTGTAGTAAAGTTGGAAACTTTGTTCCCTTTTCTCACCTTTGATTTGATACGGGCAAATATATAACCCTTCTGCGTCCCATATCCCTCCTACTCGGCCTTCCGTCTCGTGGGATATGGGACGCAGCAAGCGCTATATTTTCCCGTATTGCACTCGAGCTTGTGTGATAACTTATAAATTATCCCGGACGCAAGTTATATTAACAATGTTTGTATACTCACGAAGTTTTGCCACAACCATTATCCGACATCCAAGTTCCATTTTTCTTTCAATTTGCCTTCAATTTCAAGTGGAAAATGCGAAATGTGGTGGTAGGTCTGGTAATACTATAGTAGGTGATTATTTTGTTTTTGCCGGTACAGGTCTGTTCCACACATCGTATTCGTTGCAAATGAAACACTTTTAGGGAAATACCAAATCTATCCAAGTGTTGTGCAACACTGAGTGTTACTCACTGGTAAGGTAAAGTCCCGACGCAATACAAAAAATGGATATTACTGTACATTGGGTATTCCCCATTATAGATCTTATACGAATGTTGTCATTTGAGTAGGGCGCCCTCGACTGGAGGTCAAATGAAAGTAGCTTCTGTCGCTTGGTCCCGTTTTTGCCGTTGAACAATAATTATTGGGTTGCAAAATGAATGCTTTCGACCGCGAACTTTGGGTAGGTTACGAACAATCCATTGTCACGAAATAAAACACGTATTGAAATACCGAATCTATATTGTGCAACACTGGGATAAGTCCATTTAGTAATATTTATCTATTCTACCTCCATGGTTAGGCCATTTTTTTTTAATAACTTGGATTACGGAATCGCCGCTCGAAAAAATCGCGTTTCAGAAAAAAAATTAAAAAAATCCCCGCCCGAAAAATCGAATTTTGTAAAAAAAAAAATTGAAAAAAATCCACACTTACAACAGTGCCACCGATCGCGTAAAAAACTCCACCGTGTACAAAACAATACTTCTAGTTCTAGATCACATTTTCTTCGATCCGTGCAATACATGCCGATGTATGATGGAAACCAGACCAATGTTATTTATTCACGTAGAGAAGTGCGAGTCCGTTTATAGACTGTACTTTTTGCCCAAGTGCATACATTGGCCATTAGTAACAACTACGTGAATTGTGCGACTTGACCTCACGGCCCAAACTCATGCTGTGTCAACAAATGGTCTGTGTGTGCGAATTTGGGCAAGAAACAGGATACCAGTGGCAGCTATCATAGAACGTGCATGGTTCGTGGTTGGTTGTCAGGTTTGGTTACCGGTTATACCTCGTGCGTGCGTCTGCTGTTTTTACCTCGTGTTTACAATGGCGGCCGCTGCCGAGACCTGGTGCGTTATGCTACTTTTCCGGGAGGGAGCCCGCTTCCTTAAACGAAAGCTACTTAAATGTGTGACGACAGAATGTAGAATGCGCCCAACGTTCACACGTGCGCTAGGAACCGGTTACGTATGCAGTGGATCAGTAAATCATGAGCCTCAAATCACGGAGATATCGGTAAATTTGTCTTTAATATTTGTTTCAATTTTGTTTTAAAATATGTTAATTTGGTAAAAGTAGGACTTTTTTTCTCGGTTGAAAAAACTCATGAATATATATATTTTTTTCACGCCGAATAATGTAAAAAGTTAGGGTCGCGGCGTTAAGTTAGGGTCGGTCAGAAACCGGAAACAGAACATTAAGTTTAGCCTATAAAACACTCGCCACATCCATTCAGTGACTTTCTGCTTTTGTCTACATAAATTCCCGTGTTTTAGAAGCCGCCCGCGTGCCTTCGGTATATATATTCCCCCCCCCCGATCCCCGCTCATTTTTTGTAGCTTACAAATCCGTAATCAAGGCTGCTGCCTATGTGGAATCGTCCACGTTCTGCCGAAGGTTTTTAAACAATTTCAGAGCGTGGGTGAACGATTTTCTGTGTCTATTTTGTGTTTATTGCGAAGAAAATTCAAATGACAAGGATCTATTTGTGAGTTATATAAACAACATTGAATGCATTTCGTTCGGGCATTGTCGCTGAATATCACTCAATGAAATCTGGCTTTTCCATTTTACTCAGCTTGTATCGCTTCGCCTCGTCTGAAATGGAATAATCTAGATTTTGCATTGCATTTTCCCCCCAAACTTACTCTACTGTAGTGGCGGCCTGAGCAGGAATTGCACGGTACGTTTACTTTAGTATAGGGGGTTAAATGAATAAATAAGGCATTAACCTATTGTATTGTATTGTAAATAAAAAAAAAATAAAAAAAAAAATAAAAAAAAAAATCCCGACCTACCGACCCTATTTTGAAATGGCATGTAATCGGAAACAGAATTTTTTTTTGGCCTAAGACAATGTGCCACTCCTGCACCACACAAATCTCATATCTCTTGCAAAGTTTGTGGTGTTCAATGTATATTATGTGACCCCTCTGACTTTAATGTAGAGACTTGACACGGCTTTTAGCATTATTAAAACGATGAACCCGAAGATTTATTCACAACTCTAAAAGATCTGTTGACGAAGATGAATACGTGTGTGTGAGGCACTACCACTGACGCCTCCACACCATTCAACCACATAACAATGGTCTGAACATCCAAGAAGGAAATCATAATATCTTCTTGTTTTTGCCTTCTTTTTCCACAGATTTCTCCTACACTACTATACTAATTAATTACTTTGTAGTAAAGTTGGAAACTTTGTTCCCTTTTCTCACCTTTGATTTGATACGGGCAAATATAACCCTTCTGCGTCCCATATCCCTCCTACTCGGCCTTCCGTCTCGTGGGATATGGGACGCAGCACGCGCTATATTTTCCCGTATTGCACTCGAGCTTGTGTGATAACTTATATTATCCCAGACGCAAGTTATATTAACAATGTTTGTATACTCACGAAGTTTTGCCACAACCATTATCCGACATCCAAGTTCCATTTTTCTTTCAATTTGCCTTCGATTTCAAATGGAAAATGTGGTGGTAGGTCTGGTAATACTAATAGTAGGTGATTATTTTGTTTTTGCCGGTACAGGTCTGTTCCACACATCGTATTCGTTGCAAATGAAACACTTTCTGGGAAATACCAAATCTATCCAAGTGTTGTGCAACACTGAGTGTCACTGTAACGGAAAGTCCCGACGCAATACAATGGATATTACTGTACATTGGGTATTCCCCACTATAGATCTTATACGAATGTTGTCATTTGAGTAGGGCGCCCTCGACTGGAGGTCAAATGAAAGTAGCTTCTGTCGCTCGGTCCCGTTTTTGCCGTTAAACAGTAATTATTGGGTTGCAAATGAATGATTTTGACCGCGAACTTTGGGTAGGTTACGAACAATCCATTGTCACGAAATAAAACACGTATTGAAATACCGAATCTATATTGTGCAACACTGGGATAAGTCCATTTAGTAATATTTATCTATTCTACCTCCATGGTTTTTCCCTACCCCCCCCCCCCCCCCCCCCCCCCTCATAAATAGCGCAAGCCCATCCTTGACCCCAACACCATTGTAATCCAATTTGTGTTTTTCGATCAGCATCGTTCCTGATCATAAAACTTACCGATTGAATGCTTGCTGTACTTGCAGATGACCTTACTGCTGGAATTCGTTGGGGGAAAAAATTAAATGTAATAAAATTAAATGCTTTTGGATAGTTAAGTTTTGTACGCTGGTGAGTAGATTAGCCCTATTTACGGGGCTGGTTATTCCCGGCCCATACATTGGGTATTGCCCATAGATAAATGTCGCGCCGTCATTTAGTAGGGCGCGCTCAGCTAGAGGTCAAATGAAGGGAGTAGTTATAGTTGCAGCTCCATGGTTGCAGCTGTCGTTTGGTCGGTCCTCGCCCCACTGATCTATAGAGATCAGTGGTCCCAGCGCCTCAACCAAAGTAGCCCCATAATAAGGCCAATATGCTGGACTACCTCCACTTCTTGGCCCTACAAACCCTCTGGCCCACAAGGTGACATTAACTTTCGAATTGAGACTACTACTTCTTTTTAAGAGATTAACGTAGGAAGAATCTAATTTATTATTTGTTTTAATAATGACAAGACCTTTTGGTCGCCAAAATGCAACAAAATAGCAACTTCCGTTCAATGTTTAAAATAAATCCATACATGACATGAAACCTCATACATTTTATACATTCACCCAAAATATGAAATTTCTGCTTCCCCTTCCGAATTGGGTCTTGTGGCAATATGACACCTCCTTCAACCCCACCCTCTGACATTTAGGGCTAATTTTATAGAGCCGCTTTAACTGCCGATTTTGTGCTTCACTGTGCGAATTCTATTTTATAACACTCCTACCGTAAGGACACAGGAAGGCATGCTAACCTTCGGGTGCTACCGTAGGAAAATGAATGACGCAACAATGCTAATCCTTGTGACCGCGCAGGCTGGGCCCAATTTCATAGAGCTGCTTAAGCAGAAAATATTGCTTATCAATGTTCTGCTAAGCAAACAAAAGCAGGGTACCAGTCACAAATTGTACAGGAGTGACAAGGTCAGCTTATACGCCTTTCAAGCCGTAGCACCTGTCAAGTTTACGTGACATTGTTGCGCAATGTTGTAAGTAGACTGGTGCTCTTCTATTTATGTATGAATTATTACAACGGCGAGGCATGAGGATCCGGACTTCATATCAATCCAGCACAAATTCACGTGCAAATAAAAAACACATAATCGTCGTCGTGGTTATTCAGACATAGCACGCCATATCATGCTCTTCCAGCCCCCCCCCCCCAATCAAATGTCTGTGATTCTGCCTCTTGTCCAACTTTCAAATTCACGAGTAAATAAAAAACGGACATAAACGGACAGTTTGTATTCTGTGTACGACGAACTGGACGAACTTACTTGCAATGGAGAGCGTTTCTTCGACATCCAAGGATCGGTACAAAAAAACATCGCAAGGAAAAACACCCAAAAGGCGGTCCAACGAAAAGTAAAAAGTAAAAAAAACAAACACGATAAATCCAAAGGGAAAGCCAGCATGTGCCAAGCGAGCCTCCCGCCTTCGCTGCAAACGGATTGCCTTTCTCCTGGCAGCTTTAGCGATGGCATTCTCCCGTTTTTCGGGCGATGCTTCACTGGCCGGCCGCAGCCACCGCCACCGGTTTTTTGTCAAATACTCATTAATAAATGTAAAAAAAAAAAGTGATTTAAATTTGGTTCAGTAATTTACTTTTATACGGCTGGAAGTAAAACTAACTCCGAAGATCACGTGATTTATCCGAACCACTTTTTTGGTTCGGATCAATCGTTTTTTGAAAAATGCTCGAAAACGGCAAAATTTGATGGCTTCTTTTAGGAACCATTCTTCTCCATTCCTGGAAGACCTTTGAAGTCATATGTTAGCCTATTTTGTAGCCCAAATAGCCCAACGAATCCGGTGTGCCCCTTTAATTTTATTGGCAAGGTTCCAAACCTTTCAAGAGATTATAAAAAAAATGTAGGAAATCCCCACAGACATAAAGAACCTATAGACGGACAGTAGGGGGCGCCAAACTGTAATTTTGTGCTTTCTCAAACCGTGGGCGGAAGTGAATAATGTCGCGCCTTTTTGCACACTTTTACGCGAAGTCTAAAAGAAGTGCTACCACTTCAAAGGGAAATTCGCTTAATTTTAAATGAGATTTTCACATGTAGAGTAATTTGTAAAAGGACATATGAACTTAAGGAAACCCCCAGAATAAAGAAATCCATCAGATAATTTTATTTAGGTCTAAAAAGAAAGATTTTCGATCTCCTTTCGAAATATCAAACGTCAAGAAAGAAAAAGTATACTTTTCGTGAAAAGTTGCCCTCTGCAACCGTATGCCTCACTCTTCAACCATAGAAGAAGTATTTGTCCTTCCTCCATGAGTCAAGGTATCGCCCATAACAGATCAAAAATGTTTCAACTCTCAGAAAAAGTTATTTTTACAGCTGGAAAGTCGTGTCACTTTATTTAATAATCCAAGACTGAAACAAAATCGCCCGAATTCCATGGTCCACCGTGCGTACGCGTTTGCGTTGCTCTCTGTGAGCGTTACATCGAGTACATTGCAAACGTGTATGTAGCTGCGCGTCATAAAACGCGCATTTGCCGTTTCGCATACGCCGCCCGGGCCAAGTATTATGAGGAACGTCTTCTGCTTTTGAGATGATATTTTTCCACGGATTTGGCAAATTTTAATCTGTCAGTGTCACTGAGAGTCGGCTGAGAAAATGAAAATATTGTAAAAAAAAATTCAATGGATATCAGTGTAGTGTTTTGATAATCTGACATCCGATCTCCTCTCTCTTCCCCCAGCTCTTCATATTAAAACAATTGGGATTTTTTTCCCTTGTCAGAAAATAAATCTTAACTAGATGCAGCCCCCGAGCAACATTAAGTTTTGTTACATTTATATAATTATTGTATCAATTTATAACAAAAAAACCAACACTGCGCTGTGTTCAGTATAGTCTAGTTAGTTGTTGTGCAAGGTTTATCGCTATGGCTAGCATCAACAAGAGTACAAGAATGCTACCGCAGTGGGCAAAAGCAAGCCAAATGAACTTTGAAGATCAATACACGCCACACTAGTCGCTGGATCCTATATTATTATAAGCCTCATAATGATGTTAGAACAACGATTGACACTGGGAGAGGAAAACTTACTACATGTATTAAACAAGAACAAAAGATTACATGGTACGTGGTTTTCTTCTTTTTTCTGACACATGGATGGGATGGTCACCATAGAAATTTCGTGCACGGCTGTATGTTACAAATACAAAGCCTTACTTTTAATCATGGCTGTAGTTTCTTTGTTCAGAAATACTTAAAAACCTATCTAAACTTGCATTGTTTGTACCCATTTCAATACTACAGCCACAAGTAATGCTAAATCGCTATGCCGTGTACGTGTGCTGCAAGTACTCCACGGTGCGGTACCGGTCAGTTTTCCGGGCTGGGTGGGTCACGCCGTGACGTGTGCACCGCATACTGCGGCGCTCACACCCGGGGACCGGGCTTGCGATCACGGTCCATAGAATAGAGTAATACGCGAACGTAACCTAGCCCAATGCTCTCAACGATTGAGTAATAACCTTCCTTAAAATGATGTTTAGCAATGAATTGTGTATTAATGAATAACAAGAATTGGATGTCCTGAGGATTGATATCTATGAATGAATGTCACCGGGTTCTTTAGATCTTGTTAGATAAACCATCCCAAAATGGGTTGAAACAGCGACGGTTTGACCATGACTAAGTGCGCACTTTACGTAGAGCCTATCCGTATCATTTTACTAATGCTTCGAAATCTAAACATTTACCATCACTTTTTAAAAACAAGACAATGCAGAAGTGAGAAAAATTATCTAGTTTCTTTATGTCTGTGGAAATCCCCTATTACCAGTAATCTGCGTTGCAATATTGACACTGCCATCAGCCATGAACTTTGGTTTTATATTCATAAAGTACGGGCTGTGAGCCAAGTTCACATAACAATAATGGTAATACCAATAACAGTTTTATCTTATGGTATCATAGTTCTCAGTAATAATAAACCATACTTAAATAGTGAATATCATTGGGAGGTTCCTATGCGCTGTCAAAAATTCAACAATACAGATACGGTTTAATCCGTGTTTTGAAATGTTCTGATGTTCGACAACTTTGGGTAAATTGTTCCATAACTGAACAGCAGCAGACTGGAAAGAGCGGGAACCATATGATTTAAGTTTAAATAACCGGGGAATTCAAAAGAGATTTATGGGTAGAGCGCAGATTTCAAGCTAGTTTGTACTCATGAACTATAAACTTTGTAGTCCTGAGCTAAACTTTGAATATAAACTGGGGCAATGCCATGGCTACACTGATATGCAAGAACCAAGACTTTAACATCTATTCTTGCCCGTTATCGGTTACCAGTGCAAATCATGGAGAACAGGTGTTATGGATTCACGTGTACATGTACATACAGCACATCCATAAGCTGACTCATGTGGTGCGTAAGTGCTAAATAATAAAGTCATTCCGTGTCGAATCAACACGCCCCCAAGGATCAACCTCACATATTTCTTTAGATACAGTATAACTGTAACAGTATAACATGATAAAACTCCAAAACCCAAATTTGAGTGTTCTGGGCAGGGATGAGATTTGCCGAATGTGAAAATTTCCGAAAGTGGCTTGCAGGTCTGACTTCCCCCTTATTCTAGACCCGGTACCTCCCAGATATTACAATTCTGGGGGTTTACAGACTCTGTGCATTAGCCAGAAATACAGAACTACAGGTTTGAACACAGTAGGGACTGTTTCTTTCACCATCTGGTGAATGTTTTACTTTTCAAGACAATTTGAATGCTCAAGGAGATTTTGAGAAAATCCCGAAATCATGAAAAAATCCTGAGAAATCTCATGTGTGATTAAAACCGAGATAAAAGAATGTTCAATTGAACCATGGAGGTCTGTGGTCGAGCCACCAATAAACAAAACAATTAAACAGACTGTATACATGTGAAAAATTCTGTAAATTTGATAAGTATCCTCACGATCAGCATGTTCGCTAGAGCAAATTTCCATTTGTATGGACAATAAAAGAAACAAATGAAATAAAATGAAATATGAAGATGAAGCCCCCTAAATTTACATGATGGTTACATTTTTAAAGGTTTACAAGCTCTCTACAACACTTCAAATAAAAATCTAAAGGTCTGGTCATAACGAGGGCCCACTTTGTTTAATCTCTCTGATGGCATTTTTTTGCCCCTTCCAAGAACATCAGAAGGTGCAAGGAGATCAACAGACAATCCTGAAATCAAGAAGAATCCTGAGAAATCACGCCTGATAACAGTAGGTCTCGATGCATGTGTATGTTTACAAAAAACAACAAAGAACAACAAATAGATACATGTACCCCAAAAAGTTTATGACACGTTCTAAAACTAGACCATGAACCAGAGGACTGGTGTAAATAGAGGGTATGCACACCCGTTTTCCTGCAGTAAACTTACGGCCGTTTTGACCTCAATGAGGGCGCTGTTGTACATATCTCTGTGGGATTCATGACGTCAGACGCTTGTAAGGTCTATTGTATATATACACACATGTGTAAGTTTACTATACATTGGTGCTGTGTGCCATTTCTACCCGATGGCGTTGGGAACTTGTCCGAATGACAACTTAAAAAGGTTTGAAAAAATTAACAAATTAGCTGTTTGCAAACTGCTTACCAACCAAAAGGACCTGTTGTATTAATGGCCTCACGTGTCGACCCTAGCAGAGTCTTTCGTAAACTGAAAAGTTTACGCGGTGAGAAAGTCATGGAAATTTTCCTACATCTTAAATTCCCATTTACATAATACAAATTTAATGAGATTGGTCAACAGCATGGTGTTTGATCTTACATTCCTTTAAGTGTAATCTGAAAACTTGAACACTTGAAATGCATTATTGACTTTATAATAGCGAAAAAGCTACAAAGGGAACTCGTCTCAAGCGATGAAAACTACTTACGGCCAGTAACTTCTTTCTGCTAAGCACTGAATTTTTGTGCTTAGCAAACTTGTGTGCTTACCAGTTTTGGATATCAAAGATCTTTTATCCCTGTACTCATAAAGTGTAATTTTAATCATAATTTTAATTTTTTGTTTTTATCTTTACACAAAACGGCCCCCAAGAAACAAACATGTTCTGTTCGTAGCATGTTAGGTTAATAAGATATCACTATTTATACATCATTCCACCAATAAACGGATGGGTGAGATTCGTTGCTACAGCGTAGTCCAAGACTTTGAATTTCTTCCCTAAAAAAGGAGCAGTTCCATTTGGAAATCAGAGTTTCCATGAAGCTAATAGTCAACAAAAAATATTACTCAACAATTTTATTTGCTAAGCAAAACCAGGCAGGATACCAGTCAAAAGGAATGTACAATACAGTGTATTTTGGCTGGCAACCCATTTCTGCTAAGCGATAATTTTCTGAGCGTAGCAACTTTTTGAGCTTTAACAGCTAAATAAAACTGGTTCCAGGGATCACTTCCACAGAGCTGCAAAAATCAAAAATGCATGGAAAATTAATCTGTTGAGCAAAAAGTTAGCAGGCCACCGGTCACAGGCAATACACATAGCCTGGGGTTTCGGTAACTGGTTTCTGCTAAGCAAGATTTTTCTTTGCTAAGAAAACTTGTGTGCCTTTCAAGCAGCTCTGTGAAAAAGTCCCCAGGATGCAATGTCCCTGGCGGACTTTCTTAAAAATTCCGAAACTGGGAAGAGTAAATTTACAAGAAGTATTCCAGTTCATATCGCACGTACTGGTTCTTCTCATCATTGGGGACCCGCGGGTAGCCGGCTACCAGTGAATCTTGCGCACCGATGTACAACGTGTTGTAAATCTTCCAGTAGACGTCACGGACCTTCCTTGCTGGGTGGAACAACCCCTGCAGACAAAGCACAGATAGTAATTAGTTAGAGGGACGACTTATTAATAATAATAAAAGAATAATATTCACTTCTTATATAGCGTTTTATCACACCCAATGTTTTTCAGTGAATTACATGTATCTAAATTTTTTGTTCATGGGGGACACCTGGGTGGGGGGAGCGGGACATGTCGCCCCCCGGCCCCCCCCCCCCCCCCGACCTGGCTATGCCGCTGCTCTGCCCTCACGAGTACCCATTTACCACCAGGTGAAGAAGGCAATTATAGTAAAGTGTCTTGCTCGAGGACATAATCATCAAGATAGGAGTTTGAACCCACACCCCAATGACTTAGCCACCAGAATAGTCCAGTGCACTAGACTGCCCAGCCATGATATGCAGATTGATTCTCACCTGAAGTGCATACTGTAGCATCTTGTTTGCCCCGAGGCCGACGCGCAGCCCTTCGATGGAGTCCATCACCGCCTGGATGACGTGGGGCGACGTCTCAAAGATGTTGGGCCAGACGAAGTTCAGAAGATGAACGAGGGCGTCCTCACAGCCGAAACCGAAGACTCCCAGCGACATATGCTTGATGGCAGCGCACGCTGTCTGCCTGTGGACGAGGTCTCTGTAAAAAAGGAACACAATTTTTCAAAAATGTCATTTTTTCCCCATGATGTTGGTAAAAATGGACTCCACAACTTGAGCTCATTGGCTATTTTTGTTGTTGTAATCATTCAATAAACAAATGGTATCCTGAAAAAAACAAAACCACATCCTGGCAGTTTGAAACACCAGGTAGCAGTAGACAAACCTTGATATTTTGTTCACAGTTCTGGGCTTTGGATTTACCCAACCCAGTCTGCTGCCACCTCGTGTCCCCAAAGTTTTTCCCCACTGGTCGTCAACTCGGCAAATTAAGTTTTACAGAAGAAACTGGTTTTGTGATATTGTTTAGGACTGTTTTTTTTTTTAAACTAAAAAACATAAATAGTAAGCAAATTTTATGTCCTTCACAGCTTGGTGATATCACCTTATGTTTTCCATTAACAAAATCTACTCAGCAAATTTTTTTCAGCTGAGCAGAAACTAGTTACCAGCCACAGCAAAATTAAATTTACTGTCTGTCGACTGGTACCCTCCTCTGATATTGGCTTAGCAAATTTGCTAAACAGTATTTTATTATTATTATTATTATTATTATTATTATTATTATTATTATTATTATTATTATTATTATTATTATTTTTTTTTTTTTTTTTGGGGGGGGGTGAAAGTCCTACCTATCCATCAGCGCATCCTCTAGTAAAGGAGTTACGGCGTAGATGTAATCTTTCCCCATCTCCCCGATGTACTCGAACAAGAAGGACAGCGACTTGAGGACGCCGTTCTGCACGTTGAGCTCGGGCACGCGGTACTCGTTCATCAACGCGGGGAGGACCGTGAACGGGGAGCAGGTCTCAGCGACGATGGCGATGGCCACGGTGGTGCACACTCGATTCTGACGCTCCTGGACCTTCAGGTTGTTCAGGAGTGTGGCCAGGACATCGTGGGGTCTGAAGCACACACATTAAAAGTTAAAATACAGGATTGGTAAAGCTGATGGTGCAGTGTTGTGACTCTGTGTGATTCAAGTGAAAATTTGGGCACAATCTGTCGTCCGAGTCAGTGAAAAAAAATGTGCACACTTTTCAGCATGTAAACACACAGTCCTTAATTTTGATTGTTACAACCGCAATTAAAACCAGAAGAAAAATCAAAGGTGGGATTTTGTCTTCTGTGTTTCCAACCTATTGTGGTTAAACCAGACTCTTTCCCCCAAAACCCCCCTTTGTCTCCCTCTTCATTGTTCATCCCTTGCATCTTCTGACTGCTTTCTGCCTCTCTCTTTTCACTTCTTCCCAATTGACTGCTTTTGTTACTCCAGTATACTTGTATGTGTGTGTTGTGTTGTGTTGTCATTTAGCCTTTGAGAAAGACTCTGCTAGGGTCGAAACGTGGGGCCATTAACGAATTTTGTGCATTTATACTATAGGTCATTGTGGTTGGTAAGCAGTTTGCAACAGCTAATTTTATCTTTCCCTTCAATAAATGATTAGATTAGATAAAATGTTTCATACTAATTATTGTCGTCAGTACGGTAATAAATGTTTCTTCTCTAATCATCAAGCTTGTAAAATGCCCTTGCTGGCTAAAAAGAAGCTCCGAACAGACCCTCCATATATTTTTTTTGGCGGTGTTACTCACCCGATAGCCTTTGCAATGTAGCCAAAAGTGTTGACCGTCGCTCTTCTGATGGCTTTCTTGTGAGCTTTCAATAGTTCCAAGAGTTCAAAACAGATCCTCATCCACTCTCGCGCCGAGACGTACTCGGCTCCCCGATCGGCGATACGACCGACGAGATCGATACAGTTCTCCTGGACTTTCTCGTGTCTGTTTGAAGAGTTGAATAAAGAAAGACATTATGAAATAGTGTTAATCCAGCGTTTTCGTCAACCCTAAAATGAAATATGTGTCTGACGCAAAATTCACTTACAGAAACACTAACCTCTACACACACAAAAAGGGTTTGTACCTAGAAACAGTTTCTAACTCTTTGTATTTTCAAAAATAATATTGAATTTTCATACATCAGCATTAGTCACTGTAAAGCAATTTTTTTTTTTGTGTGTGTGTTTTCAATTCGTAAAATCTGCCATCTTTAAACCAAGCCCCCCAAAAAAAACCACCCCAAACTTGGCTAGAACAAATCAGCCACAGCAGCCGATGAGCTTCAACCCCAGTTATTTGAACATTTCACTGGCCAAGACCCAAAACTTTCAAGAGTTACCAAGCGATGAGATTGTATGTAAATAAAAAAATTCTGAAAATTGGATAACAATTTCCTCTTGGTGTGGGAATGAAGCTCCCTGGATGTACAGAATGTTACATTTTAGAGGTTTGCCGACTCTCTACGTCATTTCAAAATAGGTATCTGAAGGTTTGGTCTTAAAAAAGGAAAGTCTTCTTATCGCCGCGATGGCAAGTTCCCCTCTTTCAAGAAAAACCTGAAGGTGCAGGGAGACGAATGAAAATTTCCTGAAATCAGGGAAAATCCTGATAAATCACACGCCTGGTTTACCTGTTTTTGAGGATTGGCGTCAGCCGAGGCAGTAGGTCCTTGATTGGCGGCGTCATCTTGTGCATCCCGATGACGTTGACGATGGACTTGAGAGCTCCAAGGATGCTCCCCAACACCTCCGGGTACTCCTCACCAAGATACTCGTACAAGACCACCCCCAGATGACCCATCAGTTTCTCCTACAGGAAGATTGAGAGGAAAACCTCAATGAGCAAAGAAATGTTTTCTGGAATTTTTTTCTCTATGCCCTCTGGAACACTTAACCAATCCGATAAGAATGTTCCTACCATTATGACATTTGGGAAGCTGTAAAAGATTTAAGGAAAAATGAGCGTCCTGGGCTCGATTTCACAAACAGCCAAGACTGATCTTAACAGCGAATCACTCTCAATTGCTAAGCAAAGTGTGATGTCACAATGCAAATCACTATGGTAATACTGACAACGCATCTTAAGCTGAATCTTAGTGCTTTGTGAAATCGACCCCTGGACTCTTACCTCCTGGCAAGTCCTCATGACGACGGCGATTCTGGAGATGAGATCTGCCGCCTGCTGGCGCACCTTGGCAGCCTTGTTGTTCAACCTCCACAGGATGGTACCGCAGATCTGCGGTAGGTACGGCTTGACTCGTTTACCCAGGGCGTTCACCACGGTGCCAAAGCCGTTCAACATCACCGAGTCCTGGATTCCCACATGGTAAAGAGAGATTTATTAGAAAGTCAGAATCGGAAAGCAAAAAAAAAAGAAAAAAAAAAGAAAAAAAAAGACATCTTGAAAATTAAGACTAGGTTTGATGTATTCAATTTTAAAACAACTAAATTACAATTAAAATAAACTCAACTATCATTATAAACTTTTTTTGATATTAGCAAGAATCTCCTCTTTTCCCACAAAATTCTGAATACTAAATAACAATTAAAATAATCCCGTGATAGGATTTAATAATTCACTCAACAGGCGGAGATTTAACTTAAGAATATAGACTGCTTTATTTACACGTTCAACCAGGACGAGACCCATTTACCAACTCACTACATAAACATACTTCTATGAGGTTTAATCGATGTCTACGAAGTGGAAGTATAGTTACGCTTCATTATGACACTATTATGGCATGCCCTTTGCCAACAGAGGGCGCTTGCGCGGCTAGTTTAGGTGGGCGGTTTCAACACATAATGTTCTTACACCGTGCACACCGGGTCGATTATCACATATCAGGTGTGGCACACTGCAGGGGCCAGCCGAGCCCAGTTTGCTTGGTTGTCAAGATTCCCCCCGCGTTGATTGATTCCCCATGACTGTATGCTCCTCTTTTAATTCCCTTTTTGCTCTTCCATTAGCCCCCCGTGACCATTTTTCTTTCTTGTATTTGTCGTTTTTTAGGTCAAATAAATAATAATAATCATAATAATAATAATAATAATAATAATAACATGTAGAGTACAATTCACTGATGATCAGTGAAGAATAACCCTCTGATCAGTCACCGTTTTAATCTATGGTTAATTTCACAAAAATAACTTGGGGGCATTCAGGTTGGCCCAGTGGTTTCTTTCCCTGCCTTTCACCTCTGTGGACCCTGGTTCGAATCCCGCCTGGCGCCTTGCATGTGGATTGGCTTTTCAGTCCCTACCTGACTGCGTGGGTTTTCCCCTCCTACATCTAAAACTGACATTTCTTCAACATCTTCTCTACACAGGTATCTTCAGGCCTACGGGTCACAGTGCAAGTCACTTTTGAGGGTCCCTTGGTTTCATTACCAGAAAAATATAACACTACTACTAACAGTACAGATTTGTTTACCTCTGTAGTCTGCTCCTGGAAGGCGTACAGGATACCGTCGATCAGCTGCTCTTCAAGACGCGAGTCGATGTCTGCCGCTCCCAGGTTGCCCATGATCTTCTCAATAGTCTCCATCACCATCTTACGGTACTGCTCAGCCTCGTCCTTCAAGTCATCCACGATGCGTCCCACGATCTCCGCCGCTCCCACTTTGTTGGCCAGCTCAACTGTCGTATCCACCAACTGCAGATTTGGGTTTTCAACGAGCGAAACAATAGATTCACGGGTAAAATTAAGGTCGGACATCAGTGTGTCTGTAATGCATTGTGCGTTGTGCGTAAAAATGAAAGAGTATGCCACGCAATGAGCGTTTTTCCGTGACTCATAGTCCGTTCAAAATTAATGTGCTCAATGGTGAGACTGACCCCCATCACCGAGGTCCAACAATGAAAACACGCATTGGTACACGCGCCACGCACTACTCTCAGCCAATAATAGGTCTCCCTTGGACCTCAGTGAGGGCGCTTTTTGAGCTTATGACATCATTATGGAAGTGATCTATTGAGACCGACGATGGATCGGTCAAGAAACAGACCAACAGATGAATTTCCAGCTACATCCCCATTTGGATCAGATTGGAAAATTGTTACGTTACTTCGTCTCATTTTTAACCCCTTAAAGTTTGTGTTTGTGAGTGGTGGTAAGTTACGGAGTAAGACAAGATTCGCATGATAACGATCATTTTGAAACTAACAGCTTCTTATGTGATCCATCCAGACATTATCGGCAGGTTTGACCTGAAGTGGCATTGCATTTTAAAATAAAATTAATCCTGTTTGTTTTACCTGTCTGTAGTTCCGTCTGTCCAGAGCCATGCGGTGCTGCCAGAAATGTTTGAAGAACGACGGCAGCACTTCATCTCGGATGTACTGTGGCTCAACACCATCGGTTGCACAACACTGCTTCACCACCTACAAAGGACAAATGTACACAAATCATGAGCAACTGACCTCGGCAGGTTGGGAAATAAATCCAACCACCATCCCCCCTCCGCTTCATTACTACTACTACTAATGCTGGGCTAAGAGCTGAGCTTGATCTTAAGCGCGAATCAATCTTAACTGTTAAGCAAATTGTTGATGTCACAATACAAATCACTATGGTAATACTGAGAGCTCATCTTAAGATGAATCCGAGTGCTTTGTGAAATCCAGCCCTGTGCTCGATTTCACAAAGCACTAAGATTCATCTTAAGATGAGTTGTTAATATTGCCATGGTGATTTGTATTGTGACATCACACTTTGCTTAGCAATTAGGATTGATACACAGTTAAGAGCAATCTTAGCTCTTTGTGAAATCGGCCCCTGGGCTCTTAAGATAGAACAAAACAAACATACCTTGAGTACAATCTTCTTCATTTCCTCATCAGGAGATTGGAACTCACGGATGAGGATCAACATGACTTCCCTTGTGTAGTAATTGGCATACTCTGGGTCCATCAGAGGGATTAGGTAGCCAATGGCCTTCAGGAAAGCAGCCAAACCCTGCAGGAAATATCAACAATATAGGTAAGAAATATCCAATGTATAAGTAAGAAATATCCAACGATATAGGTAAGAAATATCCAACGTATAGGTAAGAAATATCCAACATATAAGTAAGAAATATCCAACTATATAGATGATTATCCAATGTATAGGTAAGAAATATCCAACGATATAAGTGAGAAATATCCAATGTATAAGAAAGATATATCCAACGAATAGGTAAGAAATATCCAAAGATATAGGTGAGAAATATCCAATGTATAAGTAAGATATATCCAACGAATAGGTAAGAAATATCCAACGATATAGGTGAGAAATATCCAATGTATAGGTAAGAAACAGCAACATACAGGCGAAAAATCTGCACTGTATAGGTAAGAAATATACAACGTATGGGTATAAAAGAAACATCCAAATAGCGCCACTGAAATACACGCTGGTAATCACCAAAAACTATTGCAAGCTGTCAGTGACGTCACATGAACAAGCTAGCGTATCGAGATGATACGCGCGAATTACAGGCCGATACACAAAAAAATATATTTTTTTTAAAGATTTTAATATCAAATTCACAAAAATCCTAACATAAAACCGGTTTAAATGCTCCAGATTGCACAGTACAGCTTTTCAACCAAACATAAACATTAAATAAAAACATTCCGAGGACCTGCTACCAATTCAGCGTGCTTCGGCCACACTTTCGAAATTTGGGTCCAGAATGCCCCCCAGTTTTGAAAAATCCTGGGGAGAACCCTGAGGTCTATTTAAAGTGACGTTTACTTCTTGCTCACCTTTCCTCTATGTTGCCTGATACCCTTCCACAATGGTTTGAGTACACTATCAAAGGACTCGATACCATACGGGGTGGCTGCCTCAGCGAGGGCGGCCAACGCCAAAGCTGTGATTGTACGGACCTTCTGCTGCTCGTCAACAAGTCCTGCAAGTCAACAACCAATAAGATTATAAAAAAATCGGAATGCTTGAGTTCATTATCACAATATTTATGTTGTTGGAATAGCATCTTCAAACAGCTGTTGATCAAAACAGCCCTAAACTCTTTTCACTTATTCTATCTCGCTGCAGACACAAGAGCTTCTAAGAGCTTTTTCGGTTTACTCCTTTTTTCACATGCTTAAGTTGTTATTCTTCATAGAAGTAGGAACAAAATGTGAAGTTGAACTGGATTGACTTCAGATGAACTGAAAAGGTGAAATTTTGAAAAAAATTCTGACAAGACCTAGATCTGTTAATTGGGATCTTACCATGCTCAATGATCTCCACAAGATTTCTGAGATGCGGCAGGATGGCGCATCCCATCAAGATTGCAATCTGCTGAACGATCTTAATCCCAGTGTGTCTAGCCTGCCACGACTTCTTGCTCTTGCACACGGCCTTCAAGAATGGCAGTAGCGATGGGATACCCAGCGCCGACGCCACCACGGCGAAGGCACGTGCCGTTGTGTTACGCACGTACTCATCCAAGTTGTCGATGTCGGGACGCATGGTTGAGATCATGGTGGCCAGGCCAGCCGCCTTGGCCAGGTTGGAGATGATCTCACGACCTTCGACACGGGCATAGTAATCCTCGTCGATCAGAAGTGGTTCAATAACAACAAGAATCTGTGAAGGAAAAAAATGTTGTTTTTTTCAATTTACTACTACTTCAAAAGGAATGCCAACAAGCAGGCGTTACTGAACTGCTATTGGTCAATAACTGTTGACGTTTCAAACGCTTTACTCTTATCCTTGTCAGAAGAATGTGAAAAAGAACCGTGCACACTGTTTGAAACCTTGAGACACTTTTCATCTCCAATTCTTCTAAAAACCACCACTTTCTTTCAAGAAGAAATTAATGTTTGGCTTCGGAAACGTAGCTCGTGTAAGTCATATCTTATTTCAAAACCTAATGTTTCACTTATTGATGAATTTGCCCCAAACCATCTCAATCATTCCTCAAAAAGTCTTACCTTGTGTACATACGGCCGCACCAAATCGTCCAGCTTGTACAGGATTCGATCGATAACTTTCACCAACAGATGGCGCTCTTGATCTTCCAGCGTCGGTGACATCAGCAGCGGCAGAATCTGATTGAAGAGCGGCCCGGCATTGAACTCCCTGGCCTTGTCCGTGATCTGACGCAGAGCAGCTTTGCGCATTGGCGGCGTGCCGTTCTTGATCTTTAGGAGTAGCTTCATGATGCGGCGCTCTTTCTGCTCCTCAGCACTCAAAGTGCTCTCGTCAACATCATTCTAAGAAATCAAAAACATCAAAAAAT
Organism: Marthasterias glacialis; assembly: GCA_911728455.2. NCBI lineage: Eukaryota > Metazoa > Echinodermata > Asteroidea > Forcipulatida > Asteriidae > Marthasterias > Marthasterias glacialis. Next base: position 3,645,958 of record OU452238.1, read on the forward strand.
AAATCTTTAATTTAAAAACTCTTTGGGTTAAGGTCCTGAGTAGTTAATATTTGTTTTTATGGAAATTCATTGTAAAGAAAATATTTTTGTTATACATTTACTATCCCCGTACCCAAAGGCTGGAGCGAGCATCTTATATACCATGCCCGATATGTGGCAATACCACGTGTGTACATTAGCAACAGGGAAACGTGAGAGTTGGAATTTTTAATGGTTTTGAATGGTCTAGCAGTAGGAGGGTTAATTTCATTTGTCACACCCTGGGGCTTGCCGTTTCTGCCTGTATTTGCACTGACAATTTCTACTCACCAGTAACTTGCCGAAGTACTGGGCGTCATCCGGTTTGAGGAACGGGAGGTTGCCAGGTGGCTGGGCGAGGCCGGGGTCAACTGTCTTATCATCAGACTGCATGTGGAACCCACTCATGCCACCCATGGGTGTAGGGGTGGAGGTCAGCTTACGTGCCGGGGTACGGATGGGTACATATCCTGCTGGAGGTTGAAGGACCTGAAGAAGAAAAAATGAGCAGTCAAAATAAATTATCCTAAAATTTCAGGCGAGCAATGGGTTCACGTGGTACTTGCCAAACTACATTTTTCCTTCAATTAAAAAACTCTTCATACAATTTTCCTCCATTCAAAAATTTTCCAATTAAAAAATTAACAAAAGTAGCATAAAATTTAAACAGAGTGTTAGTTGATAATGGCTGTGCGCATAAAGTTTCCTTATAGAGTTGTAAAAAAACAAAAATGCACAAATTTTATTTTTATTTGGGGTTTTCAAGGACCGAAATACACACTGGACAACTGGCCCTAGTCCAGTAACTAATAGGTTCACATCTCAAAAAGTCCAGCGGTCGACTGTGTTCCTCCCAATGTACAAACACACGACGTACATTTCAAAATTGACTCATTTATTGGTTAGGTTTTCACTTCTAACTGACTGTCATGTCTTTCAAACCAGGCCAGGACCTAATTTACAGAGCGCTATTAATGCACAATCCTGTTTTTTTTAGCAGCGACATGAAATTGGGCCCAGCCATGAGATGATCGATGGTAACAAAATGTTGTACCTTGTATCCTTCGGGGAACATGGAGTCCAACTCGTCGTCTCCCAGTGGCCGGTTTCTCTCATCGATCTCCTTCTCCCATCTCCAGGCTTGAAGCTGCTCGGGGGTCATCATCCTCAAGGCTGTGAGACGGAAGACAATTTTTGAACAGGTTAAACAAAATAAAACTTTTGACAATTTTTTTTTTGTGACACAGATTTGTGTATTCCCTACAGCGACTCAAAATATCTACAAATGAAGGGTGGCAGACCTAGGGCTCTCCTTGGTCTGAAGGATGATGCACTGAACCTCCTTGATGCCACAATTGATTCACCTTCTACCTTAACCCTCAACATCCTTCCAGATAAAGGCCTTCCAGATCTCCTGGGTGTTCCATTTCTGAGGATTTTCATTCTTCACATCATTAAAAATAAAGAACTATGGTAGTGGGGGCCTGGGTTTGCAGCCCCTGAACCTCCTGGGTGCTATATTTTAAAGGATTTACTCACTCTCCACACCATCAAAAATAAAGAGCTAGGGTAGTGTGCCGGGTCTCCCCATGGAAGCTCCTGAACCTCCTGGGTGTTGCATTTCACAGAATTTACAGACTCTCTACATTACCACATATACAGAACTACGGTAGTGGGCCTGGGTCTCCCCTTGGTCTAGAGGATGAAGCTTCCTGGATCTCCTGGGTATTACATTACAGAGGAGTCACAGACTCTTTACATCATCACAAACAAAGAACTAGGGTAGTGGGCCTGAGTCTCCCCTTGGTCTAGAGGATGAAGCCCCCTGGACCTCATGGGTGTTACATTTCAGAGAATTCACAGAACCTTCGCATCATCCCCTACTTTGGTAGTGAGCCCGGGTCTCCGCTACCTATCAATCATTTCACTCACCTGTCTGTGAAGGTGTTTGCATCACCATGGCTTTCTGACCCATCGGCGTTGCCGTGTTACCCACAATGGGCGTAGCACTGGGCGTCTGACTACCGGCTGGGGTCTCATCCCATCGAGAGCGGCGCTTGCTGCCGGGTGTAGGGGTCTCGGACGGGGCGTCCCCACCACGATCGGTACGAGGGGTCTCCGCCCACCCACTGCCATGTCCGGGTGTTTCTGAATAAGGATAGTAAGTAAATTAAACCTGTCAACGTGCAAACAAACAAAGTCTTCACACAATATCCCTGTATAATTGTGCCACTGGGTTTATGTGTACATCCATGATAACTAAAGCTAGATACAACATTTGTATCAATCAATGAGTATGAAAGCAGACGACAAAAGTCGCCTATGGTAAGGAAAGGGTTCAAACTTCATTGAGGCGAAATACCACATACCTCTTTCTGTTCTAGGTGTTTCATCCCACCTGTTCCTCCGAGCACTCGGCGTTGCACTGTGCCCCGGGGTGGCGTGGCCCGGCGTGGCGTGACCCGGTGTGGCGTGGCCCGGGGTGACGTGACCCGGGGTCAAATGGGCCGGGGTGTTCTCCCACACCCGGGTGCTGGCGCTGGGGGTTGCTCCGGGGGTCTCGCTGCCCTTGGCCCTACCGGGGGTCTCATCCCAGCGGCTGATGGACGGAGTCGAGGCTTGTTGCTGTCGAGATGAAGTTATCAAATGCAAAGTTAAAAACCTACAGTGTTTAGATTTTCCCCAGACAGATCTAAACGCCACTCAGGTTACAAGGCTAATACAAGAAAAGAGAGTCAGGAAAGCTGAAGGTAGGATTTTAAATTCCTCTTGAAACAAGCTTGATGCAACAGGTTAAAAATTGCTAAGAACTCAAAATTTAATTTGTGCACATTTCTCTTTGGATAAAATAAAATCGTAAAATCATAAATTGTATGGATTTTTTTTTTGAGAAATTAAAACAGGGAAGCTTCAAGAGAAAACTTAATCACTGTAACTTGAGTAAGCCTGTAAGTAAAAGGGCTTGCTATATGTACAAGAAACACAACGATAAATGTCTACTCTTTCACAGTAAGTTTTTTTGATCTTTTTAATGTGGTGCACTCTTTTGAATTAGATTCCCATCCAAGGGACGAGGCTGTGGGTTTTTAACTTTACTGTGAAGTATTGAATGTCTCACTAAAGAGGCCAACAGTCCGGCTTGGATTTGAACCATCAGTCTTCCAGAACCATAACTTGAGCCAGTTGCACTAGACCGTTTCAACACGGCACTCCACAAACATAGGGGAAAAATAATCTACAAAAAATACAATCTATGTATATATGTTCTTACCTCGGCCTGTTCCCATGTGCTTGCTTTCTTCTTGGGCGTGGCACCGGGCGTTTCTTCTCCCACTTGATCCCAGCGTCGGCGCTTAGTCGCAGGCTTAGCGGCAGGTTTCGCTACCTCATGAAGTTCACCCTTCTTGGCCTTCTCCACCATTTGCAGCCGAAGGCCAGCCTAGTGTCAAGGAGAAATTAAAGACAACAGTACATTGTGAATTTTACTAGTTTGACATTTGATAAAATCTCCAACCCCAGAAATCCCTCAAGTCATTTTATGACTGCCCGTCTTAACAATTACGATTTTTCCTTTTCAGAAAAAAAAAATACTTAAACTGTTGGGTTTGTAATTAAGCTTTCTAACACCAGATCAATCCACTGTGCTCCAGATTTAACCCCTACAGTCCCAAATCCTTCTAAATCATACTGCCAGAGTGAAGGAATTTGAAGGAATTGGGCCCAAACAACCAGTGCTTATCAAAGGACCAGGCATTCCAAGAATGTCTAAACCCAAACAACTTGGTGCGGTGTGTCATAGAAGAGGAAATTGGAGGAATTGGACCACACTCTAGATAAACTGCCTCGTCTGTAAGGGTTAAACAAATCTTATCTTAAAAAAACAAACAAAAAAAAACAAAAAAACAAAACATATTTGGAACACCAGTTTACAGAAACCTGTGGTCAAAGTAACACAAGTCACAGTGGAGTTGCCTCCTACCCGGAGAATCATTTGAAACTTTACCTGTTCTTTGGTCATAGACTGCTCTTTGCGGATGTCAACGTACGTTCTCTCTCCAGGATCAGGGGTTTTCCCTCCTGTAGTATGAGATTGGAATAGTCACAAAGAGAGGAAAAGAGAAACAGAGAATCGGTCAATATCAAACTGAAATAGACTTATTTGAGAATTGTTTCTGGGTGCTTGCATCTGGGCTTTCCTAAATGCTGATTGTTTTTGACACATGCTCTGTTTCGGAAAGTTGGAGCTTCTCTGAAAAGTGTTTGGTGTCAATAAAATTTCAGATCCAAGTTGATTTCAAATCAAAAAGATTTTTAACTGATGCAAATATTGGTTTGGAACACGAGTGAACCTAACAAAAAAAAAAAGCCATTTTCAAAAATCTATCATAGTCTTTCAGTCTACGGTAACTCAACTACACGTTTAGATTTGATCGATGTAATAATTGCATCGAGATAAAGAACATTATTTTGGTTTTGCCTTTACAACAATACGTGACAAGCACTGCTTAGCCTAACTAAGGGTACACAAATCGGAAATCAGATTAAAATCAGAATCGTGCACCAAACAATCAGCATTTACAAACAGCCGAGAATGTTCCTGAATTTTTTTTTCCTCTGGGCTCGGCCAAATCAAAGATTGAATTCATGCCGAGGCATGAGAACCGTCCAAAATTTTGCAGACGATCGTCCAACCTGTAAGAACTTCAAAATAGAACAAAACTCATCAATGAAATCGTTAACAAGTATTCACTCCTTGTGAAAGGGAAACATTTCTCAAACTAGTAAACAACATCAAGACGTCTCAAATTTATACAAGTTAAATTTTCAAGAATAAATTTATGAAAACCGCAAGATTATTTTCAGACAAGTTTAAGAATTCAAAAAGAATCTTTACACACAAAATAGTTTGATTCAGACACCAAGGTGTTGCCAAAGATACATAAATACATTGCAAAGTATTCAAACTTCTTATACGCTGCCCAACACAAATGCGAGAGACCCCACAACGTGTAACACCAGACAAAAACTTACAAATCAGTGAAAACTTACAAGCATGAAATTTCTTAACTATGCTGTATTTTAGATGGAAATACTTCTCCCTGAAATGTATGTTTTTTCATATTTTTTTAAATTTTTTTATGGAAGTCGCCAGACACACAAGGCCTGTAAGCCACTCGAGGTGTGGGCTACAAATCAACTGTTTTTCCCAGGGGCCATTGCCACCTACTCCTGGGGCTGAAACAGGGTAACCCCCTCTACAGTCCGTAAGGATGTAGGCTTGGGTATCATCCATCAGAAGCCTGGCTGGTAGAGCAGAAAGCTCCAGCTCCCCAACTTGAAAGAACTTTCCAACGAGTAGACTTGTTTCAGCTGTACATAAATCCTGTCAAACACTGTGTGCTGCCATTGCTGGGGACGACTCCCAGGCCGGCTCCAAGGCCCGGTGTGGATTTCACAAAGCACTAGGACTAGTCTTATCTCGACTTAGGATGAGTAACTAGTCCCAACTTATAGGACAGGTTCTAAGTTAGGACTAGTTTTGTGAAATCCACCACTGGTACTAAATGTTCTAATAAGGGCTGGGAAGATTTTCCTTCAGTAAGGGGGAATTCTAGGAGGGAAATCAAAAAATTGAGGCTAAAACTTTTCAAAGGGCACCGAGTCAATGGCCTGGGAGCATGACGACAACTGCTGCCACAGACATGGATGCCAGTAGCTCTTTGCACCAGAGCCGGGAAATTTTTTCGCATACATGCGCACACAATAGAATGTCCATGTATAACTTTCACAAGGAGTGTTGCGGTTAAGATACATTAGAGGAAACACGTTGCCTTCGGACTGGGCACTTTGGGGCTATAAAAAGCATTTGTTACAAAATGAATACGGATGGATAATTTAAAAGTAGCACATAGCGATTCGCATAAATATCCCATGAATTTGTGTCCTTGAAACAGCCTTAATTTTTGCAATAGCCAGGGATCGTGGATGGGGCAGGTGTAGTGACGTCCCAGCAACAACAGTAAACAGTGGCCACTCGGGTTCATTTACAACCAACCCGCACCACGTCTTGAAAGGAAGCGTTCGTCAACCTACAAGAAGTTTAAATGCTTTGTCGAAAAAAATAAATGAACACAACTACCAGTACGAGTTTCAAAAAACATATAGACTGTGTATTTTAAAAATTAAGTCACTGCAGTTTTTCTACAACAGGATCTTGGGTTTTAATACTTCCTGTACTCTTGTCATTTACCCATATATACGTACGGTTCAGCCTCCGGTGCTGGTTGGCTTGGTGCAACCATGGAATCCAGCCACTCCTTGCTTTCCTACAAGTCAATCTTTTCAAGTAGTGATATTATTAAGCAGGACCGGTAGTGCATTGATGGTCTGATTTTTTTTTTAGGGGGGCGGACAGACTCGACAAACATTAGTTGTTTACACCACTAGAGGGTGCTCCTTAGTCATGATAGCAGCCGGATCGTAAAAAGGGAACAAATGAAAATAAATAAAAAATCCAAGAAAACACGGATCGCCATGCACTGTTTTCGTTTTTTTAAGGCAGAGTTTCAAATAGATAAATAAAAGTCTGAAACCTGTTCAAACCGGGCGTCCCAAAGGACACCTAGTCACTCCTCAGGCTAAAAACCCATGCTGCCACTGGTGCACGACCAAAGTAGCAAATAGTCTGGTCTCTTTTTGTAGCACGAGAACCATCACTCTTCATGGCACAACACCAACACAGCGAATATAAAAAATATGGCGCCAGCATCAAAGTCCACTGATATCTCTTGGATTTTTTTGATTTTTTTTTTTAATTTGTCCACTTCCATCGGCCACCTTCCTCATTCTCCACTTTAAAAGTCATCTATTGTGATTTATATTTTTTACTGAGAAAACTAAACACACCTGCTCATAGTAATCTCTGCATGCATTAATGCCAAAACATATGATGGGGCTTCCCTGTTTTCATTTCAGGTCTCTTCTTTATCTGCCAAATCAAAACAGGCTATTCAGGCAGACGATCACAATCGTGTTCAAATGAAGGAGCACTTCGGGGGAATGCAATAATTTGTCCCCCCAACATATCACACATAATAGAACTACATTTTTCATATAAACTAAGTGGAATTATATAAAATTAAAAACTGGTGTATGGTGAAAACAAAGTTCAAACTGTCTTACCGTCAGCGAAGGGGTCGTGTCTCGCCGGCGAGATGATCATCATTCTCCTTCTGGCCTGATATTCATCTTGGCGTTCTGCGATCCTGGCGGCTCTGTTGCCGGCAAAGGGGTCATAATCCTGTACACACACACACACACAAATATGGATTGACGATAATATGTAATTCACAACAACAATATCATTTAACCCTCCTACTCTTGGCACCATTTTCCAGCGAGTTGACCAACCCTTTGGAAACCTTTCCAGGGCTCGAGTTGGGGGTAAAAATCCACAAGACCACAGGGCTGGTAGCTCAAAATGTTGGTACAAGACCAGAATCAAAATGAGAAAAAAAACTTCCTAACACAGTTTAACATGCATTTTGTCTGTTTATATTTGAACAAGCACTAAGACACGTAATCTGAGAAGATTCATTCATTCATTTATTCATTTATTTTAATCGTCATGTATACATGAAATTTGTAATCCTATTGTACAGCAGTAAAATATTAAAAATAATATTTGATCTCATTTGTCTTTATGGGTGGTAAGTATACTTCCTTACTCAACATCTGAAGACGTTTTATTCAAGATATCACAGTGAGGTATCATAATTCAGCTGAAAAATACAAGATCGCCAGACTTGTCCAGTCATGAGTTTACTGGCCTGAAAATAAAACTGCTGGCCTCGGGCCTGTGGTCCAGTGTAAAGTTTGCGCCCTGCATTCAACTGCATGGGTTGAATACCAGCGTCTAAATGGTCAGAAATGTACATTGTCACTGCGTTTGCATTGTCATCGGGTGCCTCGATCTACGTCACGAAAGGTGATATCAAAATAAATAATACAAGTTTTGAGCGACAAACTATAAGTTAATAACTCATTAAAAACTTACAAAAAAAAGTAATAAGGATTTTTTTATTATTAGCCCTTACAGTCCCTTTTCCATCAAGCTCTAACAGCAGGTTTTGTTGGATTTTGTTGGACTGGGTACTGCATGAGTAAACTGATCATGCTTTACATGGGTTCAGGCATACCACCATAATCAGAGTACCACAGTACGGTGTTGGAATTTGGATCCTTGTGGGGAAGGATCCTTGCGAATCATTCAGGGGAGTTAGGGTTAATAATATCAAACCATCTATTAGGCCCCAAAAAAGTAATGTGAAAAAATACCACTTGATGGTTCTTTTAACAGCAGCTGTACATACCTTGGCAGATTCCTGGGCTTCACTGAACAGAGATGCTGCAGCTGTGTAGGTGTTTTTATTCATCAACGAATGATTACTGTAGTCCTCTTCATCCTGTAAAATACCAACAATAAAATCAAAATTATTACTTCACTCACAAACAGGTCCTTATCACTTGATAGGAGGAAAGTCAGAGTGAACCGGAATCCAGTCTTGGTTCCGGATTTAGTACCAATCGTAAAGGCCGGTTTATAGTTGGTCGCGCGATGATAATCGCAAGACGCTGTGAACGCTGGACGCTGAGCTTTTTCATTGCAATATATGGTCGCTGAAGCATCAGCATCGACTATACACTGCTACGCGCGTCATTTTACTGCCGTGCCACTGTTGCGCGACACGACTATAAACCAGCCTTAAGCCATGGCAAATGGCAAAGGTTTTGCAATTCACGGTGCATAAATTTGACATTTTCTCAATAGAAGAAACAAAAATCACAGTGCAATAAAGAGAGTCTAAAGTTGTTCTCTTGGCTTTGTAAAGTCAAAGTTTCTTTGCGCCATCGGTACTCTCAAAGAAAAATGATTCCGGCATTTCCGAGAAAATAATCCTGTCAGGCTGGACGGGAAAAAATGGAAGAATCCCGGCGGCAACTGGTTAAGGAAGAGAGCTCCCAATGCAATCCCACCACAGTATTACCTCATCTGCTTCATTGGCAGCTATGGAGTAATCGTATCCCTCATATCTGCTGTGCACACTTTTATCGTAGATGTCTCGGTCGAAGTGACCCGTCTCGGCAAAGCCGGCCTGCTCATCCTTCCCATTGGCGGCTGCTGGAGGCTCGTCATTCTGACGGAGTGTTGCTGTGCGATTTTGTATCTCTTGAATCTGGCGCTCGATATCTGCACATATGAAAGAAAAACAAAAATTGAACTTATTGAACAAAAATATATTAACCCTCCTACTGCTAGACCATTCAAAACCATTCAAAATTCCAACTCTCACGTTTCCCCATTGCTATTGTACACACATGGTATTATCATTTGAAGTGTTGATCATAGCGTAGAGGGTCCACGCACAGCTGTACTACCATTTGGAACGATCCTCACAAGGTTTTGTATCAGCTTACCTACCATTCAAAACCACTTGGGGAATCAAACACTGTACACAGTTATTTCACCCTTCAAAACCACAATAGTGAATGGTACCAAACTTTGCATCAACTTATTCAAAAAAGGTACCAAGAGTAGGAGGGTTAATAATAATATCAGCTATGTGGTACACTGATAAGAACAGCTGTACAGTGCTATATGACTTACCGCTATCACTTACCGTGGAATTCTGTACTTATGGTGCCCTATTCTGCGCTTAAGCGCTGTACAGTGCGCACGCGCAACAACAACCATCATTGATATTGCTCATTTTTGATATTGCTATTTTTTTTAAAGGTCAATAATTAGCATGGGGAGGAATATTACAAAAAGGGAAATAAAGCCAAATGATTGAACATCCATTAAAAAATCTAAAAAATCCCACAGAAAGTGGCAGCCGGATATGGAATTAATGGAAACTTATCCCTCGCCTGCAACGAACAAGCGATCATCGAGGGAAAACTTTTTGCAAAAAAATGTAACTCTCAATTTGAAAGTTGATGCCACATTATTGGTAGACCCAGTGGCTAAAATGCCGTATCCGGCCGTCACTTTATATCCATGGAATTTAATTAAATTTTGATCCTTACCTATCTAGAAGGGTTGAAGAATATATCTAGCAAGGAACAGGAAGTTTGAACAATTCTAAAGGGTTGAAAACGTGAAAAAAATCCTCGAGGCTTCGCCTTCCAGTGACATGAAAATAAACACCATTTTGTGTTCATTTGCCCGTGTGCGCGCGAGTGGTAACTCCAATAATTTGAGTCGGTCATCGTTCATGCGCAGTGGAGAAGTCAATGGGACCTTTCTATTTTCCAAATAGGTAAACTGAGATGTTTAGGAGGGAAGTTGACATGGCATTCAAAACTTAGCTTCGGGGATGGGGGTGATCACGACGTGCGTCTTCAGCAGTTGAACATACCCAGGACCGATACTAATGGAATCATCCATAGTGTTCCATTCACGTGGCTCATGTGTAATGCATGTAGGCATTCATAAGGTTAGGAATATTCAAATCATGCAAATTTTAGGACAATCCTGCTAATTTGATTATTCATAATTATTCATAAAAAATTACATATTCATTATGACCTTTAGTGTGGTAGTTTCACATAGAACTAACAAACCCATCATGGTGTCAAAGCCTCATAGCCTAGCGGTGTAGGCTGTGGTCTTATGTGTTAATAATGTGTTCTTTCCCTTACAGGTTCGAATCCCAGTAAGTAAAATGCAATATATAATTGTGTAATAAGTAATAACTAATGTTCGATTCCTCCAGGCAAATAAGATACAGGTAAAAATATGGAGAAAGTTAAGAGAGGACACTGGAAGGTGGGAGGGCATGAGGGAAAGCGCGTTCGTTTTTTTTTTAAATACGTAAAAAAAGTGGCAGTCGGTTGCGGCAACATTTCCGACCCAGTAACTGGGGAGCTGTACTCCTTTTTTGAGATAATGTCAAAAATCTCAAAAAAGGAGTACAGCGCCCCAGTTACTGGGTCTAGGCCAGAGGGTATGGCCAAGAAGCGGAGATTGCCACTGCCAGCATGTGATTGTGAGTGTGACGGTGCCGTCGGTCGGGGCTAGAGCAGTGGAATATTCGAGCAGTCAGTGCTAAACAAATCAAAACAGACAGCCTTTATCGAACATGTTTGCAAAATATCCATCTTCATTATGGTCTATTAAATTACGAGCTTAAGAAAAATAGTTAGAAATAATATACTCCGCGTTCGTTTAGGTAAATTTTGCCAATTAATTAACGCAAGTTTTCGTACCTTCTCTGGTCTGCTGAATGACCGCCATCTTGATTGCGTTTGCTCGACGTTTTTCGCTGCTTCGTTGGTACTGGATTTATCAGGCAATTCTTATATTGAACGCCACTTGTAACAACACGCACAACACGTAACAACACGGCAGTTTAAGATTGAATGGCTTCTGATTGGCTCCCCAAAACAAAGATATTGACAAAAATAAGGAAACCACCAACATTAGGGCTGGACAGCTCAGTTTTTCTTTGGTCACCCTGAAAGTAAAATATATTTTCAAATATCAAGTAACAAACACAGGGGAAATTGATTGGGTACAGATAGCTCAAAGCAAGTTCGATCAATGACTAATGGTTAACTAATGGTTGGTTATTGATGTACGTAGTGTTGAATGCACACTGAAGTTGAAGTGCGAACGACTCACTGTCATGTCACGTCCGAGAGTGACCATGAGAAAAATGGCCAAATCAACGTTATAACTTTTCTGATAACTGGTTTCCTGTGCACTGTGCTTATGAAACGGCTATTGGTAACCAGCGATGCGACCAACCTCGATAGGCTGGTCCTGAATAGTCGACTAGACTAGACTAGTCCAACCATGGAGGAAGGAACCTTCCTCCATGGTCCAACCACTTTAACGTGAGTTTGATCAGAGCTGCGTTAGTCAAACTGTTGGTAACTATGGTCCTTGATCGAACTTGACTTAATAACTGTATTTAGTGTCATCAGGGAAGAACTCCTCCAGGGTGTCATCAAACATGAATAGCCGCAATTTTTACCTCCAATTTACCAAAAGGAATTCATCACATTTTTATTAGAATTTATTTTTGTTTCAATTTGCTTGCCATAAATTTCACACTGACCGTACCTTCACCTATGACGTAAACAGTTTCGTTAAAGTTTGTTTTTATATGATATAAGAGTCCCTATACAAGTAGCGTTCATATGCACATCTCTATGTCCTAGAAAACAAAATTTATCTAACGAGCCGGTCGTGACGATAGACCCAGTTATACAATTTATGTCAAATATTCCGACGAAATAAAGTGATAAAATCGAGTAAATGTCTGCGGAACACTCACATATTTCAATGATATGACGTGCTTATTAACATGTTTGAATCTTAGATCTTCAAACAGGTCCTTATTGATGTAAGTAGATAGTTTTTACCTGCCATTTTATTAACCGGCGTTAGCAGCGACATGGTTGTTTGACTTTTTGTATGAGTTTGTCATGTTTGTTACTGACTGAGTGTCACTGATGATTAACCATGAAATGGGTTGTGAATGAGCCTTTTCCATGGTGGGAAAAGTTTCCATATCCGGCTTTCTAAGGGATTTTTCAAGATTTTTTAATAGAATTTGGGCTTTATTTCCCCATTTTTAATATTCCTCTCCTGGAATTGGTAGCTAAAACGCTAATTATTGACCTTTAAAAAAGAAAAATCAAGCGGACATTGTAATATTGCACAACCGGAACTTTCGCGCATTCATGCCCAGAGTAACTACAATGGCGTTTAGCGAGTAGCGTTGTCAAGCCCAACGTAGACGTGAAAGTGGCTTATTTTTCATGATTTCTACACTTTGTAATCTGATTGAAAGTGCCTGTTCCTCTCTGTATATATTCTCTCAACTTTTCTGGACAGGTAAGGATATAATTTGACCTAAATTAAGGGAGATAAAGTGGCAGCTGGATACAGCATTTTTGACGCTTTATCAATGAGGAAACGCCTTGGCGCCCTCGGCTTTACCCTTTCAATTCAAGATCTATAAGCAATCAGACCTAAATAAGAAAGATCTTTGTTAAAAATTGAAGGGTCTTTGAAATCAAGTTCGAAAACGGAAGTCAAAAAGGTCTTTTCTAGGAACTTAGTTGCGATGATCTTAACCCTTCATCCTCCAACCGGTCGAGATTGGAGGGTTACAAGACAAAACACATACGAATTACCCAGAGTTGTCAATTCGGCCATTTCTGTCACGTCATGTTAGTGACCAGATTTTCCCAATTTTTACCATTTTCAGAAATCATGATACTCATTCTAAAAAAACGGATTTGATTTTCAATGTGTAATGAATCAATTTAGAATGCTGTTAAGACATTGTCGGGAAAATATTTGCAAGAAAACAAATGAGCGAAAACTTGCCAAAGACTATCCGAGTTGTTCATCAGTCAGGTTGTCATTTTGAACCCTGCACTTAAAATACAAGATCTCGACCAATCAGCAGAGACCAAAATTAAAATCAGGTCTGCAAATTCCATTTTCTTGACTTTGACAGTATTTCAGACAAAAATATTTCTGTCGAAGATTTCTACTGGTATGAACTTCATAATCAATAAGCTTTTAGACTTAAACTGAATACTGCATACCAATCCTGTATTGTATTGTACCTTAGTTTAACATAAATTTAATAATCTGAAGAAGAAGAAAAAATTTTCCCTTTGAAAAGAACACTCTAGATTTAGATATTCACTTTATTTAATCTTCAGATTATGCAGAAGTATATGCACCCAAAGTACCCCGTCCCACCAACACACACAGACTGTAACAACATGGACAAGACATAACTACAGGCCAGATGTGCTGCCGACGAAAGTAATTTATAATGCACCATCACGGTCATTTATCTCACTTCTTGACAAGAGGAAGGAGTATTCTGAGAGGAGAATAGTTGGGTAAGTTTGTATAAAAATCATAGTTAGGAATCGATTATTTTAACCCTTGATTCTCCTGACAATAGACTGGCAGAGGGTTATGCTGAACCATTTTCAACAGTTCTTAGATGTACCCAATTGGGAAAGTTGAGAAAGGGGGAAAAAATCAAATAAATGTTTATAAAATTTTAATACACCTGTCAGTCGTAGGTCTCAGGTCTAAAGGAGGTAGTTGACCAAGAGCTCTGATAACATGGATTATCACAGCTAATAAAAATATGGCTTTAGTAAAAGAAACACTGTTGGAAACATCTGACACAACATGTGGTATAAAAGCAAGAAGTTGTACCATTTGACACCAGTTGATTTTTTTCCAAAGTACATTATTATGACAAATAAACACATTTATTTCATTACACATCCAACAGCACTAGCACCATATTAAAGGGGCTGTGTCGTCATGATCACAGCGAGTCTGTGGCTAGACTGACTTATGACCACTCAACCTGTTATTGCACGCACACACGTGCGAGTAGCGGTCACATCACAGAATAATAAAGACGGCGCCCTTTGTGATATGATGGTCAACGCGGGCGCTTGCAGTAACTGGGTGAGAGTTCATGTTTCTGGGCCCAGAAACAGGCAGACTACGATCGTGACGACACAGCCCCTTTAACAGGATGAATAGGAGATGATAAAGAAATGTTCAGTTATAGATGTGGGAGGAAAATCATAACATGGAAAACCCACGCAAGCAAATCGGGATTGAAAACCCAATCCACATGCAAGGCAAGGGAATCGATTGGGGGGTCACAGAGGTGAAAGGCAGAGAAAGAAACTACTAAGCCAACCTGATCCCCCCTCCTAAGATCACCCCCAACCCCTGATTTGAAGGGAAATATTTAAGGTTTGACTTTTCTCACTTTAGGTTTTCCATGGAAGATATGTACGATGTTGTCAGCTCAGTGGACAAGTACCACGAGTTTGTGCCGTGGTGTTTGCGTTCGGTTATCAAATCCAGAAAAGCTGGTCACTTCAAGGCAGGATTAGAGATTGGCTTCCCACCCCTTGTCGAGAGGTACAACTCAACAGTAACCGTCGTCAAACCTAATCTGGTTAAAGTAAGTGAACAGTTGGGTATAAGTCTATTAATTAATTTTGGTTTTACCTTTTACTCCGATGCGTGATGAGCATTGTCTAATCAGGGCTTGCGAGTCCTGCGAGAAATAATACCTACAGGCTACTCGGGTGGGATTCAAACCAACAACCAATGTTCTAGCGCAGATGTTGTAACCTCTAGACCACCGATTGTGCCTGGTGACGAGATGCCAATAGGGCCATGACCCACTTTCATAGAGCTGCTTAAGCACAAAAAGTAGCAAAGCACAACAAAATTATGATAACCAAAATAAGGTTGCCAGCCAAAGTACTACCATCACAGGCAACCAGTTCCAGGCAATCTTCAAGAAGTCCGAACGTTCCCATTTCAGTTTAGGAATAGTAATGTCTTGTTTGTATGCTGTGCAGTTGGTTGCCTCCAAGTTGCCTATGAAAATTGCCTGGTGTAATTCCCCTACTCTTCCACGAACAAGTGTTCTTGGCTCTTTTACCTGCACTACCAATCCTAGTACACTGGACCTATGGCTTAATATCCCATCTGAAGGACAAAGCAATTATGGTAAAGTATCTTGCTCAAGGACACAAGTGCCGCGACCGGGATTTGAACTCACTTTCTGCTGCCGACAACACCAGAACTTGAGTCCGGTGATCTAGACCGCTCGGCCACTCCACAAGTTAACCCCCTCTGACCATGTTTTAGCCACCCAGATAAAGAACCAGCAAGAAGTGTGTTATAATCAAAGTTAACTCACAAATGGCTTATTGTCTTTGTGTTACTGTTATCTAAACATTAATACCAGACTTTAATGCATAAACGCTTTTATTTATCTGACTGCAGTCTGTCTGTACAGATGGGAAGTTGTTCAACCACCTAGTGACGATATGGAGGTTTGGACCTGGCATCCCGTACAAGCCAAACACATGCACCATTGACTTTTCTGTAAGTACACCGCTTTTCCTGTAAAAAAACGCCATTTTTCATTGTCTGAAAAAATACGGTATTGGAACACAGAGTAAATCATATATGAACTAGATGTCATACAAAGCCATGTGACATGGCCCGACAAGTAGTATTTTTACCCATTGAGAAAATGGTGCAGACCCATCATGTAAAACAGGTCGCACATCAGTCCACATCAGTCATAGAAAAATACGCGGAGTGTATGAAATAAAAAATGTTAATTTCTGCGTAAACGTGGAAATTTCACATGCCTGATTACATAACTGTATGGCGTGAAACCACCATGGTAATGTTGGCTGCCACCAAGTAAGAATTTAGTGTAAATATTCAAATTTTGTCTGTACACAATGAATAAACACAAGTTCAGCCAAGACGGAAGATAAATCATAAAGCTGTATGAAATGATTCACGTTTCTTTTGTATTGATTTACAGGTTTCCTTTGAGTTTCGTTCCGTTCTCCACTCCCACCTCTCCACCATCTTCTTTGATGAAGTCGTGAAGAAAATGGTGAAGGCGTTTGAGAAGCGGGCAGAGAAGCTTTACGGTCCGCAGGCCGTCATAGCAAGGTCTGATCACATGAGGTATTCGTCATGACGAAGAATACCACACCTTTCACTAGCTAGAAACAAATAATATTAGGGTCATTAACCTCAGATATTTATATCTAAAACATTTTTCTTCAATAAACTATTTAGTGTCAGGCTGAACTATTTAGAAGAGTTGGCATTTTCAGCGATCCGGCAAAAGCCACTGCCTAAGCCATCAACTTGGACACAGCTTGTTCTCAGTAATGCAGAAAAAAGGTTAATTTAAATAAGTCCGAAACCATCTACGACCTCTTTAAGGAAAAGGCTCCCTCTATGAGCGATGCATTGGCCTAAGGAATGATTTGTGTAAAAGCTGCAGGCGCTAACATTTAGTGCCCGTTGTAGAATATGAAATTTCTTTCAATTTGTTAGCAATTGAAATGGAATAATTTTTTATTGAAATATATATGTATTACAAAAATTGAGGTGGGCAAATGGCTTTAAATTGATGATTGGGGTGAGAAGTGTTCAGAATGGTAGACTCTAAAATGATAACTGATAGCCATGAGCTTGATTGACCTCACCAACGAGGATCAGGCTGTCTGAGCTGGTGGCTGCGGCTGTTCCTAAGGAAAGCCTATCCTTCAACACATGATGACACAGTGACCAAGCCGCAGCCGCTAATTCAATAGTAGTCACAGTTACCTTATGGATTCAGTAAAGACCCTTCTCTTTGACGTCACATGTCTTTATAGCAATGCAGGAGGTCTGCTTTTCATCCAGCATTTTGTTTGACACTTGTGTCCTTGAGCAAGAGACTTTACTATAATTGCTTCAAATATGGGAAGAGGCAGATTCGTTTACCCCTCCCCATTCTTAGCTGTGCTGTGAAGAGACTTGCATTTATATCTCTCCATGTCTTGTGTCTGCGCATTGGGGCAGGTTTCTATCCCTTCAAATAAAGTAGCCCACACCTCGAGTGGCCTTTGGGCCTTGTAATGGGTGAATTGCATAAACAATTTTTAAGAATAAAGAAAAGTGACACATGTTTGCGCAGTTCTAGTAACGTGTGTGAATTACGTGCACACTAAAACATGGCAAGTACTCCAGCATGGCGAGTGATAACATAATTATGACATCTAAAAAGGGTCTAATGAAACAAGTACATGTATGCAGCTACCAGTTGCCTTTTATACTCTACCGATTTGGAATATTGCTGAATATATACTGTGGCCACCAGCAGTTTTTTTTTTATCATAAATGAGATAAGTTTTATTGTATAAATTATTAATATTCAACATTGTTTTAACAACTTTTACCATTTTTAGTTTTCCATGCCATAATCGAATTTATGGGAGTTTTTTCCTCCGATACGCATTAACTGAAATTGTAACCCATTTCAACTAGGTTAGTGAGTGTTAAATAAAACAACTGGAAAAAATACAGAAAAAATACATTGTTGAAAAGCCAGTATTTTTGCATTTTTATTATGTGAGATAGGTTTAATGTGTGCAAATGACTGTCCTGAAGTTGCATTGCATAAACTACACACGTATGTGATAATATAGTAAACATTACAATGTAAATTAGTAATTTATATAAGATGGTAATTTAACTTCTTTTCTTGCGACTTTGAGAGGAATAAAACCAAAACAGAAGGACAGAAAGGACAATTGATTGCAAAACTTTCTTTTTTAATTAAGAGTTCAATCCAATTTTAAAACATCTAAAATTTGGTCCATGTTTAGTTCAATCAGCAAATGTCTACATTTTTGTGAAATGTCCATCATTGAAACTTCTTGATTCACTTCAGTTCCAACATTCTCAACCTCACCCTCTGATTGACTTGCTTGGGAGAGCTTTCCTGAGGGGTTAAGCTCGGTAAAATCTCTTTCCTGGGTCCCTTTGCAACAGGCTGTGCTTTCACTCGCACGTCCACCATCTGGAACACCTGACACATACACGTTTTCCTGAGGGTGTGTTGACTTGCAACAGGCTCCCCCTGCACAGTTGGTCTTAACACTACCAACACTTGAATTGTCTGTTTTTCCATGTGAAGTTACTCCCTCTGAAGCATGCTGCAAACACTGACATCCAGAGGGGTTGGAGTCACAACAACTTGTTGTATTCTTGCCATCACGAGGAATATTTTCACTGAGATTGTCTTTCAAATCCGCAAATTTCTCTCCTTTTCCACCAGAATTTGTTTGTGTATTTGTAACTTTGGCTTCACTGGCTATCTGTTGGTCTGCAGATTTATTTTTGGTGGCAGTATCTAGCTGGACAAGCAAAGAGTCAGCTCTTGATTCAATATCCTCAATCCATTCAATGTTCACGCCTGGACGACTGGATTGTTTTACTCTTTCTGAATAAGTCTTCAAAGCTCTGCAAAGATTGGAGTAAACATTGTTATTGACTTCATTATTATTATTAATATTCAACTGCAAAGGTTTTGTTAACCCCAACTTCCTTGAGTGATTTACTTAGATCCTTCCTCACTCTAACTGAATCTGAAACCATATGGTAAAACTCGCCACTGGACTGTGATTGTGGTGGTATGCCTGATCCCATGTAAAGTGTGATAAGTATACTAGTGCAGTCCTCAGATATTCAGCAGATTAAAAACATTAAAACAAACATGCAGTTGGATCGGGCGTTGTTAGGGTTAAAACAGTTTAACATACTGATGATAGATGTATACACTTACGTTACTATACCCTTGTATACGGCATCTTGTGCATCTAACTTGACTTGATGGGAAAAGCCTTCGTTGAAGGCTTCTTGTAACACTGCCTCCTGCCCTGCACTGTAACCATCTCTGAAACCTTCCTGTTGGGATAAAAAAAAAAACAGTAATTCAGGTAAAAAAAAAAGTGGGTGATAAAAAAGTGTTTAATACACAAAGCTGTTGACAAAGGCCCAATGTCATAGAGCTGCACAAAAAGTAGCTAAGCATAAAATTATGCTAACCAGAAATTCTAGAATGTGGTTACCAGCCTAACGTACCATCTTTGACGGGTATCCTGCTTATTTTTGCTCAGCAGAAGACTGTTAAGTAATTTTTTCCGCTTAAGCAGCACTATGAATTTAGGCCCTGGAGTCAATGGAAGACTTTGGGACGATAGGTGGCAGCAGACATACCACGTAAATGTCCATTGTTTACGCACTCTCTGAGCATGCGCACATTTCCAAGAACAAATCTCCCATTACAAAGAGCAGCCATTGAAGGAGAAGCAGTTTACCAGCCAAAACGCCACATCATGTAAATTGATTATTACTGGTGCCCAGCTATTAAGTATTTACATAGTAAAGAGAACTGCAGAGCAATTGTTTTGTTTTTGTTAAATTATGTTGTACGTTTGTGATTGATACTAATAAACAATCCAGGTACTGACCCCTTGTACGGAGTGGAACGCACCTCCACACAATGTGGGTCTATCATTTCTGCCATTTGTGGAGTCAACTCAATTCAATACGACATTTAGTTCACATTGACATCCTCAATGACAGTGTATAAATGTACAAGGAAGGTTACAACAGTTGTTTTTAACAGAAAAAAAAGTATAGCAGGTTTACAGTATGTGTGCATATATTTAAGTTTACATTAATAGTTTGAGAATAGACCGATTGTGTGACCCGCATCACATGACCTATTGTGGGTATTAAATGTAAACAAACATGACGTCTCCCGTAGGAAAGTGTGGTACGGTACATGATGATTGTTGCATTTGTTTATTCGATCAAGGCTTTTCTTTCTCAAAATCTGTGAAAAATATTCCAGAGTTTGTGCCGGAGACCTTCGAGTGGCTGAATGACATGTAAACATTGGTCACACAATCGGTCGATTGGCTTTAAAACAAAAACACTTCACTGTGTACATTTTGAGATTACATCCTCTCACTGTACCTTTAAGTGTGAGGATTTGAGCTTACTCCACTCTACATCACTAATGGCATCATTTGACTCATCATCACTGTCGTCATGGAAACAATCAACTGCAGATGCCATGATGCCAGATTTCATCTCCCTCTTCTTCCAGTATCTTCAGTCAGCAGGAATCTCTCCCAGTCGTTGGGTCAGTGAAACTGATAAATAAAATCATGAAACAAAAGGTAAACACTGACTGCATGAACAGTTTACAGGCACTAATGAGTAACTGAGTGCCGTTCAGAAAAATAAATGTTTTCAAATTGGATTGATTTGATTGATTTTTATTTTTTATTTATTTTTTTATTTTTACTATGAACACTAGCCACATCAGTTTTTGACTAAAGAGGTCATTCTGATAGGCCAATCAAATGGTTCGCTGCAGTTCAGAGTAAAAAAAGGGAGAAAACGACAGGAGAAAAAACATATAAATAAAGAGATAAAAATATGCAGCAAGAAGGAGACGGACACAAGGGTTGCTAGCCCCCTGTGCCCCAGTAAAACGCACCTGAACAGTGCGGTGAAGGTATATGCTATACATGACCTGATCTGAAAGCATCATAATATGACTCGCAACAGATCGGGTTCAAAGGAGAACCACTTGGTTAAGGATTGGGTGATCAGCACTGATGGAAAACTGTATACCTCCACTTCCCGGAGATTGGTCGGCTTTTTTTAGTGGGGGAGGATGGAATTTAATTTTCGAATTAAAAAAAAAAATTTTTACAAATTGAAATCAAAATTTTGGGTGGCTCACAAAAAATTGCGGGAAAAAAAAGAAAATTTAAAATTGATCATTCTGAATACTTGGTTGGTATCCATCCAGAGCATAAACATATAACCCATGTGTATGTAGGAGTACAGCGCCCCAGTTACTGGGTCTAGGAGTAGGGACCAGCAGAAGCAGTCTGCAGCTGCAGTGCTTATTCGACTGTTGATGTTAAGCGCGATCTTTGAAGGCACGCAATTTGAAACAAATGCGCGCTTGCGCAATTTTTAACCACGCAAACTTTGTTTGCTAGCGCAAATTTAAAATTATGCAACAGAGCTAGAGCGCAATTTTTAAAAATCCGCGCAATCTTCAAAACTCAAACATCATTTTTACCACCACCGTGAAAAACCTGCCTTCGAAATCCTTTTGACCTTCTAGAGTTACAATGGTATAGTCGAATTAGCAATCTGCTGTATGTTTCCGTCTGAAGTGACATTTTAGTGTCGTGACTGTGGTATTTGCCGCGCCACGAAAACGCCAACCAAGTACCATGGTTGTAGTTCGTGTCAGTATTCGCGTTAGTATGGCATCATTGTGCTCGCAGCGCGCAATTTAAATTTGCGTACGCGCACGCGCATTTTTTTTTAAATTGCGTGCGCAAATTAAAAAAATTTGCCAACTTTAAAAATTGCGCTCTACATTGACACCATAGTTGGGCCAGTCCCAACTTAGTCGAGTATGAATTAGCGGCTGTGGCTATGGCTGTGGCTATTGCTGCTACATGGTCATATGCTTCTCAATGCCAGTTCATGTGATGATCAAGCCAAAGCCGCTAATTCACAGTTTACCTCCTCCATAGTTTGACATTTCTCCCAGATACAAATAATAAAAAACGCAAACAGCATTTTGCCATAAAAACAAACAAGATTCATAATCAAGCCATTTTTACCTTCGTCAAATCATGGAGGGAAGGCCAAATGGAACCGAATTCATGTCAGATCGCACATTTTTTTGTCTCGCAGCCCTCTCTCTCTCCGCATAAGTTTTAAGTCTGAATACATAGTTCTTCGAATATGCTCTTCACATTGGTGACGTCTGGGTGACATACTCACGGGTGCGGTGCAGGTAAGCAAATAGCTGGTAATCGTTACATTACGCCATTGACGCACATAATGCTGCAAGCATAAATAAAAGTTTTAAGCGGGAACCACGGAAATTTACACCTGTACAAAAAAATACGTTCAACAAATATTAAGTGTGAAAGAATCTCGCAGTACGGCAGCGTTCCAGTTTACAAACCGCCACCACTTTGCCCCAAATCAACTATTTTCCACACGAATTGTTTGGACCATGTCTCGTTGGACTGACGTTGGAACCATCATTGTTTCTTGCTGGTAAGTCTAAAGAATTTTTTGTATTTTTAGGAGATTGTTTTCGGAACGACCAGGCAGGCAGCGCGATTAACCCAACGGCAAAAATGCATTGAATTGAATTACTCACCTCCATTGGAATGTTGACATTGCTTGTGCCAATGGGGGGCGTACGCTCAAACAAGATTCACTTATGTCCACGGTCATGTATTGTAAGTAATATTCTTTCGAGGGCGTCGTGTATGAAATCTTTTAAGTCAACAGTCAAATGATTAGTAAAATATGTTCGTTAAGTAATGATTGATTATATATCATCATATATCAATTATCAATATTATATAGTGTTTTACTAAAATAAAGCCAGAGGGTATGCACAGCCATTTTTCTTACACAGTCTGACAGTAAACGTACGGCTGTTTTGACCTAGAGGGCGCTGTTACACATATCTCTATGGGTACTCATGACGTCAAACGCATAAGGTCTATACTAATTGATTTATACAGATGTTAAAATTGATTAATTAAAATATTTATTGGTATACAAACTTTTAAAAAATGAAATGATTATGAAACATTTTAAATTATTGGGAAAAGACGCAGAATTTTTTATTTAATATTGCGACCCAGAATAGTACCTTACCTGACCCAGTTATTATCAACTTTTGGTGAAACCAAAAAGAAGGAAAAACACTTATCTAATTTATTTAGGGTCATGAGAATACAGGTGAGGTGCATACTTACTGACCGCCTCATTTTCTCTCATAGTTGTGACACCACAAAGTATCTTGTTTGCATAAAAGTTTAGGTCATATTGAGTGAAAATGGCCGTCAGATTTGGCATCTTTTCTGGTCTAACTAACATCATGCTAAACACATACAAAGATCAGTCATTTTTGCAAGATGGATACATATTTTGAATTGAGTCGAATCGATAATGTTTTGATAATTAATTAGATAGTAAATATGACTGATTTGTACACGATGGTAAGTGAATACCATTGCACAACAGGATTTTTGTTTTCTCTATCGAGAAAAATATCAAAGTCACACGTCGTCAATTGCAAAACCTGTGCCGTGAGCGCTGGCTGGGATTGTTCCTAAAACCGGAACACGAACTTAAATGTACCTCCATTGAGCCAAAATACAATAAACAATGGTGCAGTCCTCCCGATGTCTAGTAATCCTCTTCTTGGAACAAAAGGACAAAGGTCTGGAATCAGGGATTACACATTAACCCTCACATAATGGGGGAAATACAGGGACATTTTCAGCACCATCTGTCCCCTGTGTGTGGGTGAAACAAAGCTTTAAACGGCCATGGCATGCTCTTTGCACACTCAGTAGTGGATTGTCCAGGCTTCCTTTGATCCAGGCTTTGGATTTCACACGAAATATACAAAACACACGTCATCTGTTAGCTAGCTCAGAAAATAGCCTGTATAAATGTCATCCGATGTTAACTGGTTAAAACATCATGTATTCGAACAGTTCTTACGATAGCCATGTTCAAAACGAATCTAAAAACCATCTTATTCTCAAGAGCATTGCTATTGTTGTCTCCCCATACACTAGCTAGTGTTTCAGGCGTATGTGCGCTAATTACAAGTCGATACGCTAAAACTGTAAAAAAGGAATTATTGTTTTCTTTTTTTAATTTAAGATCAAATTTACAACAATCAAATGAAACCATTTAAAATGCTCCAGATTGCACAGTAGGGCTTTTAAGACCAATCATCAAGTCAAAAAAACAATCAAGAAAAACATAACTCTGAGGTCCTCGTTTCAAATTCAGCGGGCTTCGGCAAAACTTGCAAAATTTGACGCTCAGAATGACTGACTCACAGTTTTGAAAAATTCCTGGCAAGAAGCCTGCAAGGGATTACCAAGCAATGCTTTGGACACCCACTTTTTCTATGGACACGTTTATAAATTTTGACACACACCCTGGATGGCATTAGCACTGTCTGGGTTGTTTTATAAATCTCAGCACCAAGAACAATCAGAACTTGTAAATTTTGCACGAACATTGTGCATGTGTTCACGTACACAATCTGGCCTTGGGATGAGATCAAAGCTTAAGCCGTTGCCATGGTCACCAAGAACCCCCAAGTTTGATTTGAGGTCTGACATTTTGCCCTCTCTGGTCATGGAATTCTGTTGACTAGAAATGTATTTAAATTCTTTCCAATTATATGGTATACATATCTCCTAACTTCCTAAGTGGGCTGCATAAACCAGAGGGGTGCCTGGGCGTCTTCTGTACGCCCTGTTTTTGAATCTTGTGTCAGCTGTAAATAATATACTATAGTACTTTGTTGTGATGCTATGTGGGGAGTGTGTGTATTTGGATTACAACCACAGTGGTTATCAGAGCTGATACTTCACGGAGGCAATTGCCTCCATGCCCTTCTGTCATTGCCTTGGTGCCCCTTGCAAGGGGAAAAAACCCACAGGCACGTGGGTGGAGTTTGAACCCACAACCTTCTGCAATCAAGAACAGTGTGTAAAAGTATTGCTATGCAGAGAATTATAAATTTTGGGCTGGGATTTGAACTTGTGGTATTACAGTGTATGATGATTTGTCACCGAGTGCTTGGCTTGAAGCCAAAGGTGATCCTGAATCGGCCATGATGGTGTGCACAGCCACAATAAAGCCCTCCAACCATCAGCGTGTTTCTCGAGACAACCAGCCCACTGTTGTGGCATAGTGAAGTACCTCACTATGCCACAATAGTGGCATTTTGAGGCACACACATGCTGATGTAGAGAGTAGAGCCATCGCCTAAAGTGCTTCAATGGGAGTGGTAAACTGGAGAAGCTATCAGTTGTGCTTAGTGGGAGACTTTTGAGGACACTAGGTGACAGCAGACAGCAGACTTACCAGGTACATGTATATCCATTGTTCTCAGAAATGTGCGCATGCTCATAACTACGTAAACAATGAAATTTTACCTGGTAAGTCTGTTGCCACCTGTTGTTCCAAAGTCACCCATTGCAATGGAATGTGGGCCACTGTTGGAAGAGATTTAAGGTTCTCAACCAAGTGTCAATTTCTGCCGTGGCAATCTGTGGCACTGGTTGATTATTCATACAAATACAATGATAGGACAGTGTGGCATAGGTTACTTCACTATTGTGTGCATAGCATAGGAGATTTGTAGGCATCTTGGAGTATCTACCTTAATTGCATATACATGTACAGGAGGGTTTGGGTGACTATGTTTTTTTGTTTGTATGTTTTTTGAAACCCTCGATTTAGGTCCCTTAATAAATGTTTCAGAATTATTAAGAAGTCAAGCATCCAGCATTTGATAAATGAAGAGTTAAACATACTAAGTTTGTTTATACGTAGAAGATCGGCAAAGAGTGGTACATATTTTTTCTGTCGTTTATTTGGTGATTTTGTAACAAAGAAAAGGTTTCCATGATTGTGGCTGTCTCCATGAAGAAAAATGACCTTGGCCTTGGCCCTTATAAAATACAAGCCCTTACTCAATGCTGCTGTTGCCATTTTGTCAGCTGTCAATGTCAAACTGGCACAGAGATCTGCGAACAGTAATTAATTTTCAGTGTCCACTGATCAAGTCTGCCATAATTCAATAAATCAACAAGTGTATTGACATTCAAATATTTGCCAGATAAAAACCATGCCAGTAGCTTGTTTTATCAAATAGTTTATTTTGTTAAAGTTACCCAATCCTAAAGAGATCTGGCTCCTGCTTTAGATTTTGGTTTTTGTAATATGTAGACTTAAAAAGCATGCGAGTAGTATTGTTAAGATTTCACTGTTTTCGCTGTTTTCAAATGTCAGGTTTTGGAATCGCGAGATCAAAACAATGTAAAACAAAAGGTGGAAAATAAATTTCCATTAGAAGTACTGGGCCAAATTTTTTTTTGAAGCACAGTTTTAATGCAGAAAATCGTGCTTTTAAGCCGGATTCTCTGCTAAGCAAAAACAAGCAAGGAACCAGTCACAAACAATATACATTACACTGTATTTTGGCTGGTAACCTGTATTTCTGCTAAACAATTTTTCATTCTGTTAAGTAGTTTTGTGTGCTAAGTGACGTTATGAAATTGGCCCCTGATTTTTGTTCTCCTGAAACGTGGTAATATTTTATTAAAAAATAGAGGATAGGATTGGAATTAAGTTACTCTTTAAGAAAAAGTCAGTCAGTTTCCATTTTGGTTTATTGCTAGATATGAAAAAGTGCCAATACATTACTTTCCCATTAATCTTGAGAGTTGAGATTTTCCTTTGAAAGTCTACAATACAAGATTTGCCACCAAAGATGTCTGACTTTAACGAGACAAGACTTCCAAAGGACAACTTAAGATCAGTGTCTTGATCCTCAGTGACCCTGTAATCAGTGTCATTGAGTTGTTGAAATGCACACCAAGGACACCCACAACAACAGGTACACTGTTCAGAAATGGTAAACAAGTGAACCATGTAATAAGATATACTGGAACTGAGGCCACACGTATTTGCCACTGGACAGAAGATTTTGTGGTATGTCTGAACTTCCAACAAAAGGAACAAATTTTGAAGCAAACAAATTGCCTTTATTGCAGGGGCCAGTAAGAATAACTATTTTAACAAATTTATGTTAAAGGAAATAACTGATAATTGAAATTAAATTTTTCATAAAGAAAAGAACAAAATCACTTCTTACTTTAGTGTATGTAAGATATTATAGGCCTATTTAGTAGTCAGTCAATATTTTTAAAATCAAAGTTTGGAGGTGGGTGGGTGGGTCAAACACAATTCAATAGGTCATACATTTTTAACATTGGTTATTATGAATGGCCTCAATGCTCCATTCTGGAACATGTCACAAGCTTGTTGAAATTTAGCCAGGAATGCCTGTTTTTCGCCACTGTCTGAAGAGGGCAAATTTGTAGTTTCTGAAAATAAGACTTTGTACATATGTAGCCTACTATGTTGGGTTCAGACCAGTATAAAAAAACACATTTTGCAAATATGCAGGAATGCTTGTGTTTTTCTGTCGTGTGAAAAGCAGTCTTGAAACGAATCGAGGGGTTTCAAAAGAAGCTGGTAGCCAAAGAATTTGACTGGTTGTAAATAACTGCTGTCGAGAATATGTGGGGGTCTTTCTAAACAATAACATTTAAAAAACAAACTGTCAAGTTTCTTAACTTTTGGGGAACAGATATGAAAACCTCTTAACAGCGTTCTCCCTTAACAGTGCAGGGATGAGATTCTTCAGATTTTTATCTGAGTTCAGACTTTTTATGTCTGACTGGTGAACAAAATTGATGTTATTTTCTTCAGGTATGAAGAAATCTTGCTCTTTGCTCTACATCTCTAGTGCTGAGGATACTGTTCTGTGAAGCTCATTTCAATCTTTGTCTCCATGCGTTACTTCAATGCCGTCATTTCAACATACCTCCTTTAATTTGGATCCTATTTTGAGACGTTTCTGTCAACAGTGACTCTCATCTCTTAACAGTGGTCCGCTGGCCAAATGCTAGTTAAAAAACACCTGAGGATCAGTCAATATTCTCTCCGAGTGGTCCGGCTGGCTACTCCAGTGTTAAAACATGTCCCTATAGACCTTTATCATGCTGCAACCATCTTGGTCATGTTCCCTGTATCTAACAACAATAATAATAATAATAATAATGTAGATTTTTAACGCGCACAGCTCCACCAGCAGGTGCTCGAGGCGCGATAAACAAAGAACAATATTAAAACATGAAGAATAATCAAATAAACAAAATACACATCAAAAAATGAACATGAATGAAATGAAAATGAAGAACCAGTAACATATGCTAATATTCATTGTACAAAAAGGAACCAGACTATTTGCCCTTCCAGCCTCAGTTTGGTTACATTGGTTTGAATGGAAGAAAATCAAGATGGCCGCACCAATTTTTTAGTATGAAATATAGACTGTTGGAAATTCTGGGAGACCAGTAAAATGACAAGCTGACTGGTTCCACTGGCTGGTCACTGAAAAAGTTAAGGGCAAACCCTGCTTAGTGTTTTTTTTTTTTTTGTCAAAATGGATTGCTGTTAAACTGCACTCGTTTAATCCATAGGCCTTACTGCTTCTACTCGGCCAAATCTTTTTTGAAATTTACTGACACCCTTGAGTAGTGAGTATAGTCATGGAGGTAAGTTATCATGCACACCACACATGCATACTGAACGCTGTGCAATAGGTACTGGTACAGTGGTAGTTAGCTTGGCCATTGTACACAGGTCACTTAACTATCCAATTACGAACAATGAAACTTCTATTTCCAATTCAGCATACACCCAGTACGGTCATGTGAAATATGTAAACATCTCCGGAAACACCCCCCCCCCCCCCATCATACCACAAGCCACAATCCATAACTTGGGTATTGAACTAGAAAAAGTAAATTCTTTTTAATGAATCATAGCCTTTTGTACGTTTTCAAAGAGTTTGGATTATTGCTGCTTTGAATATAAATAGAGACCAGGTATTCAAGGAACGTGGCACTAGGACTGAATGTCAGGTCGTCCTTTCATGCAACTATTTTTCCTTTTTCATTTTTGGGGAGAGGCGTGTTGGGAAACCAGTGTGTGGTGTAGTGTCGACTATTTCTGTAATTCATTCACACATGGGTGTCAATCCCCGAGGTGCTGTGTTGTAAATTTGTGGGCCGGTTTATCTTTCCGTCAGGAATGTGAAGGATTTATGAAGTTTAGATTCTGATGTTGATTTGAAATAAAATATCAGCGGCTTGATTTGAGTGGTGAGTACGAGTTTACCCCAAGGCTGTTGAGTTTTTAAGTTGAAAGGGTGTGCTTTATTTTTCAAAGCTTGTTGGTCGTATTGATTGTCAAACCATAAGACTGTGAATCTGACTCCATAAGGACCCTGGTTCTGCACAGATACTGAAGTTACATATTACACAGTGCTTGGTCAGATGTCAATGCAAAGAAAAACTAAAAGAAACTTGTTCTTCGTCCTGTACATTTTTACAACAAATTGTTAATGGCCTCGAGTTTTGACCCCAGCAGAGTCTTTCTCAAAGGGTCATTTAGCCTTTGAGAAAGACTCTGCTAGGGTCGAAAGGCTCGAAACGTGAGGCCATACAACTTGTTATATTTATACCACAGCTCCTTTTAGTTGGTAAGCAGTTTGCAGCAGCTAATTCTTCTTTCTCTGTATATTTACCCGCCTACAATCAGTTCACTTTGTTCAAAAACACATTTATTCCACGGAATTCCACAGATTTGTGGAATTTTAAAGAACATGTGTGCTGCTGTAGAACACAATGCAATTCCACACAATACCACAACAATTGTGGAATTTTGATCCGCTTCCACAAAGTAAAATGATAGAATTTTGAAGAACATAGAAACCACGTACATGTAGTCCCATGGCATCTGGAAAACAAGACACTGTGTGAGCATAGCAGGTCAGTTCCACATAATCCTGCAGTAACTGTTCAGTGTGGGACTTTGTTTATTTCACGGTGGAACTTTGTGGTACTTGTGCACTACTCTTCAAAAGAACATGCAAAACTTTGTGGAAAGCATACAATTGCACCACGGATGTAAGGGGTAGGCAATTTTGTAGAAGTTTGTGGAACACATGCATAGGAGGGTTAATAGTAACAATGGAGTTACAATACATGACATGTGAGGAATGATTTTTTATTATGAAAAGAGGTGGGAGGAAAACCCCAGAGAAATACTCCGGGGGAAAACCCACGCGATCAGGTAGGGACTGAAAACCCAATCCACATAGTGACTGGCGGGATTCGAACCGGGTACACCAGAGGTGTACCTAGAGGTGTATCAAATGAGATACATGTAGTTTAATTTTCATTCCTGTGGAATATCATGTGTCTGTTTGGTTTTTTTTCACCTGTAGAGTTGCATCCCGATGCGTGAAATCTCCATAAGTGTTTGGCCTCACAAGTTACCGACGACGACGACGACGACGGACATGCAAGGCAATCCTGACGCTCTCTCTCCTTCGATCTGAAAATTACCCCACAAGATTCGACATGTCAACAGAGACTGCGTCCAAGCTACCCTCACATCAAGTGTAAGCACAAATTCATGTTTATATGTTACATCTCTTCAACGAGAGAGTGCAAAATGGCTGCCCCGTAGTAATTGTTTTCACAGCTTGTTCTAAAATCACCTCCTACTGTAGGTCTAAACGGACTCGTGCTCCACCCCCACCAACCACACGCCCCTCAACCAATGAGACTGCAAATGGCTCACAGTCTGACCACGAGAAAGACATCTTGAAGAACAATGGCAACCTTGGGGATGGCGCACAGGGCATGGAGGAGAGGCAACTCACCCTGGTGCTTCCGGGGGACAAGGTGGTCAAGGCATCGGTCGCTAAAACGTAAGACGAAGATTCAATGGAATGTTCCATTTTAAGCCCCCACCCACTGCAGCAAGCTTAGGAGTCTCGTTCACATGGGTTACATCACATGCATCTCCACCCATGGAATGATCAACCCATGTGCCAGGCCTGGAACTTCACAGAGGCCGTGTCCTCTGTTGCCCTGGTGTTGGCCTTGGCACCCCTTCAAAAATTTCCCCAAGATTTTTTCCAGTGGAAGTGCCCTTTCAAAACGAAAATGCCCTCGCCCTCTCAAAGATGAAATTTCAGGTTCGATCAAGCCTCACACAAAATGCACAGTTCGGCAATCCAATCGGCGGCAGTTTTTATTCACATGTCGTAATAGGTCAGACTGTTTGGCTATGATTGGTCAATGCAATGGTGAGGGGGGGGGGGGGGGGGGGGGGGGGGGGGGGGGGGAGGGATATCTATAGAAGACACACTTTCATATGTAATTAAGGCAAACAGAGGCATTTTGGGGGGAACATCTTCATGTCCAGCAAGATCTATCACCACATCTTAACATTTCTTACTGTTGTTTTGCCCGCAGGACACCAATCTTGGATTTACTCATCATGATTTCGTCCAAGAACAGACTGAATCCATCAGGTCACATAATCGCCCAGCCAGGTGCCAGGCCCAAGGACCCTCCCATCCATGTAAGCTTTTTTTCTGGGAGTTTTTATTTCACGTTGGCAGCCCTTTGATTTGAAACTTCACTTTGGTGACTAAAGTCTGAAATTGAGCATCGACGTACTTTCCTCTCGGAGGGAAGTTCAGAATTTGTTAGCGCGTCGTAGCCGAGTGGTCTAGAGCATTGAAACTCAAGTCGGACAACATCCTGAAAAGTACAAAGTGAAGAAGTGAAATATGTAATTGGGAAAAGCGGCATTGCTGTTGATAGTACTGTTTTCATAAAATAATTTTCAGCCTGAAGTTCGAGGTTGTTTTAAAGCCGCACTGTGGATCTTTCTGAAGTTGTTTTGTCAAAATACCTGGCATACCTGTGTGGTTGTAGGCACACTAGGTTTAAGGGATGTTGGGCTTTGGTTATTAAACCCATTCAAGCACGGAGGCAGTGCCCTTCACCCAACAATACTGCATGGCTTGTTTGAGGCTGAGCCAGAGTGATCTGGTTATGGGCAGTGAAGCAGGAAGCTATAAATAAAAGCAAGTTTGGTAAAGACATGACATGGCTGATTTGACGTATGTGAAATCAATGGGTGAATGGTTATTTGGCGTAGAACTGTACACATGTCAATGGGAAAAACTGACAAAATTTTTTTGGGTGAAGATGATGGTGCTCATTTTCGAATAGAATATCATTTACATTTAGGTGTTATGACTTGACCGTCTTACTTCTGGTATTATTTTCCAGCAAGTTGAATGATCTTTGAAACTGTTCAACTGCACGGGTTGTAAATATTATTATTATTGTTATTATTATTATATATTTCTGGTAATGAAACCAAGGATGCCTCATAAGTGAACTTAATCACTGTAGCTCTCAAGCCTGAGGAAACCTGTAGATAAGGGTGCTTGCTATGTGAACCAGAAACACCGGGGTAAACCCCCTACTCTTCCACGATAAGTGCTCTGGGTTCTTTTATGTGCACTACCAATCCTAGTACACAGGACCTACGGCTTAATGTCCCATCCGAAGGACAACGCAATTATGGTAAAGTATCTACATGTAGCTGAAGGACACAAGTGCCGGGACCGGGATTCGAACCCACACTCTGCTGCCAACAACACCAGAACTTGAGTCCGGTGATCTAGACCGCTCGACCACGACACTCCACAAATAAGAACACAACTTAACATAACTAACCAATTTTCTCGCCCCGGATTTTGTATGTTCTCCTCCCCCCCCCCCCCCCCCCGACATACGCACACCAGCCAATTCATGCATCCTGACATATCGGGTTTCTTGACCCGGTAAATCGAAGACTTCACTTTGTTCTCCCCTTGTTTGGACTTATATTTTCTTACTGATGTCCCCATTTGTTTTGTACATGATTCCCTTCTGTTCAAGCCCTTGATTTTGACGGGTAGACCAGGGCCCAATTTCATAGAGCTGCTTAAGAAGAAAATATTGCTTAAACATTTTCTGCTACTTGGCAAAAATAAGCAGGATACCAGTCACAGATTGTACATGTGACATGGTATTTTGGCTGGTAACCTTATTCTGGTAAGCATAGTTTTGTTGTGCTTAGCTACCCTTTGTGCTTAAGCAGCTCTATAAAATTAGACCCAGCTCATGTATTTCTTACCTCCGTGGTCATATGCAGTCCCGTTTACTTTTTTTTTTTTTACAAACTTTGCTTGACAAAACACCCTCCACACTACCATTGATGTTTGCTTTAGTCAGTTTTGCCGTTAACATTTTTATACTTTGTAAATCAGGCATTTGACCCCCCCCATATGTTCCCCCCTCAGATTTTAGAGTCTGAAGCCACTGCTGGTACAAGCACTATAGTCAAGTGTGGTGTGGGCTAGTCATACGTTATTCATAGGGTAGCCCATTGGCTCCCTGTCTCCCGAAGGATCATCTTCAAACTCATGATTACTGTCCACAAAGCCCTACACAACAAGGCTCCTCCCTATCACTGAATGACTCCAGCCAGCGTTACTCTCCATCCTGAACTCTTAGATCCAGCAACTTGTTACTCCATAAGGAACCCATTTTTAAGCGAAGTTGGGGTGCAAGATCTTTTTCTGTGGCGGCCCCCCGTATTTGGAATTCTCTGCCACTTAAACTTAGATCCTGCCACTGTTTATCTAAATTTAAATCTCTGCTCAAAACGTATCTTATGTCACAAGTTTTTTAATTAATTAATTCCACTGTTTTACCTTCTTTCTGTTTGTTTTACTGCGCCTTGAGCACCCAGCAGGGTGGATATGTGCGCATTACAAGTCCCTTTATTATTATTATTATTATTAGCCAAGTGGTCTTGTAAAACTAGCTTTAATTTTATATTGAGAAAAAGAAATACACACACAAATTCACTGGACTTGTCAAAACGAGCTCAGGCTAGTTAAAAGTACAGTCCTGGGGTGTGGCTGGTCAGCGAAAAAAGTAGAAGATTAAAACTTACTCCGTTATCATCCATCACAGCTTAAATCCAGTCAGACATTAGCTGATATAGTTGGCGACACCGTCTACATCATCCCACGGAATCAGAAGGAGCTGTTCGTCTACAAGAAAGAGGAGGACAAGAAGTCCGCCGTCTATGAGGTGCGATGAGTTTTTACAATTTTTTTTTAGCCCAATGTCATAAAGCCTGTAAGTACAAAAACTGACTAAGCACAGAACAATATAGCTTTGCAGAAACGGGAAAGTGCGTCTATCATTAAAAAAACACAATGGATGAGAGCGAATGGTCAGTCAGTAGGAGGGTTAACTGTGTACTGTGTAAATGCATTTATCATATGATATCTTGTTGCAGGCTGGCATAGTGCGTCTCTAATTCGAAACTACAGTGGATGATGTTAAATGGTCGGACAGTAGGAGGGTTGACTGTGTACTGTGTAGATGCGTCACCACATGATATCATATTGTAGGCTGGCATAGTTTATTATTTAACAGAGTGATACAGCTGTAGGGCAGTAAAACATGCTTGCGTAAATAACATCAACATTCTTCAAATTCGTGTTTCTCAGATTTACTGTAAAGTGTAAACCTTTAAATAAAGGCTAATTAGTAAAGTAGCCAATGTTCCAGTTAGTCAACTAGACTTGACAAACATTTGGGAGATATGGAGCAAACATTAATTACAATTGTCCACGTCCAAACTTTCTTGTTGTTGTACCATCGCTCTAACTATGTATCGTTGGTTCACAGCAAACCATCCGCATCACCATTGTGTCCAGCAAGAACCACAAGATGGTGCTGCGAGTCGACCCCGAGAAAACCCTCAAGGAGCTGCTTCCTCGCATCTGCGATGAGAGAGGAGTGGACCCCAGTACCCACTCGTTGAGACTCACCAATCGGCCCAATGACCCCTATGACCTCAACCAGACGCTGGAGAGAACTGGGGTCATTGAGTTCATACTTGTAGATGCCAAAGGTCAACCTGCAGGTAGGCTGGAAAAGGTCATGAGGCAACTATAAAAAGAGAAGACATTTGTTGGGCAATTAACCAGTTGCCGCCGGGATTCTTTTTGGGGGGTCCCATCCCCCTGGCGGGATTCTTTTGACGGAATTGCTGGAATCTTTTTTCTTTGAGGGTACCACTTGCGCAAAGAAATCATGACCTGACAATGCCAGAAGAACAAAGATTCTTTTGAAGGCGTGTGTGTGGTCTGTGCACGCTCCGTAGTTGAATGACCAGTCGGCGTTTGCTCCTGTGGTCCGAAATTACATAATGGCATCTTAAGACAGCTCTCGTTTCCAGGCAGGGGAAACATTTGCGTGTGTTCCCATTATCCCTTTTCAACTGGTTAATGAAGTTGCATTGCCTGATTTTGGGACAAAAGAGCAACAATTTTAGAATCTTTTCTGAGAAGAAATCATTGTGTGCCCGGCAAAAGGACGTAAGGGAAAGTTCCCGGCAAAAGAACGTAGGCAATTTATGTTAAAATTTGTGTTCAAGAATTATGAGCGGGAAAGTTTGGTAAACATGTTGCCATGCAAAAGTCATTCTAGAAAGGTTAAATTCTGCATGGGGAATGGGGAAACATGTCTTCAGGGTGATTCTAGCTAAACAACTAACAAAAATGACATATTTTTCATGTCAGGAGCCATTTTGTTGCTTACGTCCTTTTGTTACTGGGACAAACTACTTTATGTTCCCGGCAAAAAGGCGTAAGGCCTTATGCCCCTTTGATCGGCACACAACGAAATATTGACTAGGATGCTGCTTCAAAATTATAAAAAGGAAAATATATATTTGTTTCCCTTTGAAGGAAGTGAGTTGGAAGTTATGCCGGAACCAAAGAAGAAAAAGGGAAGTTTCTTTAACAGAATCACCAAGAAGAAGAAAGAGGTAATGTTAATT
This sequence comes from Marthasterias glacialis, assembly GCA_911728455.2. Taxonomy (NCBI): domain Eukaryota; kingdom Metazoa; phylum Echinodermata; class Asteroidea; order Forcipulatida; family Asteriidae; genus Marthasterias; species Marthasterias glacialis. The sequence continues at coordinate 3,681,875 of OU452238.1, forward strand.
GACCATCTTGGTCTTGCTCCCAAGTGTCGAATAGCAATCATGAATACTGATAATGATTGGACCAAAATGGTACCAGCCCATTTTTTTGTTTTTTTGTCTGTCGAGCCTCAGTGTGACTACATTGATTTGAATGGGGGAAGAAACAAAACAACTGTTATAACAGTTTCCTGTTTAACGATATAATAACACATAGTACCTTTACCAACTGGCCCGACAAATCTTTCCATCTGAAATGCTGCCACATGCAAAAACTATTTCCCCCAATGATCAGTTCTTATTTCAATTTGCCATATTGAAACAAACAAAAAGTATGAACATGCATAAAATGCTTAAATTGTTATTCCTTGTTATCTGAAGAAGAACAAACTTGAGGATAGGAATGATTTTTTAATTTTTTTTTAATTCCATGAAATGTGTTGTTCCTTCAATGATATTGTTTTTTCAAGGTATATATTAATACTTTGACTGTATTTGACTTGTTTTGTTGTTGTTTTTTTTGTTTTTTTGCAGTATGAATTTGGTGGTGGAGGCAGTATTCCTGAGGCCCCGCCAATGACTGTTACCTCATCAGAAGCCCCAGAACAGCGTTCCCAACGCCACACCTCCCCCTCATCCCGTCAGCCTGCCCCATCAACAGAAGCCCCATCAACACAAGAACAAGACGACTCCAACAGCAACACCTTAAAGAAGCGGCGGCCGGCCCCTCCGCCGCCACTGGGGAAGAATCCGCCCGTGGCATCAGACGAGGAGAGGCAGGAGCAGGACACGGCGCTGGGCGGCTCAAACACCTTGCGGAAGAGGCGAGCCCCTGCTCCGCCGAGACCGACCTCGCCTCCGAGACGGACACAATCTCTCGGCGCCAGTTCTGCTCCAGATGTTCTGTCCGAGCGACCACCCCGACCCACATCCCCACCCTTGAGGTCAGGGATCAGTCTGGATGAAAGGATGACCATTGACGCAGTCGCTCAAGGGGTTGCGGAGACAAAACAAGTTACAGAAGGTTTGTTTGAACCGTACTGACAGGGAAGACGGAAGTCAGTTTTCATTTTTAGTTATTTCCCACGTATCGTCTGCAATTTTCATACCCACAAATGTTTTTTTTTTTCATTTGTTGATTTTTTAATTAATTCCATTTTGTATCATTTGAACACGTTTGCACAACTTGTTTTTCAATTTCATTTTTGACTGATCTGTTATATCCCTTCAACAAATTTGATCTCTTTATAGAACCTTGCCTGCAAAAAAAGCATTCAATTCCAACATAAAAATAATTACAAAGACTTTAAATTGAACAATTTTTAGCATATAAAAAAAACCAACACAAATGAATCCGTATGTTTATATCTCTTGTTAATTTGAGGGTTAAATCTGCTGCATTGTTTGTTTTTTTGAGGGGACAAAAATGTTATGCATGTCATATCGTTGCTTTTGTCTATTACGGAAACTAATGCAGACGGGCAAAGTCCGTGTCCAAAGTAACAGCTTCAGCAGTAGCTGTGGTTAATTCGCTGAAAAGACGAACTCTTTGACATTGATCGCTGCCCCCAATGATGGCCACAGATGAAGCTGAAGTTGCTTAATCGGACACGACCTCTGCCCTGACAGATCTTCATCATGGTGCAGCCATCTTGGGTTTCCTGCCATTCAAATCTGTGTAACCAAAGCAAGGTTGGATTGGCAAAATAGTCTGGCACCTTTTTGGTGTTTTGAAAATCAGTACTTATTGTCATGGCACACGGGGGATATGACCAAGACACTTGCACCGTGATGGAGGTCTGGTAAAACAGTGTGATTTACCCATGGAGGGCTCGCATGCATTCAGTGAAATACCTGAAAAATGTAATACTTGAACCAAAAACACAAGCCAAACAAAATCTGTAAATATTTGCGGTCATTTAAAGTCTTATTCAAGTTTGGTTTGTGTATGAGAGGTTGTTCCCTTTCAGATGGAAAAAACCCACAATGAAACTAACGCAACTTAAGAAATGGTATGGGCACTCAAAAACATACAGTACTGAGACAAAAAAAGTCTCGAAACGCTTCGAATGTGTGTAGATTGGGGTGTTTTGTTCACCTACATACTTTCTGTTGAGTCTAGATTCATAGAACACCTTCCTGCCAGCAGCCTTTAACCACTTGCCCCCAGGTTTCTTTTTTTTTTGGTCTTGCCCCACTGGCGGGATTGTTGTGGCGGAAGTGCCTTTTTTTCTTTGAGGGTACCGCTGGCACAAAGAAAACCTGACTTGACAATGCCAAAAGAACAAAGATTCTTTTTATTGGATCGTCGGTTTTGTTTCTCGACCGAGAAAAATTTCATATTCACAGAGATACAGAGGAGAGTTTTGAGCTATGCTTTGCGGGATTGCTATAGTGAGGTGTAGGGAAAGTGACATTTCGCTTACCTGCATGATTCGACCTGTGAAGGGCGCCCTCAATGGCGTAAATTACACTGAGCTTGAATTGTGTTGAGTTGACCATGTTGAGCTTAATATGGCTATAGACTCTGAAGGGTAACTGGTGGCCACGCCCTTGCTTGACTTCTTTCGATATTGATCCCATAGAGGTCAAGCAAGGTCGCGGCGACTGGTTACCTTTTTAGAATACCTATTACTGCATGTCCATTTATTTGCCTAATTGCACCACAGACAAACCCCCCAGGCCCGCCAAGCCACCACGCCCTCCCTCCATCACCAGAGGCTCAAGCCTTGAAATGCCCCCAACAGACCCAGCAGCTGAGCCGGTTTTTGTTCCGCCTCCGCCCCCTGAAATCCCCCCCTCGCCCGACGGTGAGCAAGAGGACGTTAGTAGGTTAATTGAGCAGGGGCGCCTCAACCGATCATTTGACGATGGGGTCAACGATGAGGAATTTGGGGAAGGTGAGATGGCCTCCCCCTCATCAGCCTGTTACTAATTTGCGTATTCATGAAAATTCATTGTGCCTTCTCACAAGTGCACCACACCATGTCATGAATATCCATATATTACTTTCATAGCATCCCACACCTTTGCTCCTGACACTTCATGAATATTTATATGCACTGCACTACCACCCTTCTGAATATTCATGTAACACCATACCTTCCCTCTCTCCTGACGCTTCGTGGTCAATCCACATCATGAATAGTCATAATGCTCCTCATGAGCATTCCCTCTCACTCCCTTACTCCCCTGCGGTTCATAAATATTCATATAGTCACTCCACAGCACTACATCCCACAGTGTTACATTGCACTTGGTAATTTCTGTTCACACTCGGGCAACACCCAAATTTTATACGACTCTTTGCACTCAGATCACAATGCACAGTACTAGCTTTTGTTAACTGGTTGCTAAATGTACATTTACACGTAGTTGCTTTCTAACTAAAAACAGACTCCCTATTTTTCAAATGGTCCTGCATTTACTGGGAGGTTTCTTTAGATGAAAGTTGATTTACTTCTCTAAATATACAAAGATATTGTCTAGCATGGACACGTGCAGAACATATGCTCAGAATTACTAAATCTTGTCAGTCTGCTGCCACCTAGTGTCTGCCATTTAACCTCTGACCTTCATAGAATGCTTTATATATGTGCAATTTGCTTTATTAGGGCCCAATTTCATGGCTCTGCTTACCACAGACTTCTGGGCTTAATGATTACCGTTCCCTGCTTACACAGTGAGCATGGAATCTCTGCACTGTGGTACATGTAAGTGCGGATCTCTGCTGCTCTAGAATAAATGTGGCATTTCTGCACAAGCAGCGCAAGCAAAGCTTAGTCTTGGGAAGTACACAGGGGCATAAGCAACAAATTTCTGGCTAACCTGTGAAATACGCTTACAAATAATTACAGATTTGTCTGCTTTTGTAAGTGCCGTTTTTTTCCCTTACAATAAGCCGAGAGTTGAAATAGGGCCCTCTATGCTTTTCGTTCGTCAGGCCTTGAATTTCGCCGAGGCAATTGTCTCGGTTACCCTGGGCCCAATTTCTAAGAGCTGCTTTGCCGTGAATCTTGCTAAGCATATTTAAGTCTGCCAAGAGGACCAGTCATACATAGTGTATGCTGATATGGTACTGTTGCTGGTAACTCGTTTCTGCAAAGCAACACTTTTCTGTGCTAAGCAAAAATGTATATGCACCTCAATGCACCTCCATGAAATTAGGCCTCTTTAAAAAAAATCAAAAATCAATTATCTTTTCCCCACTTCTCTACTTTCAAACTCCTTTCCAGGGTCTGTTTAACAAAGCAAAGCTGGTATTTTTGCTTAGCATAGAAATATCTTGCTTAGTGTAATCAAGGTTACCAGCCAAAATGCCATTTAGTCTACATGGTTGTGGCTGGTGTCCTGTTGATTTTTTTGCCACGCAAAGAATTTTGCCAAGCAGTGCTTTCTGCTCATCAGCTTTGAGAAATGGAAGACTTTCGAATTGATGTCGCAGCAGACTTGCAAGTAAAATCCATTGTTTACGAAAACAAGCAACATGCCCAGAATTTTCGTAAGCAGTGGAGATTACCGGATATGTCTGCTGCAACAAACCATCTGGGGGTCAGTGGTCAATTTCATAAAGCTGTCATTCAGAAAAAAAAATTGCATCTCAACTTAATTTGCTCAGCAAAAAATTATCAGGGAACCAGTCAGGATTGATGTACATTACATGGTGTTTTAGCCGGTAACACTTTTTCCGCTGAGCAAGATTTTTCTGTCCACAAGCAAAAATGTGTGTGCATGAAACTGAACCCCCCCCCCCCTGCGGACTGTGAGAGGTCCACGCACCCATTGACCATTCAGCATGTTGTTATCATCTGCTTCTCGCTTTTTACAGACTCCCATAGAATGTACACAGAGTCCCTTAGCAGTAGTGTCACAGAGACAGGCCTCGATGAGGCATTTGAGGAGGCCATTGCCATGGGCACTGCAGGTTCGTTCACCCATATCATACCTAACCAGCAGCCGATATTCACAAAACTTTACACAGCTGCGTAAGTCCACCTGCGCAACATTTATTGTGCGAGTGGTGCAAAACTTAATGCAATATTAAAATGTTGCGCAAGTGGACTTGTGCAGTTGGGTAAAGTTTTGTGAAATCGGCGGCCAGGCTTGGAAATACCCACTGGACCACTGGCCAGAGTCCAGCAGTTTAAGCACTGGACCAGGAACCCCCATAACCAAAAAAAAAAAAAAAAAAAAAAAGTGCAGTGTTTTTCAAATACATTCTGAAGATTAGCTAAATGCATATTTTTGAGACTTTTCTAGTCCAAAACCCGTTCTAGAAGTTCAGCAAACACAAAATAGAATGAAATATTCTCAGTCTTTTGAAATATGTTTCTGGTCCACTGAGGGTGCTGAGCTAGCTGTGGGTATAGAGGAGATTTTCATGAGATTCAAGAAGTCGCTAACACGCTCTAAAATTCTTGCACTCATAAGCGGTGGAAGTTGTAAGCATGCTATAACGGTCTGCCACCCGTAAAGGGCCCATGCTGAGCCGTAGGGAAGACTCTTTGGGAACACTAGGTGGCAGCAGACTAAACACCAGAAAAAGAACCTGTCGCTCTCGTAAATGTACGCATGCTCAGAACTATGCAAGCAATAGACAGTTATCTGGTACGTCTGCTGCCACCTAGTGTCGCAAAGTCTCCCATTCTGTGTTCATGTATGCTTGCTTTGGAGCTGTAGGCCCCATTTGAAACCATGACTTCGGCTTTGACTTCGGCTTTGGCTTCTTCTGGCTGTTTGAAGCCCCGTACCGAAAGGGTTTGTTTCCAAAATAACTGATGGAGCCCAAGCTGGAGCCCAAGCTGGAGCCCAAGCCAAAGCTGTGGTTTCGCAAAGGGCCAAACATCTTTTTAGACATGTGTAAGTTTTCCATTTTTTACTTTTTAATTGGACAATAAAATGGATGAGTTAAAATCTGTAAGTAGAGAAAAATAGCTCCGCAGAAACAGCCGAAATGTCGCAAAGCTTAGGCTGTTGCGACTGGTACCCAACTCATTTTCTTCTAAGCAGCGATTTCTGCTTAACAGGTTTATGAAACTGGGCCCCATCAGGCAGAGAGGGAATTACATAGCATTTTTGGCTGGTAACCTGCTTCTGCTGAGCTAGATTTGTCTGCTTTGAACAATCTTTATGCTGAAGAGCTTTTTGGAATTGGGCAGTCTATTGTTGGCTTGGTTGAGGTTTACTTTTGAGGTAGCAGATATTTGTGTATTGCGACTAAATTATGGAAAGACCAAGACCCATTTTCACAGAGATAATAGTGCTGAGAAACTTTTTCTTCTAAGCAAAATGTGACAGGACAAACTAGTCACAAACAGTGCACATTATATGGTATTTTGGCTGGTAACCTGATTTTGCTAAACTATTTCTGTCGGTGCTGATTGAGTTTTTGTGCTCAACAGCTTTCTGAAATTGGGCACAGAAATGGATTACCAGCCAATTTGTGACTGGTTCCCGTCTTAACTTCCAGTATTGGCCCAATTTGTCTGGCGCCATCTTCACAATAATCTTGGTTGCGCCATTTTGGGAGTTCATGTCCCCGTGTGTTATACATTACATTAGTTGATGTACAATGGTGTCTTCTATAGACCTTTCTATTGTTGATAAACAAACCGCGCTGGTTGGCATGGACGGCCAAATGTAGCAAAACATTCAAGTCTTGTTGACAGACGTGACCAAATTCAACATTTTTGTAAACTTTCTATTTGAAGCAAATACATCCCATTATTGGTTGGTTTGTTTCCAACAAATTCAAATTTTTGTGTGTGAATATTTGGTTAACATTTTTGCAAAGTGTGATTATCTGTTCCTGCTTTGCATTCATGGCTCCCCGTAGTTTCTCCATCTTGGTTGGCAAAAAGTCGGGCTGTGACGTTGCAAAAGAAAGGTGTATTACCTCAATCCTCCAAAATCAACTGATATTTATTGTGTAGGATTCTCAATGGTTTCGTAGGTGATAATAAAAGTGTCAGTCCTCCATAATCATCAAAATTTTTGGGTTGATTCTGAAGGGTTCAAGAAGGTTAGGGTCTTAAGACATTGATGACTTTTCTTACAGAAGTTCATGTACTACAAGAAGAAACGTCCGCATCACCACCTGAGGATGCGGCTGAGCTAGAAGTTGAAGTTGAAGTTGCTGGACTTAGCCTAGATGCACCCGCTGATGAGATGGAGACAGTGCCGGAGCCCGAGGCTGAGAAAGTTGAAGAGGTGCATGAAGAGGAGGACAGCCAAGATGGTGCCGAAGAGGAGGTGGAAGAGGAGGTGGTTGAAGTCAAAGAGGAGGAGAAGGAGCAAGCAGAGGAGAAGGAGCAAGCAGAGGAGAAGACTGAAGATGAGACGCCAGTATCTCAAGAAGATGGTGAACAAGGTAGCTATGAGTAAAATAAAATTTCATTTCTGTGAAAATGATCAAGAATCAGTTTTATGCAATTAGTATTTTGTAGTGTCAATGCAAAGACTTCATAATTTGGTTAAGTAATTATGTTGCACACTCTTATATTTTCCTTTGGCCCAAGTTATGGAGAGCTCCTACGTGACATTGTTTTTCGTAACCTATCGGGAAAAACCTCAGCGGGGAACCACTTTCGAGTAACATACATTGCATGGTATTGTAGCTGGCGACCTGTATTTGCTATTTTAAACAGTTTTGATGTAATTAAAACAATTTTTTTGTACGAAGCAAAGTCGTGTGCTTTTAAACAGCTCTGTGGAGTTGGGCCCCGAGCAAAATCTAGGTATTCCCAAAAGTGTCTTCACTCCCTCTGGAGTAATTTTTGGAGCAGGTTTTGTAGTGAGTCATCCTCGGAATGTAGCGAGTAGTGTGTATTTTGTAACCAATCAATTAATTACACGATGAATGTTAATTAAAAAAGCAATTAACACAGTCAAGAAGATATTTTAACTTTAGCCAATCTAAGTCCTCGGAAATCTTTGCCCCTGGTTTTGTTTCCTTGATGGATTCAGTACTGTAAACCCAAACCATGCTCAGCATGAGGTCAGAAAGACCAACCCAATATTCAAGTCCAAACACTTAATGTTAGTTTGAAAGCCCTGCACCATATTCCTTTTAGTATTTCCTGTATGGCAAATCGTCGCAGTGAGAGGGTGACTTTGGCCCAAAATGAGTGGGGCGGACAGTTATAGTAGTGAGTGGAGCTGCCTCATGGTTCAGTGGCAGGGAAAACACTTGGGTAGCCTGAAGACGGTCTGAGGGATGATGATATAAAAGGCCGAATTACAGTGACCCCACTGTGGGACACGGTGACAATAACCGGTGAAGCGAATAAATGATAAACAGCTGACCTCAGACCGTCTTTCTGAAAGGGTTACTACGTTCTTGAACGATTCAGGATTACAGGCTGTGCATGGTAGAGGATTTTCACTAACCTGCATAGATGGAGCGCATATTAGAACTGCATCTACAATGGAATATTTTAATTGAGAAAGGACATTTTGCCACGTTGCCTTTCAACTGAATATTGTGAGCATGATAAAAAAACAGATTTAATTAATAATTGTTTACTTCACCTCTTCTCCATAGATATTTAATACAACTTCAATCTAGTAAGGTTTGCGGTAACACCTTGTACATGAAACATCTCTCTATGAGTTGAGGCAGTTCTTAAAAGAACTGGTGGTGTAACAACCCACATTACTCAACGCTTCGATCAGTTTGCTCTGATCGTCTTTAGGAGAAAGCTGTAGTGGGCCTTTGCGATTGCAACTAGAAAGTTTTTCAAAGAAATGGGAGACCTTTTTTAGATGTTAGGTGCCAACAGATGTTGCAGGCGTTTTCCGTCAAAATTTACATGTTCATATGCTCAGAAGTACAATGAGCAAGTCCGATCAAGGACCATAGTAAATCATAGTTTGACACTTCGACTAACTCTGATCGAACTCACACTAGTCAACGATGGTTGGACTAGTCTAGTCGACTATTCGCGACCAGCCTATCGAGGTTGGTCGCATTGCTGGTTACCAAAAGCCATTTTATAAGCACAGTGCAGAGGGGACCAGTTATCAGAAAAGTGATAATTGTTGATTTCGCTGTTTTCTGATGGTCGCTTGGACCTTACCAACCACTAGTTAACCATTGGTCCTTAATCAAACTTGCTCATTGCTGCAACACAAACCCAGCATCAGAAAAGACCTCCCGTATTTATGGTAGAATCTTGAGAAGACTGTAGGTTTTCGGGAAGCTAGACATACCCCATGTATTTTGTAGAGTCTTGCTGGGACTTCATTAGTGAGTTTTCTGGTTTTAATTTTTGCGATCAGTGTGCTATTATTCACTTGCCAGTTGTGAAGACGATTAGTAGTTGCTTGTAGGATGCCAGTTAGCTTCATGTATGAAAGCAAGGTTTCCTGGCTGGTATGTTTTTGTTTTAAAGAGTTAGGTAGATACACTTATCCGAGCAGAGGTCGTTTGTGATGTTTTACACCACCACGCGCGCGACACGACAATAGGGCGTCAGCGCGCCTCATGCACCAATCAGCATGGAGAATTCACAGTGCGCGTGCGTCGACGCGCGCGTGCGGCAGCCATAGCTGCGGTGGTGTAAACGCCCACGAATAAGCTGCTCAGATTAGTCTATGCCAGTGCTTCGTACTTTACACAGATACTTCTAAGCAAAGGCGTTAGCCAGCACCTGGAAAAACGCATTGTCCAATGATTGTGCTGGAAATTAAAAATTGGTCAATTCCAACACTTTTCATCACTGCTTTTTATGTGAAGAATAGCAGAAGACGGTAAAAGATTAAGTGACTGAAATAAAGTAAAAACCAAGGTGTCCACCTAGTTGCGGAACTTTTTTATTTCTAAGCATTGCCTGTAGACAAATACCTAGTTCTGTCATTGGTGAAGAGGATATAGAAGAGGATTTTCAGTAGTAACTTAGCATTTATTTTTCTTGAGCCGTTTCTGAATTGGCTGCGGCTGCGGCTGGTGTACCATATTAACGAGCATTGAAGGATAGGCTGCCCTTAGCAACAGCCGCATCAGCAGCCGTCAATTTGGATAAGGGCGTATAACCGGTGTCCCTCTGTCATTTTCTTAATGTTTTGCACAATGACCACTGATTACCAGTGACATTCTATATTCAGCACCCTTTTTCTGCATACGTTTCTTATATGTTGTTGTTGTTTTTGTTTTTGTTTTTGTTTTTTAAGAGTACATACACTTATATTTATTTTACATAGACATCTGTCTTTGGAAGAAATAGTAAAATTGCATTTAGTGCCTATTCTCGAAAAATATCTCATGCAAATTGAGATTTGTCAAGTTGAACATTTACTGAAGGCCCATTTCCGTAGCTCTACTTACCCTAAGCAGAAAACTTGTGCTTAATGAAGCAGAACAATTTACGCGTAACGCAAGCAGTTAAAACAGGTTTGCACTTAATTTTTGCTTGTGGGTGTGCTTAATTCACGTTTGGTCATCCAGCCAGCGCAGAAATTCAGCGCTAACCTTGGAAACGGAGAATCGTTATTTAGCAGAGCTATGAAATTGGCCCCTGGTCTGATGTTTCATTCTTGGGCAAGGCAGCTTTTCCTTAGCTTTAAAGGTAGACTGCAGGATTCATATTTATCCAAAATGTTTTTTATTAGTATCAGTCTGAAAGCTTACCAGTTCATACCAGTACCAATCTTCCATAGAAATATTTCTGTCTGAAATATTGTCAAAGTCGAGAAAACCCCGATTTTTATTTCGGTTGTAACAGTCAAAATTAAGGACAATGTGTTTACATGCTGAAAAGTGTGAATGGCTTTGCACTATTTTTTCTCGACTTGGACGACGGATTGAGCCCAAATTTCCACAGGTTTGTTTTTTTCATGCAAGTATTGAAGCAAACAAAGTAGGAACGCTGCACTATCAGCTTTACCAATCCTATATTTTACCTTTAAGGGGCAACTCTAAAAAAACTTGTGCTAGAACATTTTTAAAGGCATCAAGGCAGTATAGAGACAATCGTCTGTATTGCTTCCTTGAAGTATCACGCCTGTGAATGTTTCACCAAGAATGTATGCGACAAATTTTACCTTTAAGTGTGCATACGAGCTGGTCTTAAGACCGGTAGTGTTTGCAAAACAAGCTAAAATGAGCTTCTGCCAACACTTTACTCTTTAATTAGGTACTAGAGGTACTAAAGCTAATTATGTGTGATTGTTTCTTGTCACTTACTGTGGGTTTTTCTTCTGATTGTAGTCTTTTTTTTTTGTCTCTCTCTTTTCTCCATGTCCTTGTGAATTTCCAACTGACCTTCAGTAGACCTAGTGATTAACCCCTCTTATGCAAACTCTAACAATGGTCACGGTGACAGGACTTCCTTAACAAACCCTAGTGCATCTGCCACGCCCGACGACCCCGATGTCATAACGAACATGCAAAGTGCTCCCTCCAGAGTAGATACATCCGCGGGGGAAGAGACTGATTGGTCGAAACCGGCCGTCAGGCCAGCCCGGGCTAAATCGGAATCGTCACTTCAGGAAGCGACGATGAGAGAGAAGAAGGGCCGATCCATTTCCATGTCGGAATATCCACAGAAGCTGAGGCTAAGCTATGTACAAGAAAGTGCGGTCTTAGAAAGCGCAGTTGCGTCTACCGTGATCGGGGCGTCGAGCTCTACCGCTGACCACACTGTGACTCGACAATCAACCGAGACATCGCAAGCTCAACTTGAAGGACAAACTCTCCGAGCTGAAATCGAGACGTCCAATGTTGCTTATTCTGGGTCCACAGGTTAGCTCACACAGAGTGGCATCCTTTTTTTTGTCATCTCATCGCTTGCGTTTGAATGCAGAGCATCTTGCTGTGATGCCTTTTTTAAAATCTTTTTAATTATTAACACAATCTTCATTACTTTATTCTACTGGGCCCAATTTCATGGCGCTGGTTACCAACGAATTCTGCAATTACGGCGCCCTGTAAAGCGCGTATTCCTGTGGGCCGTGGCAGAGTGTAAGCGCAGAGTTCCGCGGTAAGCAGAGCCATGAAATTGGGCCCTGACCTTGCTAGTTTGCTGTGCATGTGATGTACGTTTGTCACTTACAACTCTTCCAGGACACTTTCAGTTCAAAAGCATTTCATCGCAACATCTATTTCAATGTTTTATTTACATTCAAATAACTATACAGATGGCCAATTTAACATTATGTTGAAAAAGGTGTGCATAGTGTTGGTTAGATCTCAAATATAAATGCTTGCAGTTTTACCTATAACTTACGTGGTGTAACAGATGGTCATGGTGGAAACTTCCCTTGAATATTTTTTTAACCTGAAGGCCATAGTTTTTGAAAAATGAATAAAACAAAATTTGTTGATCTTGCGAGTCTGAAATCCAGTGTTTGAAAACATTTAAAGTGATCGAGATTTCACAATTTTCTTGTGACTCCAAGACCAATCTGGCGTAAACTTTCACAGTTTACCTTTGTCACGTTCCCTGACTTATCGTAGAAAACATGAATGGTTAACTCCCATTGCTTGTTAAAGCGGCCAGACTATTTTTGCTTCCAGCCTCGGTATGGTTACAGTAATTAGAAGGGGGGGGAAACAAGATGGCCGCACACTATGACGAAGATCCAACGCATGCTTTCATCAACATTGTACATCACTACCACTTTGCTGTTACGATTATCTCATCCAAACCAACTTTGCTTTTACTAACTTCACGTTTCTGAAGATAGCGTTATCTTTAACCTTAACTTCTAACTATTACGGCCGTGTACGAATTAGCGGCTGTGGCTGCGGCTGTGGCTACGGCTTGATCGCCACATTGACGTGCATTGAAGCATACAAAGCCCATAGCAACAGCTGTAGCTGCCAATTTGGACATCGCTTTACTTTTCATGTCTTCCAGTTTAATTTTAATTTAATTTTAACTGTAGACACACACAAATAGAAAGAAGAACTTTTTTTCTGACCTAGATATTCTCAAGGTACTAATCAGGAATGTTAATATGGCTGCAGCTTGTTTTTAGTGAATCTTAGTGCCAGTAGATTGTAATTTGTAACTGAAAAAAGATGCATGTATTTTGTTCCTCTTCTGTAGATGTTTTTGAACCTTTCAGAGACCATACACCCAGACATAGCTGTGTTTGTTCTATTTTTTAACCAACTTTTCTGGTAAAAATGTCTGGGCTTTGTTTTATAAGAGTTGATACTATTTTTTACATGGGAAACATTGGAAAGTATCACTTCAGGACACGACCTTTAGTTTGTCCTTTTTTTCGGATGAGCCGAAAAAGGTAACATTTTGCAGCTGTTGAGGCTGCTATGGATATTTTGTTTAGAGCCGTTTGCAGCAGCTGTGTGGTCTCTGAAGGGTGAATCGAAATTCTTGTCTAGTATTTATAGATATGTTACTTTTATTAGATGATTTAAAAATGTGGTTAACCTGTTTTTAAAGTTAGGTTCTATAAAGGGTACTTAACAGAAGCAGCCAAAAAAATTTATTGGAGAGTCATAATTTTTTTTGTTTTTTTTTACCGCCAAATGTGGAATTGTTTAAAATTATGACTTTCTCTCTTTTTTTTTCCTTCACTACATCATTACCCTTTGCAAAAGTTCATCTGGGGGGAAGGTCGAAATATCCCATAATAGTGCCAGGAAAGATCCTTTCGAATAATTCACACCTAAGTCCTTTTTACAATATGGGTCCAAACCCCCGGAAAATTCCTGGGGAATTTTAAAACCCACCGCCACCCCCCCGTTAATTTCACACTTACTTGCTAATTGATTTTGGAAAAAAAAAAACCAGAAAAAAACATAAACCCATGGTTATCTCACGTAACCCTGCTCCCAGCCAGGGGTAGACCAGTACCCAGGAGTTTGCAAGGGTTAGCAATTCATGTGTGAGAAGATCAACCAAAGTGACCTGGGAGTTTCCTGGGAAATTTGTCTGGTGTGAAAGGAGCTTGAGAAATTGTGAGGACACCAACATGGAGCACTGCAAACCAAAAACCCATAGAAAACAATTACTTTTATACCTATTAATTTACGTTAACAATGTATTTTGCACGATTGAATTGAATGGATTGTTGCACACTGCGGTGAATCTGCTGGGTCAGACAGAATCTAGTCACTGAACCATTAGTAGTATTGGGCGAATTCCTTTGTGACTCACGTTACATTGAGAACATGGTCCAATTTCATTAACAACCATGGCCAACCATTAACAAAATTCTGCTGACCAGAATATTAACGGTTACCACCCAAACTACCGTGCCACATGTGCAATCTGTGACTGGTATCCGGCTTAGTTTTGCTGAGCAGGAAAATGTCCAGTAATATTTTTCCTGCTTAAGCAGCTCTATGAAATTGGGCCTAGAGCTGCTTAAGCAGAAAATTGTGCTTAACAATTTTCTGCTTAGCAAAAATGAGCAGGAAACCTGTCACAGTCGGTAACATGTGACATGGTGTTTGGTTGGTAACCTTACCCTGGTAAGCAAAGTTGTTTTGTGATTAGCCATTTTCTGTGCTGCAGCAGCTCTGTGAAGTTGGGCCCTGGTTATTAAGAATGAGTTTTTGTGACTGGATATGTTGAAATTTGTTACAACGAGTTTGTTCAGCATAGCATTAGCAAGGCATGAAAATCATTCAACCTGATATGTGTGGTCAGTGTAACGTAAAGTGTTACAAGACGTAAGTGTAACGTGAGTAACACGGGTGTTCTCCATGGCTGGGATACGTACATGATCAATGCTTTTTCATGATTCTGCCATTTGACCAAGTGAAAACCGAACACCAAAAACTTTAGGAAAGAATTTATTGATTGTAAAATAATGTCAAGGCAGTAGACCATGGATACTACCTTGGGACTTGGATGTGATGGCATAAGAGGGCCCAATTTCATGGCGGAATTTTGTGCTTTCGGCCCATAGAATCGCATGCTTTACAGGGTGCCGTAAGCGAAGATTTCTGGGGTAAGCAGCGCCATGAAATTAGGCCTAAAAGCCCACTTGTCAGGCCAACAGAAATCTTTCAGAAATTGTTATTATGCGTGGTCGGCGTAGTGTGACTGTGGAGTTGCCCTTAGACACCTTGCATACGTTTCCATGGCTGAGGTCAAACAATGGAAACTTCCATGTGCATACACGCCCCGCACAAGGCCTTTCTTTGACTTAGGTGAGGGCGCTGTTTGAGCTTGTGACGTCATATGCAAGGGGTCTATCTATACCATGGTCTTTTGTATGAAAATTTTGGTGTAATCGTTAATCTGCAAACACATATTTTGTGGGTGAAGTGATGCAGTTTAAAAAACGGCCAAATTTTGTAGAGCTGCTGAAGCAGAAAATACGGCTTGACATTTTTTACTGCTGAGCAAAAGTGAGTAGGGTACCAGTCACAGCTGGTACACGTGACATAGTTTTTTTGGCTGGTTACCATATTCTGGTGAGCAGAATTTTGTTGTGCTTAGCTACTTTTTCTATGAAATTGGGCCTTGGAATGAAGTTTTGTATGAGGCCATACAATGCAGAAAACAGAAATTAAGTTTGGAAAATACTTTACAATGCTCTTGCAAATCTTCATGACTAATCCCTAGTTTGGTTGTTGTCTCTCGGCAGATAAAGATGACAAAGCGCAGAAGGAGCTTCTCTCCCACATGATGGAGATGAGCCTGACTGAAGATGCCAAGGAGAGCTACCCTCCAAACACTCAGGCAGAAGACACCAACTACATGTTAGAGGAAAAATCAGTCCATGACTTAGCGTTCAATGTCACCAGGGAGACTACTGAGACGATTGGTAGTGCCACGGGGAGTGTAGATGACGACAACATTGGGAAGGAGGAGAAGGCTGAGACGAAGGAAGAAAGTCCCATGAAGGAGGAGCCGGTCAGTGGGGAGAAGTTGACTGATCAGTATGCACTCCTGCAGTCACAGCTGGCTGCTCTGCAGCAGCAGATGATGATGGCGCCGCAGGCCGGCATGATCGGGATGCAGATGCAACAAATGCAGCAGCAGATGTTGCTTCAGCAGCAGATGATCAGCCAGATGATGATGTCAGCAGGCCAACAGCCAATGGTGATGCCCGTAGCGTATCAACAGCCAATGATATCACCACAGCAGCAGATGATGTCACCACCACAACAGCAACAAATGATGGTGTCACCGCATCAGATGATATCGCCGCAGCAACAAATGCTGTCACCACAGCAACAAATGATGATGTCACCTCAGCAACAGCAACAAATGATGATGTCACCACAGCAACTCATGATGACCCCACCAATGATGTACTCGTCTGTTCCCATCCAGCAGAAGGCTCATCCGCAACCGCTGTCAACGGCCACAGTGCAGGCTCAGCAAACCCCGATCTTAGCCACTCACGAGCTCAAAGACTCAAAAGAGTCACCCAGCAGGGAAGTAGAAGCATTTATGAGTGAACCCGTTAGTGCAGAAGTACATGTAGATAACAAAATAACGAGTGAAGTGGACCCGGTCGAAGTTGAGATAGTAGAAAGGAGCGAACCACCTGCAAGACCTCTTTCACCAGCCTTGAAAGCTGAGTCGGTTTCCGTCAGCCATCCAACCTATCATTTTGCCCGGTCACGGGATGTGCCTAACGGTGATGCCAAAGTAACGAAAGCATCTCCGCCCAACACGCTTCGTAGTCCCAAGACTCAGCAGAGACCTTCACTTCCCATCAGCCCAGAGGAGGCTTCTCCTGAGAAGAATGCAGAATCGGAAGAGAAGATCTCAACGGAGATACTCAACGAAGTCAGAAGTCCTCCTCATGTTGACATGAATCAGAATGCATCCCCAGGAGACAGGGACAGTGGTGTTAAACCCGACGGGAAGTCATCGATCAGCGAGTTTGCTGTCAGTGGGTCGCCGTCCTCCTCCGCAGAACCCGTGTCCCCAAAGTCGGAGAAGCCGAAGAAGTCAGGTTTCAGCTTATTCAAGAAGAAAACGCCAAAGTATTCCTACATCTTGTCTGCGCAGAGGGAGTTCTCGAAGAAGTCTGAGACGGATCGTCAGCGCACCAGCTCCAATCCTCCCAAACCCGCCGAGGTCCAGTCGGACAGCAACAAGGGGTCCAGAGGTAGGGCAAACACCCTTGATTCCTATGATCCCAACCGGGTCGGTAGAGACTCGGCATCCGCTGACCCCGCCGCAGCCGACTTTGAGCGGGACATGAAACGGAACGTCCACATTCCTCCCAATCTTGCAATATCTCAGTCTGCAATACCGCCAAGGCCCAAACCAAAGATGAAACATACCAAAGACCAAACTAGTCCTAAACCCGCCCCGAAAACAAAACCCCTCACTCATTCCCCAAAGGAATCCCCCTCTCCAGTCAATACTAACATCGATAACCAAGCTACTAACTCAGCTTCTACTAACAAAGGCCCCCTATCTCCAAGTACTTCTGATGAGACAGTTACTATGCCTAGACCAGTCTCCTCTGAAGAAGCAATCCAAACTTCCCCCACACCAGCAACATCAGAATCCCTTCCGTCCAGGGCTAACCAACCCAAAGGGTCTCCAAGCCATATTAACCCCAAGGAAGCCACTCTCCTGAAACCTTTAGAATCGCCTTCTCCCGATCCAACCGATGCAAACCCAGTACCCCCTGTACGAAAAACACATAGCAAGCCCGAGGATGCCTCGAGGACTAAAGCTACCGGAGAGGCCCAGGAAGCAGGCGGTCCTCCCCCACGGAGACGGGCCCAGATCATCAACTTGAGGGCCCTGAAGGAGGAGCAAGAGAGGATCAAGGCCGATGCCAGTGTGTCAGAGCTGAGACAGGTGGGGGTGTGTTAAAAGAACTTGATGCATGTCGCTCCAAGCTCACACCTTTATCACCCATTGACCATTCATCTGTTGGCAGACCAGCGTCCAAATTTACCAAGCTCACACTTCACCCAGTCTATCGAAAGCTTTCCTTGTGCCTCCTTTCCTCGTTGTTGTCTGTCCAATGCACTGTGTCAAAGCAAGCTTTCATACCTACTTCTTCCCTGTATCTCCCCTCATGGCCCTACTTTTAACCCTTGCCTTCCCAAGTAGTATCATAGTTCTCCCCAAGTACAAGCTAGTATATCGGGTCAATATGTGCGGATTGTGGGCCGATACGGTACGCAACCAACTGAAAGTGTTTTCAGTAAAACCCTGCATGTCCATTCACATGTTGAAAAACTTTTTGGTGGTTTCAGGAACTTGAACAAAAATTACAACCAGTGGAAAAAAATTCTAATGTGATAGATGCAAAGTGGTATTCTTTATTGTGTTTCGTGCCTTATTTAAAAACTTGGTTAAAAACATTAACCCCCCCCAAAAAAAAAAAAAAAAAAAAAAAAAGTTGAAAATGATCCAGATTGCACAGTAGAGCTTTTAAAACCAAACACAATCTGAGGACCTCGTTTCAATTCAGCATGCTTTAGGCCCAACTTGCAACTGTGTGGTCCAGAATATCTGAAAAATCCTGGGGAGAACCCTGCACCTAATTGAACCCATTTTTTTGGGGTATCCAACGTCTGCTTCATACCTTCCCAAGAATTCTTCTTCCACCTATACCCCCTTCAAGGACCCGTCTTCTACCTCCATTTTCCTCAAGTGTTGCATTCCCTTCCCATAAAACCCGAGTATCCTAAAACACCCATAACCCTTCCACCCACAACATAGTACCACCCACAACATATCCTACTCAGACCCATTCCCTAGTCAGCTACATCCACCTGTTCATCCAAAACTCCAGCATCCAACCCCAACTACACCCCAAAGTATCTACCCCTCATCCCACAAAGGTACTCCACCCCCATACCTCTCCGCCAACTTTCACGTATTCCCAACCCTGTCCCAGAAATTGTTGAGTGCGTCTAAACTGTCCAATACTCCATAATAGTCTACCAGGATTGGTTAAGATGCTATGTTGAAAGCCATCAGTAATGCATGAAATTCACGCCCTTGCCAGCCATAACATTGCTATGGGAATGTGGTAATGTACGAAGCTTAGCCGAAGTTATTTTGACAATAATTTATGGCCGAATATCGCCAAACGTGAAGGAGCGGTCACAAAGCTCGCTAATTATTTTTGCTTCAAAAGTCTACGGCAACTATTCAGAAATATGTAACAAACAGTGGGAAGTCAGTAAACGGGCAGTTACAGAGCTTGGTATTCTATAGACCGATCCATTAAGTCCCGCCCCCCCCCTTATTTGTTGACCAATTACAGCCTTGGCTACGCCACCGAAAGTCTGACAAAAGTCCGACACGATAAAATCCTATTGGAAAATGTAAACATGTGTGCGCGTATGTATAGAATGATCGCTCATGTCGTGCAGTGTGGCATCGAAGAGACGCACAATGTGCTGCCCACGTGTGCAGTGGTGATGTAGCCAATGATGTGATTGGTCAATATGGTTAGGGGGCGGGGCTTAACGGTTCTGTTTATTGGCTACAAAAATCTACCAAAGTTTGTAAGCATTATGTAACAGTTGAAGTGACTGACTGCATGACACTCATATTTATTGCAAACTACATCATGGTTATCAATTGAACCATGGAAAAACACCCTCTCATTAACACACAGTTTTTGTGCAACATTTTGGGCTACAAAAGCCAACAAACTTGACAGTATAAGTCCACAGATAATCAGTTGCAGACATGAGACCCTACGTTGTGACTAAATTAGTTCAGACAGGTTGAAGTCAGTCAAGTTGTCCTGAAATCTGGCTTCTACAAGTTTGAATAAAAAGACAAAAGATCTCGGCGCCATTTTTCTACTCGTGCAGGCAAATGCTTACAGCACAAGCACATATGCAAATGAATTCCCAATTTGTTTCACCAAGCACTGTGTCCAATGGTCTATGTGCTTTTGCTTTTTGCCAATTTGCATGCACTTTAAAATGTGTGTTTGTAAAAACAAGTCTAAATTCATACATCCGCGGGTAACCCTCGCTGAGCCAGCATATCTTTAATGTGCATGAAAATGTTGACGTTACGTTTTGATTTGGTGTTGTTCATCATTTTTATTTGATTGTACTCCTCTCATTTCATCAACTCAACATTGTTCAGCTGCCAGTCAGTCTCTATACCAATAACCATAATTCATTTATTTGTGACGCTCTACGCCCTGAAATCAGGCACTTCTTGGAGATAACGAAATGGCATTAAAAGTGAAGACAACTGAAACGGCCTTACACCCGTTTCAGACTGGAGCTCCAGAGTCCTATAGACCAAATTATTGAATTAAATACATGAAAAGTTCGACGTCTGAAACAGTTAGGAGTGACTAGACGCGCTAGAAGTCAAAAGATCGACTGTTGCAGTCGGTCGGAACGACTCTGGAGCGTCTTGGGTTCGGACGTCGATCTTGTCATGAGCCGAACCTAATGCAAGTTTGTGCTAAGTTCTTATCTAGAGTTGCTCTTAATCTATTTGGTTCGGCGCGACTCTGGAGCGCCAGTCTGAAACGGGTGTTACTTGATTAAACATACTTGCCTTATATACTCTAGTTACTTGAAAGCTCATAGGGCTTACCCCGATATATCTGATGAGCAAATAAATCACAGTATTGAGTTTTGGCAAAAAGTGCCTGGTTTGGGCATGAAGTGTCACATTTGTTCAGTTTTAAGTAGATCGATGTTATAAAAAGCAAAACAAAAAATGATAAGGTTCAATCTGAACGCTCACTGTTTATCACGTTCATACTAGTACCATTTCTCTGGAGAAATATTTTCATCAGAAATACTGTCAAAGTCAAGAAAATAGCATTTGAAGAGCCAACGAATTGCCATGTGCTTATTCTGATTGCCACGATCAGAATAAGCCCAACGTGGCCGTCAAATTCTATGACTGTTTCACGGATTGGTTTCAGGGACCTTGTCAAAATTAGTCCAGGACAACCAGCGGGGGGGGGGGAACTGAGTTTTATCACCCACTGTTGATTGACGTTGTTTGCAATTGCGTTATTGGAGAAACCATGAGAGAAGTTCAGAGTGCCTGGCTTCCTCCTGAGACCATTTATTTACAAACAGCAGAGACTTAGATCACTGTCTACTCAGGAAAACAAGCAGGGGGTCTCCACAGGGCTGCTTTGGGGGGTTCAAGGTCGTTACACTACACCCACCTACTTCTCAAAGACCTCCAAACCTTCCCTCTTGCTCCAAACCTGAGTTTGTTTGTACTTCATTTATGAAAAACGTCCTTACCCTCTGAAACGATCAAATTTCACGGCTGGGTTTTCCTTAATATGTTTACCTTCAGTTTCTTGACTTAATTTTTTTCCATTTTTCCCTTCAGATCTTTGGCCAAGGTAATCAGTAAATCAACAAAGAGAAACCGCCCAGAAACTGGCGAAAGTGAATCTAAAATCAATTAATAAAAAAGACGTAAGTCAAATTCCATGCACGTGACTCACTCCCACGAAGTAGGGCTCCTACTGTCTGACCAGTCAATATCATCCACTGTGGCTTGGAATGATGAGCTATGCCAGCCTGCAATATGATGTCATGTGGTGAATGCATCTACACGGTACACAGTCAACCCTCCCACTGTCTGACCATTGAATGATAGATAAAACTTTCTTTAGCCTGAAATATGTTATCATGTGGTGAATGCATCTACACAGTTTAGTTCCGTGCGCAGTTGCTCCACGTTCACACACATGCAGTTGAATTGGATCATGTGGTGGATCAACTTGCTGGGAAAATGTTACCAAGAGTGGTATTCATCACTATCAAGGACAAATCTTGTAGAATTAAAAAAAAGTCAAAACTGTCCTGCATATTTTGTGTTTTAAACTTTGCAAAGCCATACCCGCAAACAAATTCTCTTGTTTGTGAGAATATGTCGTGTAAGGGCAAAAGTAATAATTTTTGTAAACCACAGATTTAAAAAAAATCTTTGTTTTGATATTTTTCCATCGTGAGAAAGATGGAAGAACACCCTGACGGTATGTAGTACAAAGCAGGTTTGTACGATTCACATCATTCATTATGAAAAAGAAAATAGATGGCTCCAGCATGCTACCACACAATGTAAAGGAGGCCATCTTTATAGGCAATAAGTATGCAGTCCTCAAATTAACCCACAGCACCCACAGTGATTGCCGCGGTGCCCTGTGTTTTTGCCGCGGTGCCCTTTGCAAAGTTCCAATACAGATTTACATTTTCCTCATGGAAGTGCCCCTTACCAGAGAAAACTTGCCCTGCCCTTTCAAGAGCGAAGTTCAAGGCCTGAGTATGTAATCTTTACGGGCAATAAGTATGTCTTATGAACAGGGATAATGTCAAAAAGCGCCTTGATCTAACTACTAGGACATGTGCTCTATATAAAAATCGCGTATTATAATGGTAGTCGTTTTTTGGAAGCACAGCTATGTGGGAGTTCTATCAAACTCCTTGCATGATTGGTCGGTGAACCACTTAGAAAAATTCAAATGCTTGACGCGGCCCAGAGCCAAAAACCAAAGTTGCCTGTAAAGATGGCGTCTATCGGGAAGGAACTATCTACACCTTGATATTTCTGACATTTGTTAATACAGGTATATTGTATTTTTATTTTCATTTTAAGTTTGATTTTTCACTGCAGTCACCTTTATAGAATTGTTGAGGTTTTTTTCCCCCGAAAAAAATTCTGACTTCCAAACTGTTGCATCAAACAAACATTCCAGTGATTCCATGTGCTAGCATGAGTTTAATAATTACCTCAAATTTCTAAGAAATATTTTTGGATTTTTGACTTCAAGTATGACCAAATTAACACCTACATAATAAAACAAAACACTTGAGTTATTAAGGTATGCTATTACCATGTACATAATTTAAAGATTTTTTTTTAAACACAAATTTGAACAGTAACTTTGGTAAATTTTAGTGAAGAGGGATTTCATATGTTGAAAGGCAAGTCTTAAGTTCGCAACAGAGGAATTACAAATTTCAGATCAGTTTTTGTTTTAAATATCTCCAGCCTGTAACCCTCCTACTGTTCGACCATTCGATATCATCCACTGTGGTTTTGAATGATAGATGCACTATACCAGCCTGCACAATGATACATCATGTTGGGAATGCATCCACACAGTACACAGTCAACCCTCTTACTGTCTGACCCTTCAATATCATAAACATGGTTTTAAAAAGTTTGCCAGCCCGCAATATGATATCACGTGTTGAATGCATGTTCACAATACACACATGTACCATAGAGCAAGCACAGTTCTGTGCACAGTAACGGCACCACACACAACCTGTGGAGTTGAATCGTTTCAAATATTTTGACAACCTGCTGGCAAATTATGGCAGTAGTAGGTTTTAAAATTGGAACTTAAAAAACAACAACTATCTTTTGCCTATTTTGACATTTGATCGCAGTACTCTAAAAATGTCTAGAAATTTTCAAATCTATGGCGTTTCATGGACATTAATTCACCACTTCATAAACACCTCTTAAAAAAAACCAAGTACTTCCGTGACTTTGATGTGCCAACTAAATACCGAAGTGTTGTATATATTACAAGTATTGGCCTACTCAAGGTTAAAGGTGCTCTCTAGCCAAGGGTTCTGTAAATATTTTGAAATACTGACCTATGACCTCTGTGTTGCAACGATACATGGGTGGTGTGGGTGGCCAGTGAGTAAATCGCTCACCTCTCACCACTGCGGCTCTGGTTCGATTCCCAGCTAGGGCCATATATGTGAGTAGAATTGTGCATTGTTTCTGCCAAGGGGTTTTTCTCCAGGCCCGCTGGTTTGCCTTCCTCTGGAAAAAAAAATCCAACACTTTTGATCTCTGGTTGTGCTCCGTGGTCATATACGGGTCAATGTGGCTGGCTGCCAAAAGGCGCCTTTACACGCCTACGGCTCGTCCACGTTGTACCCTCGTCCTTCATAATTCAGCTTCTCAGCTGTGAGTAAATTATAAATTATACTATAGATTGGGCAAGTTTCATACAGCTGGCTTAATGGTAAGCACATTTTTTTATGCTTACTTTATCAGAAAATTTGACTAAGCACCAGTATATTTTACAGCTTAGCAGGAAAATTAGGCAGCCAGATTGCACTGGATTTGCATTGTTACATCATTTATTTTGCTTACAGTAGGCTTGCCTTTTCCCGTGCTTATGGTTAGCAGCACCATGAAAGGGAACATTAAGCACAAAAATCCGGCCGTTAAGCAGCTCTATGAAATTAGACCATGGTCAAAGGTCAAAAGGCACCAAAATGTTCACGGGAAACGCAACAAGATAGCCTCTTTAACACCCAGTCGCCGATTTTACAAAAGTTTATGAAACTGCGAAAGTTCACTTGCGTAACATTTATTGCGTAAGCTGTGCACTACTCACACAGTAAATGTTGCGCAAGTGGACTTAACGCAGTTGCGTAAACTTTCGTGAAATCGGCTGCTGATTTGTATTCATTTGTATTCCGAATGTATATTGTATACATTACACACCAGTACTTATTAATTGAGACATTTTTTTATTATATATATACAGCCTTATTTGGGATGAAACAGTTTTGTAAACTTTATTCCATTGAGATATACTAACATTTTTTTTTTTCTTTTGAGGGATGTTTAGTCCCAGCTGACGATATAAAGAAGACAATATTTTGGGTGAGCTAAGCGTATAAACAAACTAGACCTTAACCATAATGAGGTTGGGGCGGGGTTAGGAAAGAGAGGGTTTGTAGAAGCACCGTTGGGGTTCAACTAGCCCTCTCTACCTTGGGTTCGGAGGGGGGGTTTGAGGGGCACCATTGCCGACCACGAAGCCATCACTGACCACAGCTCTATCCCAGGGGTAGTGGGGGAAGGGGAAAGAGGGGTGCAATTGAAGCACTAAAATATGACACTGCACACGACACTGCACAACCGACCCAAAAGTTCAAAGGTCAATTGTAGGGACACACCCCTCCCCCAACAGCCTATTGTATTGGATATCGCTCCGTGATTGTAGTTTTAACAATTGACAATATGAATATTTAATCACATAATAACTCGACTATAACGACAATGGTGAAGGTAACAGAAAAAAAACTATGACTATAGTATAAAGAGACTGATTTTTGTTTTTATATTTTAGAGAAGTATGACAATTAATTTGATAATTTATAAACCATGTAGTTAATTTGTTAATTTATCTTTGTGTATATCTTGATATAAGCAGTATTGTGTTTTTCAGTAAACAACTTGACCAAAATTTCATGGCTGTGCTTAGTGTGGATTCTGCACTTTCAGCGTCACTCCACTTACCATGGTTAGCACCAAATTTCTGGGCCAGCTGTGCAAGGGAAGAATGCTTAGTAAAGTGTGAAGTTAGCACGCACACAAGTAAGCATTCTTTAACATCTATTAAACAAAACAAAAAAATCCTTGCTTACCTGTGAAATACACTTTACGTTAAGCAAGAATTTTTCTATTTTTTTTTTTCGCTTAAAGTTAGCAGAGCCATTAGAATGGGCCAAGGCACGCACCAGGGCCCAATTTCATAGAGCTGCTTAAGCACAGAAAGTAGCTAAGTACAAAACAGTTATGCTAACCAGAATAAGGTTACCAGCCTGTGACTGGTATACTGCTTATTTTTGCTGAGCAGAAAAGCTTTTAGTAATATTTTCTGCTACAGCAGCTCTATGAAATGGATTTAGTTTGCTAACGAACTTGTGCCTAATTTATAGAATCTTTCCCAGTTTTGACGCTTATTACCATTTGACATGTGTACTCTCAAGTTTACCAGCCAAAAAATGTCATCCCTTTACCGCTTTAGAGAACACAACAACCGTAAGCGGCTTTCCCCAGATTGCCAAAAGCGGCCACAAATGGCCGTAAGATTTGACCAACTGCCACTCGACAATTAGGGTCATAGTTAAACCCAACACCATATGATAAAGTCAACACCCGAACAGTTGGACTCTGATCATGGTGGTATGCCTGATTCCATCTAAAGCATAATCAGTTTACTAGTGCTGTCCTCAGTCCAACAGAATCAAACAACTTATGCTTGTTAGTTTTTGATGGGTCGGGGGTTGTTGGTTGGGTTTTACAGGGCTAAACACATTTGATTAGAAATGACACAAAGAGCCTTGTATCTGGTTTAGTTTTAGACTTTTATTTTAAACTCATTGCTCAGTGTGTATTCAGATCTCATATTTATTTAAAAGATCATATATGCTTGTAATTCTATATTTTCAAATTTTGCACAATGATGTTAATTCTCTCACACCTTGAACATGACAGAAATATTATTTAGAATGCTTTTGACTTTTCCAAGATCAAGAAAAATTTGAAGGGAGCACGTAGTCACAGTTTCATTCGTGGGCCCAGTTTTATAAAAGCACAAACAATTGCTAAGCAAAGAAAAATATTGCTTAGCAGAACCAGGTTACCAGCCAAAACACCATATAACATAGTATTGTTTGTGACTGGTTCCCTGCTAATAAATGCTTAGCAGAACAGTTTGCTAAACACCATTTTTGTTAAACAGCTATTAACAGCTGTATAAAATCAGATCCTGGTATTAAAAAAAATGGGCTTATTAAACTTAAAGGTGCCATCATTTTGCACTTTCCGAGTGTGCATTGAATTCTAGTTCCTTTATAAAAAATAATTGTGGTTCCACCATTGAGTTATTTGAAAGAACTAGAGGGCGTACCCCAACAAGAAGCGTTTTTTTACCATTGAGAAAATGGTGTTGACCAATCATATTACACTGGTCACTCTTCAGTTTACACAGCAAAGTGGATATTCGTATGCAATTGACCCATAGCGATTTTCGGTCATGGTGGGTCAGCAGAGTTCCATGCATGACATAGGGAGTGCTCCCTCCAGTTCTTATGTATAACTACGGGTTCCACATATCAAAATCAGCGCCATGTGACCATTTGTGCAGCTCATTATTTATATGCAGCCGATTCCAAAGTGGGTCAAAGGTCAGACTTTGATACATCAAACCGTTTAGGCAAAATGCAATGAGACTTTTACCTTTAAGTGGACCTTCAAGTGACAATTAAATAGTTTGTGTACAAGGGATTGTATCAATGCAATTCTGGTGTGCCTTATGATAACAATGGATTTACCTGGTAAGTCTGCTGCCACCTAGTGTCCTCAAAAGTTTCCCATTCTGGTGTGCCTTATGAGAATATGCACTTGAGCCCATAGGGTGTGTAGCGTCAAATAACTGAACTCCTTTTTTTGTGTAACTAACTTTACTGAAATCTGTACAAGTTTATCTGAAATCAAACTCTCTTTTCTTACAGGAATATTCCCATTACATTGTTTTCTTTCCCCCTCCCCCAACTCCCCCAACATGGTTACTTGAAACAGACTGTTTATAATGACATGAAATTACACTCCATTTTCTTGTAGATAATCCGATGAGTAATCAAAGGGGCCATGTAGTAGGCATAATGATGTAATGGACTTTTATTTAACACCATCATGTATAATAAAAAAATTATAAGATAATATTGAACTCTGGAATTTCATTCGTGTGTAATTTTGTCCAGTAAAAAAAAAAGTGGCCCCTGTAGACCAACCACAAAAGTCTGACACACTGAAGAACTCCCTTTATAAAAAAATATAAACAAGTTGTCGCCTTTTGGATTTGCTGCACTGTTCCTTTGGTGTGGCATGGTGTAGAGTGAGCACAGGCCTTGAGTTAACCCACGGTACACCCATCAATTGCCGTGGTGCCCTGTTCTTTTGCCGCGGTGCCCTTTGCAAAGTTCCAACACAAGCTTACATTTTCCTCCAAGAAGTGCCCCTTACCAGAGGAAAAGTGCCGTGCTCCTTCAAGAGTCAAAGTTCTGGGCCTGCGAGTATGTGTGCACATCACGGAATAAATTGTTGCTTCTGTGAAAAAAAAAAACGCTTGTCTCCTAAAAAAGCGTCACAACGTCACTTGGAAGTAATAACCTAGAAGTACACAAAACCAGTGGGCGCCGAGATGTGAAGTTTTCCCACAGAGTATTTTCGTGCAAGTTGCGACGTTGCACAATCGCGATATCAAAGTTTTTGCATTGACGCGATGAAATGACATTTCCAGACCAGTCAGGATTTTTCCCCCCTATTTCAGGACTTTTCATTGATCTCCCTTGGCCTTCAGATTTTCTTGAGAGAGATGAAGTTACCATAGAGGGAAGTAAAACAAACAGAGCAGCCCTGTTGTAGTTCCAACCTCAAAATTTCCATTTTGGGTGATGAAGAGTCGGTAAATCCTACAAATTGTAACACCCTGGCTCTTGGGGGAGAGGGGGATCTCATCCTTTAGACAAAGAGGACATGGCCGCTCAGTTTCAGGATTTTTATTTTTATTTTCACACCAATGCAAACTTTCACATTGGAGCGTCGATACTTTCACCTGCCAGGGTTTGATCTGCCAGCTTGACCCTCTCTTGCAGTTTCTGACCCACCTCGTCATCATTTTCTTGTTCCTTGCCGTCCGTCTTGGGTAGCACGAAGTGAAGTAGAAACAATCGCAGGCCCTCTCTGAAGAAGCGTAGCTTCGGTAGTGAGGGCACGGCACTGAAGACAGCCACGGTGGTCTCCTTGGATCGGTGGAGAAGTAACGAACGCAGCGTCTGGCGGAGAAAGCGTACCGTCAACTTGTCGATATCTGCAAATTCTATCACCTGAAACCAAAAAAATAAAAGACTTGATTCACCAAAAAATTAAAAAGTAGCAGTGTGGTTTTACTTGTCTTGGGTTTGACTCTGAACAAACGTTACTCTCGGAGGCAGACATTAGTGACTAACCCTCCTACTGTCTGACCAGTCAATATCATCCACTGTGGTTCTGAATGATAGAAAAAATATGCCGGCCTGTAATATATCATGTGGTGAATGCATTTAGACAGTACACAGTCAACCCTCCTACTGTCTGACCATTCAATATCATCCACTAGGTCAACTTTGCCAGCCTGCAGTATGATATCAAGTCGTGAATGCATCCACTCAGTACACAAATGTACGCAGCTTAGTTCTGGGCACAGTTGTTCCACCCTACACAACCCGTACAGTTAAATGGTCGGTCAACTTTCTGGAAACATTACCAAGAGTAGGAGGGTTAATCGTAAACACAGAGAATAATGTTTTCATTGTTATACTGACCTTCAAGACAGTTATTGCGACAGCTTTAGAGACCAACATTTGGCTTAAAAGAAGCGCCAGGTTGCCACGGTTACTGTTTGACATCTCGCTCAGAATCTTGAATTTGTCCCAGAATGCAAATTGAAATGCCATCTAAGGAGAGAAGGGATTATAAGTGATGTACAAAACTTCTTACAAAGAAGTACTGCATGTAGAGTTTATAAATGGACAACAGACCTATCCATTAAGCCCTGCCTAGTAACGTACAGTGTCATGGCTGAGCGGTCTTGTCCGCCGAACTTAAGTTCTGTAGTTTACAGAATGTGGGTTCGAATCCCGGCCTGGCCAGTCACGACACTTGTGTCCTTGAGCAAGACACTTTACCGCAATTGCTTTGTCCTTCGGATGGGACATTAAGCCGTAGGTCCCGTGTACTAGCATGGGTAGTGCACGTAAAAGAACCCAGAACACTTATCGTGAAAGAGTAGGGGTTTATCCTGGTGTTTCTGGTTCAGATAGCAAGCATCCTCATCTACAAGTTTCCTCAGGATTCCGAGCTACACTGATTAAGTTCGCTTTTGAGGCATCTTTGGTTTCATTACCAGAAAATAATAAAAAATAATAGTACCGCAAGTTTACTAGTTAAAGATACATATCATCCACACCATGAAATCAAACATCACTCCATAATACCTTGTATTTTCTGTCGTACTGACAGAGTTTGCAGCCAAGGTGAGCGTAGTACGGATTGAAGGTAGCTTCCTGCAGACAACAATTAATAAGGACGTGGACAACCTCCCTCTCCTGCCCTCCCTTGATGTTCAGACGTAAGACCTTCTCAAAGGCATCCACGTAATCCTTCAAAACAATGAGAACAGAACAAATTGTCAACCCTCCTACTGTCTGACCATTCAATATCATCAACTGTGGTTTTGAATGATAGATGCACTATACCAGCCTGCAATATGATTTCATGTGGTGAATGCATCTACACAGTACACAGTCAACCCTCCTACTCTCTGACCATTCAATATCATCCACTGTGATTTTGAATGATAGATAAATCATACCAGCCAACAATATAATATCACATGGTGAATGCATCTAAATAATACACACAAGCAACACAGTTTGTTCTGTGCAGTTGTTCCACTACAAGACCCATGCAGTTGAACAGTTCCAAATGGTTGTTGAACGAAACTACCTCCCTCCCTCTCAATCCGCCCCGAGAGTGGGTTATAAAACCCCAAATTATTCTCTGCCACATTTACCTCTGCTGTCATGATGATACTGAATATCGTCTTCCGGAGATCGGTGTTCATCCGTTGTTGCCGTGATAACTCAGTGATCAAGCTGCTTGTCTTATCACTGGTTCCCGATGTCTCTCCCTCACGTCTGCTATCCTGGTTGAAGGTCGGCTGGTTGCCAGCCCAGGAAGAGCCAATGATCCACCAGCGTCCTTTCTCCTCAGCACTGAGCAAATTCTCAAGAGACACGCGCAGAGTGGCGTCAGAGTCGTTGTGACCTGGCGAATAAAAAGTGGGACTTATTTGAAATGCAGAATCTAGCAGCAGACCAGGATTGGCTGGTAGCCCATTTCTGCTAAGTGAGATTTTCTTCTGCTTAGCAAATTTTAATGCCACAGTAAAAGTTTACCGGCCAGAATACTCTTACCTTTGCCTTTGATGAGCAACCTCAATATCTTCCTCATGTGATCAAGCTGTGCCGGATCGTAGTTGGGGATCTTGCGCACATTGTTGTTCCGAATGGCATAGATGGTCTCCAGCATAAACTTAACCCTGGACCTGGGCAGGAGGGAAGTTTGAGGGGAAAACATTGGGTAAATGAATTTGAAGTTGGTCTTAGTGTCGTTTTCTCAAACTGTGTCAATGTTTTAGGCGGAAATATTTCTCTTGAGGACTGGCACTGGCAAAATCTTTATAATCAGTGAACTTTCAGGCTGCAGACTTATCAATTTTTTTCCCCCTTTTGTCTTCCAGTAAACTTGGCAAAAAAAGAACTATCAAAATTTTGCATAGGGAATTTATAGATTACACTACAGTGATTTTACTAATTTATTCCACATGACCAACGGCTTCCTCATTTTCTAACTCATTAGAAACCAGGCCAATGAAGGGCAATTTACGTTCCCAGGGTAACTTCTATATTCCCCTAACAGCCAGGAAATTAGGAGATACAGCATTTTCAATCACAGGCCCCAGGATGTGGAATTCCATTCCACGCTCCATCAAGAATTCTAGCTCAGAGGTCAAGTTCAAAGGGTCATCAAAGACATGCTTGTTCACTCTATGACTTCAACGTCTGGCCTTGCCTGCCCATGCTCGTCATACAGAGCTATGCTAATCCTAGGTTGCCACTTCATCATTTCACACAGATACTGTGACTGGGCTCTCTTGTCTGAGTGCTTCGGGCTGGGCCGGGCGGTGGATTCTCCATTTGGTGTTCGGCTGTTATATCCTTGTCATTGTTGTATTTTCTTGGTCATTCTCTGAGCGCTTTCTAACCCTAGAGAGAGGCGCTATATCAATATTCAGGCATGCAACTTGGACTTGACAAAAAACGAGGAAATTCCAATCATTACAAGACTTTGTACAGTGTTTTTAAATTATCAATGGCATGAGTGTGAGGTGAAAAACGAGGAAATCAGCTGATCCGAGGAAAAGTTGCATGCCTGCAATATTGTTACTATTATTCTTATTACTTACTGTTGTTTGAACTGCTCCGGGCACGTGCTGGCTTTAGTCTGGATCTGCAAGATAATCTCCTTCAGGGAAGAGGGATCATCCTTCCGCAACATCAATCCTGCATCTAATAATTTAAGAAGACATAATAATCTACACTGCTTAAAATGGTATTCTTGAAATAAGAAAAAATCTTATTTCAAGAAAACTTTTCTTGTGTCACTCCCAAAAATCTTAACAGAAACATTTTCTAGGAGGTGACACAAGAATTTCTTCTTGAAATAAGATTTTTTCTTATTTCAAGAATACCATTTTTAGCAGAGTACATGCAAGATTGGACCGATCCTTTTGGCCCCACAAACGTTCACATTACAGTAGATGTATTTATTTTGCAACATCATTGAAGAGTTACGAAAGGCCATCTTGAATCCTGTAATCAGTGGCTCCCACAAACATATCATACAGTGAACTGTTTAAAGTTCCTGTCAAGTAGTAATTTTTTTCACTAATTTTTTTAAATACTTACTATTTTGTTTGTTATAAGTTATTACCCTTAAATTTATTCCTCAAAATGTGTATGATCCATTTTGATATCGCCTGGAGGCACACTTTCGTGAGGTAGACCGAGGCACCGAATGACAATGTACACGCAGTGACAATGCACATTCCTGATATTTAGCTCTCTGGTATGTTTCACTGCAGCCGAACCAATTCGTTGGTATTTTGGATCTGATGGGAATCTGTGCAGACTGACACCATCTTTAGTCGTGTTGCAACCAGCAACAATGCAACTCGATGGCATTTTCTGTATCGCAATAGCGAAGAGATTTGTCCAAAGACACTTAGCGCACGAAGTTACATAAGTCTGCATAATGTGTTGCATCAACAGGTATCGAACGTTTCATACCGACCAACAAATGTTCCCATGTCTACGTCACAAATTCTCCCCTTTCAACCCTAATTTTAGTTTTTAAATTTTTTAGCAATATAAACCTCCAAACACACTTGCATTTATATGTTAGTACGTGCACATTTTATAGTTTAAAGGCAAAGTATACCTTTGGTTTTTGGAACCGTACATTTGCCTTAATGCTATATAATTGTAGATATATGCCATAAAACTAACCTGTGTAAATTTCAGTTCAAAAGGTGGCAGCGTTTTTGAGATATCATCAAAAATCTGGAGCGGTTGTGTTCACGCAGAAGAGGTATCCGTCATTGGAATACACATTCTGAGAAGCGTTACGGCCATAACACTTCTCAGATTCAAATTTTGGGGGGATAAAAAGTGATGTATTTTTCCATAACTGCAGTACTTCGAAGTGAAACGTTTCTCAAAATGCATTATACTATCCAAAGCTGCTGTACTTCTTACCAAGTGAGTTATTATTGCCATAAATTTTCAGAGTCATTACCAAACGTATACAGACCCTTCAAGCTGGAAAAAGTGTCTAATTCATATAACCTTTGATAAAAAAGTAACACTTTGAGCCAAAAGATTCTTTTGGAACAAGTAGTTGGCGCTCTTACTTTTCAGGATCAGTAGCAGCATTTCAATGTCCCTCTCCGTGAAGCCATCTACAAGTTTTCGAATAATGTCATACACCAAGGTGCAATGAATCACCTAATATGAACATAGACAAGAAACAACATCAAAACTCGGTACAGCTTAAAAAAGTTTACCAGCCAAAATGTTACCTATTTTACATCACTTGTGACTGGTACCCTGCTTAGTTTTGCTTAGCAAACTTTTTTGTCTGTGAAATTGGGCCCAGGGAATGTGGACTCACCTTGAAGTTGTAGAGATGTGTGAAGAGCAGGACGACGTTGTCACATTGTTTACCGTCGCCATAGTTACCGCCTTGATTGTGCAGCTCGTCCAACTTGCAGGCAGCTGCCTGGATGAAGTGCGCTCCTGGTTAAGCACGTGATAAAAGAAGAAATGGATTGGTCCCGGTCCCCACTTTCATAAAGCTGTTAGGCAGAAAGTCTTACTCGACAAATATCATGGGTTGAGAGACACTGCGGACAAAAGGGTTTGTAACTGACACCAACATTTCAGGATGCATGCCATCACTCCAACCTTTTTGTAACACTGGGGCCGATTTCACAAAGAGCTAAGATCGATCTTAGCTGCGAATCAGTCTTAACTGCTAAGCAAAGTGTAAGCAAAGTGTGATGTCACAATACAAATCACTATGGCAATACCGACAACTCATCTTAAGATGAATCTTAGCGCTCTGAGAAATCGAGCCATGGAGTTAAAATTCAAAGGAGCTTGTATTGACAGTGACTCTTGTAAAAAACACAGGAACAATGGGAGACTTTTGAGATGCTGGCGGCAGCAGACACAACGGTCCTTATTTTATTTACAGTTCTGAGCATGCACGCACATGCTCAGTTTTTCGCATGTAGTTCTGAGCATCTGTACTACTGGTGAGAACTGTGTTTAAAAAGATCGTCCAAAAGTCTCCCATTGATTGTGTACAGGGCCAACATACATTACTACAGGCTTACAGAGACTTTTCAAAGATTTTCTAAAAACCGGAATCAGATTAAAGTATGAGAAATATCAAGCCTGTTTTGAAAAGAGTATCCCAGAAGTGCCTGATTTTGGCCTGTCACAAAATGTCCACACAAATAGACCTTACCCACTTCATTTCCGATATTGATGTTGAGTATGGCTAGCAGCATGACGTGCTCCATGACCAGCCTCTCCCCAGTAAGAATCAACCCAATGCAGGAGTCCATAATCAGCTGGGTTAATAACTCATTCATGTCTGAATGTATGAATACATGAATAATTGAATACATGAATAACTGAATATATAAATGTATGAACATAATATAAGTACATGATGATACAAAGTCAAGAAAAAATGTAAGGAAAATAGGAGTCCATATTTATTTTCAGCAGGGCTTTTATACTTGCTTATTCATATCTGGTGATACCACATGAATAATTGAATACATCTGGATATCTGAATACATGAATAAAGGAATTTTGAGCAGTTGAATATATGAATATATAAAAAAAAATTAATGGAATGCAGAAGTTATCAGCTCATTCACATCTGGCAATATAAATAAATGATTGGATAAATATCTGAACATCTGAATATTTTAATGCAATAAATGAACAGCTGAAGAATAGAAGAATTATCTGATATAGGGGTATGTAATTCAAATAGTTGACTTTATTTTTCCTTACCATTGCGGCTATTGACGAGGTACAGTTCTTCAATTTGTCCACTGATAGACTGGATGTTAGACTCACTCAATCTATTTGTTAAAAAAAATAATGCAGAATTTCTCAAACATTAGCGTTTATTTCAACTTTAGTTTTGAATTCTGGTTGTGCCATTTGCCTATCCATTAGGCCCCGCCCACCACCACAACTGCCTCGCAAGTAGCAACAGCACTCAGGTGAGATGGACTAGAGAGCGTTTCTGCCTCTTGATCATCAAGTTAGTACACGACACCACACACAAATTGTACACAGTTACAGCTGATTTCATGAATGGAACTGTGTAAGTCAACTTCTGATAAAAAAAAAAAGAGTTTTTTAGCAGGCATCTCCGGTTGTGATTGGTCATTACAATAAGGGGCGGAGCTTGATGGATCAATTTATTTTATCAATCTAACTTTTGAGCAGGCGGCCCCGGTTGCAATTGGTCGATACATTAAGTGGGGCGGAGCTTCATGGATCAATAAATGTTATCCACCAATCAACAACAACTCTACCTGTTGATTAAACCCTTCAGTTGCTTGCGTAGTCTGTCAAGTTGTTCCTGCTTCTGCTCATCGTGGCCCATCATCTTGGCTCGTTTCTGAGGCGGTATGTACGTCCCCGTCACCTTTTTCTCCTCACCGATGACATTTCCGTATGGATCTATCTTCACTTCGGGTGGTTTCCTCGGCGTTTCTGTTGCCGAATTTTCTTCTCCGGAAGGAGTGCTTTCAGAATGTTTCCTTTTCGCAGACTTTTTGGTATTTTGTAAATCCATGCCGGACTGTTCATTCTTGTTGAGTGGTTTATTTTCACTGTCACTGTCCGAAGATTCCTGTGCCTCCTCGTCTTCGACTTCATCCTCCTCGAAGTCATCTCCGTCTCCGGAGAAGCCCCAATCATTGTCACTTTCATCAGCCGTTCTGTTCGCAGTTTGAGAACTCGTGAATCTGGATTTTGTTGTCACTGTGCCCGATTCTGAGGAACCCTCACTCTCTGCGTCACTATCATCCCCACCGTCTGTATCACCCCCCGTGTCACCATCTTGCATTATGTCCTTCAGTAAGTCCTCCGAGTCAGCGTTTACAAAATCCAACAGGTCTGATGTTCCAAGTTGTAAAGGAAAAGAAAAATGCACTGTATACGATTTATCAAATGCAACGTTTTTAACCTGTACATCCTCTTGAGATTGAACTTGAAACTCTCATCTTTCATTCGCATGTTGAGGTACAAGCATTGGAAAATGGGCAACTGAGACGCCCTTCTTGGTTTTTTAACTTGACCCTAACCTTTCAGTGTCTCCCAAATCTTCCCAAATACTCCACTCTATGGTAACTCAACAGCCATGTAATTGGACTCTGATAAGAGTGGTATGCCTGTTCTAACTCAAAGCATGTACTGTTTGGCCCTGCAGTATCAAGTCAGAACAGTTCATTAAAAGGCTTTGTAGCAATCTTGGAATCCCTCTTTACAAATTCTGAGTAAAATTCTATCACAGTAAGAGCTAATCTACAGAACGGGGAATCAAATCAATGCCAAAAAAAAAAATACTGAAAAGACTTTTCTTATAGGCCTAAATATCTCCAAGGATACAGTCCAGCCCATCTGCCTTGAAGATTGAGGGTGTAATCTTGGTCTTCGTCTTTCTATTCTTCCTAAAATTCAACTCCTTCTCCAGCCGCTTGATGGTCTTCTCGTCATCCTTGTTAGCCTCGGCCAACTCCTCCGCTCTCCTGGCAGCCTCCTGCTCCTGAGTACATGAGAGATAGAACCACGATACAAACCCTTGAGTATAGATTTTGTAGGAGTTTGGGTGGTTGGGGAAAAATATCTGTTTAACGTTTTAACTTATTTACTAACTATATTTTACTGTTAATTTAACATAATCATTGTTGCAGTACCTGCTGCTAATAGGATTAAAACTGCCTGTAGCTGTCGGGCAATCTCGGTAGTCTAAGACATCTGCTCTAGAATGGCGGGGGGTTGTGGGTTCGAATCCCACCCGAGGAATATGCCAGTGGAATTTTTTCACAGGACTTGGGACAGTACTGAGTATGCAGTGCTTAACACACATCAGTGTAAGGGTAAAAACACAAATATTATATCTTACTTCTTTCAGCTTTCTCATTCTGTTGAGTTTCTTGCGTTTGTTTTTCTCCCTGTTCTTCCCTGGTACTTCTGGATCGGTCATCTGTACTAATCCTGGATGACTTCCGACCTTATCACCTGAAGAGATCTGCCAATGAAGAGATATATTTAAAGACAAAAGTACAGGTTGGTACAGGTCCGCGCCAAGATTAAATCTGGCACTACACTAATTGTAACGTCCATACCAGTACCAATCCTCTGGAAAAATTTCCATCTGAAATACTGTCAAAGTCCAGAAAGCAACATTTGATGTTTTCTTGCCTTTCATTTTAGGGGAGTGGCCGAGTGATATGTTGGAATGCTTACCAAGGTCTAATAGAGTGCAATCAAAGAATCTCTTGCTATGCGTTTGTTCCGACTTGAATTCTGTTCCGTTTTGGGAACTGGACTGGTTCCAAAAATTGGGGAACTGCCTAAGCCAGCAATGACACTTCGCAAATTTACTGACTTTTTACAATGGAGAACAATCATTTAGAATCTCCCGCTACTGGTTCCGCGACTTGGAATCTGTTCCGATTTGAGAACCCCGAACCGATTCCAAAATTGCAGAACTACCCAAGGCTACAGTTGAACCTGAAGTGTCAAAAGACTCACCGACTTCTTAGAATGGAGAGCAATCATCTCAGATTTCTTCATCAGCTTGGCTTGCCTCCTCCTCTCCTTCCTGGACAGTCCTGGAGGGCCCCTGAACATGGATTCCCTCGGATCTACCTTCTTAGCCCTCTTGTTTTTATTGGTTGCTTTGTTATTGCTCTCTGTTGTTTGCAGCATCATCTTGTGTACAGCCACCTTGGCACGACTCAGGTTTTGGGGCCCCCTGATTTGCCCTCCGGGCCCCCTTCCTCCAGATGACTTCATCTTAGTCTTACTCAAACTCTAGTCCCCTATCCATGTTGCTGTAGTTAGGGGGAAAATGTGTTACATTTATGTTCTCTGTTTACAAAGATTTACAGCACAACAAAATTGATAATCTAAAGTCTTTTAATTAAATGCTTGGGCTTAAAAGTAAAACTAAAAGCTTATCATACAAAAATTAACATAAATCAATGCGAGTTAATTTTAAAATATATAATTTGTCAGCTTATGTTTTGTTAATGACCCCATACAAAACTTGCATATTTACTATTGATTGATTGTAATTTTCGTATTCATAATATAATAATATCATTCCCACCAATGAACCACCCATCCGGCTAGCTGTGCATGCACATGGAAGCGCATAATATTTAACAAAATAGACCCAGTTAGTAACTAACTGGGGCGATGTATCATGTAGACTGTATTATTTTTTTTTTTTAATTCTGACATTATCGGTCGTAGTACGACTGATAATGTCAAAATATTTTTAAAAGGAGTACAGCGCCCCAGTTACTGGGTCTATATAACATTAACAATAACAAACATTCAATTTAACTTTTTCTACTCGATATGTTTCCATCTATCTCGACTCTAGAGTATCCATCCCAATAAATAATACAATGGCAATGTGATTGTGAATGTCAATGAATGATTAATCATTGCGAGAATTACGGAATACTTACCGAAATCTGTTCTATAAAATTTATTTAAGAATGTTTTTGTTTTTTCAAAAATTCAAATCAGTACAGTAGCGGCATTTTTATCATTTCCAAAAATTAATCTGGAACTTGGTTTACATTGCCATCCATGATACCATTACCATCATTCCAGTCCCACATGTGTTCATCATCAATCAGCGCAGCGTGTAAATAACAGCGACGGTACACTGAAAGGGTGACCAGACATTGTTTGCGCTGGTATTTTTAATCTTAATGGGAGTTGATGAACAAAACGTTTTACAAAGTACCAGCTTTGTTGCAAAAATAGTATGGTTCCAATATATTAAAGCACGGCCGATCCATTGCGCAACCAACCAGAACCAACCAACCAAGTACGTATGTTGGGCGCAATCTTTGAAAATCGCGCAAATTTTAAAATTTGCGCACTGAGGCTGCGCAAATTTTAAAATTTGCGCACCATGGCTGCGCAAATTGCAAAATTTGCGCAGCGAGCCATTTTGAGAAACGAAAATTTAAGTCTGCCCTCATACAATTCCATAATTGCGCAACAAGTGGGTTTGACACGAACTGTACGTTCTAAATTTGAATTTGTCACTTTTGTACGATTTCACTCCTTTTCCTCCCCCTGATAAACTATGGAAGTACAGGAACGTTAAAGCAGTT
This sequence comes from Marthasterias glacialis, assembly GCA_911728455.2. Classification (NCBI taxonomy): domain Eukaryota; kingdom Metazoa; phylum Echinodermata; class Asteroidea; order Forcipulatida; family Asteriidae; genus Marthasterias; species Marthasterias glacialis. The sequence continues at coordinate 3,721,157 of OU452238.1, forward strand.
CTGGTTAAAGGGACAATAAAAAAGTCCTACATGTATTATGAGTTGGTATCATAATAATGGTTGGAGCATAATTACGACTTAATAACTCATAAATATGAGTTAGCATCTCAAAATTCACATTATTATTAAATATGAGTTAGTCAAAGTAGTAAGTGACTTATTATAAGTTGTAAAATGAATTTTATCTCATAATATGTGAGTATAGTCATACCTATGACTTAAAGTAATTCATAATGAGATACTAACTGATAATCATGACTTAAACTATCTCATAACTATGACATATTAAGTCATATTATGACTTATGCGACACTAACTCATAATTATGACTTAATTTATTTTATTTCCCCCATCATGTTCCTTTAATGCTTCCGTAATAAACAGACCATTGAGTCTGAGCATAGAACAAGATGGTTTGAGAAACCAGTGCTTGTTCCCAAAATTCCTTGGATTTATAGACAGGGAACATTTTTACCCGCCATCAGGGCGCGCATGGCTTCGTTCCCTAGCTAGCCATCTGTATAATTTCAGTCTTCTCCTGGGATTGTTATTAAACTTGCTACAAAAGTTCACCCAGTTTTGCTTGAACCATGGAAAAAAAAAAAAAAAAATTGGCTTAAACGTACTGTGGTGTAACTAGGAAGGGGGACATTTACAATCTAATAAAGACAGTACTGTATAACTTTACAGTCACTGGTGTTTGGAAGAAAGACATGTGATTTTGTTCATCTAGTTTTCCACTTAAATAATCACAAGGTCAATTAAATGAACACCACTCAACGAAACTAATTTCATCAACAACAACCCCGCCATCGCCATCAACCCCCACGGCCGCCATGTTGATTTGGCGCGTCCCGTCAAATATTGAAGTATTGACCGTGTAGTTCGTAACATCATCCCGCCAAGGAATTGTTCCACGCAATTTATTTGGTGGCGAGCAATTGATATTTACGTGCACACGCGCAAATTTTAAAATTTGCGCAGGTTCGTGCGCAAATTTTAAAATTTGCGCGACTTTCAAAGATTGCGCCCAACACGTATCATCGTCAGACAACAACAAGCGCATCAGAACAAGCGCATCCACTGCCCGTGAGTGACAGCGGATTGGGAGGCTCCTCACTGAAATGGGCAAAAGAGACAGAAAAAATGGAGGTATGTCTATGGAAAGACAATCAAATATTGCAAGTTCAAGGATGTTATTTATACACATGAACAATGTTTTTCAATATTTTTTCATAAGAGTAAATATCGGCCCAGTTTTCCCACAGTGTACACGGAACGGGAATGTGGATTTGCGGTTACTTTGTGTTATCAAAAGAGGGCGCTATTTTGATAACCATTATTGTGACTTAACTTTTCATGATCATTGTTTATATTCAGTCTTGTATAAAAGTTGTATTATTAATTTGTTTGGTTCTGATTCAGGTTACATTATAACGGTATCACCATTGTTCGGATTCGCAAACAGGAATTAAATGAGAGGAAAAATGTCCATATATCCGACTGCCACTTTCTAAGGGAATTTTTTTGATTTTTTATGGATGTTGGGCTTTATTTCCCTTTTTTTAATAACACCCCTCTCCTCAAGGAATTGATAGCTAAAACGCTTATAATTGACCTTAAAAAAAAAAAAAAAATCAAGCGGACATTTCATTGCGCTGCTGGAACTTTCGCGCATTCATGCCCAAAGGAACTAAAATGGCATTTAAGTGAGTAGCATTGTCAAGACCACTGCATGCTGCAGACCCGAAAATGGCTTGTTTTTCATGATTTTGACACTTTGTAATTGTGATGTTCAAAGTGCCTGTTCCTGTATGCATTCTGTCAACCTTTCTGGACAGGAAAAAAATACAATTTGACCGAAATTAAGGGAGATAAATTGGCAGTCGGATACGGCATTTTTTCCCCTACACCATCCGGATAGTAGCATGAATGAAGAATTATCACAGTAGCAATCCAAGCCATAGGGACTCGTAACAAAACAGCGTACACAGTCTTCAGTCATGTGAGAGTACGGATACTCCTCACGGGCGTGGCTTGGTCGAGGCGCAATCACGGGGGATTCTTGTTTCTGGTCAGGGTCACCAAAAGACGCCCCTGGGTTCTTTTACATAAATTACATGCATTGCAAAATGGGACCAACAGCTTTATGCCCCATATGAAGGATGTAGCAATACTGGTTTAAAAGACAGTGACGTTTGTCTTGCTCAGGGACACAAGTGTCGTGACTGGGACTCGAACCCACACTCTGTTGTTCATTTATAAGTTTATACCTGATTTATTTAATTCCATCCCTGTCTACTCTCTGCCAAGACAGGCAGGATTTTACTATTAAATTGCTTCACAGTGTGTAGTGTTATATCCTTATGCCTATGATGGCTGCACTCTTACATAAGGAAGAAGAAGAAGTGGCGATCAGATGGGGAAATTTTCCACCAAAAATAACATATAACCCATACATTACATATGTTCTCATCATGTTTGTTTCGATTTTCTGCAGACGGACAGAAGAGTAAAAGTAAGAAGGCCAAATTCGCAGAAGTTGATCAGGAAGAAGAATCTCCAGCAGCTGACGGTGCGTTATTGTAAAACCCCAACTCATGTGTACTGTCCCAACTGTAGTTTGGCCCGTCTTTGGGCCTATCCCAACTGTAGTTTGGCCTGTCCAAACTGTAATTGGGGCCATCCTAACTGTAGTTTGGCTTGTCCCAACGGTAATTGGGCTGGGACCTATGGCCTTAAACCCAATCCGAATGAGAGACTCGGGCCCTTGTTATGACCAAACCTTAAGATGTTTATTTGAAATGACGTAGAGAGCCTGTAAACCTCTTAAAAGTAGCAACCTGTAAATTCAATGGGCTTCATCCCCCACAACCAAGAAGAAACTGTAAGTCCAATTTTCAAGATTTTTCGTTTTCAAACAATCATGCATGTTTTCATAAACAGGTGTGACTGAGTTACCCGGAAGTGCTTCGAGACAAGTGGAGGACCAAACGGAGGAAGACGAGTATGGTGCCAAAGACTATCGACAAAACCTGCAGCTTAAACTAGACCACAAATCAAGACCGTTATGGCTGGTAGGTAGATAAGAAAGGATCAGTGCGTAACTACAAAATTCCAACTGAGGAGTATTCAGAAAATACAAAATTAGGCTGCCTGTAATACCTCTGTGATAATAACAATAATAATAACTGGTTCTATAGCGCATTTCACAACAACGTCTCAGTGCCCTTAGGCATGAGGATAAAACACTACACACTGTGAAGCAATTATAGTAAAGTGTCTTGCTCAAGGACACACGACTGAGACTCAAACCCACACTCCAGAGACTTAATAATAATAATAATAATAATAACAATAATAATAATAATAACTAGTTCTTAAATAGCGCATTTCACAACAACGTCTCAATGCGCTTTACATTTTAGCCCTGGTCATTGGGCCAATAACATTCCTGTAATCTTTCTCAGCTCCCTGGGGAGTATACAGCCCCGAGCTGCCGTGGCGCTCCGAAGGCTTTTTCAAACACAATATCAAGCTCTACCCTCGCAGGTACCCATTTATACCCCTGGGTGAAGAGAAGCAATTATAGTAAAGCATCTTGCTCAAGGACACAATGGCACGCAATACCAAATTTGTCCCAACTGGGTTATATAGCCCTATGTCGACAGTCTCAATATTTGTGAATATCTTTGTTCTGTGGGTGCTAGTCAGAAGTCATACAACCTTATACTGTGGTAGAGCCAGGTTTAGCCCGGGTGAGTTCGATACAAATTGGAAAGCGGCAGTTGGGGAATAAAACAATGAAATAACTTTATTATCATTTTTAACCATGCTGACTGGCAGACAGTGGTTTACATGCATCTTATAGGAATCTACATGGCATTTGGTCAGCCGACCACTGTTACATGAGACCGCAGTAATACAATGTTCTTGCCCTCCGCAGGCGCCAGACGGACACATCTTCTTGGAATCGTTCTCGCCCGTCTACAAACACGCCCACGACTTCCTGATCGCGATCTCGGAGCCTGTGTGCCGACCTGAACACATCCACGAGTACAAGCTGACGGCATACTCGCTCTACGCCGCCGTCTCCGTCGGCCTCCAGACCAACGACATTATCGAGTATCTACGCCGCCTCAGCAAGACTTCCATACCGGATGGAATCATTGAGTATATCAAGGTAATAGACCCTTCCCAAGAAACATGTTAATTGACACTACTTGTCGGCAAAATGAGGGATTGTGCCTGTTTGTATTGTTGCTATAGAAATGTGACATCATTGGGAAGACTCAATTGTTCAAGATTGAAAATGAACGTTAAAATTGAAAGCACCTTTTTTTTTTACTTTACAGCTCTGTACACTTAGCTATGGAAAGCTGAAGTTAGTTCTCAAACACAACCGCTACTTTGTGGAAAGCACACAACCCGTAAGTAATTAAGCCCAATCCTGTTGTAAGTCATTAGGTCAACACAAGTACGTATCTGCTTCATGCATGCCAAAAGCTTTCGCTACTTCCGGTTACTTCCTGTATATGTTTGTGTGTACTTTTACGCCCAAAAATCACCCGTTTCCTCGTTCAAATGCATTTCTTGTGATAGAAACAAAACGTTAGACCCTTCACGAAACGGTGCCTGAGGACAGAGGAATGAAACATTTTTACAAAACAGACAAGTTCAATTACAGTTTTTCCTAAATTAGTATGCTTTTTTGCAGCTCAGTCCTTTATTGCATGGCCATGACCCTGCCAGTCTTAAACGGTCTTTTGAGACCTCGTCACCACACTGTCATTACCTTGATAAAACTTCCAGCATATCAAGTCTCAAAAATAATTTCGGGAAACACGTCTCAGATTTTTGTGGTCAATGTGTTGTGAGTAATTTGCAAGAAAAAAGACCCCACACCTATACACAGGTACCACATACTGCCACAAAGTACCATACCTTCTAGGCTAGCACTGGGTGCATGGGTTTCTTCTGTTTGTACAGCTGATATTACAAGGTAAACCCCATGGCTTAGGTACTATGGACATACGGCCATGCCACACAGGGCAATTTTTACTGGCAACTTAGAGGCAACCAACTGCACCACATGCAAAAGGAACACTTTGGTAGCACAGGAGCTATTTTTCTAACAATGTCTTACAATCCTCCAGAAAATTAAGTGAACATTCAAATGTGAATGCCTTTTCTTCTCAGAGATTGCCTGGAACTGGTTGCCTGTAAATTGCCTCGTGTGACATGGCACTTAGTCTCCACAGTCTCCTGTGGTATTTTGTGGAAAGAGCGAGTTGGGCAGGAGAGTGCACTGATAGTAATAGGGTTCAATTGTGTGGGGCCAAAATAGACACGACATCGGTTGGCTTCTTCTGAGCACAGAATGGATACTAGAAACTGCCCAACAAGACCATAATTAGAGTCGTCAGATAGAGGTTATGCACAGCCGTTTTCCTTGGCCTTTTTTACCTCAATGAGGGCGCTGTTGCTCACATCTCTATGGGACTCATGACATCAGCCACATCAGGTCTGTTGATTGAGTGGTTTTTTTTTTTTTCAAACCAGGATGTTCTACAGAAGTTGTTAAAAGATCCGGTTGTGCAGCAGTGCCGTCGCAAAGAGGATCTGGACGACGAGGGGCAGGAGAAGAATGAAGGCTTTCTGGTGTCAAAGTTATCCGGACAGTCAGCTTTAAAGGTATGAGACGTTTTTAATTTTGTTGTTAGTTTGGAAGCATCTTGAGTAATCGTATACACTTACAAGGTGCAGTGTTGGTCATTAACAACTTTCTTGCTGCCAAATTACCAGATGTAAACAGCAACCAATATGGACCACCTTGAAAGGGTTTCAAGGTAGGCATGTGATTCCTCAGGATTTTTCCTGAGTTCAGGATTTGTTTTTCAAAATCTCATTGAGCCTTCAGATTTTCTTGAAAGAAGTAGAGTGATCTTCAAAGGGAGAAGGAGAGAGTCCACATTGTGTCCAAACCTGAAGTTTTGTATTTCTGCTGATGCACTGATGAGTCTGTAAACCTCCGGAATTGTTACATCTGGGAGGTTTCAGATCTAAAATAAGGGGGGAACCCAGGCCTCCGAGCCATTTTCAGGAACGTTCACACTCGGCAAATCTCATCCCTGACAAGGTGAGATGGTGCATATTGCTGCCAGACCATTCTAGAAACACTTGGGCACCATCTCTTAACAATAATTGTATTATACAGTCGACTCTCGTTAATACGAGCTTGGATGTTACGAGGTTCCGGTTAATACGAGGTATTTTGCCGGTCCCGAATTGCCCCGTGCGTGTTTTAATGCATTTAAATACGGATGATACGAGCATGGTCATAATGAGAACACGGATAATACGAGGTATTCTTGCGGCCCCGTAACGAGCAAATGTATTGTTTGTCTTACTTTTATAGCGAGTTTGGGGAATCAATTGTTGGGCAACGATAGTTTACCTTCATGGAGGTGAAAAATTGACGTCCCAGCCTTTCAAAACATGTGCTACCGCTCCGTTGATCATGATCAATAGAGGTGCTATTTGAGCGTTGGCAATGGTACCAGTCTATTAAATGGTAGTAATTGTACAACGCAGATGAGAGGTGGACACCAGACCGTTTATTGTTCGCTGGTATCCCGCCTTGGCTATGAGCTATCTCGCATTACTTACTAAGGTACGGTGTGACAACCAATGAAAATCAACATTCAACTTGTCATGTTGGCCGTTGCGACCGAAACTGGCTGCCAAGAACGGCAAGTTAAAGTCATATGCGTTCCTTTTTCAGTCATGAAAAATGTAAATTGTTTCATAAATTGACTTTCGAAATAAATTAATTAAATCAAAACAGTTTTATTTGCCCAAAATGTTGTATGTTTGTATGGTACATGTACCTGTAAATCATCACAGTTATGCAGTGTCCATTGCAGTACGGGTGCATTTATACACGGGCGTCCATTATGTCATGCATTGTGCATTGTTAATACCGCGCTTGGATAATACGAGGTTCGGTTAATACGAGAAAAACAGGACAGTCCGGCGGACCTCGTATTAACGAGAGTCGACTGTATATGCATTGTATGAAACACAAAACCTATGGCTTTACGTCCTACCCGAAGGTTGAAGGAATTATGTTTTGAGTGTTTTGCTCAAGGACACAAGTGCCATGACCTGGAACAGAACCCACACTCTGACGACACCAGAACTTAAGTCCGGTGCACTAGACCATGCAGCCATGACACTACTAAGGAAAGCTATGCATATCTACACACCCTATTTTCAGTTTATATCTAATTTGACTCCCTCTCTTTCCTAATTCTCACTAACAACCCTGCCCCGGGCAGTTTTATTTGTTCTCATATGTTGGTGATAAAAACAATTGTTGTCCTAGCTCAACCAACCCAACTCCAACTCCAGTAGCAACGCGGGCCCGTCGTCTGAACCTGATGGCGGTGACCAGAACGGGGACAAGGCGGAAATCCCGTCGGACATTTTCAACTTTTACGAGAAGATAGACCGGGAGGATGAGGAAGGGGAGGAGCTCCAGACCGTGTCGTTTGAGGTCCAGCAAGAAGAGATCGAAAACCTACAGCGACGGTGAGCTTGCACTTGGCTCAGTGTTATAAAAAACAAAAAAAGTGTATGTTTTTGGCGTTTATTTCATAATTAGTTTTGGAAGAGTAAATTCATTCCCATCCTTAAGTTTTCAATGAGCACATCATCTAACCAACCTGTGAAAATTTCAAACTTGCAGGCGTGTGATTTTACAGGGTTTTAGGGTTTTCCTTGAAACCCTCTTGAGCCTTTCAACTTTCTTGAAAGAAGTAAAGCAGTCACCAAAGGGAGAAAGAAACAGTCCACACAGTGTCCAAACCTGTAGTTTTGTACTTCTGGTGATGCACAGGAACCCAGGTCTGCGAGCCGTTTTTCAGGAATTTTCACACTCGTCAAGTCTTATCCCTTCAACGTCCATTTACGACCAGGCAGGGAGGCCATGGGACAATGGACCAAGCCGAGGGTGAGGTCCATTATTGCACAGCCAGGACCCTTCCAGGTCTTAAATGGTTGTTAGAGACCCCTCGTCACCACCTTTTTTATTCCCGTATTCATCACTAAGTCCTATTACTTCCACAGGTGTATAGAGTTGGATTATCCACTTCTAGCTGAATACGACTTCCGGAATGACACTCACAATCCCGATTTGAGGTAAGCAGCCGGGAGACAAATTTCATACAACTTCTCATGCACACAAAAAGTACACTTAGCACATTTTAAACTTTACTTGGTAGAAATGGGGTTGCCAGCCAAAATACCCTCTTGTCTACAATTGTTCTTTGACTGGTTTTTCGACCAATTTTTTTACGATAAATCTTTTGATAACAGCTTTGTGAAATTGTATCTGTGGAACTGGTGTCCTGGGCACTGGATAATAATCAGAGTGTTTTTTCCTCCTTGTGTCATAGTTTTAACTATAGCACTCGAAACAGTCAATATTTGTACACTGCACACAGTTGTGCTACACAGCTGTGCTACACAGTTGAATTGTTTCATGTTACCAAGAGTAGGAGGGTTAATAGTTGCTGGGATTCATCGACATCATAATTATAACTACCTCTGCTTCCCTCTCCACCTGCCACCTCCCCCTCCCCCAACCCCCACCCTCTTTACAGTATTGACTTGAAACCAACCACAGTATTACGACCATACCAGGAAAAGAGTCTTCGTAAAATGTTTGGAAATGGACGGGCAAGGTCAGGGGTCATCGTACTCCCGTGTGGTAAGTCAAGTTTCATCGTACACTTTAACAGTTTCTAGAAGTATGCTGTAAAATTCATAATATCTTGCTAAGTAGAAACAGGTTACCAGGGAAAATGCCAGGTATTTCTAATTGCTGCGGCCGGCCACCAGCTATAATATTCGCTTAGCTGTGTGGAAGTTTTTCTGGTTAAAGGCATTGTATACGTTTGGTAATGACTCTGAAAATTGTTGGCAATAAAAACTTACTTGGTAAGAAGTACAGCAGCTTTGGATAGTATAATGCATTTTGAGAAACGTTTCACTTCGAAGTACTGCAGTTATGGAGAAATATATCACTTTTTATCACCCCAAAATTTGAATCTGAGAAGCGTTATGGCCGTAACGCTTCTCAGAATGTGTATTCCAATGACGGATACCTCTTCTGCGTGAACACAACCGCTCCAGATTTTTGGTGATATCTCAAAAACGCTGCCACCTTTTGAAATGAAATTTACACAGGTTAGTTTTATGGTATATATCTACAATTATATAGCATTAAGGCAAACGTACGGTTCCAAAAACCAAAGGTATACTTTGCCTTTAAGAGCTTCATGAAAATAGGCCCAGTGCCGAGCAGAAGTTGTTGCTTATTAATTGCTCATGAACGATGCATGGTGGGGAACCAGTTATTTTGGCCGGTAATCATTTCCTACTGTTACATAGGTGCCGGTAAGACATTAGTCGGGGTGACCGCAGCCTGTACAGTTCGTAAGCGTTGCCTGGTACTCTGCACGTCCGGGGTCGCTGTGGAGCAGTGGAGGTCACAGTTCAAGATGTGGTCAACGGTAGATGACTCCATGGTGTGTCGCTTCACGTCGGACGCTAAGGACAAACCAATGGGTAAACACATTGTTGTCGGTTTTTTCCCCTTGATTATCGAAAATCTAAAAGTTTTTGTTTTTCTCCTGAAGATGAAGAGAGCACACTGTTCAAAACATTAAGACTTCTCTCATCTATTTAGTTATCCACAGAACCACAAGTTCAAGAAGAGATTATCTATTTACACGATTGTTTCCGGCAAACTAGTATATTTATTTCTCACGTTTTGAGTTTTTTCTTACAATAAGCCTTTTACACTATCCATTTGGTAAGTGTGACAAAATTCCATTGTGAGGCGCGCCCACTTCACTCAAACTGGCTCCAACCGATTGCGAGCAGCCCATAGGAATTGCCTTGTGCTAGTTTTTGTATGAGTATTTATGTAAGTTTAATAATTGGACTTGGCTTTTACATACGTTCTTTAAAGACTCAAGGTCTTCTCAGAATTATAAGTTTGCATCAAAAGAAACGCCTTTAAACCATAAAATGTGTGATTTTTGGTCAAATTACACACAAACGTATGCCAGATTTGGAACCGGATGTAGCGATCATTTTGGCCGTGCAGAAGATGCGAGCGCGTGTGACGCAATGACTTACCAACAGTATGGCTCGTCGTGTGCCCGGCAAAAGGGCGTAAGGCCTTACGCCCTTTTGCCGGGAACATAATGTAGTTTATCCCAGTAACAAAAGGACGTAAGCAACAAAATGGCTCCTTACATGAAAAATACATCTTTTTTGTTAGTTTTTTTGCTAGAATTACCCTGACGACATGTTTCCCCATTCCCCATGCAGACTTTAACCTTTCTAGAATGATTTTTTGGATGGCAACACGTTTACCAAACTTTCCCACTCATAATTCTTGAAACACATATTCTAACATAAATTGCTTACGTCCTTTTGCCGGGAACTTTCCCTTACGTCCTTTTGCCGGGCACACGACGGGCTGAAGCAAGACCAAAGGTTTCCATCGCTTTTGATCCCGTGCAATTTGTTGGCACGTTTTTCCTACTGTATTCTGCAATGTTGTCACTCCACCATTTGTGTCTCATCAGCCCTCTCTCTGCTGTTGTAGTCAAATAGATCCTCATCACTCAATTTCTTTTGATTTGCCACGTCAAAATAAGCTCATACAGAACCATTGCACCGACGTCACACGCAGCTGTCTACACCTATGGTCTGTCATTTTGAGAGTCAAATGATTTTTTAACAATGGAATTTTGCAAACGGTTTTGTTTTTCGTCCCTGCAGGATGCAATATATGCATCAGCACGTACTCCATGGTGGCGCACTCAACCAAGAGATCCTGGGAGGCTGAACAGGTCATGAAATGGTTACGTGATCAAGAGTGGGGTCTCATGCTGTTGGATGGTAAGGGACAGGGCTGGATTTAGTGTCCTGTGGGCCCTAGGCACCAGTGTTTTGTTTGCCCTAGGCACCAGTGTTCTGTAGGCCCTAGGCACCAGTGTTCTGTAGGCCCTAGGCGCCAGTGTGCAGTAGGCCCTAATAGTGTTCCATAGACCCTAGGCCAGAGGGTTCCGTAGGCCATGGGCACCAGTGTTCTGTTGGCCCTAGGCACCAGTGTTCTGTAGGCCCTAGGCGCCAGTGTGCAGTAGGCCCTAATAGTGTTCCATAGACCCTAGGCCAGAGGGTTCCGTAGGCCATGGGCGCCAGTGTTCTGTAGGCCCTGGGCACCAGTGTTCTGTAGGCCTTTGGCATCAGTGTGCCAGAGGTCCTAGCCACCAGTGTTCCATAGGCCCTTGGCAACAGTGTTCCTTAGGCCCTAGGCACCAGTGTTTTGTAGGCCTTTGGCATCAGTGTGCCAGAGGTCCTAGCCACCTGTGTTCCATAGGCCCTTTGCAGCAGTGTTTGGTAGACCCGAGGCCAAAGAGTTCCGAAGGCCCTAGGCACCTAAAATAGGCACCTTTGTTCTGTAGTGTTCCAGAGGCACTTGGCAACAGTGTTCCGTAGGCCAAAGGGTTCCGTAGGCCATGGGCACCAGTGTTCCGTAGGCCCTAAAATAGGCACCAGTATTCTATAGGCCTTAGGCACAGTGCCTATTGGATTTTAATACCTCAGAATTTTCTAGTTTCATTAGGAACATTCCCTGATGGAATATGTGTTAAAGGAGTTGACTTTGTCATCACAATGATCTTGATACATTGCAGGGAAAAAAAAATGTTTTTCAAATTGTTTTTCATTTTTTTGAAGAGGTGCACACAATTCCTGCCAAACAGTTCCGCCGCGTTCTGACGGTGGTTCAAGCCCACTGCAAGCTCGGCCTGACCGCAACGCTGGTGAGGGAAGACGACAAAATCGCCGATCTCAACTTCCTGATCGGGCCCAAGCTGTACGAAGCCAACTGGATGGAGTTGCAGAGGATGAACTTCATCGCCAGGGTGCAGTGTGCCGAGGTCTGGTGCCCGATGACCCCCGAGTTCTACAGAGAGTATTTGGGCATTCGAACGAGAAAAAGGCTGGTACGTTAAAGGAGACTGTATCGACACACGTCTGTTTGGCTATCAGCTTGTCTATAAAAGCTCCATTTACATCATGGACTTGCTAAATCTCACTTGCATAAGGAGTGTGGTTGGTCCCAAGACCCAATAAAAATAATGACAAGCATTTAAAATAAGCATCTATCATAATTTTCTGAATAGTTTTGTGTGTTGCTATATTTTTTGCAGCTGTTATATGTGATGAATCCAAACAAGTTCCGTGCCTGCCAGTTTCTGGTCCGGTTCCACGAGCAACGAAACGACAAAGTCATTGTTTTTTCAGACAACGTTTTCGCTCTCAAGCATTACGCTATCGCTATGGATAAGTAAGTTATTTTTTTTTATTTTTGGTTTTGGGGGACTCTATTTTCCTCTCCAGTTCCTTCACTTTTTTCTTAGAAAGCGTGACATTTCTTCACGTAGCAAAAAGACACTTGGCTGTAATCGCTCCTCATCACCCAGGAGTAAGTGGATATCTGTGACGGTAGAGTTCAGTTCAGGAATGCCTGGGGCATCTCTGTTTGTAAACAAATTTCAAACGCCAGTAGAGTTTTACTGAAGCTGGATACGTGTGCAAAACAACATATGTTTAAGACGAATTTTTATTTTGTAACAAGTTCTTTATTCTATGATGTAAAAATGATTACGATGAGATTATGATGAGATCTCATTTTATGAAGAAATTTTGTAAATTTTATGATGAGTTTTAAATTTCTTAGTTTCTTACTTTATGAGTTTTGAAATTCTTTGATGGGGTTTTAAATTTATGATGAGTTTGTTATTTTTTTCGATGAGTTTCGAATTTTATGACGAGTATTTGTATTTTATGGTGAGGTTTCTGAATTTTATGGTGAGTTGTTGTTTCTGTATTATGTGCTCATCAGACCTTACATCTACGGACCAACTAGCCAGGGAGAAAGGTTACAGATTCTACAAAACTTTCAACACAATCCTCTCGTCAACACCATCTTCATCTCAAAGGTGTGTAAATACGACTTAAAGATGGAGTAAGAATTCTAATGCTACTCCCAAAACTGGAAAGCTAGTTAACCAGTTGCCGTTGGGATTCTTTTGTGTAACACGGGCATGGTGGCGTGTTTAAAAAACAATTTGGATCTTCAATTTTTAACAACCGCTTTTATGTCATGGCATTTTAGAAGAAAAAAAATTGTTCTTGTAGAGAGGATTTCCATGTAGGAACACGTCTTTTTGAGAATTATTATTTGTGTTTTACCCATACACTGGTGTGTGTTAAGTACTTTATATTCATATTGAAAAAACAAGTTGAAAAAGTCCACAGGCCTTTGCCATTCTAGAGCAGATGTCTTACCACTAGACCATCGAGCTTGCCCAGCAGCTAGAGTACTCGGCATTCTCAAATGGCACTCTCCAAATATTCATTTCACTGCTTATTGTTGAAGCCCAGGGATGTCATTAATGGTTGTCCGTCCTTTCTCACCAATCTTCAGGTTGGTGATAACTCCTTTGACTTGCCAGAAGCCAACGTCTTGATCCAGATCTCGTCTCACGGAGGCTCGAGGAGACAAGAGGCCCAGAGACTGGGGCGTATTCTAAGAGCTAAGAAAGGTATGGCGGGCTGTCATTTCTGATTTTTCTCTTCCAAATAACTTTCCTTTAGGTTAAACTAAGCCCTTCACTCTACCCACCCTTTTGTCTCCTTTTGATTGGTCATCCCTGGCTTTTTCTGACTGCATTCTGTCTCTCTCTTTTCACTTCTTTCTACTTGACTGCTTCTACTTGTATTTGTGTGGCCGTAACAACTCCATTCTTTTCTCCTGAAGACCATCAGAGCATACTGATCGAAACGCTGGGTTGTTACACCACCAATTCTTTTCAGTAGCAACACAAGTCATAGATTATTTTCACATAGACAGTGTACACCTCAAACCTTACTAGATTGTATCTCCATCGTCAACGTTTCAAATTCTTTTCTCATGACCTTTTCCCCTTGATTTGTCTGTTCAGGGGCAGCGGCTGAAGAGTACAACGCGTTCTTCTACACTCTAGTCTCCCAAGACACTCAGGAGGTCTTCTACTCCTTGAAGAGGCAACGTTTCCTCGTCAACCAGGGGTACAGTTTCAAAGTCATCACTAAATTGGCCGGCATGGATGAGGTATGACTGTCCAAATGTAGAATTAAGGGTTCGAATCCCAGCCTGGTTGAAAGTGATGCTTGTGTGTCCTTGGATGAGTAATGTCTGTCCAAAATCGAATTAAGGGTTCGAATCCCAGCCTGATTGATAGTAGTGCTTGTGTGTCTTTGGATGAGTAATGTCTGTCCAAAATTGATTAAGGGTTCGAATCCCAACCTGGTTGATAGTAATGCTTGTGTGTCTTTGGATGAGTAATGTCTGTCCATAATCGAATTAAGGGTTCGAATCCCAGCCTGGTTGATAGTAATGCTTGTGTGTCTTTGGATGAGTAATGTCTGTCCAAAAATCGATTAAGGGTTCGAATCCCAACCTGGTTGAAAGTGATGCTTGTGTGTCCTTGGATGAGTAATGTCTGTCCAAAATCGATTTAAGGGTTCGAATCCCAGCCTGGTTGATAGTAATGCTTGTGTGTCTTTGGATGAGTAATGTCTGTCCAAAAATCGATTAAGGGTTCGAATCCCAACCTGGTTGAAAGTGATGCTTGTGTGTCCTTGGATGAGTAATGTCTGTCCAAAATCGATTAAGGGTTCGAATCCCAGCCTGGTTGATAGTAATGCTTGTGTGTCCTTGGATGAGTAATGTCTGTCCACAATCGAATAAAGGGTTCGAATCCAGGCCTGGTTGATAGTAATGCTTGTGTGTCCTTGGATGAGTACTGTCTGTCCAAAATCGAATTAAGGGTTTGAATCCCAGCCTGGTTGATAGTAATGCTTGTGTGTTCTTGAATAAGGTATGTCCATCCAAACCTAGAATTAAGGGTTTGAATTCCTGCCTGGTGGACAGTGATGCTTGTGTGTCCTTGCATGAGATTTTGTCCATCCAAACATAGAAATATGGGTTTCAGTGGAGTGGAGTAACAGATCAGTCTCTTGTTACAGTGTGTGGGTTTCAATCTCGGCCTGGTTAACAGTGATGCTTGTGTGTCCTTGCATGAGATTATGTCCGTTCAAACATAGAATTAAGGGTTTCAGTGGAGTGGAGTAACAGATCAGTCACTTTTTCTTTAAATATCAAGTAATAAAAACCAAAAGGGAAACTGACTGGTGAACTATAAATCGATTTTGGGGGTGAATACAGAAAAAAAGAAAAATGTACCATTTGTACAGCGAAAGATACACTTTTTATCTCACAGAAAAATGTAAAGAGTTATGAAAGTTGTTTTTGTTTTCTTTTTTATTTTGGACAGAGCAACCTGAAGTACGGCAAGAAACAAGAGCAGCAGCAGTTGCTGCAGCAGGTGCTGTTAGCTTCAGACATAGACGCAGAGGAAGAGAGAGTCCCTGGTGACAGCAGTAAGGGTTCTTCACAGGTAAAGGCGCCATGTCATTTTTTATTTAAAGTATGTGACGCTGCGTGCCCAAATACCACGCACTTTCTACCAAAACTCAAAACTGGCTTTATTTGCTCATCAGATAGATTATTTTTATTATCATTATGATAATTGTCTGGTAATGAAAATGATGCCTCAAAAGCAAACTTAGTCCCTATAGCTCAGAAGCCTGAGGAAACCTGTAGATAAGGGTGCTTGCCATCTGAACCAGAAACACCGGGGTAAACCCCTACCCTTTCACAATAAGTGTTCTGGTTTTTTTTACATGTACTACCCATCCTAGTACACGGGACCTACAGCTTAATGTCCCATCCGAAGGCCAAAGCAATTATGGTAAAGTGTCTTGCTCAAGGAGACAAGTGTCTTGACTGGCCAGGCTGGGATTCGAACCCACTTTCTGTAAACTACAGAACTTAAGTTCAGCGGACTTGACCGCTCGGCTACGACACTCCACAGAAGACCTTTCAAATAACACCTGAGCTGGACTTTTCTGCAGGCACAATGTGTACACAGCTCAATGGAAGAATACATGCAGCCATTGGCGGTCTTCGAGTTAAGACATCCGGGACAAAAATTTCATAAACAGAAATAGGTTACCAGCCAAAATACCATGTATTGTTTATTGCTTGTGACTGGTTCCCTGCTAATTCTACTCAGCAGAAAATTTCTGCTTAACAGTTTTATGAAATTGGGCCCTGCTCTATAATGCCGGGGGTGGGGGGGTGGTCATGGGTTTGAATCCCATCCGGGTAGCCTGTGGAGTTTACATGTTTCTCAGGTGTGTGGGGCTGTTTCGATTGGATATCTCTGTGTTGATTCATTTATCTTACATGTGTTTTGTTTGCAGTACGTACGTCGTGTCGGGAACATGAGCTCCATGTCTGGTGCTGATGATCAGGTTTACGTTGAATACCAAAGCAGTAGATCGAAGAAGAATCAATCCCATCATCCGCTCTTCAAGAAGTTTAGGTAGTACACCAATGCCTAACCTCCAAACCCCCCAACCCCACCCCCCAAACAAAAAAACAAACAAGCAAACAAACAAACAAAAGCCTGATAATTTTGCCACCATTATTGAGTCCAGTGCACTTGGCCACTCGGCCACGACACCCCAATGTCCAACTCATCTCAAGTTAACAAGTTTTGGTTGGGCTGATTTGGAGTACATGTTTATGTACTTCTTATCTGGACCTTGGGCAGTACTTCCTAGATGTACAATTAAACCTTACGCACATAACGCCATTTGAGTAGGCCGCCTTCATTTGAGTAGGTTAAAAAAGGTTGCTCATTGTCCCATCCTGTGCGCCGCACGTACATAGATGTGCATTTCTGTTGTTCCATCCTTGTTTGACCTCTAAGATGACGGTGTGGTGGCTTCAATGCATAAGGTCTATCCATGGAGGTAGAAATTACTGTACGCCGCCATGTTTGTTAAGGACGCGGTGGTAATGCGCACGCGCAGTAACTCCCAGCATGCACTTGGGTATCTGTCTTGGACTCCGATAAGGTGTTAATTGGATTAGTGGGATTAGTGGCCGATGTTTACTCCTGCTGTTTTTACGACTGCGGCACTAGACATTGAACCTGTGATCTCTGGTCGTTCTGACTCCTTTTAATTTCTACCTCCATGGTCTATCCAACAGCTTGATAACTAAAATGCGAGGATAAAACCAACGTACCAAGAGAAATAAACCACCTCCATTATAACATGATTCTAAGAATGTGCTCCTTATGTTACAGGGGAGTTCTATACGGTTTAAACGAGGTACGTAGCTCATTTTGTAGAACGTTAATCCGCTTCAAATTCCGTTCCAGGCAACTTTTCTTTGTTTGCTCTAAAGTTGAATTAAAATTTACCAGGGTTGGATTTCACAAAACTAGTCCAAACTTAGGACTAGTCCTAACTTAGGACAAGTCCTATAAGTTAGGACTAGTTACTGGTCGTAACTCGAGATAAGACTGGTCCAAGCACTTTGTGAAATCCACCCCTGTTCTCGTAAAATAATTTTCAGCCTGAAGTTCAAGGTTGTCTAAAGCCACACTGTAGATCTTTCTGAAGTTGTTTTGTCAATTTTTTTTTGGCAGGCCTGCGTTGATTGTCAGGCACACTAGGTGTAGTAAGGGATGTTTGGCTTTGGTTATTAAACCCATTCAAGCGTGGAGGCAGTGCCCTTCAGCCAACAATACTGCATGGCTTATTTTGAGTCTAGCCCTAGCCCTTTGTGAAATCCACCCCTGGTCAGTTTCTCTTGTTGTTTTAGTACTTATGTATATTAATACATGGAGGTATGCATAATGGACATCAACATGGATGTAACACGTCAGCTCAAGGGGGGGGGGCGTGAAATCAGAAAGATAAATAAACCCATCATCAATCACAATGGGCCTGCTAGTTATATAAACAGACAATGCAGAAGGCCTGGGGGAAAGTAAACACCAAGTATTGGAATGTTCAAGCAGCTGGTATGAAAGTGTGTACACAAGCAGATTAGTCAACCAAGCTAGAGGTGAATGCCAAAGAAGAAAGACAAATAAATAAACCATAGAGCAAGGAAGTCGAACCTGATCATACTTCAACCTCTGTGCTTGTACTCTGTAATGACAATAATGGACATATATATATAGTGCCGGTATCCACCAAATTTGACCCTTATGGTACATGGTATTACCCTGGTCATTGGACAATTGACTTCATTCCATAACCCTTTCAGCCCCAATAGCGACTTTAGTCGACTGTGCACTATACCCTGCTTGAGCCCCAATGACGACTTTAGTCAACCCTTTTCTCCGTGGTCGACCAAGATAACGCAGTTAGTAATTTTGTCTATGTTCACCCTCCATACCCAAATTTACTGTGTTTGGAAAGAGACAAGGTTTTTTTTCAGTGGTGGTAAAATAAAATAAGGTTGCTGTTCTGCAATCCCTTAAAATTGGAGTGGAAAGCACACAAACAAAAAAAAGGCATTGGCAATCGTTGTTAATGTTTAACATTTGTGACGCTCCACAACAAACCACCAGGCACTTTTCTGCCCAACTTTCTTCACAAACTTTCTTCAAAAATTTGGTTTAATTGCTCATCAGATAGATGAAAATAAGAGCTTTCAAATAACACCGAACGAAAAAATAGCTCGTTAAACTGACACTTTTAAAAAGTTTTCATTCTAAAATATTTATTGCCCTGATTATTTATGATTCAGTTGTTAAAAGTTATGGTTTGGTTTAATTCAACAATACAATAAAGTAAATATGGGGAAATATTGTATATAATGTCAACTAGTATAAAACTCATAACATTTTTGTAAAGGAATACAACACTGGTTTATATGAGAAACGAACACAAAATTGACAACTTATGTTTCCCCAGACTATCTACTGTTCAGTTCGTTTTAACACAGGGTTGTTACAATGTGGACGTCTTATTGAAGGAATAATTTTGTAACATAATAAACAAATTATTATTTTCAATACAAGTCTTGTGTGGTGTTATTATTTATTTACATGTGTACTACCGGGTTGGGGGGGGGGGCAATTTCATAGAGCTGCTTAAGCACAAAAAGCAGCTAAGCACATCAAAATTATGCTTACCAGAATAAGGTTACCGGCCAAACTACTGTGTCACATGTACAATTTATGACTGGTATCCTGCTTGTTTCTGCTAAGCAACAAATTTTTGAGCAAAATTTTCTGCAATTTTTCCAATTTCAGGATTTTCTCAAAATTAACATGTATTTGTGCCTTCAAATTTTCTTGAAAGAAGTAAAGCAGTCACCAAAGGGAGAAAGAATTTGTCCACATTGTGTCCAAACCTGTAGTTTTGTATTTCTGGTGTTGGACTGAGTTCCTGAATCTTCTGCATTGTAACATCTGGGAAGTTCTGGGTCTAGAATAAGGGGGAACCCAGTCCTGCAAGTAATTTTCAGGAATTTTCACACTTGGCTCATCTCATCCCAAGCTATTTTCATGACTTCGACAGTGTTTCCAATTGACATATTTCTCCAGAAGATTGGTATGGAATTTATAATCGGTGAACTTTCAGACTGAAACCAATCAAATTTATTTTGACAATTACCAATCCTGTACTTGTAAGCAGAACCAATCCTGTCTTACTGCAGGATGCAAACTAAGACATCTGCTCTAGAATATAGGGGTTGTGGGTTCGAATCCCTCCTGATTAGTATGGTTTTAATTCCACTGAACTCAGCAAAGCACTTATCAAACACTGGTGTAGGTTTACAGCCAAAATAATATCACTTATTGTTTGCTACATTTTATACACACATGATTTACAAAATCTTAAAACACTATGAGGCTAAGCATATAGGCCCTATATATGGGAAAAAACAGTTTACTTCTATAAAATTTCAAAAATAAATAACTATTTTTATTCTAGTACCTCTCCATTCCATGTAGAACGTTGGATGTTTTCCCAGCATGAACGAGAAAGCCTAAATTAAAATTAATTTGATTGCTTAACAGTATCATTTAAATGAGACCTCAATTGGTGTCTTGCATTTTATACAAAAACTTGGAGTTAAAACAGGATTAATTGAAACACATTTACCTACTGAAGCAGTAACTGATTGTGATAATCAAAGAATTTGCTTCTGCATTAAAAAAAAAAGAAAGACAAAAACGAAGTTTTCTGTGTTTAGAGAAATTGTGTCCCATTCTTGACAGAGAGCATTTTTTTTTTAAAGCTATGGAAATCAAAGTAAAAACTTCTTTGCATGACTCATAAAAGAAACAAAGACTCCTCTCACTCACAAATAAAAACCAGATTCTCTAACTGAGCTTTTCAAAGGTAAAGGCTGTCCCACAAATAATCCCAGGATTGTTTATTTCTTGACGAGACCAATCCTCTTGCCGAGTGATCTCATCATGACACTGACGTGGGTCATATCACACTTGGGCTGGTTGCTCGTTTGCTTACACTGGCAGAGAAGCACGTACTTGGTCGTGTCTAACTTTATCGGGATGGGTTTGAACTCGGTCGGCTTGTGTGCTCCATCGCAGAACGGCTAACGGATTAGACAGATATGCTAGTTGTTATTTACTTATTAACTTCCATATGGGTGTAAGACGCCCCAACTATAGAATTGCAACACCATGGTCTCAACTATACATGGACTTGGTCCTAACTATAGTTGGGCCTGGGCCTAACTATAGTTGGGCAGGGGCCTAACCCTAGTTGGGCAGGGGCCTAACTATAGTTGGGCAGGGGCCTAACTATAGTTGGGCCAATTCTATAAAGCTGGGCTGGAACAAAATATGAATTTACAAGTTTAAAGGACCCCTTCTTACAAAGTTGCTTGCTAGCAGGAAATGTTATCTAGCAAAGTTAAAATCTTTAAACCAAAATTTATCAATAAAAAAATCCCCTCAGAAACAGACAAGTCGGATGTTTGAGGCAAGACATACCTGCTTCTTACTCAGACCACATTTACACCAGAAGTATTTCTTTCCAGCTTCTAGCTTCACATATGCAGGTATTTTCTTGGCGATGTACGTCCCCTTTACACCAACTTCAAGATGACGTACCTTTAACAAAATAGTTGAAAATTACCAAATTATTTTTGCAGTAGACCCAAAGACTAGGGCGCTGTACTCCTCTTTTTTTTGGAATTTTAACTTTCTCGGTTGTACTAGTAGACCGATAACGTCGGTAGCGCCCTGTTCACTAAGTCGACATGTATTTTTGCAGCAAACATGTAAGTTGATTTATTTGCAGCCTCGTTCCTGGTCCGTCTGTCATCCCCTCTAGACCTCTGCCCATGAGAAGAAGGTTTCATGAGATGGTTCCAAATGGTCACATCAGTCAAGTTTTTTGAAAAAGCGGTGCAGAATTAGCCCGAAAATTACTCTTTAATTTTTTTTGTTAAACTGAAATTTGCATAATCCATGCCTTTTACACTCCACGGAGGTAATGAAGGCCTGACTTTATGCCAGTTGAAATATTCCAGTATGATTTTAATTTCCCTAATAATACATTACTATACAGTCATAAAACTAAGGCCCCCTTTAGAACTAAGGAAAACTTCCTTGCCCTTACAATGGATCTCGCCAATTCTCACGGTAAACGAGAATAAAAAACGGTATTTGGGAATAGGTCGATCGAAAACGGGTGACGTATAACAATGGCACGATAAATAATTCGATAACGATATTTAAAATATAAAAAGTGAAATATGGTCCACAAAAAAAGTGCCACTGTTCCCTGTATTCTACATTTGCTCTCTGATTGTAACAATTATGAGTTATACAAGTAATTAGTAGTAGGCCTTTTTCCGCAGAATCGTATGGTGATGTTTTTTTAGAGTAAACATTCCATCATGCACAGCCCGGCGAGTTCAAAAGTGAAAACATTTCCCACAGACATTCTTTTTTCAAGAAACAATTTCAACAAATTTACAAGTATACATACAGCTATGTTCCTGAAATATGGAGAAGCGAGCCTACATGGCAGCAATCGCACTGTTTTCATTAAAATAGAAGACATTCTGAGCAGGAACTGTGTCGAAGTAATGGTTGCAGACGTCTTTCTAAAAAATTAATAGGGCGCCCTCAAGAGACAAATTTGACAATTAATTTGTTTCAAAAGTGAAAAATAAATACAAATTTTAAATCATTCCTTACTTTTGTAATTAATTATAAATTTAATGAAAAAAATATATTATATAATATATGTTTTTTATAAACTCTTTCTATTTAATAAATTATGTAAACGTTTGATACTTTTACACTTTGTTTTTCTAAATTGTTTTCTAAAAAGGTAGGTCAAGAAACTTTCCTTAGCAACAAAATAGCAACACACATGTTGAATGTTGAACTCCACTACACTAAAGAAGGTTGCACGGTTACGGTGTCGTGAAAAAGGTTTTTTAAGTAATTTTAAAGGTATTTAAAGAAGACAAAACTTACCAAGATGAGTTCGAGACAAGTATTACAAGGTATGATTTTGAATAACTCTTTTGGGGATATGTTTTTTGGACTATTTTGTCAAGCTTGTTGTGATGGATGGGAAGGGTTGAAAACGTTTGTTCTATCAGTATCATTATCAATGAATGGACAGTGACTCAATGACAATGTCCAGCACTAGCACTGGCAGCAGATGTCCTGTGACACACTGGCAGTGTTGTCCTGTGTCGTTGTAGACCCAGTAACTGGGGCGCTGTACTCCGAGTTAGAGTCAAATTTTTGAAATTTTGACTTGAAGAACGGTCGTACGAGCGCCCCAGGCTGCCAGGGAAACATACATGTTTTTTCACAGCACGTTGATTTAAATAGACCTGGCCGGTCCTACTAATTGCCGACCCCTGCCGACCCCTACCGACAACTCGAAAAAACCTACCGATAATTCATTCCAAATGCACTCTTAGTCACTGGTTTAAGCTTTAAATGGTAGATAATGTTACTTTAAGTCCTAGAAGTCTTATTTGTACTTATCTGATATAAGAGAAATAAGTATTTTCAATCACGGAATGTGATTTTCCGCGAAGCAGTAGTGCTGTCCGCCATGATGCTCGATTATGCGTCGTGGACTAAACCATTTAATCGATGGGTATATAGTAAACATTTGTATGACAACAGAGGACGCCCTTCTAAAATGGCGCATTAATTGAATATTCTACAAAAAGCATATGTGTAGCATTTCTAGTTTTATGAAAATAACATTTACATATGAACATTTTTAAACATTTTCTCTTCAAGAAAAAAATGATTCAACACGAGTATAGAGGGTTAATTCTGGAATTATTTCCCGATATAGTTTAGAAGGGCGCCCTCTGTTGTCATACAAATTTTAAGTATACCCATTGATAAATGGTTTAGTCCACTACGCGTAATCGAGCATCATGGCGGACAGTACTGTCGCTTCGCGGGAAGTCACATTCCGTGATTGAAAAAAACTTATTTCTCTTGTATCAAAGAAGTAAAAATAAGGCTTCTAGGACTCAAAGTAACATTATCTATCATTTAAAGCTTAACACAGTGACTAAGAGTGCATGTGGAATGAGTTGTCAGTAGGTTTTTTCGAGTTGTCGGTAGGGGGTCGGCAATTAGTAGGACCCGACCTGGCTGATGCATCCGCCGCCATCTTTGATTGAGGTCAAATGCAGCCTCAAACGTGCGATGTAGCTTTTTTGACCCCAGCCCGTTCCTGTACTAAATGCTCATAGTGACGTCATATGCATAAGGTCTATTGCTATGGTTTTCAGCACAAATTTGCCCAAAATGATGTCGAAGTAGGCCTAGCTGTAGACCCAGTGACTGTGGCGCTGTACTCCTTTTTTTGAGATTTTGACATTATCTGTCGTACTAGGCGGATTTAAAACACCTCTGTTAAAAAAAATGCCTAAGACTCAACAGAAGTGCTTGAAAATCGGCTGCTGGCTTCTCCAATTATTTAAGATGAAATAAAATGCATTTAATTGTACTCACGATCATTTTGTGTCCTCCAAATCGATGATTTGACTGCTACTACTAGTGTTATACAACTGAGTAGGAATAGCTAAAAATAGACATATTTTCTTTTAGTTTTGCTTACCCACTAATCATTTATTCCTTGACTTTAGTGTTTGAGCAATATCAGAAGGCAAGAACGACCTTTGTCCAGACAATTGCTGAGTTGGCCTCGCGTTCCCAGAATATTGAGCTGCTTCAGAATGCTGGTAAGAATTTTTTTTTTTAGTTAACTTGAAGTATGTTTGACAATAAATTATTGTCAGTCTTCAGGTGTGTGTCATCTGTGTTGATTAGTAGATTTTTGCTTGTTTTTTTTAACCCTGTATTGAAATACAATGAATAACACAATGAAGTGCTTTGCAGTAGGATGCTTCTAATATTAATAATAATAAGCAATTCTTATATAGCGCTTTACCACACCAGAGGGCGTCTCAAAGCACTCATAGTTTCGTTTTGTTTTTTTTCGTCAAGGTTTGCAGATGTTTGTTCGAAATATAAGAGCTATTTACATAGCACCATGTAACGGTTTATATGGTGCTATGGCACAACCTGCAGCCACTCGTACCTGAAAACACTAGGGCAAACCCCTTCTCTTAACGAAGGATGAAGCAACCATGGTTAAGTGTCTTGCTAATAAGGACACAAGTGTCAAAACCGGGACTCAAACCCACACTCTGCTGATCAGAAACACCACAGCTTAAATCCAGCTTGAGTCCAAATTACATCCTTTATGAAAAGACTAAACCCGATCCATTTATTGATTTCTATTCCAGGTGTGATGTCACTGTTGCGCCCTCTCTTGTTGGATGTGGTACCGACTATCCAGCAGACAGCTGCTCTGGCGTTAGGTCGCCTTGCCAATTACAACGAAGACCTCGCTGAGGCCGTCGTTAAAGGGGACATCCTACCACAACTTGTGTACTCCCTCGCAGAACAAAACGTTAGTTTTTTTCTGGTTTAAAAATCAAACTCTGAAGGTCTGATGAGTTTACCATGTACAAACAAGTATATCAGTTCATAAATAAGATAAACAGATTCAATTAATGTATTTTTTTTTATCGCAGCGTTTCTACAAGAAAGCAGCGGCTTTTGTGCTGCGCGCTGTGGCCAAGCACTCCCCCGAACTGGCCCAGTCTGTGGTTGACTGTGGTGCACTAGATGCCCTGGTCATTTGTCTGGAAGAGTTTGATCCTAGTGTAAAGGAATCTGCCGCCTGGGCCCTGGGATACATAGCCAGACATAACGCAGGTAAGGAGACGTTTCGTGGCTGTTGCAGTGGTTTGATGCTCTGCCTTTCACCTGTGTTGGCTGGCCCTGGTTCAAATGCCGCTGTGGACCGGAGCCTTGCATGTGGATTGGGATTTTTTGTCCCTTACTTAGCAGGTTTTCCGTATTTAGAGCTTTCTTCCCTCATCTGAAACAATCAGTCTAATTGGAGACTTTTGAGACGTTAGCAGGCGCCCCAGTAACCGGTCCTTTTCTTTTATGAGAGCAACAGAAGAGGACCAGTTACTGGGTACCTGCTAACATACCAAAAGTCACCCATTATTAGTTTTGTTGCTTTTATTGCATTTATGTTGAATCAATCTGAAACCAATCCGAGGCTGGAAGGATGAAATGGTCTGGCCCCTTGATAGCATTGGGAGAATCACTTTCAATCATTGCTATGGTATATGACGGCAAGTTGTAACAACACCCTCCCTTTAACATTAAGAAGGTCTCTTGTTACAGGACCGGCTTGTTGCTGGAGAAGTTATAGACATCAGCCTTAATGAATGTGGAAGTTCGGGTTATAATTTTTCTGCAGATTTGAAAAATGCACAGGCTTAATATTAAAGGACAAAGACTCGTCAAGCAGCCTTTCAAATGCTGAGTACAACATTATCCCTAACTCCCCAGAGTGATTTTCTAGGATCCTTCCCCACTCTAACAAATTCCAACACCATAGGGGTAACTCAACACCCAAACTGTGGTACTCTGATTATGGTGGTATGCCTGAACCCATGTAGAGCATGATCAGTTTACTCATGCAGTCCTCAGTCCAACAAAATCCAACAAAACCTTCTGTTAGAGTTTGATGGAATAGGGACTGTTAGGGTGAAAAGAAATAAATCAATTTATTTTGCTCTAACACCAGAAGTTTACTAATAATTAACATCCATGTTGTACCCTCCTGCAGAGCTCGCCCAGTCAGTGGTTGATGCCGGAGCTGTCCCCCTCCTAGTCCTAGGTATTCAAGAGCCTGAACTCTGCCTGAAGCGTATCGCAGCATCAGCCTTGAGCGACATCTGCAAACACTCTCCCGAGCTCGCCCAGACAGTCGTAGATGCCGGCGCCATCGCTCACCTAGCTCAGATGATCCTCAATCCTGATCAGAAGCTCAAGGTGAGTTGGTTCAGACATCTTATGTTTTTTCTGCTTCTCCCACTCAAATCAATGTAAGCCAAATTGAGGCTGTAAAGACAAAATAGTCTGTTCCTTTGTGGGTATAATGAAAAGTAGCATTGAGTACTGTTGTTTATAACTGGGGAACTTGACAATAAAAGTCTTATGCAGAATTTGTGTATACATATTTTGTGAGACAAACTACAAGATAATGTGTACTGTAACCCAAAATGCTCGAAGTGAATTAATTTTTGGAATCAAAGGCTGGACCTCATACTGCTGGACCTGTTAGATCTGGTTACCAATATGTTTACCCAAATAGAAATAGCGTGTTGTGTCCGAGCGGTCTAGCGCACCGGATTCAAGTTCTGATGGCTACAAAGTCATCAGGGCGTGGGATCGAAATCCGGTCATGACACTTGTGTCCTTGAGCAAGACACTTGGCTATAATTGCTCATCTTCACCCAGAAGTTTATAGGTACCTGTGAGGGTAGATCTTATTGCTTTGAATGAAATGCAACCTGTGCCCCAATTTAGTTGCCGGAGATGCATATACCTAAGGAGTTGTGATGGGTCCAGTCGTGACACTTGTGTCCTTGAGCAAGACACTTCATTATAATTGCTTCTCTTCACCCAGGAGTAACTGTTAGGGCAGAGATGGTTCAAGGGATTGATTTAGCTTGGTGCGCTACATACTCGGCAGCACAGGCTGTATTCTCCCCATGGAACCAAGGATGGTTTAAGGAATGAAATGTTATTGTTCGAGCGCCGTTAGGGTCACTGCATGTTGAATTTGTTGCACAAAATCTCTACTTTTCTTTTACTAATCAATTGTTTTTTTTGTTTTGAATTTCAGCGTCAAGTCTTCTCAGCCCTGAGCCAGATCTCCAAACATTCCGTTGACTTGGCTGAAATGGTCGTCGAGGCCGAAATCTTCCCAGCCGTCCTGACCTGCCTGAAAGACACGGACGAGTACGTCCGCAAGAACGTGGCCACGCTGATCCGGGAGATCGCCAAGCACACCCCTGAGCTTGCCCAGCTGATCGTGAACGCCGGCGGCGTGGCGGCAGTAGTGGACTACGTCGGAGAGTCGGAGGGTAACGTCAGACTGCCCGGAGTGATGATGTTGGGCTACGTAGCTGCTCACTCTGAGAACCTAGCTATGGCTGTCATTGTATCCAAGGTACGGTGAATATGATTCTGGACATCTGAAAGTTTAAATCAAAGTATCTGGACATCTAAAGTTTAAATCAAAGTAGTTTTAACATTTAATGAAAAGTGATTAGTCTTGAGTGGGATTTAAATGTTTGCATGGTAGGAAAAGTAGAAACTTAGGTTTTTGATTTGGGATAATGCCTAGTATGAACACCTGAGTAGGAGCTAGGGTTAATACACTGACTGCTTGGCTTGCATTTATATTAGAAGTTGGCACCTTGTTGCACTGACATAAAGTATCAATGTTTTGGGGAGAATTTTGGGTAGCATATCTGGGCCAAACGGTCTAGCATTTCCGACTCTCAGTTCTGTCGACTGAGTGATAGGAGTGTGGGTTCAAATCCTGGTCAGGAAACTTGTTTCATTGAGCTTGACACTTATAATTGCTTCTCATTCCCCAGGAGTAAACCGGTTCCCTAGAGGGTAGACCCTGTTGATGTTAATGAAAAGCAACCTGTGCCCCGAGGAGTTGTTATGGGTTCAGAAATGCTTAGGACCTGATCAACAGGGGTTGTAATAGCATCTTCCTTATTAGGTTTTAAAAGCCCCTAATAAATGGCTGTTGTTGTTTTTATTTTAAGGGAGTGACGCAGTTGGCCATAACTCTGGCTGAGGAGCCCCAGGATCACATCCAGGCTGCCGCAGCATGGGCACTGGGTCAGATTGGCAGACACACCCCTGAGCATGCTAAGGCCGTCGCTGTTGCAAATGTCCTGCCAAGACTTCTACAGTGCTACCTTCGAGCTGACGCCTCAGAAGATCTACAGACCAAGGTGCGCATAAACAGTTGTTTGCAATTTATTTTTCATGGCGTCATTTAAGCCTGTGCCCGCTACATGGTTAACTGACCGATCGTCCAGTTACGCATTTACATTTTTATGGTGTGGATAACCATCAAAAACTTCACTTGAAAGTGACCTGAAACACAGACAACATTGCGACCACGAATGAAGAATACACATCTGTACGACATTTAAGCAGTCGCATCGTTTCCAATAATTTACAGGCTGATAGTCTTCGTTATCTCACTACTTCCCCTGCTACATTAAATGCAAGTAACATTGAATGCCAGCGGTCGGTTAAACGTGGTAACCGACTGTTTCAGAAACCGTCACACGTTTACAAAAATAACCGTAAACGCACAGGCTTAGCGTTATTACAACAAGATCTTTAAGTAAGCTACAACTGTGCACAAAAGCAAGCCATATCACCATCCCAGAAACTTGTTCTTGTAAAAAGAAATCAGAAGAAAATGCAAAAACAATTGGATAAGATATAACTGAAAAACTATTCCAAAGTATGAAAAAATAATTGCATTATTAAGTGCCATAGATTCTGTCATCAGAGAAAATTTGTACAATACTTTTTTTGAAATATCTGTTAAAATAACGTCATGAATGTTTATTTCGTTCGGGCAGGCAAAGAAGGCCCTGAAGAACATTCTCCAGAAATGTGTCCATCTTCCCGCTCTGGAGCCCCTCCTTCATGACGCCCCGGCCAACATCCTCAAACACGTCGTCGGTCAGTTCAGCAAGGTGCTGCCCCACGACGCCGCTGCCCGACGCCTCTTCGTGACCAGTGGAGGCCTGAAGAAGGTTCAGGAGATCAAAGCCGAGCCGGGAAGCGCTCTCCACGAGTACATCAATACCATTAACAACTGCTTCCCAGAGGAGATTGTCAGGTAAGTTTCCATTTATTTTGGGTTTTTTTCCTTGTGGTTTATTACTTGATATTTGAAATAGAGAGTTGCACTCCCTCAAAGGAAGTATTGGGCTGATCACACAATAGTTTAAGGTAAAATTTAATACTGCTGCTTTTAATTTTGTTTAATTTACCGATCCCGTACTTTAACTTCAATTAAAAAACTACTTTTTGTACTGACCTGATATTTCTCATCTTGGCCGTAATAGTTTATTACTTGTGCTTTCGCCTATACACCGATGTGTTCAAGCACTGTATAATCAGTACTTTCCCTGAGTCCTGTGAAAAAAAAAATCCACAGGCATATTCCTCGGGTGGGATTCGAACCCACGACCCCCCGCCATTCTAGAGCAGATGTCTTACCAACTAGACCACCGAGATTGCCCGGCAGCTAGAGGCAGTTAGAATCCTAGTAGCAGCGGGCACCGCAACCATTATAATAGATGTTAATTTGGGCAAAAACAAAAATAACATTCTTTAATCCCCGATGCAAAAATTAACATCTATTATAGTGTTGTGAAATTACAGGAGTGATTATTGATTATATGATTATCGATGATTGATTATTAGTAATTACCATTATTGTACATACATCTGCAGCGATCGGCTTGCGCGTGCATTGCAGCGACACACCTGCTCAGCGATATACGTGTAGATCTTCCTGTTGTGCACGATTGTGTTTATATTGCACACTCTATCTGCTGCGTTAGCACCCTGTTGCCTGATCGCGCGTGTAGTATTGTTTTGGCGTAAAGAATTCCAAATGTAAATATTATGATCAGAATTGCTTTATGTAGAATTATACTTTAGTCATTTTAGAAGCATTTTATTAACATTCCATTATAAACATTGTTTGTGTAAATAAGCTCATAGAATAATATGGTTAAGTAGTTGGTTTTTTGGCATCGTCCTGAAGAGACGTGTTTCGTGATTAAAGTGAGTTAGTTATCGTTCATGACAAAACAACTCCGTGTGAAGTTATTAGTTAGTAAATGTTCTTAGTCAGTGAATCCCACGACAATAGTAATAATTTTGTGTGATTATTTTTGTTGTTTCGTTGCAGATACTACTCCCCTGGTTACTCAGATGCCCTCTTGGAAAGAGTTGAGCAGTACCAGCCAGTGGCTTAAACACCGTCCACCACCCCCTCCAGCGTCGCTATCTATAGATATAATCAGTATCCATCCAGTACAATCCATGTATAATGAGTGTGTTCATTGAACTAAACTGTTCCTCCTCGAAAACAAAACAAAGTAGTCCGTCCCATAAAAAAGATATATTGTTGAAATTGTTGTATTGGCAGTTGACTTGAATGTGAAAGTGAAGAGAAGACGAAGTATATTTTTTATTTTTTTATTTTAAGTATATTAACTTTTTATGATTTATTTATTACAAGAAGTCATTTTATCGGTTAACCTTCCTACTCTTGGTCCCATTTTCCAGCGAGAATTCTCCAATCATTTGAAATTATCAAACTGCACTGGTTGTGTGAAACACAAATGTGCTCAGAGCTAATGGTGTGCATGTGTGTATTGTGTAGATGAGTTCAGCACGTGTTATCACATTGCAGGCTGGCACAGTGCATCCGTCATTCAAAACCACAGTGGATGATATTGAATGGTCAAAGAGTAGGAGGGTTAATAATATTTAAGTTCTTCAATGCATGACATTCTCCCCTTTACCTCCCCACAAGAGCTAGCTCCATAACTATTTAGCTTGGCAGGTAGTTAACAGTTTCTGAATGAGCCCTCACGATGATCATGGCTTATGATGTGTGCTTTCTGACCAAAGATTATAAAGCGCCGTAGGGCGCAAGATGGGGAACTCTGGCTGAATGTGAAATCTCACTGGACGCCATTTCGGCAAGTGACAACACTGATACATGCGGACCACAATGACAGTTGCTATCAATGGGAAACACAGGCATTCACTTGCCGAAATGGCGCCCATGCGTATTTCACTTTCCAACAGTAGATAAAGGCCCAGTTCCCCATCTTGCGCCTACGGCGCTCTATAATCTTTGTTTCTGACCCCTTGCATCATCACACGTGGCTACTGTCTGCCACTTTGCCATTTTGGAAGTCAGATTGCTCGTATAAATTGTAACACCGTGTCGCCTACAATGTGCACTACACACAGGGACATTGACTCCCAAAATGGTGCAACCAAGACTATGATGTCAGGTGACTTGGGCCAATAGATGCCACTGGTCGGCAAAATGCCTCGGAGATATAGTCAAGATGCACAAATGCATAGCGGCAGGCTACCACCAGCCCCCGAAAAGATGCTCCCTCGTCCTGCCCACTGTGGTTTCCATGTGTGATTATTATTTTCTTAATTCAAGGGCCTATTCTTTAGCCACCTAAGGGGTCATATTTTGTTTGTGCATAGTGACAGGCAGGGAGATGTGTTTATATAGCACCTTTAAGCTTTCCAAGATGTAACTGATGTTTTTTTTTTTTACCTGAAACAATTTTATTATTGATTTTTGTGAAGCAATAATTGTTTATATAACATTTGTTACCTTTGCAACATGCCTTGTGTTCACATTAATGAGATAGCAGTGTACATACATTTACCATTTCACTTTATACAATTCTTCATACATTCATTATACATAATTTAATGCATTTTGTAATTAAGTTTTGAGGAATGGGTGTACATTGAAAAATATTCTAGTTCATTTGAAAGAGATTTGATTGAAAAATATTAATTGTGTTCTAAACTCTGAATAAATTTTAAAACTAATTCTAAAATTGTTGTTATTTTGTAAAATAGTTGTGTTCATTATTGTTTTGCACTAATGTAGTTCAGCCTTATGTAACACAACTTATTTTACAGGCAGTCACCGTTTTTGAAGCTAGGATGGTTCTGGGGGGAAATCGCCCCAACAAAGAGACAAACAGCGCCTTCCTTTCCCGCTCTGTGCACCACAATCCATGCTACAAAGTTTGTTGTTTAGATCTTGTACAGTTTTACGTTTTTTTAACCAGCGAGCCACGTCAAATCTCTCAAGTTTGTATTAAATCCAATGAAAAGGTTCAAATATCGCCTCCATTAAAAAGTTTGAACATTCATTGGTTGAAATTAATTTGGGGGAATTACACACCGAATCATCCTGTACTGATCATTTGACATGGGGCCCACTTGTAATTTTAATAGACCGATCCATTAAGCCCCGCCCCCCATACGCGTTGACCAATCACAGCCTTAGGTACGCCACCGAAACTCCGACAAAAGTCCGACACGATAAAAATCCTATTGGAAAATGTAAACATGCGTGCGCATTCATGTCGTGCAGTGGAGAGACGCACATTTTGCTGCCCATGTGTGTAGTGGTGATTTAGCCAAGGCTGTGATTGGTTAATAAGTTTAGGGGCGGGGCTTAATGGATCGGTTTATTCACAGTGTAAAAAAACATCATTTTAGGGTTTTTGTATTTAGATTTTATTACATGTTCCATAAAAGTGAACTTCATTAAAACGAAAACAAAATCACTTCAGTTGTTTTTGTTAGATTTGTTTGTTTTCTTCTTTTTATTGAACACACTTTTGTAAAACTGTTCGTCAGTTTGTTATGTGTTCATTAGTTACCGGAAACCTCATTTATTTTGGTGCTGGCCGTGTTTATTTCTTCGTGTATCTGGGGCGAAATTGTCGAATACAAGTGAGCCACACGACAGAAAACGCAGCATTTTTAGGTTACGACCCAAGCATTCAGAAAAGCCGAAAAATACTTAGTATGGGAAGTCGAAAACAACTCGTTGCTTTTTTCGTGGTGTGTTTGGTCGGTGGTTTCATAGCTGCAACTGAGATAAAAATCGGTATATTTTTATACCAGGGCCCGAGCCCGTATGTGTCAAGATATGTACGTTTGTTACCCGCGTTCCAGATTGCTCAAGAAACCATACAAAGCCACGTAGAAAACGGTAGCTACAGCAACTTCACCCTGAAGTGGTTTTTCTCCCCGACGGGTTGCTCCATCACTGTGAACAAGGCCGTGGGAGCCGCGGCGAGGCTCTACTTCGAGGAGGACGTCACAGCGTTCTTCGGCCCTGCGTGCAGCCAAAATATCTTCGGCGTGGGAGATCTGGCCGCCGAACTGAACATACCCATATTCTCTGGTAGTGCCAGCTCCCACGAGCTTGACAACAAAGCCAGGTATCCGACCCTCACCCAGACTACCTTCAGGGCGGGTACCATGGTGTCTTTCTTGAAGAAACTGTTCTCCCACTTCGGCTGGAAGTCGTTCGTGTTGCTGAGAGGCGGAGGTCTTTTTAATATCTCGGGCGAGGCGATTGAAAGAGGTTTGAGGGATGCTGGAGTAAAAACGTTTGTTAGTGTCGTCCAGTATGGTGTTAGTGACTTAGCAATTCGCACTATATTGGAAGAGGCTTCAGTGTTCAGTCAAAGTAAGTACTAATATGAACTTAAAATCGCAGGCTAATCTTTATTCTTTTTCTCTCTGACGGGTTTCCCGACTGCGAACCGTTAATGCGGTTCAGAACTGCCATTTCAGAATTGTTTTTCAGGATTCTCTTTTTGGAATCGATTAGAAAAAAAAATCCACCAGTTTGGTTTGGTTTTAATTGCAAGTTCTCCCAATTGTGGATTCAGACGGGGTTTTAAAGGACCCGATTGTCGTAGTCTGTACGGAGAAAGGAACTCCATATCGTTCGAATAAAAACGAGGCGTACACCCGAAACCTCATGGTCTAGCAATTTGTTCATGCAGCCTGCCATTTGAAATTGCTCCTTGTCCTTTTGAAGAGTTGTTCGTGCAATAAAGCACCTACAGTATGTTGTAATTATTGTGAGTAGTGTTTAAAAAAACCTATAAGTTTGCTACATTTTTTACATGTAGAAATACGGCCTGCCATTTTGGACAACATTTTCATTTCATAAGAACCGCTTTTTTATCGCCCCAAAGCGCGCAATCTGAAGGCAGCGTGTCCCTTTAGATGAGCTGGTTGGTTTGAGACTCGCCGGTCGATCCGAACTGGTCCACACATTTTTTTCTCGTGGCTATTATTACGTCACCGTTTTCACGAACAGCAAATTTGTCAAAAAAAAATTTTTGACGGTTTTTTGTTTTTTCAATTTTCTAAATGTATTTGGTGTCCTTGACATTTCTGCAAAATTTCATGTCTTAAAAATGATGAGTTTTCTTATTACGCTAATTTCTTAAAAGGCAAATCATTGTAGCCTACTTCTTTGATTTGCGTTTTCACGAAGTGCCAAAATTGCGCAATGTGTGTACAGATGAACGGCGGCTGTGTGGGACAAAAAAGGTTGTACTCTCCGTTTTGCGTTTTCACGAAGGGACAATTTCAGCGCGTGGTGTGTAAACAACTTCAGCGCGTGCGCGTACTTCATGTGTAAACGAATGGCGGACTAGTGGGGCAAAACTACCGTGTTCAGTATTTTGCGTTTTCACGAAGTGACAATTCTGAGCTCAGCAGCTGTTAAACACAGCACCAAATGAAATAAAAAGGTGTCTGTTCATGTTGTTTAACTTATACACAACCGTATCACAGGAAGATATTACACACTTTCGATAAAAAGACCGGTCAAAAAACAATTTTCAAAATGCGAAAACTTCAAAAGCGCTTTTCTCAAAATGCTGTTTTGCTGCGCGTACGCCAAATTGTCTGTTCGTGAAAACGGTGAAGATTTTTAAGAGAAGAAAAAAA
Organism: Marthasterias glacialis; assembly: GCA_911728455.2. Lineage (NCBI taxonomy): Eukaryota > Metazoa > Echinodermata > Asteroidea > Forcipulatida > Asteriidae > Marthasterias > Marthasterias glacialis. The sequence goes on from OU452238.1 coordinate 3,756,220, forward strand.
GTTATAAGGTCTACCCCACACGCCACTATCCTTTTCTAACTTAATCATAGTTGGAGATTTCGAACATCTTTCATTAATATTATTGTTTCAATTATAGAATATTCAGTTTTCACATAACTCGGGAAGGTACTCGGTACACATTAGTGCGTATCGTTGTATGAGTAAAACATAATATTCTTTTTCCTCTTTATCCCCGATGCAAATTTAACATCTATTTGAAACATTCAGTTTAATTATGTAGTTGCATTTTAGGACATAAATTAACTGCAGTATTAAGTTCGATTAGAATATTAATGTTGCAAGCAATCATACGTTTCACATAATAAGAAGAAACAAAGCGAATTGTTTCTGTGGTCTGTCCTGTTGTCTCTAAATTATTACGAAACATCTTTCCCACCGTTGACAATTTATTCTTCAAAGTGAGAATAGTATTTTATCACACGGAGTTTCTTATTGAGGACAGTATATTCTGCCAGAGATTTGAGACTACTTTCTCTCTGGATGTATTCTCCTTGAGACTATATAAGACTTTGTTGTTGCTCTTCTATTTCTGCAAGAATTTCTAGTTGTGAGTGGACATCTACGTATTCTGATCAGTAAGGGAGATTTGTTTTCATCACCTAAGACAATCTCCTCCGTTGTCCGTCGTACTGGATCTCCGGTGGATTGGCTCAAGATGGGCTGAGCTGACATTACTTAAAAGGATCTGTAAATTAATAGCCTACCCATTGCTCGGTTCAATTTCCAAGATCTTGATAAGTAACCCCATATCAATTAAACCACACATAAATGGAAGTTATTGTGTTTAAGATCACCATACAAAATATGCGCCACACGGCCAGTCCGGTTCTAAAGATTGATTGATTAAAGATAAGACGACGAGTTGTGAAATTTGCAAACACAGCGGCCTCCAAGGTCCCCTCTGCAAACTCCGCTTATCTCAGATAGACGCCTAAGTGACACGCCAGAAGCGCACATCATCCCGTCCCACTCTTATTTATGTAAATTTAGTATTGTATTAATATTTTTCTTCTGGTCAGCAGGTTTAATTTTGTGTTTGTCATGCAAAATATTCCGTCTTTTTTTGTTAAAACCTTCACTTCACTAATAAAAAACAAAAACAAATAAACAAACAAACACACGTGTCAGTTTTGGTATGTGTGTGTGTGTGTGTGTTTTATAGTCACCCTAAACCTCATTTATAAGATGGCCTTGTCCTTTTCCTCATCGTCTTCCGAGGTGTTGTATAAAAGCAAGCCACAGAACAGAAACCGCCGCATTATCTTAGAGACCACCGAAATACAAACAAATACTATGGGCAGTTGAAAGCAACTTGTTGTTTTTTTCGTTTTCTGTTTGGTCGGTGGTTCCATCGCTCCGGCCAGTGAGATAAAAATTGGTTTATTGCTGTATCAAAGCCGGTCCGTATATACAACCACAGATGTACGTTTGTTACCCGCGTTCCAGATTGCTCAAGAAACCATACAAAACCTCGTGGAAAACGGTAGCTACAGCAACTTCACCCTGAAGTGGTTTTTCTCCCCGACGGGTTGCTCCTTCTCGGGGGTGAACAGGGCCGTGGGAGCCGCAGCCCGGCTCTACTTCGTACCTGTATTGTACCTATAAACCTTACTTCATTGAAACAAACCGTTCGTCATTTTGTGTTCACTGGTGACCGGAAGCCTTATTAACTATTAGGATGGACTTGTCCATTCGCTCAAGGGCTGTCTCCAAAGTTGTATAAAAGCGGGCCATACGTCAGAAAACGCCGTGGTTTGTTAGCTACCAAAGAGTTAATCAGAACTATGGGGAGTCGACGGCACCTCGTTGCTTTTTTCGTGGTGTGTTTGGTCGGTGGTTTCATCGCTGCAACTGAGATAAAAATCGGTATATTTTTATACCAGGGCCCGCTCGGATTTGTGTCAAGACATCTACGTTTGTTACCCGCGTTCCAGATTGCTCAAGAAACCATACAAAATCGCGTGGAAAACGGTAGCTACAGCAACTTCACCCTGAAGTGGTTTTTCTCCCCGACGGGTTGCTCCATCACTGTGAACAAGGCCGTTGGAGCCGCGGCGAGGCTCTACTTCGAGGAGGACGTCACAGCGTTCTTCGGCCCTGTGTGCAGCCAAAATATCTTCGGCGTGGGAGATCTAGCCGCCGAACTGAACTTGCCCATATTCTCCGGTAGTGCCAGCTCCCACGAGCTGGACAACAAAGACAGGTATCCGACCCTCACCCAGACTACCTTCAGGGCGGGTACCATGGTGTCTTTCTTGAAGAAACTGTTCTCCCACTTCGGCTGGAAGTCGTTCGTGTTGCTCAGAGGACGCGGTATGTTTTATATCTCTGGTGAGGCGATCGAAAATGGTTTGCGTGACGCAGGAGTCAAATCTTTTGTTAGTGTCGTCTCTCATGACAATGAAACAGCAGTTCGCACTATTTTGAAAGAGGCTTCGGTGTTCAGTCAAAGTAAGTTAGTTTGAATGTATTGAGAAAACAATCGGTAGTAGTAGTAATTAACTTAAAATTTTAAGCTAATTATGTGTTTTTCCCAAGGGCTTCGAAGGATCATGGTAACTATTAGTGTATGTCACATTATAGGTGGCAAAGATCATTCAATTTCATAGTCCTAAATACTACCAGAAATTAATCTGAAGAAATTGCTGAAACGAAGTCTTGAAAGCCTATCAATGAAATAGAACTAAAACGAACCCGAATGAGAAGAACGACGTCGTATGTGCATTAAAAAAAAGAAATTGAGTGCAAACTAAAAAGAAACCATGTTTGGTATTGAGTGGAAAATTCGCGAATATGAATGCGTGTTAATGAAACTGAACAGATGTTTGCAGAAATGGCCCGGGAAACCCCTTATTAACGCGGACTCTTTTAATTATCACATAATTTACAAAATTTCTCTTCCATCGTTTAAAAACTGATTCTTCCAGTGAGAATAATAAAGCTTGCAACACACTGCTTATGATTTCATTAGTATATTGAGAAGAGTCTTTTGTGCCAGAGAAATTCGAGACGTTTTCCTTTGTGGACGACTAAGATTTTGTCGTGGCGCTGTCTAAAACTGATTGAATGTCACGTTGTGAGGGGAATAACATCAACGTCTTGTGGTCAAAGTAAGAGGACATCTTGTTTCCGGCATCTATGACAATCTCCTCGGTTGTCCATCGCACTGTAACACCAGTGGATTGGCTCTAGAATGCAGCGCGGTAACTAAGGTAAATTTTTAGGGTCACGGTTTTTCTGGGGGGGGGGCTTTTGGCCAATTAAAACTGTAGTTTCCGTTTGTATTTGTCCTTAACAAGCCGCTCTTTTGACGTGTTGGAAGTAAAACAAAATACATCCTGCGTTTAAATAATAAAACAAATAGTTTTAAAAACACTGAAATTACTACGTAAAAGCTTATCAAGGGTAAACTCCGGTCTTCAAATTTTATTTTTTATCGATTTTGACAGTATTTCTATGGAAGATTATAGTACTGCACAGTATAAACTTTGAACAGTTTTACGACATTTTGAACAGCGGGCCACATCAAACCTCTGAGAGGCGGAGGTCTTTTTAATATCTCGGGCTAGGCGATTGAAAATGGTTTGCGGGATGCAGGAGTCAAATCTTTTGTTAGTATCGTCGAGTATGGTGTTAATGATACATATATCCGTACTATTCTGAAAGAGGCTTCGGTGTTCGGTCAAATTAAGTACTAGTATATCAACTTAAAATTGGAAGCTAATAATATTGCGTTACTCACTCAAGGATTTCCTAACTGGGGACTATCCCAACTGGGGACTATCCCAACTGCGAACCATGGCCAGGAAGGTTGCAAACCGGGTTAGGCCTAATGTACATTCCACAGCAGTTGGTATATTCGTTTTCATTGCGACTTGCACGTTCTCCCAATTGGGGATTCTTTAGCCTTTTTCAGAGTTGTTCACGCAATAAAACACCTACTGTGTTTTAATTAGTAAATAGTGCACTGGTTAACACAATGTAAACTTGCCTATCGGAATAACCAGCAGAGTCACACTTTACATAGAAACACGGTCCGCCGTTTTGTGGAGTCAAAAATTTGGTTCTACAAGAATGGCGGACCGTGTTCTGTCACGAAATTAATCAAAAACCCACACAATTTCAAGGGATATCTATGTGAATCATTATATTCTTTACTTGTAAAATATCTTTCCAACCATATTCATTTAATTAACAAACGCTTTTACAGCCCAAAGCGCACAATCCGAAGGCAACGTGTCCCTTTAACTTAAGTTAGCCGCAGTGGTTGGTTTGAGACTGACTCCGGTCAGCATCTGAACTCGTCCACCATTTTTTTTCTCGTGCGGTTAAGACCAGGTCTTTCATATACACGCACTCTCCTTTTTTAACTTAATTAGAATTGGAGATCATAGAACATCTTTCACTTGTTTCAATAATTATAGAACATTCAGTTTTCGTATAAATCGGGAAAGTACTTAATAGACCGATTGCGTGACCCGCGTCACGTGACCTGTAGTGAGTATTGAATTCATTCTTTCATTCATTCATTACTGGTTTATTAAAACATTTACAAATCGCGGCATCAGCCGAATTGCAAGTAAACTTACAATAATAAAAATTATAAATTTACGTAACTGTATAATAAGGAGATACAAAAACTATCAAAAGAAAAGATTATGTTTAAGGTTGGTAAAAACTATCAGGAATTAAAAGAGAAAAAATGAGATTAGAAAACGTAGATTCAACTCTATTTAAAAAAATCAACTGTTATTAAAATTGCCGACAAGGTAAGGCAAGGCACTTTTTCTTAATCTTTCTGTTTTACAATGGAATTCAGGATTTTTGGCTGTCCGTCTTAGAGTTCTTGTGTTTGAGGTGCGGGCAAGTATTGTCGAATGTAAACAAACACGCGGTCCTCCAAAGGAATGTGCCGTACAGTACATGATGATTGTTGCATTTGTTTATTCGATCGAGGCTTTTCTTTCTCGATATCTGTGAAAAATATTCTCGAGTTTGTACCAGAGACCTCCGAGTTGCTGAATAATGCCAGTAAGGACAGTTCCAGCAGGTCTTGGAAATTGTACAAGGAACGTACGTATGCACAATGTGGTAGTGTACTAGTAGAAAAACTCCCGCATATATATGAGACTCGCCTTCAGGATCACACCGCGCGCATGCCCACTTGAAGTGACGATTTTCTTCGACGATTTTGATTTGAGAACTGATGATTTTTTTTTAAGTCAAAGTGGAAAGTAATACTTCAGCAACAATAATAACAGGACACTTTGCACAAGTGGATGATTTGGTTTTTTTTAATAAAAAAATATTTTTCTTTTGATCGGCTGCAGGTTTAATTAATTTTGAGTATGTCTTGCAGAATAATGACATTCCGTCTTTTTGTTGTTAAAACCTTCACTTCATTTATTTTAATAAAATTTATTTATATGATGGCCTTGTCCATTCCCTCACCGTCTTCCGAGGTATTGTATAATTATATAAGAAGCAAGCCACAGAACAGAAAAATAGCATTATCCCATCGACGACAAAAATACAAACAAATACTATGGGCAGTTGAAAGCAACTTGTTTTTTTTTTTTGTTTTTTTCGTTTTCTGTTTGGTCGGTGGTTCCAACGCTCCTGTCAATGAGATAAACATTGGTTTATTGCTGTACCAACGCACGTCCAGATATGCAATGTACGTTTGTTACCCGCGTTCCAGATTGCTCAAGAAACCATACAAAACCTCGTGGAAAACGGTAGCTACAGCAACTTCACCCTGAAGTGGTTTTTCTCCCCGACGGGTTGCTCCTTCTCGGGGGTGAACAGGGCCGTGGGAGCCGCAGCCCGGCTCTACTTCGTACCTGTATTGTACCTATAAACCTTACTTCATTGAAACAAACCGTTCGTCATTTTGTGTTCACTGGTGACCGGAAGCCTTATCAACTATTAGGATGGACTTGTCCATTCGCTCAAGGGCTGTCTCCAAAGTTGTATAAAAGCGGGCCATACGTCAGAAAACGCCGTGGTTTGTTAGCTACCGCAGAGTTAATCAGAACTATGGGGAGTCGACGGCACTTCGTTGCTTTTTTCGTGGTGTGTTTGGTCGGTGGTTTCATCGCTGCAACTGAGATAAAAATCGGTATATTTTTATACCAGGGCCCGATCCCATTTGTGTCAAGAAATGTACGTTTGTTACCCGCGTTCCAGATTGCTCAAGAAACCATACAAAACCTCGTGGAAAACGGTAGCTACAGCAACTTCACCCTGAAGTGGATTTTCTCTCCGACGGGTTGCTCCTTCCCCGTGAATGAGGCCGTGGGAGCCGCGGCAAGGCTCTACTTCAAGGAGGACGTCGCAGCGTTCTTCGGCCCTGCGTGCAGCAAAAATATATTCGGCGTGGGAGATCTGGCCGCCGAACTGAACTTGCCAATACTCTCCGGTAGTGCCAGCTCCCACGAGCTGGACAACAAGGCTAGGTATCCGACCCTCACCCAGACTACCTTCAGGGCGGGTACTATGGTGTCTTTCTTGAAGAAACTGTTCTCCCACTACGGCTGGAAGTCGTTCGTGTTGCTCAGAGGCGGGGATCTTTTTAATATCTCGGGCGAGGCGATTGAAAGAGGTTTGCGGGATATAGGAGTAAAACCGTTTGTTAGTGACGTCAAGTATGGTGTAAAAGATACAGAAGTTCGCACTATATTGAAAGAGGCTTCGGTGTTCAGTCAAAGTAAGTACTAGTAATATATCAACTTTAATATAATTATTATTGTGCTACTCACCCAAGGGTTTCCCAACTGAGAACTATTCCAACTGGGAACCATGGAAGTTCTTTAAATCGGTGGCCAGAACGGTTGCAAACCGGGTTGCCTATGTTAAATGTACAATCCAGTAGTTGGTAGATAGTTTGGTTTTCAGTGCAAGTTCTCCCAATTGGGGATTCAGACGGGGTTAAAGGAATACCCGATTGGAGTAGTCTGTACATGGAGAAAGGAACTCCATATAGTTCGAATAAAAACGAGTAATGCACCAAAATCTCATGGCCTAGCAATTTCTTCATGCAGCCCGCCATTCGGCTTTGTCCAGTACGAAGGCTTCCACTCGGCAAGCGAAGTGCACGAGTACTTGAGGGTACATTCAGTGAAGATTCTGCAATGAATTACGATTTAATGCAATATGCCTTATTTTTGACTGCAAGAGCTTGCCCTTTGGGGTAGATTGGGGGTCAAGATGGGCAGAGCTGACATTACTTAAATTTATCTGTAAATTAATAGCCTACCCATTACTCGGTTCAATTTCCAAGATCTCGATAAGTAACCCCATATTACTTAAATCATACATAAATGGAAGTTACTGTTTTTAAGATCACTAGACAAAATATGCGCCACACGGCCAGTCCAGTTCTAAAGATTGATTGATTAAAGATTAGACGACGGGTTGTCAAATATTTGCGAACACAGCGGCCTCCAAAGACCCCGCGGGTCTCCTATTTCCACGGTATTAGAAAATTATTTTTGCGGCCCCAATGTGTCATCTATGGACGCCCTTTATTCAGTGGATCGATAACCTTCTGCCGATCTGGTAAAAAGAACAAATCCGAAATGTCGAAGACATTTTTTAAATTTAAATATTTGTGGGAAAATAGGCCTACGCTATTTTCCGAGCAAATTAACGCTGACGTTGAAAAAATGCCAGTAAACTGGCGATCAGTAATAACTTATTAATTTCTTTTGCAAAGGTCGCTCTCAATGTGTGTGTTTTAACATAAAGTAAAAACTCGCGCAGGTCAAAATTGCGCAGTTCGTTTTCAACTTACGCGGTTACTATTTTGCGCTTAATGGGGCAATTCTTCGACGTACCGGTACCGGACCAGTCCAAAATGGAGTGCAGGTTTGCCTACAGAAATTTGGTACTCCTCAATTTTTATCACTGTATTTAGCTCCATTATTTTAGAGGAAAAAGATTTACGGACCATTTGAAAAACTCCCGCGGATATATCAGACTCGCCTCCAGGATCACACCGCGCGCATGCTCATTTTTAGAGACGTCTTCGACGAATTTAATCTGAAAACTGATGGATTTCTTTCAAGTCAAAGTGGAAAGTAATACTTCAGCAACAATAATAATAACAGAACACTTTGCACAAGTTGGTGATTTTTGTTTTTTTAATCGGAAAATGAGACAAGTACCGCGGAAATAGGGTATTCCATCCTACTAATGAAAATTGTATTTTTGTATTAATATTTTTCTTCTGATCGGCAGGTTTAATTTTGTGTTTGTCTTGGAGAATATTGACGTTCCGTCTTTGTTGTTGTTAAAACCTTCACTTCATTAATAAATGTATTTATATGATGGCATTGTCCATTCCCTCACCGTCTTCCGAGGTATTGTATAATTATAAAAGCAAGCCACACAACAGAAAACGCCGCATTAATTTATCTTAGAGACCACCGAAATACAAACAAATACGATGGGCAGTCGAAAGCAACTTGTTGTTTTTTTCGTTTTCTGTTTGGTCGTGGTTCCATCGCTCCGGCCAGTGAGATAAAAATTGGTTTATTGCTGTATCAAAGCCGGTCCGTATATACAACCACAGATGTAAGCAATGAAGTTTTGGGGGTGGTAGAAACTTTTGTAGTCACCACCCTTTTGACTGTAATATAGATAGGTAATATTTTCTGAAAACTGGAAAGAGAAAGACCTCACCATGGGAATTTAAGAAATGGCGAGGGACAGCGAAGACTGGGGAAAACGACCAATCAAAAGGGCACTGGTGAAAGGTCAAAGAGCAAGAAGAGCACCAATCGGGTGGTCTGCTAAAACAACCAATCAGACATCTCGCATCACGGCAGTTCTGGAGCTTGCTTTCGGGTCAGAGGTCAGCATTCAAGCTGGAGCCCGCTGAGTCCGACCAATCAAGAGGTTCGTCTGAAACAGCCAACCAGATATCTCGAGCGACGGGCGTTAGGGAGACCGTTTGCCGGATCTGGTACCCCGCCGGAAAGGGTGATCTTACCAAAGAAAACAGGGACGTCACCAAACCAAATAAAAACAGAGAGGGCGCGATCCTAAGCCAAGATGGCGCCCTCTAATTCCAAGATGGCGTGCTTCATGGCTTGTTTTTTATAAGTGCGTTCGATTAGCTTACACGTGTATTACCGGGGAGTTACACTCGTGGTAGCCAAGAGTGGTAGCTAATCGAAAGCTGCCATGTTTTCGCTTGGCATTCTGGGAAAGGTAAGGTCAAAGGTTGTTGCGTGGAGGCGGGATATTACGCAACAGAGAGAATTCGTACCAAAAGTGGACGAGTACGTGGAGTACACCGTCCAGCGGTACGGTATGAACCAGATGATTTTGAAAATCATTTCCGCCTTGAAAGAAACACTTTTGAGTTTCTAATCGAGCAACTTGAGTATTGTCCAGAATTGACGCCTAGAGAACTCATTCCCAATTTAGTTAAGTTGAAGACTTAAAACATTTTCCAACACTGTGCATTGTTTGTACTCACGTTGAATTAAACTGATTATTTCCCACCATCTTGGTATGACGCCTGTGCTGCAGCCGGAAGTACGTCATAACACATGGGCATCCACGAGAGACCTGTGCGCGAGCTCGGGCTGTGGTGTGGCATACACCGGGGCAGACACGAGTGTCACGTGATGGCTAATCGAACGCTCTCGTGTAAGTTTTACTTACACGTGTAAGCTGATCGAACGCACCCATAGTATAGACGACGGCCTTCCATTCGCTCAAGGGCTGACTCCAAAGTGGTATAAAAGCCTACGACATACGACAGAAAACGCCACAGTTTGTTAGCGACCACAGAGTTAATCAGAACTATGGGGAGTCGACGGCAAGTCGTTGCTTTTTTCGTGGTGTGTTTGGTCGGTGGTTTCATAGCTGCAACTGAGATAAAAATCAGTATACTTTTATACCAGGGCCCGATCCCGTATGTGTCAAGACATCTGCGTTTGTTACCCGCATTCCGGATTGCTCAAGAAACCATACAAAACCGCGTGGAAAACGGTAGCTACAGCAACTTCACCCTGAAGTGGATTTTCTCTCCAACGGGTTGCTCCTCCCCCGTGAATGAGGCCGTGGGAGCCGCGGCGAGGCTCTACTTCAAGGAGGACGTCGTGGCGTTCTTCGGACCTGTGTGCAGCCAAAATATCTTCGGCGTGGGAGATCTGGCCGCCGAACTGAACATACCCATATTCTCTGGTAGTGCCAGCTCCCACGAGCTGGACAACAAAGCCAGGTATCCGACCCTCACCCAGACTACCTTCAGGGCGGGTACCATGGTGTCTTTCTTGAAGAAACTGTTCTCACACTACGGCTGGAAGTCGTTCGTGTTGCTCAGAGGCGGAGGTCTTTTTAATATCTCGGGCCAGGCGATTGAAAGAGGTTTGCGGGATGCAGGAATAAAAACGTTTGTTAGTGTCGTCGAGTATGGTGTTAGTGAACCAGAAATTCGCACTATATTGAAAGAGGCTTCGGTGTTCAGTCAAAGTAAGTACGGTACATTTAACTGGAAAAAATAATTTGTAATAATGGTATCCAAGGGTTTCCCGGAACCAAGTTTTTTGGTGGTTCCAATCGGTTTAATTATTGTATATATCCCAGCAGTTTGTATAGATCGGTTTTCATTTGCAAGTTCTCCCAATTAGTGCCAAATCCAGTTATCCTTCGAAAAAACTTTAAGTGACCGGGGGTGGATTTCACAAAACTACCGATAGTATACTTACTTAGGGCTAGTCCTAACTTATGATTATTCCTATTAGTTAGGACTAGTTACTCGTCCTAACTCGAGATAAGACGAGTCCGAGCACTTTGTGAAATCCACACCAGGTCAATTGAATAATAGTTTGTAAAGTATGATTCACCATAGCGCATCACGTTTAAAATTTCCATGTGTCTTCTTTTTGTGCAGTCATTGTCATCTGTGCAAGGGGTACCATCGTCAGGAGGATAATGCTAAGCGCTTATGATCTCAACCTGGTATCCGGCAATTACGTCTACTTCAGCTACCATCCATTCAACAACACCAATCTGTACGGAGCCGACTCATGGAACTTAGTAAGATATACTTTCTTTTTCTTTTTTTGTGTGATAATTATATGAAGATTTCCTTTACAAATAATTTATTTTTTTAAGGGAGGTTGCTGTGGCTATAAAACAAAGCCGTTCACTTCGCGCATAATGTGATACCTTTTTCGCGATGCCGGTTCAATAATTCGTCAAAGAAATTCACCATTATGATTACAATAACTGTAGATGCGGACGTGAAAGTCATTATTAAATAAACGTATAAGTTGCAAATCAGCGTTAACGTACTACTCTATTCCGAATGTGTTGATTATAATGAGGTCTTTTGTAAGACAAATGTACTTTGAATTGCAATATTTTTGTGACGTCATGGGTGGAGTCCGTGTCTTATAAGACTTCAATCTATTTTTTAAACGACTATCCTACTGGTAAGTTATTGCGTCACACGCGGGCGCATCTGCTGTACACCCAACGTCTTTGCAACTTTCGGTTCCAAAGCTTGCATACGTTCGTGTATAATTTTACCTAAAATCACCCATTTCATCGTTCAAAAAAAATTCGTTTGACAGAGACCTTTAATTCCGAGAAGACCTAATAGTCTTAGAAGAATGTATGTAAAAACTAAGTCAATTTTGTTACATGTTTTTTCTTAAAATCATCCAAGACAAAGGCATGGGATACTTTTTAACGTAGTTTTTGAGAAACAGGTAATTTCTCGCTAAATTACATACAGTTTCACATACGTTTTCTGCTTCGTGAAACATCCTGTCGCAAAGCAAAACCAAAATCTTGACCATATACTTTTATAAGCATTTTACATCAAATCTATTGCAACAAGAGCTTGGTGTGACGCATTTAAATCGACTTGTTCGTTTGCGGATAACGGTATGTTATGTTCTATTTTGTTGTAGGCCGACAACACGTTTACTGTTAAATTTTGCTTCACTGGAATACGTCACAGACACGCGTGCAGGGTTTTTTTCTCTTCTTTTTTACTTCTTCGGGCCTCCGAAACATGAAATTCACGTGAAGTCGTAACCACAATATCTTTCGCCAGTTAGAAGCACAACCCCGTTAGGATACCGAGTCAGAAGCACAACCCCGTTAGGATACCGAGTCTTAGCAAATCAAAACAGGGCACTCGTCAGTTTTGGCTTCGCTCACACCGCGAAATTCTCCGCTTACTCTCTTGAAATTGTCGATTGAAAATTACTCTTTTCGATTGAAACTAGGGACAAGCTGCAAAAGATTTTTCCCTGTCCTCAATGGAAAAGAGTAATTTTCAATCTAATTAGAGTGATTTTCAATCTAACTGTTAAAGAGAGTATATACAACCACGAAAGTCTTATTCGCTTACGGTCACCACTTCTATCCACTGACAGGAATAAACGCCAAATTTTGTCTAATGCATTCTAGTCAGGTAAGAAAGAATTGTTTGATTTTCATTCAAAATAAGCCTGACACGAAGACTATAGCGCCCTTGTCATTGACACAGGTGCGTCCTCGACGAATTTGTTTCCGGATACTTTTTTTTTAATATATATCAACGACAGCGGGGGATGCATTACCTCCAAAACGTGTTCATTAAAATAATTCCTGCGGTCCAAAAATGGCTTGATTCCATTAAGAATGTTTTTGTAAAAGGCCGCGAACGTGATGGGTGAATGAACAGACCCGATTTAAAACGGTTTAGTCGACATCGAAGACCTCCGGTAGAAATGTAAACGCACCGAAATTGACAGAAACTCAATTTAAAAATTTAGGCTGCCCCTATTATGGTTCAAATGGAAAATTATAGCCAGGGGTTTGCAGGCAAAAGTCCTCTATTGAATAATTGAATAATTAATAACTTTTTCTCCCTATCCTGTCGGTAAGTTGTTAGTTGCGTCACACGCGCACAGTGGCATAGCCCGGGGATGCAAAGGGGGCAGTGCGCAGGAACATCTTGTCCCACTGCTTGCCCTTTGTCAGCTTAGGGACACCGTGAAATATGCTATAATCGGGCAATATTAAATTCAAATATCTGTGCCCCGCCCCCTTTGCCTCCCTACAAAAAATATATTGGCTAGGCTAATGGACGCGCGCACATCTGCGAGAAGACCTCGAGTTCTTTTCCCGTATGTCGAAGCTTAGCCTTGATCAAGGCACGCCGGCCGGACGGTGTTTATTAACAATAGAGGCTCCTGCATTATTATCAATTTCCACACTTAACCGCTGCCACGAACTCCAGCGCACACCCGCACGCTCACGGTGAGTGGATTCATACACTGTTACGTACCATACACTTACACGTGCAATGCATTTGCATGTACGGTATAGTGTAGTTGTGTGTGACTATTCGTCGTTGCGCTTTGATGCTTCTGTACTTGCCAAAATACAAGGCGGAGCTCATTATGCTAATGTCACTTTAAAATGTATTTTCATTGGTTCTTGTTCGACCTAACGACTCCTGACTACGACGTCAATCACAGCCAGTTGCTTACAACGTGTACACGTGTTCAGAACTTGCCCACCACACGTGCACAAGTGACTGTAGGGGTCAAAGTCCTTGCTCAGCGGTCACAGCTACGAGCCTGTGATTGGCCACAATATAAAAAGCACCTCCCCCATCTTGCATACAAAAGTCCGTTGGAATTCCAATGGGAAAATAAAGAAACACATAAGCTTTCGTTTACAAACGCATCCAGGCTGTCGTCCTAATAACGGACTCCGTGCGTGGACTGTGTGCGTGTGCGCGTGTGTATCGTCCTGACGGACTCTATGCATGACTGTGGATGTGCGAGTGCGTGTCGCCCTTACGGACTCCATGGGTGGATAACTCGGGGCTAACGAAAGGCGCCAAGACAGCCTTGGTCAACAATAGTCGAAGCCCAGTCCACTCACCAAAGTTTTCTTTCATAAATCACCAGAGAAAAACTACCTCGACCCCAATTCCAATGGTAGTCGTTGGAGCCAGTTTGTGTGAAGTGTGCTGTGTTAAAGTGAAATTATATTTTACGAACAGACCCTCAAATTTTGCCGGAGTAAACAAATGACTTCTCCTTGTTCGCCCATTGTTCGGACTTCTAGCGACGTCCCCATTGCTTTTGTACACCGTGAAGCAAGCGAGGACATCCCCGCTATGTAGTCGAAACACCCTTTAATTATAAGGGAGCACTACCTTTAAAAGGGAGTCCACGAACGGGCGAACAAACAAAAGTCCTCAATTTCAAGACAAATTATATTGTCTAACTCTTACCAATGAACAGGCATTGCATTAAATTGAGAATAGAGAGAAAGTCGTGAGTAATTACTGCCCAAAATTGTGTTCCAAGAAAACTGAGTGTGAAAGTTGGTCGTTTTTCTGCTGTTTGCAAGTCATTCAGGAAAATTAAACTCCGCATAGGAATGAAAAAACATGTCTTGGGTGTAATTCTAGCAACAAATTTGTGCCCTACTTTTTTGTTTGCAAAAAGAGCCATGTTTTTGCTTGTGCTGGGGGAAAAAGTTGTAATTTGTATTCCCGGAAAAAAAAGTCTTACAGCCTTATGACCTTCTTCTTGGCACATCACAAAGTGTAAAAAAAAAAAATAACACAATGATGTGCTTTTGACTTTCATCTTCAGGTTCGTCATTGACTCTGTCCACGTGATCTGGAATCCAGTACCGTGGCCGCACAATTTCAGAATCACTGAATGACCCAAAACCAGAGCTGAAGCTAAAACTATGATTCAAAAAAGACCTATAAATAGTCCTGTTACTGTGCTCTGTTTTTCAGGGTGATGAAAACGACGAGAAGGCGAAAAGTGCGTATCGAGCACTCATGACAATTCGTCTGTTCGAAGCGCGCGAAGACGAGAAGTACATTGAATTTCAGCGGGAAATGACTGAACGTATGAAACGGACTTACAACTTCACACCGCCCCCTGGCGACGAGGTAAGAGCCTGTATAGAGAGGTTGCAAGACCCCGGGAAAAGTTCGTTTCGCAGCCATGTTGGGTACAGCGATGTACAAGCTCAATGGCTGGCGCGTCGTCTGCTGATTTATTTCCAGTGTCCGTTTGTGCACGCAGCATTAGAAAAAGGTCTCGGGTGCGTCACGTAAAAACCTCTCTATTAGACCATTCTTTTGCAACGTCACAGCCCGAGTTTTGGCCAACCAAGGTTGGAGAAATTACGGGGAGCCATCAATGCCAAACAAAAACAGATGATCACAGTTTGTGAAAAATCAAGCGACTCTGGCAGAAACCGCGTGTGACGTTTTATAGGGGTCGATAGAGAACGCCTGTGGTCGATTTCACAAAGTAATAAGACTCATCTTAAGTTGAGTTGTCAGTATTACCATAGCAATTTGCATTATGACATCACACTTTGCTTAGCAATTAAGAGTGATTCACAATTAAGATCACTCTTAGCTGTTTATGGTCGAGCCAGTGATGATGATGTACAGAGGGAATTGCCAAAAACACGGTCAATTAATTTGAAAGTGGGAGTGAAATTTAGCTTCCGTTATCGACAATGTCCTTTTTTACACAGACAGTTCCTAATCTAAAAATAAAAATTGCTGCGGACGTGATTGTATTCATAAAAAAATATTCAGTGAATTTTCAATTTCATAACACCACCTCCTGCGCAGTTATTGCTTATTTTTAGGGCCGTTGTACCCCCCCCCCAAATGTTCCCGATTGGGGACCCTCTTCTCCCAATGGGGACATCGAAGCACCTACAACACTACTGGGTACCCCATACCTCTTCTCTCTAAATTGTTTTCAATTCTCCAGGCGAATTTCTTTGCCAACTCTTACCACGACGCTTTGATCTTGTATTCCCTGGCCATCAACGAGACGTTACACGAGAATGGAGACGTCCGTGACGGACTGGCATTACGAGAGAAAATGTGGAACCGTACGTTTCAAGGTAAAGCATTCAATGCAGATTCAATTCAAACATCTAGGCATTACACTCAATTTGAGCACCGGCTTATGAGAAAACAAATCCTCACGCAGATTGTCAAAGTGTTTATCTAAAAAGATAAAAATAAAACTTCTCTTCTCGTGTTTGTACGCAGTTGTGTTTTTATTTGGGCTCCGTTTGCTATCAAGGTTGTGACATTTGGGCATACAGCAAAGCCATTGCAGTAATGAAACGTGAAATTAAATTTGCCGCGGTTGGGGGGGGGGGTGGTGAATCTTAGATGTATAACTGAACATCACCGTTCGGCATCATTATTCGGCGATTCAGTGGTGGTGGGCGGTACGACAACCCTCCACACCCCAATCCAGCACCTCAAAACCATAGAGACTTCGCGATGAACATCGCAGTGACGGTAGACCTAAATTGACATAACGGTTACAGGTGAATTCAAATTAAAGCAACATCAAATTTTTTAATACAATCGATTCGACGTACCTTGGGAAAAAATAATGGCGTTGCATTTAGGGGATGTTTTTTGTTTTCTTTTTAATAATAACAAGACGGGTCATTTATTTATTTATTTATTTATTTTATTCTATGGTCCCTTAGGCATATCGGGTGAGGTTGGAATTACAGCCAATGGGGACAGAGCTGCTGTTTTCTCACTATGGGACATGACTGACTTGAAGAACGGTGTATTTGAGGTAAACATTGTCAGTGAGAACAAGTGCCGGGTTTGTAATAAATGTCGGCGAGAGTTAAGTTTTGCACTGATAAGGGTTAATCTGAAAGCTCTTAGTCGAATCTTTACCATGTTTCTCACTGAGGTTTTACCCTTTTCTATGGTTTTTCATGTGGTGTATTTATTAAAGGTAAAATACAGGATTGGGATTCATCCATAAACAAAAAAATCTATTAGTATCATTCCGAAAGCTTACTGATTATGAAGTTTATACTAGTCTTCAAAAAGATCAATCTGTAAAATCTCAAAGTGCCGAAAATCGGGTCGAGCTAACTCGACAAAACGTCAGTCTGGAGACAACGCTCTTAAATCAGAACACACACACACACACAGAAGAAGTTGCGGAAGGTAAGAGGAAAACTCAAGAAAGATGAGTTGTTGTTTGTTTTGTTTTTTTATTTATTTAGCAATGCTGACATTCGGAACGACGGCATCGGTCCCGGCAAGGAAATCCGGTTATTTTTCTGTAACCTCGCAAGTATTATTATGCTCCCCGTGGTTTAGGCGATTTTTACGAGATTACAGATTCGCTGAGATATTTATCAGGGCTTCCATTTCTTTTGTTTTTCTTCTTCTTTTTGTCGGGATAGGTAAAGAGCAATCACGCACACCTTTTTGAGTGGACGCATGGCCTTGCCGTAAAATTGAAACATGTATTAATCATTGCAAAGTCACAGTTGGCGAAAGTACGGGAAGTCATCAATGCAAAGCAAAAACAGACAATTACAGTTTGTTGCACAACCGTTGAAAAATAGTGTTCCAATTTGTTAAAATTAAACCAACTTTGGGATGTATTTTCCTTAAATAGAAAGTTTGCAAAAATGTTGAATTTAGTCGCGACTGTCAACAAGGTTTAATGTTTTGCTAACGTTTAATATTTTGCTAACATTAATTGGCCACCCACTGCTGGAATGTACATTAGGCCTAACCCGGTTTGCAACCTTTCTGGCCACCGATTTAAAGAACTTCCATGGTTCCCCGTTTGAATGGTTCCCAGTTGAGAAACCATTGAGTAACACACAATATTATTACCTCACAGTTTTAAGTTGATATAATAGTACTTACTTTGACTGAACACCGAAGCCTCTTTCAATATAGTACGGATATCTGTATCATTAACACCATACTCGACGACACTAACAAACGTTTTTATTCCTGCATCCCGCAAACCTCTTTCAATCGCCTCGCCCGAGATATTAAAAAGACCTCCGCCTGTCAGCAACACAAACGACTTCTAGCCGTAGTGGGAGAACAGTTTCTTCAAGAAAGACACCATGGTACCCGCACTATAAAACAAACACCACTATTGCATTACGCAAAAAATTTTCAATCACCATTTTCAATCTTGATCACGCATCTACGACTGTCGAGTCCTGACGCTCCTCATTGTGTTCCATTTTTTTGTCTTTGCTTGATTTTTATAGGTCGTTGCTGACTACTATGGTTTCTCTGATGAGGTGAGGTTTCGTAGGGAGATTAAATGGCATGGCCTACCCCTCGGCGAGGTTCCCAGGGACACGCCCATTTGTGGATTCTTCAACGAGAATCCCGACTGTCGAGAAGAAGGTATTTTTGTAGAATCGTGGAATAACCACTTAGTGGCATGGCAGTGAAAGGTTTACGGGCAAGAAAACAGTAAACCGTAAAGATCAATAAAAAACAAAACAAGCTGGTTTCTAATGCAAGTTGTCATATAAAAATAGACCGCCTTAGGCGAGAAAATGCCACGAGAATCTATTCTTATTTCGATTTGACAAATCGAAAAAGAATCGATTTCTCTGACATTTATTTCAGTGTGCTGCCCCATATTATTTTCTCGAAAGCTTCACCGCCTGTTATAAAAAGAATCGATTAAAATTCGGTTGCAATTATCTCTTTTTTAATTTGATTGTCCCACACAATTCTTGATTGAATAGTTTATGTATTTATCCTTAATTTGCTAAAACCTTTCTTTTGTTTATGTATTTATTTATATATTTATTCATTTATTTATATATGTAGGCCCCCTATTTATTTATTTTTTATTTATGGATTTATTTGTTTTAGAAAATAACACCGTGCTGCTAGTTTCTGTAATCGCCGGCGTTTGTCTAATGGTGGCCTGTGCAATTATAATGCTTGTGATGTACAGGTAAGCTTCGTAAAAAAATTATCTGTTTTTCATAAGTTTTTTTAACTTTTTTAGACCCCACAACTTTGCTATTTTTGCCTGTAAATGTAGTGAAAACTAGAGACCTTTTAAGACGCTAAAGGGGCAGCAGACATACTTTTTTGGGGGGGTTGGGGGTTGGGGGAGTTAGCATTCCTTGGTGCTGACCCGAGTGCATGACGTCACATGGAAAAACTTTCTCAATTGCCTCCATTATTTAGGACATTTTCATAAAGTTTGAAACACATTTTCTCCCTAAAACAGCGAGTTTGTGAGCATTTAGTATTGCTTTTTTTCGTAGGGCTGGTAAAATACTGAAAATGCGCAAATATCCGACAACAATGGATTTAACTGGTAAGTCTGCTGACACCTGTGTCCTCAAAAGTTTCCCATTGAGTTGACCATTTGCAAGGCCACTCGGAAAACTGGAGACACAATAAAGAAACATGTCGGGGCATTGAAGATTCAGATCGTCGTATAAGTGTGGTTTAATCCTAAAACTCTACAACATTCTATGTTTTTTTACAAGATCAGTTTTTAATACTTTGCAATTACAGAAAGTCGAAGTTGAATGCGGAGCTCATGGACATGTCATGGAAAATCCCATATACAGATTTGACTTTTAACGACGTTTCAAAATCGGTTGGATCTTCCATGCGTTCTCTACCGATGTCAATTGTAAGTTACCACCAAAATATGTTTACGTTAAATGCAGTCTAAAAACATGCAGGTTTTTTCTTGCACTCTTAATCGACAGCTAGAAATTTCGGTATGTGACAACTTGCCTCCACCCCCCCCCCCTTGGGTGGGGGCAGGGGTTTTAAGTGGGGGTGCTCCAACCCGCCCGCCCCTGCCAGTTTTCAGGTAACCAGTAAAACGACAACCTTTGTGTTATAGACCAATCCATTAAGCTCCACCCCTTACGTATTGACCAATCACAGCCTTGGCTACGCCACCGAAAGTCTGACAGTATAATGTCCTATCAGAAAATGTAAACATGCATGCGTGTACTTACAGGGCGCAAGCTCATTCACGCAGTGTGGCATTGAAGCCACGCACATTGTGCTGCCCACGTGTACAGTGGATGTAGCCAATGCTGTGATTGGTCAATATGCTACGGCTACGGCTTGACTGTCACGTAAACAAGCATTGAAGCATGGAATGCCCATAGCAACACACATAGCAACAGCCGTAGCCGCAGCCACAAATAGACCAATCCATTAAGCCCCGCCTTCCATAGCAACTGCCTAGCAACAGCACATGGTGTGATTTTCTTGCTACGATCGCTGTGGTAGTTCGGTTGCGGC
Source organism: Marthasterias glacialis (assembly GCA_911728455.2). Lineage (NCBI taxonomy): Eukaryota > Metazoa > Echinodermata > Asteroidea > Forcipulatida > Asteriidae > Marthasterias > Marthasterias glacialis. The sequence continues at coordinate 3,776,357 of OU452238.1, forward strand.
CACACATTTGTATCGGGTATGAACACGTACTTGGTTTTCGTGAATGTATGGATTTAGTTTCGCGGCCTTCTGAGCAGTGTCTTGAGTTAAAGGAACAATGCAGGCAGGCGAACACCGTTAAATCACTTTTACACGACTGTACCAGGGCCACTGCTGTGGGATTTGCACCACCAGAAATACGAAAAATTTAAAACAAAAACAAAAGTTAGTATACAGTTGTGTGTGCCGTTGTGTGTCAGAACAATGGCGGCGGTTTGTTTACTTTTCTAATTGGGTTTTAACGTATCGAACTTTTGTCGGACTTTCAGAGGCGTTGTCAAGGCTGTGATTGGCCAATTATACATTAGTAGAATGGGATTAATTGATCAGACTATTGTTCTACGAGGATTTATATCATTATAGTTGTCCAATGTGCTTGACGAATATGAGTCTTAACCATAATTGACTTCTCTTCGCCCAGGAGTATAAACTGGATACCGTTTGGAGCAGTTTCAATACAAAACAAATTAAAGAAATAATACAAATTAAAGAAATAATAAATCCGAATTCCAGTTTTACATTGGCAGCTTTTGTGCAATCTATACCAAAAGTGCAACTTCTGACAATTTTTGACAAGTTTTTGGTTTGTTTGTTTTCGTCTAATTCAGGCTAGTTCAATGACAGACGTAAACAATAAGAAGCAGATATTCACCAAAGTTGCCCAATACGAGGTAAAGAAAATCTGTATTTTCGTATCAAACTTTTACACTTTTTTATATTCATTACTTTCACCCCTCTTATTACTGTGTAGATGTTTTTTGTCCTCGTATTAAATCTGACTAATCTTTGTGTGCCACTGATTCTTTGAATGATGGTGTTTTTCTCTCTCCTTTTATTTTTAACCACACAAAAACTCAACGACTTACCAGACGGGGATTCGTACCCATACAGATGTGTGTTAACACTACAATTCAAATCCCGAACTGGCCGCTCTCCGTCTGGGCTTGCGCTCTCCGTCGGGACTTACGCAGTAGCAAACCCAAAATTATGAATTGTTCAGGGCAATAGGTAAAAAGAAAAATGTCTCCCGAGTTTAAATAGCAATCAAATGTCTTCATTGTAAAACAAAATACATCCCACCTCCTCGATGTCAGAGCCCTTCACTGTAAAAAATTGGAGGGGGTTCACCCCACGATTGACAATACTATCCCGACACAGGAAAATAAAGTTCAACATTCTTTTACTCTCATTATCTATATTTCTGTTCTGTCTTGTTGAAAATCAGAGTCGAGTTGTCGCTCTTAAACCATTGAATGCTACCCTGGAGCTGACGAAAGGCGTCTTCAAAGAATTCAGAAGTGTAAGCCACCTTTCATTGCTTGGTGGGAACACATTTGTCTACCAGGCTCTTCATACTTTCTTGTAGACACTTATTTTTTACGTGTTCCAAAATTATTACCGTAAAATGTACGACCTTTTGAAAAAGCTTTTAAAAAATTGTCCGTAAATTTTACGGTAATTAATTGGAACGTGTGCTACTATACTAGGTATAATCACCGTAGAATTACTGGAAAATTAGGCGTAATAAATAATTTGCCTATGACTACCGCCTGAAGTTTCGATCTCTTCTTAGCAGTTGTGAAAAGAAGCTGGTGTGGTGTTACGAACAGTATATACTCCGCTCGTCCTCATGTGGTTTTGAGACTTTTTATTTTCTTCTTCATAGTTGAGACGTCTTGAACATGGCAACATCGTCCGATTTGTTGGCGTGTGCGTGGATGGACCCGGTGTGAACAAACACTTGCTGGTGACGGAGTACTGCCCGAAGGGAAGTCTGCAGGTAAATGGTATAATAGACCAATCCATTCAGCCCCGCCCCTTACGAGTTGACCAATCACAGCCTTGGCTACGCCACCGAATGTACAACAAAAGTCCGACACAATAAAATCATGTCGACCTTACGCTATGACATCATTTGAGTAGGGCGCCCTCGGCTAGATGTCAAAAGAAGAAAGATCATTGGCTGATCCTGTGCGCCGCGCGTACATAAAAAACTGCGTTTTCCATTGTTTCATCATCGTTCTCCTCTAAGATGGCAGCCAGATGACGTCAATTCATGATGAGGCATATTAATGGCGATCAGTGATGAGGTCTCTTAGCAAATGTAAATATGCGTGTGCGTACTTATAGCGCACACGCTCATGTCGCGCAGTGTGGCATTGAAGAGACACACACATTTTGCGGAAGATGGGGAACTCAGACTGAATTGGGAAATCCCTCTGGATGCCATTTCAGCAAAGAAATCTTTTGATGCAGCAGACAATGACCATTTGCGAACATTCACTTACTGAAATGGCGCCCATGCGTATTTCACGTTCCAACAATTATAGATGAAGCTCCATTTCCCCACCTTGCGCCTTCAGCGCTGTATAATCTTTGGTCAGCACCAGGCTGGTCAATCACTTTGCAGGTGAAACATGGATATATTTTTTGGAAAGATAATGAATGTAACAATTTTATACGTAGGATATTCTTGAAAACGAATGTTTGAAGTTGGACTGGGACTTCAAGAGTTCCCTGCTGATTGACGTCATCAAGGTAAAAGGTCATTTCTGTGTCCTTATTTCTGCAGTGATGGTTATTTGAAGACGGTCCCTTTTCAATTCAGCTCAATGTTTACCAGCGTAGATCTGTGTTGAAAAGCTGGGAATTTTCTCGTTTATTTTTTCTTTCAAATTTTGAGTACAATACGAAAATAATGTGAAATAGGAAATTAAGTAAGTACATGTAGTAAGTACATCATTGGTTATTAAAGGGAAATTTCTGGATTTTGTAAGCGACGAACGAGCAACACATGGACAAAGCTATCCTGTTGGTACGTCATTACGTCACATGCATGCGTATCTTCTGCATGCCCAAAGTACTCGCTACTTCCGGCTCCAAAGCTGACATATTATGTTTGTATGTAGTTTTACGAAAAATCAACCATTTTGTCATTTAAAAACATTTCTTGTGACAGACACTTTTAATTCTGAGGACCAATAGTCTTTTAAGAACGTTTGAAAAATCCAAGTCATTTAGTTAAACTTTTCGTGCATAAATCATCAAAGAAAAACTAGCTCAATGCAACTCCTGTGTGGGCTTTTGGTAATCAATGGAGTCAGTTTGTGTGAAGTAGCTCACACTGGAATGACGTCACACTTACGAAGAGGATAATGGTTGCATGCAGGGAATTTGGGTCCGCTTTAGGTGCTCAGTGAAATTAATGAAGGTGGAGACCCGCTTGGCTGCATTCTCATCCTTTCTTGGTTAATATCTTTGAGTCCGCATTTTTAGCAATATTTATGTTTTTTCTCCTTTACCTCTTGAGTTGGCAGCTAGTGGTGCATGGGAGCACTTCTATCTTGATATTCCATGTTGGTTGAAGAAAACACTAAGCTTGGCTTTTAAATCAGCTCTTATTAGGAAGTTTTGTAGAGTTGATAAAGGGAGATTCGCATGCTAATGAACCATATAAACAAGGAGCCAGACACACTCTTTACGTACCTTTTGGTAGTAGCCCATCTTTGTAAACGCCAAAGATGATTTTTTTTTGTCTGACTACCGTTAGTAAAAAAGAATTGTGATTTGAAATTGTCTCTCTCGAGTTCAAAATGAAGTTTTCGCACGTACACAGGGCCTGCATTTTCTTCATCACCGGAACGAAATCGGGGGAGTCCACGGCAGAATGCGCTCTTCTAACTGCGTGGTAGATTCTCGTTTCGTCGTCAAACTGTCTGACTTCGGCCTGCACGACGGGCACCGGGATCGTCCATCCGAACACAGTGGAGAACAGATTGAATTAAAAAGTAATTAATGCTAGTTCAACCCTCAGGCGGCAGATCCTGCATCAAAACTCCAACTCTATTTTAATCCAAACAAGACTTCATTTTATAGACCTTTTACTAAAGAGCGGCCATTTTGGTTTAGTTTTTCCCATTTCAATGTTTGTCACCAAAAAGAGGCTAGTTCACCCCTCAGGCGGCAGATCCTGCATCAAAACTCCAATTCTATTTTAATCCGAACAAGACTTCATTTTATAGACCTTTTACCACAGAGCGGCCATCTTGGTTTAGTTTTTCCCATTTCAATGTTTGTCACCAAAAAGAGGCTGTGTCCGAATTAATGGCTTCGCAGAGGCTTATGGCAAGATCGCTGAAGATCATTCAACGTTTTCACTTCAAACAAAAACCACAACCCAAGTCGCTTGATTCGTACACGGTCTGCAAGTTGAAGTGCGATAATAGTCAGAGCCTTATTTTGCATACTGAAAATCAGTGTGTTCATCATTGCTATTGCTATAGGGATTATGACCAAGATGATGGCCGCCAGCATGATAAAGGTCTACAGATAATTTATTATTTATTGACTTGCATTAGATTCATTGTGATTGAAATGCTCATAAGGATTATTTATTAGACATTCCAAATCCCACAGTGAAAGATTGTTTTTCACGGACACCGTATTTACATGGGAACCTACGACCTTCAGCATTTAAGAGCACAGTCGTCTGAATCGCCACAGCAAAGAGGTGGAGCACCCGGTGTAGAACAAAAACTTCGATTCCAAATTAACACGTTTTTCCACAATCATTTTGACTCGACAAAAAATGTTGTGACACTTTTACATGCACAGGGAAGCTGTGGAAGTCTCCTGAGCAGCTGAGGAGCCCCGATGAAATGCCGACGGCAGAGGGCGACATTTATGCCGTGGGCATCATCATGCAAGAGGTTATCACGAGGGAGGAACCGTTCTACACCGAGAGGAATATAAACAATATGGATATCAAAGGTGAAACACAAACAACTGGGCTCGAACACTAGAGGGCGTGTCTTGGTTTGGGGGATTTTGCTTCGGGCGGGGTTGGGGGTTGTGGTAAACCCAAAGCAATATAACGTTAACCATTGCGAAAGATCAGTGTAGATCGGTTTGCGAGTTATGTTCATTGCAATATAAATGGAGGATGAGGTTTAATTTACTTGAATAACTTTGGCCTATAAATAAAAGAGACATAAAATACATTATTTTATTCTTTTTCAGATATTCTTGAGAAGGTGAAGTGTAACTCTAATCAGCCGTTTCGACCCGTTGTGCCAACTGACGCTTGTATGCCTGAAATGCACAGCATCATGGCAAGGTGTTGGAATGAGAATCCTGACGAGCGCCCGAGCGTAAAAGAACTGTTGGCCAGCATGAAAAAAATATGCAAGTACGTTCGCTTTCATTAACTTAAATTACGTAGTCTATACTCAAGGCGCCGGTACATCTAGCTCGATAAAGGGTTTGGTTTCTCCTCACTTCGTCGTCTTGTTTTGTGCTCCTTTTCGGCATTGGTCTTTTTACTATTAAAGGGCTATTACAAATGAAAAATGTAAAGAAAGTAAGAAGATTGTTGGTGTAAATCAGAGCTCAATTACAAATTACACGGGGTTCTAAATTACAAATCACACGGGGTTCTAATTACGGTTTGAACCAAGCTCTCTCTGTGTGTGGGTGTGTGTGTGTGTGTGTGTGTGTGTGTGTGTGTGTGTGTGTGTTTGTGTGTGTGTGTGTGTGTGTGTAATTGTGTGGGTTTGTGTGTAAAGTCAGCGTGGTTTGTGGATGATGTTGCACAACTTAATGTGGAACGTTTGATTTGGTTTAAATGTCACAACAGGGGGGTGTTAGGGGGCATCATGGACAACCTGTTGACACGGATGGAGAACTACGCCAGCAATCTGGAGGACCTCGTGGATGAAAGAACCTCTGCTTTCCTTGAGGAGAAGAAGCGGGCAGAGACTCTCCTATACGAGGTCTTACCTAAGTGAGTTTATGTATTACACTTTAAGAGTTGTTACTATTAGGAACTGTAGCCTTCGGCCACGTTGGGATATATCCGCTGCCAATAAAAATAGTGCGCCACCAAGTGTCTGTCAGGGGAAAGCAATGTTTCAAAGTGCAACTCGGCGAATCGTCTACATAGGGCGACTTGCATACGAAGTTTGCGAAACAGCAAAGTTAAGCTCAGTAAATGTTTCTTGGGCGTGTGAGGAACACAATTTGTTTTCACATGTGGGATGCTAAGCGCAAAACGCAACTTTCCATGAGTAATGTGGCTACATGTAACGATTGCTTTCTTCGGCAACTAATTATTTGGGGTAAATCTTCGTGCACGATTTTTAAAGAGTCGCCAACGCGGAGCCGTCTTTTAGACAAGGCTGTACTCATCTGTCTTAACCGACCCGCCCTGCTTCTGTTGTTGTTTTCGCCCAATTAAGATTTTACTTCTTATGTTTCAACAGACGTGTGGTATTAGGAGGTATCATGGTTAATCTGTCACCTGTATTCCGTTAGGATTTTTGTTAGATATTTTCAATATAATTTTGGTCCCTTAATGCCAGATCTGTTGCCGACCAACTGAAAGTGGGATCAGTAGTCCAGCCTGAGGCTTATGGAAATGTGACAATCTTCTTCAGTGACATCGTCGGCTTCACGGAGTTGTCATCAGGCAGCACTCCAATGCAGGTAAGTACTTTGTGTCCTGAGAAAAAAACTCCTGCCAAGTTGCTACAGGCAATTGGTTGACTACTACGCATGGCTTATGGCATGGCGCTTTGCCTGTTGGGGACTTGTAATTTTAAGGCCAAGCAGTAATGTCATCGCATGTAGACCATGTGACTAGCTGTGACATCACATATTTACAACAAAGTCACAGAGCCTGGACTTCCTGCAGGCACAATTTGTACACACCTTCAATGGAAGAAAACATTAAATCTAATGTTTTGTGGAGATTGCACTGTTTGATTTTTCTCAACTTTTGATATGAAGAAAGGGGGGCACATATCAAAACTTGTACAGCTGTTACTTTTATAACTTTTGAATTTATGTGGAAGTTACGACACAAAATATACAATTTCCCATATGACTAGTGTAGTATCTTGCCTACCATAAATGCACTGGAATGTACAGGGTCATTCTTTTTATTTGTAAACAAAGGTTACATGGTCTAAAAAATTGAAATTTATTTCGACAACCTAACAGACACAGGGAATTGTTGTGGGGTTTTTGTTGCATATTCATGCACTTCCAAAGTTCCAATGACCTCAAGTGGCGTCATCTGCTAATGATGTTTTGCTTTTTTTAACAAGGTCGTAGCCTTGCTCAATGACTTGTACACGTGCTTCGATGGGATCATTGGCAACTTCGATGTTTACAAGGTGAGTAATAATAACATGAAATATCCTACAGAAAAGCAACTTACTTATTTAGAAAACATTCCTGCATCCTGTTCTTGGTTTTCTGATTTTAGTTATAAAGTATCGGACAAGTAGACATCACTGAAACACATCATTTTCTAAGAAGATTTGTGGTTGAGTCCGACCCCGCTTGCTTTGAAAGGCTACAAACGAGCAAGCATTTGTTACGTTTGCTGTAAGCGATGCGAGCATATTTTTTCAAATTAATTTATTGATTTATTATTTGTGAAGAATTTGACTAACACAATGGGAGTTTTGGGAACAATAGGTGGCAGCAGACGTACCAGGTAAATTGTAGATATGAGCATGCACACATTTTCCGAGAACAATGGATGCACTTGGTAAGTCTGCTGCCACCTAGCGTCCTCAAAAGTCTCCCATTATCTATATTTTTGACCTGCTGTAGTCCACGGTTAGATACTTGGGTTTGATTGGACAATGATCAATCGATTTCCATGATAGCTCGATCCGTAAAAGTTAAGTGCGAATTCAACAAACTTTTTTTCACATTAAAGCGCACCATGTTGTTTCCTTCATAACGATTCCCGAAAGGATTTCGAAGGTTCGATTAATATGAATGAGAAATGCATGTAAGCAAGAATTGTACACAAAGAGTGATTGCATGATAATATAATCTAACACAGGTTGAGACTATAGGAGATGCGTATATGGTTGTCTCGGGTCTACCCATCCGCAACGGCAATGCGCACGCGCGGGAGATTGGCAACATGGCGCTCGCCTTACTGGATGCAGTGGGCACGTTTAAAATCAGGCACAGGCCGGAGTGGAAGCTTCGACTCAGGGCAGGGGTGCACTCTGGCAAGTATATCATTCCAGTGTCACATAATGAAACATTTTTTTGTTTTTTTATTTTGCACAAAAAAGTTACTACTTTGAAACAGTTGGGATTCAAACCAACGACCATAGACATTCTAGACCAGATGTCTGAACTTCTTAACCCTTGTGCTCGCCTTGTGATGAAAGGCCTGATAATAATAACAACAATAATAATCGGTTCTTATATAGCGCATTTCACAATAACGTCTCAATGCGCTTTACATTAGTGCCCTGGTCATTGGGCCAATAACATTCCTGTAATCTTTCTCAGCTCCCTGGGGAGTATACAGCCCCGAGCTGCCGTGGCGCTCCGAAGGCTTTTTTCAAACTCAATATCAACCTCTACCCTCGCAGGTACCCATTTATACCCCTGGGTGAAGAGAAGCAATTATAGTAAAGCATCTTAATCAAGGATACAAGTGTCATTACCGGGATTCGAACCCACACCCCGATGACTTAACAGCCAGAACTTGAGTCCATGACATGATACTAGAGACCAGGCGAGACACCGGACTAGACCAACTGGTTCAGTGGTCAAGCAGTTATAGAATGCGGGAGGTCGATGATTCGAATCTCACCTGTGGTGGCTGTGGGGCTCATAAAAGCAGTAAACTAATGATATTTGTCGGGTATAACCACAAATAATATAGCATTGTTCGTTATTACTCTGATACAGTTATTACACCAAGTCAAATTCTAAATTTATTTGTATAGGAGCTTGCGTAGCTGGAGTGGTTGGTCTTAAAATGCCCAGATACTGTCTGTTTGGTGATACCGTGAACACAGCATCAAGGATGGAGTCCAACGGAGAAGGTAGACCCCTAAGGGCCAAGTCATTTGAGAAAACGTTGTGTGTGTAACTGAGTTGTGTGCAGTGATGTGTAGACGACGTACGAGTGGGTGACTGTACCACGTATGGTAGTACAATAAATGCGGCATGATGTGGTTTCGTGCTTTTAAGGGAAGTGAAGTGGTCAAAACTTCAAAACTTCGTAAAAAATCATGTAAAAAAAGTGCCCTCAAGAATAAATTTTGTTCAAAGTCAATGATGGATTTTATTTAGAACTGGAAGAAAAATAAAGAAAATGCCTTTTTCTGCGATAACACGGAAAAGTAAAAAAAATATCAGATCGATTTCAAAGGCTTTTCGCACTTCACGCAAAAGCCAAAAACTTTTTCGCTGGGCTTCGCTGCGAAACAGCAATAGCAATAGCCCTATGCTAGCTTATGGCTTACATTTATGGCTTATGGCTACAGCTTATGGCTATGGCTACAGCTTATGGCTATGGCTGCGGCTTATGGCTACGGCTATGGCTTACGGCTACGGCTTATGGCTACGGCTTATGGCTACGGCTTATGGCTATGGCTTACGGCTACGGCTTACGGCTATGGCTTATGGCTACGGCTTATGGCTACGGCTTATGGCTACGGCTTATGGCTACGGCTTACGGCTATGGCTTATGGCTACGGCTTACGGCTACGGCTTATGGCTACGGCTTATGGCTACGGCTTATGGCTACGGCTTACGGCTATGGCTTATGGCTATGGCTCATGGCTATGGCTTATGGCTATGGCTTACGGCTATGGCTTATGGCTATGGCTTACGGCTATGGCTTATGGCTACGGCTTACGGCTATGGCTTATGGCTACGACTTATGGCTATGGCTTACGGCTACGGCTTATGGCTACGGCTTATGGCTACGGCTTATGGCTACGGCTATGGCTTATGGCTTATGGCTACGGCTTATGGCTACGGCTTATGGCTACGGCTTATGGCTACGGCTTATGGCTACGGCTTACGGCTATGGCTTATGGCTACGGCTTATGGCTACGGCTTATGGCTACGGCTTATGGCTATGGCTTATAATTTATGGCTTACAGCCATAGCCGTAGCCATAGCAGTTGCTAAAAATAACCAGAGCTTTCATACCAAATTTGTTTAAAATTTAAAAAAAGTGTCCCTTTTAAGTTGAAACTTTAATCTTTATGAAGCAATTTTGCATATTATTGACAAGTTTTTGAACTTCCGGTTCAAGTCGTAAGACATGGTTATGAACAATTATTCAATACCTGATGATGTCATGACCATGTAACATGACTTTGCTACAAATATTTTCAATGAAATTCTACTGAAGAAGCTACAATAAAACAAACAATAAAATCAAAAAGATTTGACAGCTTTTTGCGTTTCGCGGAAAAGCTCCATCCCCCCCAAAAAAACTTTAACGAAAACAAGAGCTGTTTCGCTGGGCTTCGCTGCAAAACAGCTTAACCTTCGCAGCATCCGCGAGACAAAAAATAATCCAATTGTTACCAAATATGGTCATAATTTTTTTTTAATGGGCCAATAAGGCCAAGATTCCATGTAATCCTCACCCCTGGTATACCCCACAAGCCTGTAGACTCCCATTGGCCAGACCCTAACCACTGCAGAGTAAGGAGTGTTGAAAGACAGCAGCCACCTGTCTCAGTGTAGTAATTGATTGGCCTTGTGGCTAAGGATCCTTGGCACAAGGCAGTATGCAATTTGTGAAAACAACTTGTGCGGCACGTGGATCTTAAATAACACAAGTGTAAGTCTTGACTAGCACTCCAATTCACCCCCACAGTGATTTTATAATGGCTTTGGGCTTGCAGGGTGGGTTATTGACCTTAAAGACAGAGTGGACGAAATTTTAACCTCCTGGATCCAGCGAAGTTGTTGATTAATGTGGTTGCTGCGAGGGTTTAAACAAAAAATCAGAACAATTTCAAAGGCTGCTAGCGCTTTGCAGAAAAGCCAAATAGGTTGGTTGAATCTGTTTTGGATATTGCGGTATTGAGTTTAAGAAAGCTTCTCGCTACAGTTCAGGTCAATTGCGCCTTCTCTCGAATTAAAACGACTAATGATTTCCATTTTCTATTCTTGTCTGTCTTTCTTTCTACTCAGCTCTCAAGATTCATATAAGTAGTTCTACTGCTAAGATTCTTGATGAATTTAACGAGTTTCTAATCCAGGAACGTGGGGAAATTGAAATGAAGGTAAGGTTATGGCAGAAAGTTCAGCTTTAAATCAGCAAGAATTCGGCAGGATTCATCAATAAATTATCTCAGCCCAAAAGGATGCACCCTAGTAAATGGTGACTGAATCGGCGCGTCAAGCCTCGTAAATGATTTGCCTCAAAATTGTCTGTAAATGACAGATTTGAGGGTCAATACTTTCAGGGGTTGTTGAAATAGAGTCCAATATTTTATCTTTGGATTATTAAATCTCAGTTTCGGGTGGTTTGATAAATTGGTCCTATTTTGCTCACAAGTGTAGGACCCCTTTCCCAAGATGGCAGCTTTTCTGTTTGGAAATAAACCCTCCTGTGACGTTTTTCTATTCTTTGTGGAGGGCGTTGTTCTGGGGGACCCTGGACAGTCCCCATAAAAAAGAAAAGAAAACTGCACATTTGTGTTTTATTTCAAAAGACTGAGAGACTTCTAACTAAATTGGGGGCATTTTGAATATTTATCATTTGGCGTTGGTTGAATGGGACTTTTAGCTAGCAGGGTGCATCCCAAGACACTTTGCATTGGCTGAGGTCAAACAATGGAAACGTGTGTGGGTGTGTACCCAAGCATAGACAGGTTTCCAGTCCGTACATCGTTATCTTCTGAATGTGTATATAGGGACCGACAGTACCAATATGGCGCTTTTGATTGGCCCTCGATTGCGCGGGCGCAGTAATAATTTTTCTAGTTTTAGAGATGATGTTTGTGATGTGTCCATGTTGTTGTTTGACACTAGCACACGTGTGTATCGTAACCCATCACCACAACCTAGTGAACCAACCTTCAACATCAAAATTCAAGCCAACTTTAGAAGATCATCTTAACTAACATTAGTCTGCACGTTGGGGGGATTCTGAGATTCTGTGTCCGCCATGTTTTGTGTAAAGGCTGCATTGCATTATGGGATTACGTAGACCTGTATTCTAATTCTAACAAGCATTTACATGACAAAAATCTGCCAGGTATATTCTAATTTTCATCCCTGTACAACCAGAAAGAAAACGATGTTGGGACCGGGAACCAGTCTAACCCAAGCACTGCTCTCAGCCAATGATAGGTCTTCCTTTAAACTCAATGAGGGAGCTGTTTGAGCTTTGGGGTCTGTCCTATAAAATATGCTGCAACGGAACTCCTTGCATTAAAGATTCTAGGTCCGTTTTTCGGATAATATGACCCAAAAACGTAGATTAAAATTTTAAATGGCTGTTTTTTTATACATTCGGGAAAGTTATAACCTTTCATTTAATGTATTGCACACACAAAAATCGCCCATGAGTGGCAGTTAATTAAAAAAATTAAAATGACATATTGTCGGCGGCCTGACATTATCTTACGTCCACAAGCCATGTACAAACAATTTTGCATGTTACATGTATTTTTTGCATTGTCAGTGCGTGTGCAAATATTTTTGTATCGTGCAAACATTTCTTCTTTTACAGCTGTCCCTTACCCGGCATCATAATCTTGTGACTTTTGTTTCTATGTTTTGTTTTCTTTTCCTCAGGGCAAAGGGAAGCAGAGGACGTTCTGGTTGGTTGGACGGAATAGTTGAGATATCAAAATATAAAGAGGCACTGTCAAAACAATAAGCGAAATGAGTTGTCACAGAGGAGTAATTACAGTGATGCTCAAGGCACAATGTTTAATTAATTGATGTTATAATTAATGCATTGGAAATAAAGGACAATGAACAGAAAACACAATAAAGGGTAGCCTACAATTTTGCATCCAACACGTTAGCAGTTTTTTTTTTCAATGGCTTAATTTTTTCTGTAAGTACCTAAAACCACCTGAAGTGTTTCAACATGTGAATGGACATACAGACTTATACTGAAAATAATTAAAGTTGACTTATTTGATGATTACAAACAAACAAAATTAATCACCCTGAAACTTTCATAAAAAAATGAATGAAAATAGTTACCTACTCTCTATTTGGAAGAGTGAAAATGTCACTCTCTCGCCCGAGTGGTGTCAGTTTGGCTCTTTTGAGAGTGAAACTCGTTGTGCGCCTTTTTGAGTGAAGTTGGAGCGAACTTCACTGACTTATAATCCCAGTTGAAAATCCCCGTCTGTCACACTAAAAAGAGTTTCCCGCCATATGGCTGTTTGCAAGAGTAGAATGGCGGACAAAACGAGTTGTTTACACTCTTCTACATTTAGAGAATTTCCCGTCCATTTTGTGTCTTCTTTTTTTTACGAAATTTGAGATTACTTGGAAAAAATTACAATCAACTCAAAGTATTTTCAATATAAGCTTGCATGTCCATTCACTTGGTTTCTGGTACTAATAACAAGTTCTGGCCATAGGAAAAAACTGCTAACGAGGTGGGAGATAAGTGGACCATTTAATTGTGTTTCCTGTCAATGTTAATGCTGGTTTTTATCCTGTACTGTTGTGTATAGTAACCACTCACTGCTTTCAATGGGAAACTTTTGAGGACGCTAGGTGGCAGCAGACTTACCTGGTCAATCCATTGTTCTCGGGAACTACGTAAACAATGACAATTTACCTGGTAAGTCTGCTGCCACCTATCGTTGCAAAGTTTCCCACTGAGTTTACGGGAAGGCCTCAAAGATATGCTGACTAAACTCTGTTAAAATGAACAAAATGAACTTGTCATTCAGGCCTAACAATTTGTCATATGGATGCTTGGGATTTGTTCCATGTTTAAGTTATCTCGTATTTATTTATTTATTTATTTATTTATTTATATTTCAAGGCTGAACTGTTAAAATCTACACTTTACACCATATTCGATTATTTTTCATTTGATTTAAATAGGTACAGATCAAAAATTATCAGGAGTTACAATGTAACTTTTATAATACCAATTCACCTCAGCTCTATAGTTAAAGGTAAAATATAGGAATGGTAAAGCTGATAATGCAGTGTTTTTACTTTGTGTGATTCAATATATACATGGAAAAAGGGGAAATTTTGGGCTCAATCCGTCATCTGAGCCTCGAGAAAATAGTGAAAAACCATGCACACTTTTCAGCATGTAAAAGACATTGGCTCTAATTTCGATTGTTACAATCAAAATCAAAATGGGGGTCTTCAAATTCTTTTTTTTTTCACGACATTGACAGTATTTCAGACAGAAATATTTCTATGGAAGATTGGTACTGGTATGAACTTCATAAACATTAAGCTTTCAGACTGATACTAATAAAAATAAATTGATGACAACCAATCCTGTATTCTACCTTTAAATTGCATCTCATTTTGTAACGAATTGTCATTGGATGAGCTAATCAAGTGCGCCGCATAACCTTGTAACTATGGAGCCTCATAATTATCACACCTCGACACACCTGTTATAAAGATAATGAACGCTTTTAGATGCCCGCTTGGCGTATATTATTATGTTTTAAATTTGCACAGTCAGTGTTTAGAGTTTGTGTACGAAACTTTAAAGGGACACGTTGCCTTCAAATCTCTTAAAACTTTGCTGTTTGGAATTGTTCATGCAATAAAACACCTACAGTGTGTTGTAATAAGTGAGCAGTGATTAAAAAAACATAAATTTACCTCTCGGCAATTAGACAAGAAGCGGAACCACACTCTGCACAAAAACATACGGTCCGCCATTTTGTGGAATAAAACATTTGGTTCTAAAAACACAAAATGGCAGACCGTGTTCTGTCAGGAAATTAAACTAAAAACCACCTTTCAAGGGCCATTTATGTGAATCATTATATCCTACTTTTGAAATATCTTTCCAACCATATTCATTTCATAACAAACGCTTTGTGTAGCCCAAAAGCGCCCAATTCGAAGGCGATGTGTCCCTTTAATAGATCTGAACGATTTTTGAATGTGAGCGTAAGAGATTTTCCCGCTCGAACCGCTGGAATTAGCCTATTTGAGACATGGTGGACACATTACAAGTAAAATATTTGGATTGGGTAAACTTGTCTGCATACACCCAAACCAAGCAGTGCACTCATACTGTCCGCCACATCTCAAACACTAATGGTAACAATCACGTAAAAACATTCAATGCCGTCTGTTTAGTTTCGAGTAGCGATGAAACTATGCCAGTTTCTTGATGAGATGCACAACCATACTCTCTAAATGTAAAAGAGTGAAAATTTCACTCGCTTGCCAGAGTGGTGTCAATTTGGCTCTTTTGAGAGTGAAACTCACTCTTTACAACCCTTTTGTGAATGAAAGTGGAGTGAATTTCACTCTGAACCTAGTGAAAATACACGTTTTTCACTCTAAAAAGAGTTGCCCGTCATACCACTCTTGCCAGGAGCCATATGGCGGACAAAAAGATTGGTTTCACTCTTTTACATTTAGAGAGTAGTCATCATAGGTACACGTTGTTAAGAAAACACCGTTGAACAACAAAGAAATCCTTTGCAAAACTTGTTTTTAAAAACTTTGGTAGGTTACTTTTTATTCTACGTTGTCAACGCGCTGGATAGTTAATTTCTAAATAATTTATAGTCAGTGGTTTTCAATCTGTGTTCATAACCGAGAAAACAACAACAGCAACAGTAGAAGCAACAGCAACCACCATCATCACAACGACACTAGCAACAGCAGCAACAACAATATAGCAACCAACAACAAACCACAAGCAAAACAAGCACCAAAAAGTGACTTTACACAGAAAAAGTACCTTACAACCTGCACAATAATAAAAATTGTAACTATGTTTATTATTATTATTATTTTATTATTGTTTGATTCGACCAAAACAACATAAAATGTATAAAGAACAAAACCATAAAGGAGTATAACAACAGAACCAAATTAAAGTTAAACAGCACAGCAACCGAAAAGAAGTTCATTAAAAGTAAAACAGAAAACTAAAACGACAAACTCTAAACGAAACTCAAAAAGGGCCATGGAAAAAGAAGGGAAAAAACATGATGAAACAAATTACTATCGACCCAATTCACCTGACGTCATCATCACAATAGTCTTGGTTACGTCATTTTGAGTATTAATGACCCCGTGTGTTTAGACTTGGTTTTCAAGTCCATGATCGTGGTTTTAGTATCGTCTGACCTTTGATCGATAGGGGCAAATAGCGTTTTGCGTGGCTGATTCAGAACAAAAACATCACCACGATCTCAGACTTGAAATCAAGTCTATAGCGCACTGTTATAGCGAGTTGTGTATAGTGCGCATTTTTATCAATGCGGCATTTACACGCTTACCATTTTTGTATGTGTAATATGACAGTAGCCGCGTGTGACGTCTTTTAAGGGGGTCAATACAATGCGATTTCTTAAAAGTATGATACACCATCGGTTGGATGAGGGCAAAGTCCTCAGTAAATCTCTACCCCCAAAAGGTAGAAACTGAATCTGGGAACATTAATTATAATTGAGAAAAAAGTCAAGAGCATTACCCTTACAGATTGTATTCATTTTCTGTAACCCATTCACAGTAGGAACAAACAAAGTCAAATCATCAGTAGCTAGACATATAGCTTAAAATAACTGTTAACAAATCAAATTCTACTCTATCCTACGTAACTAAACACACACAAAGAAAAAGCAAAGAAAAACTAACCTCCACCCCGTTTGACATCGTTATAAAAGTGGCAACATTATGACACATTGTATTATTTATCTCATTCTATCCGAAGCGTTTGATGTATTCATTTATGAGGAGTATAATTATCTCCATCAGTACCGTAAGTGGATATTTTTCGTTTGGAGGAGGCGGGGGAAATGAAAACAATCGGGGGGCTTTATAATATTTATCAATTCCTTACAAGGTAAATAAGGTGGAAGAGACATCTTTTTATGACAGTTTTTACAACGTTTGTAATTCCCTGGACGCCCCCTGGTCAGTATGTATTTATTATCCGAAGATTTAAAATAAATAAGAACTAGTTGATGCACTGAAATATGCTGTTTGGGGTTGATTCATTGGGTTAGTAACGTTCTTGAACACGCACTGTAATTAACCACTGCAATCATTCTAGACCACGGTGTCATAGTGACCCCACAGTGGGTCAAGTCACAGTGTCATCTTCTTCACAGTGACTCCTTAGTGGGTCAAGTCACAGTGTCATCTTCTTCACAGTGACTCCACGGTGGGTCAAGTCACAGTGTCATCTTCTTCACAGTGACTCCGCAGTGGGTCAAGTCACAGTGTCATCTTCTTCACAGTGACTCCTTAGTGGGTCAAGTCACAGTGTCATCTTCTTCACAGTGACTCCTTAGTGGGTCAAGTCACAGTGTCATCTTCTTCACAGTGACTCCGCAGTGGGTCAAGTCACAGTGTCATCTTCTTCACAGTGACTCCTTAGTGGGTCAAGTCACAGTGTCATCTTCTTCACAGTGACTCCACAGTGGGCCAAGTCACAGTGTCATCTTCTTCACAGTGACTCCTTAGTGGGTCAAGTCACAGTGTCATCTTCTTCACAGTGACTCCACAGTGGGCCAAGTCACAGTGTCATCTTCTTCACAGTGACTCCTTAGTGGGTCAAGTCACAGTGTCATCTTCTTCACAGTGACTCCACAGTGGGTCAAGTCACAGTGTCATCTTCACAGTGACTCCACAGTGGGTCAAGTCACAGTGTCATCTTCTTCACAGTGACTCCTTAGTGGGTCAAGTCACAGTGTCATCTTCTTCACAGTGACTCCACAGTGGGCCAAGTCACAGTGTCATCTTCTTCACAGTGACTCCACAGTGGGTCAAGTCACAGTGTCATCTTCTTCACAGTGACTCCACAGTGGGTCAAGTCACAGTGTCATCTTCACAGTGACTCCACAGTGGGTCAAGTCACAGTGTCATCTTCTTCACAGTGACTCCACAGTGGGTCAAGTCACAGTGTCATCTTCTTCACAGTGACTCCACAGTGGGTCAAGTCACAGTGTCATCTTCTTCACAGTGACTCCGCATTGGGCCAAGTCACAGTGTCATCTTCTTCACAGTGACTCCACGGTGGGTCAAGTCACAGTGTCATCTTCTTCACAGTGACTCCGCATTGGGTCAAGTCACAGTGTCATCTTCTTCACAGTGTGTCAAGTCTTCAAGTCTTCTTCACTGTGGACCCAGTCATCTTTTTCACAGTGTGTACACTGTGTTCTTAAGAGAACACTTTGTGGTGTTTATGTGATTTTTTTTTCAAGGTTGTACTGGCAAACAGGACAAACTTGAACTCCGCCACAGGCCCAAAGTCATCGCTATACTTCCGGTTCTAACACTCTAAAATCTAACTTAGTCAAAACAGCCTTAATTAGCCATTTTATTCCATTTTTGACTAATTTTAGTTAAAATGTGTTATAAAATGACTAATTAACGCTATTTTGACCAAGTTAGTTTTTAGAGTGAAGCTGGCATACGTTTGTGTGTGATTTTACAAAAACACATTTTATCATTCAAAAGCATTCGTATGACAGAAACTTATAATTCAGAGAAGACCTCGAGTCTTTGAAGATCGTATGTAAAAGCCAAGTCCATTAGTTATTAAGCTTTTCTTGCTTAAATCATAAAAGAAAAACTACCTCGATGCAATTCCTATGGGCTTCTGTTCATCGTTGCAACCAGTTTGTGTGAAGTGGGCGTGGCTTATAGTAGAAATACGCCCACTTACCAACAGCATATCCGCGATCGAGCGTTTCTCCCATTTCAATAAAGTTCATAGACTGATTTGAATAAAAGTATTATTTTTGCCACATGATTTTTTTTCTTCGATTTCATTGTTTTCTTTTTTTCTTTATTTTTCTTTTTGAGGGGAGGGGGGAGCTGGAGGGGGGGCGAGGGTTCTGACTAGTCCCACCCCAATATCCTTAGAATTGATAATGCATTTGTGTTTCTAATTGAAGCTGATGTCCTGAGCCGGGAACAATATAACAGTCCATGTATTTACCAATGTTGAGCTTGGGCTTTAATAAGAAGACCGCTGCGAAAACTTTAGGGACACATTGCCTTCAAATCTCTTAAAATTTTACTGTTTGAAATTGCTCCTTATCTTTTATAAGAGTTGTTCATACAATAAAACTTCTAAAGTTTAATTAGTGAGTATATAGCAATTCACAAAACATATCTGGAAATACAACCAGTGGACACTCTACACAGAAATAGACGGTCCGCCGTTCTGTGGGGGTTTTGTGTTTGGTTCTACAAAAATGACGGGCCGTGTTCTGTCACGAAATTAAAACGAAAAGCATACAATAAAATATTTCGATGGTTTTTGTGAATCGTTATATTTCATTTTTTTAAATATCTCATTCCAAACATAGCCTATTAATTTCGTAACAAACGCTTTTCATAGCTCAAAAGCGACCCATTCCGAAGGCAACGCGTGCCCCTTTAACTTGAGCTCAGTTCCATTTTATTTGTTTGTGGACGGTATTTGTTCCCGAAGAAAGTGGCAATTTCCTTTTTATTACAATCCTTGATCTGGATCCTTAATTTCTGTGCCACCTTTATAAATGAAAAAGAAAATAAGACAACTATGAAGGCTGTCGAATTATATGCCATTTATGTTGTTTTTGTGGCCCAGTACAGACTCCTGACCTGTATGTAAAACAAGAAGAACTAGGTTTCTGATACGTCCCAGTGCGGATGAATAAACATGTGGATAATTGAATGTAGTTTAAGATATGAGCCGCGCTCAAGCCAGCTTTTGATCAAGGATGTCAATTCGCTTTCCCTCGGCCCCGAGTTACTCGCCCGGAGTCCTTATAGCCCCAGCTCAACATTGGTAAGAAGAGAAACAAGTTCACAGATTTATATATACCTTACATGGTATAAAGATAATGATGGCAGAAAACATTCCTTGAAATATTTCTGCCTGAAATGTGTTTTTTTTTAAACAAGATTCAAAAATAGTTTTCGTCTCAGTGAGACGAAAACTCTGCCAATAAGAATGCGTACAAAAATGCTGAGTGCATTATTTACCGTTCCGTCGCAAACGAAACAACGAAATGAGCTGACATTTTCGCAGGTTGGTTTTATTACAAATATCTTGATTTTTGCAAAAGAATGGAAGCATTTACGTTCAGTTTACCAATGATGATCTTGGGTATGATCCGTGCTCAAGCTAGCCATGATGGCTGTCTTCGCGCTTTCCCTCAACCCCGAGTTATCCGCGCACGGAGTCCTTAAAAGGAGCACCACACTAAACAATCTCCAATATAGCGCACAGTGCAAAACGCTAAATATTAAAAAAATACTTTTAAAATATTTGGAAGTCTCACAGCGTTTTCAAGTAAAAAGAAAAATATTCATGAAGTCCCTAAACTTCCACCCTCTGGTCAATTTGACATGGGTAGTCCCAAGGCCTGTAGAGTTATTTTCCATCCAAATAAAAACACCCCTACACTTGTGTACATTTCAAAACGTCCGAGCATCGATCTTAAAAATTGGTCCTACATCTACGAGCAAATAGGACCATTTTATTTCAGGGCCCGGGTCATCCAATATACCTCAAGTAAGAAGACAACAACTCCCACAGGTCAAATTGTGCAAAGTTTAACACTGTACCCCTTTTAATTGGCCCTCAAATCTTTCTAGTATGGACAGTTTTGAGGGCCTACAAAATATTCATTAGGCCGACGGACTGTTTTCTCCCTTTGGGTGCACCCTTAAGGATTTATTACCTAACTCGTTCCTCGACCGTGAATAAAATATTTTCTCATTTCATCATCCTACCTGCAAGGGAAACATGTTAATTATACAGACCTGTATTGGGGAGCACCGATCTTGAGGCCGAGCCGGGAGTGCCAGAGCCGCGCCACATGAAGAAAGCGAGTCCATGGGGGTAACCGTGTTTAGTACTTTAAGACACGAGCAATTTTACCGTCTCGAAGAAGAACTTCATTGGTTACCTGTACGATTAGAATTTCGTCTGCAGACGTTTTTAGATTTTTGTATAACTTTCCTATCACGGCACCGGGATGCCGTACTTCAATCGAATTGTCCTGATATACATATATATGTATACATACAAACACATAATTATATACACATACATACACATATACGTATACACGCACATACATACATATACCCACATATGCATATATACATACATGTATACATACATATACAGTACATAAATTCTATTATTATTATTTTTTTTTTTTTTTTTTTTTTTTTTTTTTTTTTTTTTTTTTTTTTTTTTTTTTTTTTTTTTTTTTTTTGGCACGTCCTACGGCTTGTGCTTCAAATCGGTAAGTGACTTTCCACACGCCTTCTGCTGTATCACAATGCACGCATGATCGCACAAGCCTAATTGTGCAGTTACCACTCTATTGTATTCTCCTCTCCGCTAGACTGACCATGAGAAAATACATTTATTACCTAACTCGTTCCTCGACCGTGAATAAAATATTTTCTCATTTCATCATCCTACCTGCAAGGGAAACATGTTAATTATACAGACCTGTATTGGGGAGCACCGATCTTGAGGCCGAGCCGGGAGTGGACAACTGTCCCCTTTCTAAGTAAAAGATTAAAGAACGGGCCAGTGAGAATCATATTGTGTGTTCACAATCATTTATTGTTTGCGGAATAAGGGCTCTTCCTTATAACTTCCTTGCAAAATATGAATTAATCCAAAGTAATAGGTAAGTGCTACATACTTGACACTTTTTAAGTTTATTTATCACATTCTCGCAATAATTTAAGCTATTCCAGAATGCGCAAATTTAATTTATTAGATGCTTTAGATAATAATCTAGATACCCAAATTCATAGAGACTCCCAATCTGCTTTGTTCTGAGTCTTCTATGTAGGAGTCTTTGGCTGTTTCTGATCGCCACCGTCCATGTTTCTTAAATAAGCGGTCTGGGACTCCAAAATTGGCGGCTGCTGAGGCTCCACCCGCTCTAAGGCTATGCAGCCCAAAACGTTTAGGATCCAGCCCAACTGAGCTAAGAGCACCTTTTAGTAACTCTAGGCACCTAGAATACGATAACTGACCTCGTTTTAGGACATGTCTGTTTTGGGATTTTAGATGCTGTAAAGGTCTGAACAGGAAACTCTCGTCCGTCTCCTCTGTAAGTTCAGCTGCTTCCATGTATCTGCGTAACATGTTGACAGGACAAGTAGGTGTATTGGTAGCCCCAATAAGTACCCAGGCACCTTGCCTGAAAATGTCTGTTTTACTCTTAGAAATGAAAATATTAGTGTGAGATACATATAATTTTACATCACAACGACGAATATTAATTAACTCATTATGCCTAAGGAAGCCTGCGAAAGATACAAGAGTCATGGCACACAATCTTATGTCTAGTAGGCTGTTAGAATAGCCATATTTGTTTACCAAAGCTTTAAGCATCTCTGGAGTAATCGGGTCCTTCTTGACAATTGGTTTAGCTAGAAGTTTCTTAAGCCCTAGTAATACTGTATGTAAAAAAGAACCACTGCAGGGATTCTTGACGTCTGGTAAACAATCATGTTTCCACTTGATAGAGTAGAATGTTGACTCGATTCTGGAGTAGGGAGCACTGGTTTGGTATAAATAAATTAGATAACGACTGATAGATGACTCGGTAGCCGGAAGGTCGGACTCTTTGTGATCCCTACACCAATATTGCCAATTTGTAAAGACTCTGTTGTACTTAGCTACCGTGTTAGGGGCTCTAGACGCTGACAGAACTTCTCTTAATGTATGGCTGTACTCTTTGTCTTCAACCGTTAATCTGTAAAATACACATTAGCAAAACATTTATGAACAGAGATAATAAATTTAATGTAAGTCATAACTCTGACTCACCAAATTAATGCTGCATTTAGTACGGATCTGTAAACCTTTATCCGTTGACTGTGCTGACATACTATACCGTGTGCTTTATCAAATGTGCCACACGGCAATCACTGTGATCCAACGAAAAGCTTCGTTAATCGTAGTAATATAACCAATGGTTATTAAGTAACCGCGTAGATAGTCATGCGACAACCTCACCCCAGTGGGTAAATCTCTTTTAGCTGCGAACGCCATTCTCTAGCACTTTGGCAGCGCCGATAAACGGAGACAGACAACTCCGCTTCTGAAATCTGTTGAGCCAAAGACGGAATGGTGGTTTCTACCTTGTACAAAAATCCCCTCTGGATTGGTAAATTCCATTGTACTCACTACCAATGAGTTGAAGGAGCTATATTTTGAAAACAGTAAGGGCCAAAAAGGCGCAGAGGACCAGGCTGGAACCACCAAAGTTCCTTGAGCTTTACATGCTTTGAGATGCCTCAGCACGTCTCCGATTAGGTTTATGGGTGGGACTAGCCAGTTATTAACCCCTGACCAATTACTCGCAAAGGCATCTACATTGTTTGTATTGGGGCAGCAGTATTTGGAATTAAATACGGGTAGTTTTGTGTTCAATTCATCTGCAAATCGATCCACATGATGTGGGCCCCATACCCCATCTATGAAGTTGAAAAACGTCATGGAAACTCCCCAATCGTCAAAATCTATAATTCGACTGAGGGCGTCTGCTCTTTGGTTTTCGAGTCTTGGTAGCCACTGTATTAGAAACTTTATGCAATGCTGCTGGCAAGTTTCGAAAATATCCAAGCTCAGTGACTGTAACTCAGGCGCCATGCTGCCCTTCTTGACAATCGAAACAACACCTTTGTTGTCTGTGAAAAATTTTACTGTGTTCCCTCTGATCTTGGTAGCAAAAGCTTGCAAAGTCAAACTGACAGCCTGTAATTCCCTCCAAGTGGAGCTTTTACCTCTTTGTTCTGTTTCTCAAGTAGTCTGGAGTTCCATGCCCCCACATTCAGCCGTCCAAGCTCCGCAGCCAGTGCTGGAAGCATCTGTATAAACAAGAATCTGTGGAACAACATAATCTCGAATATATCTGTTATTACGTTTTAGACACTCAGATTTCCAAAAGAATACTTCTTCTATAATCTTATGGCCACTATCCAGATTATACAACTTGTCCCAGTGAACTCTGCTGTTAATCTCATAATGAAGATACCTAGTCTTAAGCTGAGTTAGTTTACCAAAGACTGGACTAAGTGAGATAATTTTACCTGTAAGCTTTGCCAAACTTCTGGCTGAGACTGTAGGAAGATTTGTCAAGACTTTGGAAATGCATTGTTGCACATTGGCAATTCTTTTATTTGTTATTTGTATGGATCCCTGAGCACCGTCCCAGGTAAGTCCTAACCAGTTTAATGACTGTTTGGGGACCCACTGGGATTTTTCGACGTTGGGTACAAAACCTGCAGCCAGCAAGTCTTGTTTGACTGTTTGTGCTGCTTTAGCGCACAATTCAGCATTACTATGTCTTCCCCATCCGTCGTCAAGAAACAGTACCATGAATATGCCCTTTTCCCGCCAATGTTGTACCAACGGTCGGAGGCATTTGGTAAACACATACGGAGCTGTCGAAAGTCCAAAAGGTAGGACTGAAAAAGAAAAGAACTTCGTCGAATTGTGCATGTCCCAGGAGAAGCTTAGAAACTTGGTGTGCGCGGGAAAAATATCAATATGATGGTATCCGGACTTCAAGTCAAAGGAGAACATGTAGTCCCCAGTTTGGAAGTATGCCAGTGCTTCATTCCAGTCTTCGAATTTTATGTTTTCCTTCCATAGGAAACGGTTAACATATCTGAGATCTAAGATCAATCTTTTCTTGCCAGTACTATTATTAATGGCAACTGACAAGGGATTCACAATGTCTGGGGGTTTAGAACAGAGGAAGATTAATTTCTTTGCTAATAATTCATTTACTGCTTCGTTAACAAAATCTGTATTGTCCAAGGCTGACTTATTATTAGGCAAAACGCACGGAGGTGGGGTGTACAGAAGGGGAAGTTTGTAGCCTTGCTCAATCACATCCAAGGCAAAAAGACTTTCTTTTATACTTCTCCAGAAGCCAATTGCCGAGATAAGTCTACCTTTGACGAGTGGTTGTGCTAGTCCTTGTTCATACTCAAAATAGTTACTTGTTAAACTGAGTTCGTACCCCGTGTCATGGGTAGTTCCCGAGTTTTCCATTGTGTTGTCATCACTGAAAACCGGTGGTAATTCAAATGACGAATCTGGAAAACAATCTGCATGTCGGTACAATATCAGTAATGTAAGCAGCTTTAGCTAAAAATCCCGAACAACGTACTACCAACAGATCAAGAAATTAAGGTACACACATTACCAAGCATTTATGCAGACTCTTCTGTAGCAATTCAGGGATAATTTTGTGCATATCAATGACTGTAAAAATGTGGCTAAAGGAAGAATCCATACCTTCATTGTGAGCTTGTTCTACCGAGGCTGGAGGAGGCTTTAGATGCTGTGCAATGCTTGCGCCAGTGCCCTGCTCTACCACATGAGAAGCAGAGGTCAGTGGGCTTGGCACTGCTGACCCATGACTGACGTGGGTGCTGCCAGCCTTGATACCCAACCGTATATCTATTTGCTGAGAAATTGTTGCGAAAAGAACCAGCCCCAGAATCAGGATTAGCTGGGGACTCATGTCTTGAGGTTGTACTGCGTTGTCGTTTATTAACCTGGTTCCGTTGGAGTTTCTCTTGTCTCTTCTTGGTAGAGGCACGTGCCTGTGCCTTTCGGATCCGCTTTTCGTCTTCCGAATCGCTGGCCAACTCATCACTTACGTATTCATCGACAGCTTTCCAACCGGCGTCGGATTTATCCGCCAGCCGTATTAGCTTGTTACGTTTCTTGAGATCTGTGATAGCTTCTTTCATCAACGTTTCGGCAGCCTCTTCCTTAGCCTCAACTAGGTAAGTATTAGCTTTTTCCAACTTCTCTAGTACTGAAGAATTAAAGTTATATTGGGTCTTATTGCCCTTGAAGCGAAAGGACACGTCCGAAGCCCGTTTGAGCTGCTGCACTTCTTGGGACGTTGTAGCAAGCGTACGCTCGTTCTCTCTACGTAAGGAGTCCAAAGAGCTATCAAAATAATGTTTGAAATCACCAAGCGCCTCCTTTATGGTTTGGCCGACGACCTCTCTGGTCAGGGAGGCAAGTTGTGGGTTAGCTTGTCCAGGATTGTCACTGACAGACATCTTTAAAGGCGAGATTTGTTTGTACTGTATGACTGTAGAACGTGTAATTTACGTAGATTTCAAAAATGGCGGCATATAATTGTTGTTTTGGCACGTCCTACGGCTTGTGCTTCAAATCGGTAAGTGACTTTCCACACGCCTTCTGCTGTATCACAATGCACGCATGATCGCACAAGCCTAATTGTGCAGTTACCACTCTATTGTATTCTCCTCTCCGCTAGACTGACCATGAGAAAATACATTTTGTCACGCCCAACATTTCCAAATTAACGCCTTAGCTGAATGGCGCCCTCTATAGTTCTTTTGAATTTACCGCCATTTGCTGCCTCCATCATCAGTGAAACGGTGAAACGTACTGTGTCACTCTTGTCTTGTCATCAACGACAGTGGGCAACTTCAGTCGAGGAAACATCATGCCAAGGGAAATAATATCACTTCAGCTTGGCCAATGTGGAAACCAAAGTAAGTTTTAGTCAAAGCAAATGAGAAGTCTTGTAAAGTAGTACTAACATATCAGTAGGCCTACGACTACTTAGGCCTACTTTACTTAATGATTTGTTATGTTTAAGTTCGTCGTCGTTGGTCCAACAATAACGCATGTAACATGGAGGAAGTTTTCCTTCATTCTATTCTAAAAAAAAAATCTAGTCCGGGTAACTGGACCTTACAAAACGTGCAGCGTATTTGATCATTTTTAAACAATCAATAGACATTGTCTGGCGTATTCGCCAGATATTGTCCAAAATGCAAAAAAAATAAAAATTGTATGGTCCAGTAGTGTGGTCTTCTTCCTTGAGTCTTTCTTTGGTCAAGGGTTTGCCTTGGCAAGGCAAACATGCAAAGTGTAAAGTCTGATGTGCTGGTGCGAGCATAGCCCCATACAATGTGTAACATTGTGCCAGTACGCTGGACTACCTCAGCTTAAGAAGCAGAGGTAGTCCAGCGTATTGGCACAATGTATGGGGCTAGTGCGAGCATGGTGAGGGGCCTAGAGTCGACCCAGTAACTGGAGCGCTGTACTCCTTTTTTGAGATTTTTGACATTATCTGTCGCACTAGCTAGTACGACGGATAATGTCAAAAATCTCAAAAAAGGAGTATAGCGCCCCAGTTACTGGGTCTAGTGAGGGGCCTATTATATTTGCCAGTGGCCAGTGGATATTTTGACTGATCCAGCTTTTTTTAAGTATACGCTATTTAAGCCATATCACCACTGAGCATGCTCAGTGAATTTTTTTTGGGGGGACTAGAAAATTTACGGTGACAAACGTTAGTCGGGTTCTGTGCCATCATTGACCTCGGATGAGACCATTTTATACAATTTCTGAAGAAAAAAAAACCTTGAAGAATCTCAAACCTGGACTCTGGAGCGTGTCGGTAGTTTTGTCCAGATTAGTTATCTCAGCTATCAGGAGGTTGATGAAAAACCTGGTAATTTAATACCTTAATGTCAGCTTGTTGTGTACATGTCAAAGAGGGCGCTATTTGATTTCCTGGCTTCATAATGATATTTACTTAAAGAAAGCTACATCAAGCAAAATGTCCACATCTATTAAAATTTATTATTTTAATATTATACACGACTAGGCTAATTAATCGTACAGGCCTACCTGCCTACTGTTCGTATTATCCATCTAGCCCTAGTAGTAGTAGTAGTAGGATGTCAGTCTTCGCTGCAATTGCCACTAGTTAGAATGTGTTGAAAAAAGGCCACAAATCCACTTAAATTTCACTTGCTCTTGAATTACTTAATTCTTACCATTACATTTCTTCTCACACTGCCATTGAAGCAAAATGTTCATCGCATGCAAACGAAATAGTCGCTCCTTCATTCCGCAAATGTTTGGCCCTATCTACGTTCAGAGGATGGGGTGAAGGGCATGGTTGGAGTGGGGAGTCGTAAATTTAACACCAACTTGCAAATTTTCAGCTTTGATATCATTTTCTTTGTACTACTTTTTATAGTTGGTTTTGAGTTTTGGAAGCAGCTATGTTTGGAGCATGGCATCAGCCCAGAGGGGATCCTTGAAGACTTCGCCACGAACGACACGGACCGCAAAGACGTCTTCTTCTATCAGGTAGGAAGGACAAAACAATGCTACCCAAAGAGGACAGAAAATTTATCTCAGGTGTTTTCCCTCCATGGCAAAGAAAACCAGGTGGTAAAAAGTAAAAACTAGAGCATAATGTTTGTGCTTCACAAAGCACAACTATCAGCCGGCCCTCTGTGGGGCTGCGGTCAAGAGACATGTACATATGACCAAATGTGGCTAAACTTGGGAGGAGAATGTGGCCGAAAAGAGAGTTAATACTAAATTCAGTGAAATGACCCGTCCGCTACATATATATATAACCTTTGACCCAAATGCATAGTACAACCTTTGGTCAGCTGTCCTTTTATGTCCAAGTTTGGTTACAATTGGCTAAAGCGTTCAGAAGTTATAGCGATTTTTCAGGCTGATCACGTGACATCATGAGAAAGAGGAAGGTACAGTTATATCAGCCATCGGCTGATATAACTGGTGTTTGGGTGAACAAATCAATAAATGATGGTGGATATATTCAGCCAGTGTAGACTAAGGGGGAAGTTTAAACTATGAGGGTATTCAAATGCCTTCAGTGTCATTCCAGGATTGGTTCAACAGAATTTGGGCGTCAGAACTATCTGGGCAGTGGAGAATGAGTGATTATTTTTTTTGACGGTTGTGTTGGGGTTGTAGGCAGACGACGAGCACTACATTCCTCGTGCCGTCCTTCTTGACCTGGAGCCGAGGGTCATCCACAGCATTCTGAACTCCCCGTACGCCAACCTCTTCAATCCCGAGAACATCTACCTCTCCAAGCATGGCGGAGGTGCTGGAAATAACTGGGCGTCTGGGTATGAGCAGGTGAGAGGAAATTAGTGCAAAGTCGTGGGTTCTCGTTTTTTGGAATAACTTTAAAGAACTGTAATGAATCTTTATCTCAAGTAATAAACCACAAGGGAAACTGACTGGTACAAATGAAGTGACTTTTGGGTGAACAAAGAAAGAAAAAATTAGGAGCGCAAGTAAGAGGAAATTAGTGCAAAGTTGCGGGTTCTCAATTTTGTAATAATTTGAAAGAAGCTGTATCCCAAGTAATAAACTGCAAGGGAAACTGACTGGTACATATGAAGATAATTTTGGGTGAACAAAGAAAAATTTACGAGCGCGGGAATTTGAACCAAATTTTTCTACCAAATTGGCAAGTTTGCCACATTATCATGTAATATTAGTTGGCTGATTCCCTGCAAAATCTTGCGTAGGAGACAGCCCTGATGTCGCTGAAGTGACAGCGAAATGTGAACGATAAATCAAAAATAAATCTGTGAGGTGAATCAATGATTTACGATTGATTTTTTTTTATTTACAGGGAGATCGTCTGTATGAAGAAGTGTTTGACATTATCGACAGAGAAGCTGACGGCAGTGATAGCCTGGAGGTAAGAAACAATCTTGCCATGAGTTTGGAATAGACTGATCCCACATTGCCCTTAAACCCTAAACGACCACAAACCCATCACAATCCAATATTTATTTATTTATTTATTTATTTATTGACCAAACCAACAGCGGACCAGCCGCCAATTACAGGAATGGATGAAAAACAAGAATTAAAAATATATACTGTGAAATAAATATTCATATACATATATAAAAAAGTACATGAAAAGGTTACATCGAAAACCAAAGTTCAATGAATTACTAGAAGTATAACAGATTAAACATTAGCCTTTTTGAGGTATGGTTGGCACTACTGTCGGAGTGCATTCTACGATTTGGGTGCATACAAACAGGCTTACTCAAACCAATAGTGCCCTCGCAGTTTGTCCGCCGTACATCAGAATGGCTAACTGCCTGTTTTGTTAGATTCTGTGTGGCTGAGGAGGAATGCACTAGGAATTTTGAAAGTGTTTTTTTTTTGCCGAAGCACACTGACTTGAAACAAGGTCCTCTGAATGTTTTTGCTTGATGTTTAATGGAGCATGGTTATATTTTATGATCTGTGTGAATTTGATCTTAAATCTAAAAAATAACAAAATATGAAAATTGTAATTATTTTGTTTCGCGTATCAGCCCACAATTCACACGTATCGGCCTGACATGCTAGCTCGCGCATGAGGAGGATCCTGATCACAACGTTTGCTTCAGGAAGATTTTACAATTTAAAGATAATACTATTAAAAGCTAGCAAATCTCAACCAAATCTCATAACAGTCCTCACCTATGTATTTTTATTTCCTCATTTTAGGGGTTTGTACTGTGCCATTCCATAGCCGGCGGTACTGGCTCTGGTATGGGATCCTACCTTCTTGAGAGGCTTAATGACAGGTAAGAGTCATTCGTGATCAGAGATCGTGATTTAGCTTCGAGCAATGGACCCTGCTATTCATAACATTACATGTTTACCCCAAGAGCCTAGACTTCCTGCAGGCACAAAGCGTACAGATGGAGGGAAGAGAACATAAAAAATTATCTGGACGTTACAGAGTACCATTTCTCTAAAAGAAATCCATTCTTAAGCCACATCCGTATCAAGCGACTTCGGCTATAGCTATGGCTATGGCTATGGCCATTGGCTTCATCAATAAGGTTGAAGTATGGTACTTTTCTACATTCCGTTCATAGCCACTGTTGAAGCCATCAGTTTGGACACGACCTTACCATACATAAAGGTCCTATAGAGAGGTTGCGTGACCCAGGGAAAAGTTCATTTTCACAGCCATGTTGGGTCCAGCCATGTACAAACTCAATGGCTGGGCGCGTCGTCTGCTGAATGATTTCCAGCATTTCTTTGTGCACACTGCAGCATTAGAAAAAGGTCTCGGGTGACGTCACGCGAAACCTCTCTATATCAACAGTGTTGTATCTTGCCTGCCGAGGAATGTGCATAGATAGAGCATGGTGTATACCCATAAGCTAAACACTACACTTTGGTGGTGATGTAGAGAGTCTGTAAATCCTCTAAAATGTAACACCCAGGAGGTACAGGGGGCTTTATCCTCTAGACCAAGGGGAGACCCAGGCCCACTACCCTAGTTCTTTGTTGGTGCTGATGTAGAGCGTCTGTAAAATCCTCTGAAATGTAACACCCAGAAGGTTCAGAGGGCTTTATCCTCTAGACCAAGGGGAGACCCAGGCCCACTGGGCCACTACCCATTTGCAGAAACAAAAGAGGTTTTTATTTTTCAATTCTGTGTTACAGTGCAGACAGACTGCCTTTTTGTGTTCACAGAAGATCTAGAATCACATCAAAGTCTTGAGAACAAATTGTCAAACATTTTGTTTGTGTTTTTTGGTTTTTTGGGGGCGGTCTATAAATTCTTTCATGATATTTTGACATTTTTTTTAAAAAGATTTCCCAAGAAGTTAATCCAGACCTACTCAGTGTTTCCCAACCAGCAAGAGATAAGTGACGTGGTCGTGCAGCCGTACAACTCCATGCTGACGCTGAAACGCCTCACTCAGAACGCAGATTGTGTGGTGAGTTGTTGAAAATGGAAATGGGTCATTTATATTATCATGCAGGCTTTCCCACAGACAAGCTACCGAGCTCGAAGGATACCTGCAGGGGTGTGGTGAAGGCATTATTTGAGGGGTTAGTGGAAGCTAATTTGTGCTCCATCAACTTGTTAATCATTACAAAGTGCTGTATACATGTAACTAAGTCTTATGTTTCTACCATAGCTATGCATACCATAATAATAATGATAATAATAACCAGTTCTTTTTTAGCGCATTTCACAATAACGTCTCAATGCGCTTTACATTAGTGCCCTGGGCAATGTGCCAATACTCCTGTAATCTTTCTCAGCTCCCTGGGGAGTATACAGCCCCGAGCTGCCGTGGCGCTCCGGAGGCTTTTTCAAACACACTATCAACCTCTACCCTCGCAGGTACCCATTTATACCAATGGGTGAAGAGAAGCAATTATACTAAAGCATCTTGCTCAAGGACACAAGTGACATGACCGGGATTTGAATCCACACCCCGATGACTTGACCTCCAGAACTTGAGTCCGGTGCACTGAACTGCTCGGCCACGACACGCCATGACAATCCTCCAAAACTTCAAGACCAGCTGGGCCGGGATTCGAAACCCACATTCTTCAACAACAGACCT
Source organism: Marthasterias glacialis (assembly GCA_911728455.2). NCBI lineage: Eukaryota > Metazoa > Echinodermata > Asteroidea > Forcipulatida > Asteriidae > Marthasterias > Marthasterias glacialis. The sequence goes on from OU452238.1 coordinate 3,808,592, forward strand.
TGAATAAGGGAATAAAAGAGTGGAGACGAGGTCCTAAGCAGCCGTTCAAAACTGGCAGGGCCGTGGCCGTGGGATACGCCCCTACAAGGTCTTAAACGGCCGTGTAAGATCGAGTCGCCACTCTTTTATTCCCATTCATAAATGCCCTTTTTGTTAAAAGGGTAGGAAAAAGAATTATATTTTGTGATTTTTCAATTTTTCGCAAAGGGTCAAACTGCATGCGAAGCTCAACGGTTGTGTGCTTGCGTACTGATAGATTTTACATTAAGTACTGGTATGGATTGATTGCATCATGTGTACAGACATGAGCCCTGAACTCTGCTCCAGCTATGTCTTTATCAGCCATTTAGGACTGGTCCTAGACGGTCATGTGACCACCTTTCAACCAATATGACTGCTTTAACTGTCTGGGGTATTTTATGAATACAGCATGACAATCCACCAAAACATCAACACCATCTAGGCCGAGATTCGAACCCACATTTTTTTGTTTTGAATGGGGTACACCCAGAAATATATCTATCAGTCATGACACCAAATAATCATTTGACAGTTGTTTCCTTCGTCTCTCCCTGGCTTTTAAGGTTGTTCTTGATAACACGGCCCTGAACCGGATAGCAAGTGATCGTCTTCACCTCTCGAACCCGGACTTCTCACAGATTAATCAAATGGTACGTTGAAGGACAAGTACTTCATTGTGTTCTTCATGGAGAGTCAATTCATTCCCAATGTCCACTTTTTAAGAAACACACCAGCCTGTGAAATTCTCATCAAATTTGAGGGTCACGTTTTAGCGGAAATAATGAGAAACAGTTAACCAGTTGGCGCCAGATGTCGGGTATTCACAAAAATATTGTCCGATCCAACAAACGGGCGACACGTATAAAAGCTGAATATTGGAACTAAGGTTGCCCGCTACTAAGCGTGCACAGAGCATGCACGCGCCACCAGTCACTTCATTTTACCCACACAAAGAGAAAAACACGGTCTTAAATATTTTGCCGATCTTTGATCTGTTTCTCTAGCGCTGAGGACACTGTTTGCAAGAAGCTCCTTAACGATCGATAACTCCAGGAGCGTGTTTTGGCGACCTCAACCAAAAACAGGTTTGAGCTTCGGTCATTGGTTGAGCGTTTTTCGCGTGTTCTGCTCAACCGCAGTGATGCAGCTGTTCTGACCAAACCGTTACCGAGTTGTTGGCTCGGTTAGGCTTGGTTTCAAGATGGCTGATTCCACAAACATACAAAGAGTGTCAACAGAATTCTTTCAAAAATGAAAAATCTTAAAGCATACCAATACAAAACTAAGTTCCGTTACTTGAAAATAAAAAGAAGGCTGTACATTTTGAGAACATTAATTTCTAAGAAATGTACCCACGTCACAAACTGTTCCTGGTTACCGACCCGTTTTTGCGTACCTCTCAAAAATTGTTCGGGTCTGTGAATTTGACATCGGAAATTTGTTTCTTGTCGAGGTGGCCAAAACATGCCCCAGGGGTTACTAAAAGGTGGAAATGCCGTCATTTCAATGTACTTCCTGAGATCTGTATCCAAGATTCAGACTTTATTAATATCTACATTGACTCTCACCCCTGTGGCATCTTTGTTGTCTAAGGTGTCAACGATCATGTCAACAAGTACGACAACCCTCCGTTACCCCGGCTACATGAACAACGACTTGATTGGACTCATCGCATCCCTCATACCTACCCCGAGGCTTCACTTCCTGATGACAGGATACACGCCTCTGACTCTCAGCTCCGATCTGAAGGTAAGGCCGAAATAGCCGCTGTGGCTTAATCATCACGCCAACATGCCTTGATGCATGGAATGCCCATAGTAACACCCTTAGCAACAGAGGCAGCCAGAGCCATAGCTGAAATGTCCGCTGCGGCTTGATATCATGTCAACATGCCTGAAAGTATAGAATGCCAATAGTAATACCCTTAGCAACAGCCGCAGCCGAAATAGAGGCTGCGGCTGTATCATCACGCCAACATGCCTTGAAGCATAGAATGGCCATAGTAACACCCTTAGCAACAGCAGTAGCCATAGCCACAGCTGAAATAGCCGCTGTGGCTTTATCATCACGCCAACATGCCTTGAAGCAGCCATAGCCGCAGTCATCAATTTTGACACGGATAAGGATTGTCTGAAACTGCTGTCCAATCTTCATCCCATGAAATAATAGCTCTCATGAAAAATGGTCCCTCATTGTATTTTAATAGTTTGATTGCCAAAACAAAATGGTTCCCCACCTTTATTCCAGGCTGTAGTACCTATCATGAACAACGGTCCCTCATCTCAGAAAAAAAACACCAGACTATTTTGCTTTTCAGCCTCAGTGTGGTTAGATTCAGCCTCGGTACCATGGGTTAGGGTACCATTGGCAGGCTGGCTGACAGTTGGATACACGCTTACTTACCAAAAGATTTTAAGTGCTATTGGGCGCTTAGTATGCACGTGTCAAAAGTATTTTTGATGTGATCCCGCTTCAACAAATTTCCTCTGACCCCTTGATAAAAATCTCTCCACAGCAACAGAGTGTCCGCAAGACTACAGTACTGGACGTGATGCGTCGGCTCCTCCAGCCCAAGAACATCATGGTGTCAACGACACTACGAGACAGACAGAGTAGTCACTGTTACATCTCCATTCTGAATATCATACAAGGGGAGGTAGACCCAACTCAGGTAAGTATCTTGACAGTGTTTTCATGTTGATAGATGTATTTTCTTTTTTCATTTTTGTCCTGTAGAAAAATCCATTGGATGGATGTCGCGATCCAGTATTTGGGACCTTGTCAAAATTAGTCAAACCGCATAGTGCTCGGCGGGGTGCACTGGAGAACTGCGTCCCATTCAGTGAGGAAAACAACATCAACTATAGACAAAAAAATTTGATGGCGATCCAACAAATATTCCACATTGGAGGAATGTTTTCCAATTTTCTGTCCTGGAATAATTTAGATAAGACCCCCTTACTGGGATGTAAACATGGCCAGTGTTCATTTTTTCAACTCAAGCCATACAAAACGCCGAAGCAATGCGAGTTAAGGCATGTGCCTTGCGCGTACGTAGGCGTAAAAGCGTCTGAAATAGATGGGTTGCAATAGATGCCATCTTTGATGACAATTTCTATTTTGGCCTGTAGCCGCGTCAAGGCTCTGTAAAATTCAACGCAGCTTGAGTTGCTTACCAACCAGTCATGGAAGGAGTTTATGAAACGCACGCTCGCCACATGCAGTATTTATGCCTAACGCCCAGTTGTGCGCTAAAAAAATGTGCGGTCATTGTCATCCAAGATGGCAGATTTTTCCCGTTGCTGGCAGCATGTGCAATCCATCTGTGGATTGGTCTGTACAAATAGAACATGACGAATGCTAAGCTTGTCGGTGTCTTACTGTGTACGCCCTCTTTGTCAGCTGTGGACATGGAGTACCAATACGACGTGAGATGGCCAGTTAACCAGATCAGCCAACAGAAAGCTCTGTTTGTAGGAGGGATGGTAACAGTTTCTGTCGTATGTCGTCTTTCTGTAGGTACACAAGAGTCTACAGAGAATCAGGGAACGTAAACTGGCTCAGTTCATTCCGTGGGGGCCGGCCAGCATCCAGGTTGCCCTGTCTCGGAAGTCGCCGTACGTGCAGACCGCTCACCGCGTAAGCGGTTTGATGCTGGCCAATCATACCAGTATAGTCTCGGTAAGTACTCATGGTCCTGAAGAGATATTGCCATCTGAGAGGTCAAGTGATGCCGAAACAATGGCTGGGCTCAGGCTGGGCCAAGGAGCGCCATTTCTTCTAACCTATAGCTGAGGGCGCCCTACTCAAATGAAGCCATGTGCATAAGGTCTAATCTGGGGTCAACAAAGGAGAATTAACTAGAGCCAAAGATACTACAAAACCAAGATAGACACTCTATTCAGAAACACGAAACGCAAAATCGGGGCGCCCGCTTTAGGTAAAACCAAAGATCGTTTGCGCAATAAGTAGGGCCTAGTAAATGGAAAAACTTACGCCAAATCGATCCCGCCACTGAAAAAGGTTAAGGCAGATTGAAAATTTGGTGTTCAGCATTAAATTGTGTCAATAATCCTTGCAAAATTGACACAGGGGGGCAGGCGCCATCACGCGGTTGGTGGGTATAAAGACGTAACATCTGCTGCCGTGCAGAAAAGCACAAGTGTCCTATCTTGTGTTTCTAGTACCTTTGCTAGAGAGGGTTTTGAACCTACGGCCTTCGTTGTAATTTGTTTCTGTGGATTTCCCTTGTAGTTATTCGAGAGGACCTGTCAGCAGTTTGACAAGCTGCGCAAGAGAGAGGCTTTCTTGGAGCAGTTCCGGAAGCAGGCCATCTTCAAGGATAACCTCGACGAGCTGGACAACTCCCGAGAAGTCGTCCAACAACTTATTGACGAGTACCATGCAGCCACGAAACCGGACTATATCTCCTGGGGCACTCAGCAGGTACCTCAGCTGTTAAACCTGTAAAAGTTGACCCGGAGGAAATTGGGGTTGTGATTTTCACGAATATGGAGTGTGAACCGTTTGGTGTTGTTCCATCCAACCCTAAATGCAATTCTTAAGTGATGTATCATCCATATTCCTGTGATTTGTTTACTGTCTGCCCATGCTCTGCCATGTCTCGGGGAAAAACGAATTGCTTGTAAAGATTTGGTGCGCGTGTAAACCATGCGTGTATACCCAAAATTCACACACTAACACTAACACGCAAGGAAGCTGATGCCCAAAATGGCGAAGCCAGAAAATATCAAAGGGGGAAATTGGACAGTACCTTTTGTAAAAATTTAATCATCGCTTTGAGACAACCGTTGATGAAGGAATATATCAAACTTGTGTAATTGTTATTATTTGTTTCTACAGTCTGCTGAGGGAGGGAGATTGTAAACTGGAATGCTATTCACAGTCTGCAGAGGGAGGTTGTATTTAAAGTGGAACAGTCTTAGTACAGTCTGCAGAGGGAAGAAGAAAGCAAACTGGAATGTTCTCTTTAAGAGGCTCTACAGGAGGGAGGAAGATTGTAAACTGGAATGCTCTTCACATTCTGCAGAGGGAAGAAAAAAGCAAACTGGAATGTTCTTTTTAAGAGGTTCTACAGGAGGGAGGAAGATTGTAAACTGGAATGCCCTTCACATTCTGCAGAGGGAAGAAAAAAGCAAACTGGAATGTTCTTTTTAAGAGGTTCTACAGGAGGGAGGAAGATTGTAAACTGGAATGCCCTTCACAGTCTGCAGAGGGAAGCAAGCAAACTAGGATGTTCATTTGAACAGGCTCTACAGGAGGGAGGAAGATTGTAAACTGGAATGCTCTTCAGGGGGAGATTGTGTCCTTCATTGTATAGTTTGTTTAGGGAAGAGTTACCTTTCTAGTCTACAGAGGGAGGGGAATTCTACACTGGAATGTCATTGTGCACATTTGTGTGCAACTGCTCCACGCCCAAAATTTTCACTACTTTTGGCTTGGTGCTTAATTTTACCAAAAATCAGCTGATTAGTGGAAAACTTATCAAACTTTGTACTTGTAAAAAAAAAAAAAAGGACGATGGCCATGCACACAGAACTTTGTACAGTTTTTTTTTATAGTTTCTGTGGTGCTGTTATATTTTAAAAGGAAAGAAAATCAGCAGAGATTTGGTTTGCAGTAACATGGTAAGACCATGTGATTATCTATTTTGTCAAATTTTTGGTTTATTGCTTGGTATTTCTTTTTTGCTATAGACAGATTGTTTTTGTGAGAACAATTAAAAGGCAGGAATATGATCTCAAAACAGCCACAGTTGTCCGCTGTGGTTTATTATTTATTTTCTTTTAAAACCCTTGGAACATTTTTTTTTTTTTTTTTTTTTTTTCAATTCTGGCGGTTACTACAATGTAAAACACCCCGTTTTGGAAAAGTGTTGACTCTAGGACGAGTTGCTTTTTGTCGACTTGACCCGTAAATGCACACTCCATTGAGCTGAGTGAGTAAAAATTACTAAGTACAAACTTCCCCCTGGAAGACACTACCTAGTCCCAAACCAATGTCCAGTCAGCACACTCTATTGAGCTGAGTGAGTAAAAATTACTAAGTACAAACTTCCCCTTAGAAGACACTACCTAGTCCCAAACCAATGTCCAGTCAACACACTCCATTGAGCTGAGTGAGTGAAAATTACTAAGTACAAACTTCCCCCTGGAAGACACTGCCTAGTCCATACCCAATGTCCAGTCAGCACACTCCATTGAGCTGAGTGAGTGAAAATTACAAAGTACAAACTTCCCCCTGGAAGACACTGCCTAGTCCATACCCAATGTCCAGTCAGCACACTCCATTGAGCCGAGTGAGTGAAAATTACTAAGTACAAACTTCCCCCTGGAAGACACTGCCTAGTCCATACCCAATGTCCAGTCAGCACACTCCATTGAGCCGAGTGAGTGAAAATTACTAAGTACAAACTTCCCCCTGGAAGACACTGCCTAGTCCCAAACCAATGTCCAGTCAGCACACTCCATTGAGCCGAGTGAGTGAAAATTACTAAGTACAAACTTCCCCCTGAAAGACACTGCCTAGTCCATACCCAATGTCCAGTCAGCACACTCCATTGAGCCGAGTGAGTGAAAATTACTATTTCCCAATGTCCAGTCAGCACACTCCATTGAGCTGAGTGAGTAAAAATTACTACTTCCCAATGTCCAGTCAGCACACTCCATTGAGCTGAGTGAGTGAAAATTACTAAGTACAAACTTCCCCTTAGAAGACACTACCTAGTCCCAAACCAATGTCCAGTCAGCACACTCCATTGAGCTGAGTGAGTGAAAATTACTAAGTACAAACTTCCCCCTGGAAGACACTACCTAGTCCCTTCCCAATGTCCAGTCAGCACACTCCATTGAGCTGAGTGAGTGAAAATTACTAAGTACAAACTTCCCCTTAGAAGACACTACCTAGTCCCTTCCCAATGTCCAGTCAGCACACTCCATTGAGCTGAGTGAGTGAAAATTACTAAGTACAAACTTCCCCCTGGAAGACACTGCCTAGTCCCAAACCAATGTCCAGTCAGCACACTCCATTGAGCCAAGTGAGTGAAAATTACTAAGTACAAACTTCCCCCTAGAAGACACTGCCTAGTCCATACCCAATGTCCAGTCAGCACACTCCATTGATCTGAGTGAGTGAAAATTACTAAGTACAAATTTATTCTTTATATATCAGAAACGAACACATTTAATCGGGGGGACCCGTTTGCTCAACTGGGAAGACCGGGTGTCGGCAAGCTACTGTCCCCGGTTCAAATCCCACCCCTGCCGCTGAACCTGAGGTCCGAGCTTAGTTAACTAGAAAAAGAAAAAGAAAAAGAAAAAGCTCCTTTTGCTAAAATTTTATATAATTTAATTCAACTCGTTCAAATAAAAAAGGCCAGAATTGCACATGTTGGGAATTGAACCCAGGACCATAGCCTCCAGAGTCACTGAGTCCTTCCACTGGACCACCAACTCGTCTTAAGAAACTTGCATCTGACGTTAATTAAAACCCTTAGAATGGACACAGGCAATGCAAAACAAAAAGAATGGAGTGTGAATTGAACTCAGGACCATAGCATCCAGAGTCACAGAGTCCTGCCACTGGACCACCATCTCATCTTGTGAAACTAACATCTGACGTTAATTAAAACCCTAAGAATGGACGCAGGCAATGCAAAAGGAAAAGAATGGAGTGTGAATTGAACTCAGGACCATAGCATCCAGAGTCACAGAGTCCTGCCACTGGACCACCATCTCATCTTGTGAAATTAACATCTGACGTTAATTAAAACCCTTAGAATGGACGCAGGCAATGCAAAAGGAAAAGAATGGAGTATGAATTGAACCCAGGACCATAGCGTCCAGATTCATTGAGTACTTTCCACCAGACCACCAACTCATCTTAATGAAACTAGCATTTTAACTTAAATTGAAACCCTTAGGATGGACACAGACAATGAATAAGGAAAGTTACAGAGTGGGAATTGAACCCAGGACCGTGGGGTCCAGAGTCCTTCCACTGGACCACCAACTCTTAATAAACTTGCATCTGATTTTGATAAATACCCTTCGACTGGACACAGGCAATGAAAAAAAAGGAAAGAACAGAGTGGGAATTGAACCCAGGACCACATGGTCCAGAGTCATTGAGTCCTTCCACAGGACTACCAACTTTTCTTAATCTCGGAGTACTGGGTGTTAATTTAGACCCATTGAATAAACACAGTATTGGAAAAACAATGTCCATAGTAATGAGTCCTTAGACTGGACCTTCATCTCTTCTTATGGTTGGGTTAAATTTAAACCATAAGGCCGGACAAGGCAACACAACATAAGAAGCGCATAGTGGGAACTGAACCCAGGACCGTAACATTTAGAATCATAATTTTTTCCACTAGACCACCAACTCTTGTTGTGTTTATGTTTGAGTTTAATTGTTAATGATTAGAATGGTCATAGGCAATGGCAAATAAATCATAAAATGGTACAGAGTACAAGTTGACTTGAGTTCTAACCACAGAGTTATATATAAGAACTAGAGGGAGCGCTCGCGATGCCACGCACGGAACTCCACTGACTCACCATGGGCGAAAATCCCTATGGGTCACTTGTATACGAATGTCCACTTAGAAAATGGTTGCTGTGTGAACGGATGAGTAACCAGTGTAAATGAATGGTCTGCACCATTTTCTCAATGGTCAAAAATGCTCCTCGTCGGGTCATATCGCATGGTTTGTACGCCCTCTAGTTCTTATATATAACTCTATGGTTCTAACCCTATCAGACTGTGATTGAAAATTGCTACAGTATGAACGGACAGAGGAATTAAAAGATTCCAAGTATGTAATGAAAGTGCTCTGTAAAAGCTAATTTTATTTTGCCAATTTTGTTCAAGGTATCTTTTTTATGTGCTGTACATTTTGGCTTTAAAGATGCCCACTTGTCAGAGCGCGACAAACAAATTTGTGCCACGAAAGATCACCTTTGACCTGTGCACGCGTTGTACGTAAACTATGTACGGGTACATGATCGGTTTGTGCCACAGAAATAGTCGTCGGGTAAATGTGACGAGTGGGCGTCTTTAACTCCAATATTGAGCAACACTCTTGGTCGAGACCAGCCAAAATGTTTGAGACCACATTGGTCCGAGACTGATACCAAGACCGAGACCTTAAGGTAGGGAGACCAAGACCAAGACCAAGACCAGTAAAAAGTGGTTTCGAGACCAGTCTCCAGACCGAGACCGGTCTCCAGACCTACAACACTGCTTCCTGCAGGCAAAAATTGTTCAGAGTTTGATAAAGAATTTTTATTTAATATTTTTTTTATTGTTTCTAGATTGCAGATGGCACTGTTCAATTTTTATAACTTTAGATGATACAAAAAATGCGGGTAGATCTCAGTTGTTCAGCTTCATTTTTCTACAATACTTGAACTTATGTTGGAACCGCCATGCCAAATGTGAAAAATGAGCACATCAGCACTCTATAGTGTTGTATCTAGCCTGCCAGGTTATGCCCCAGAATGCTGAAGGGCACTCTCTTTGTAAACAAGACGACAAGGTCTTAATAGTAAGTCATCAGATGAAGGTAAAACCAGTCGTGTAAAAAATGTACAAAAATGTAAATTTGTAAATTGTAAAATGATGTTAACACCCCCCCCCCCCCAGAAAAGGAGATCTTTTGTCCTGTTTAAGTGAGCTTTTTTTTCTTTTCTTTTTTTCAGTGAATGTCCCTAAAATGCAAAAAGTAATCAACATTATAACACATCGGCAAAATATGATTTCAAAAAATCAAAAGAAAGTTTATTTCTCTCGCACAGTGACGTTACTTGAGGAAAAAAACAGTTTCTCATTTATATTATTGCAGAAATGGACATACATGTATAAAGAGAAGAATCTTTGAAAACTACGTACAACTAGAATGAAAATATTGTTGCTTCAGTGCAAAAACATCATATCTCAATTATGTGATTAACTTGTATCTCCCCAAAATCTTTATGCAAAGACATTGTATTTCGGTTATGTAATAACCTTGTATCTCCCAAAAGAAAGACTCTGTTCAAAGACATCGTATCTCAATTGGTCAATTACCTCGCATCTCCCAAAAGAAAATCTCTTTGCAAAAACATTGTATTTCGGTTATGTAATAACCTCGTATCTCCCAAAAGAAAGACTGTTCAAAGACATTGTATCTCAACTATGCAATTACCTCGCATCTCCCAAAAGAAAATCTCTTTGCAAAAACATTGTATCTCATTTATGTAATAACCTCGCATCTCCTCAAAATGTCTATGCAAGTGATAACCTCGCATCTCCCACAGGAAAGTCTCTTTTCAAAAACATTGCGTTCAAACTATGTAATAACCTCGTACCTTCCACAAGATAGTCTCCACGTAAATAATGCCAGATCACGATGGCATAGGTATTGTGTGACCATCTAGGAACATGTAGGTTGTACAGAAGTCATTTTTGGAGATACAGCGTTTATGCACCGACCCAACAACGATGTCTAAAATGTCCGAATCACAATCAGTAGTAGAAAAAATGTGACATAATTTGAAGAACTTGGAAAACATTATGTTGATGGAGGAAACAAATTTGTAAGCTTCAACGAATGTGAATTGCAAGTGATGTAATATCTTGATGCGTTTTGCCTGAACAAATCATTACTGTGAGTTCCAACCTTTGACCCTCGTGAGTCAAAGCTAATATTTTGGTACACAGGGAATGTTCAGGAAAACCCCAGCAAGATAGCACCTTTAATACCTCAGCTCAACATTGGTAAACTGACTGTAAATGCTTCCACTCTTTGCACAAATCAAGATATTTGTAATAAAACCAACCTGTGATAATGTCAGCTCAGAGTTTTCGTCTCAGTGAGACGAAAACTAATTTTGGATCTTATTTCATTCATTATTTAAAAACGATAACACTTCAGGCAAAAACATTTCAAGGAAGGTTTTCTACCATCATGATCATTATACCATGTAAGGTATATATAAATCTAAACATTTACATTTTTCTTCTTACCATTGTTGAGTTGAGGCTTGAAGTTAAGATGACCCATTTATATACTTTGTCATCCTTTATCGTTTACATAAAATAATCAAAGTTGTATGTATAGTGGAAAAGACAGAACTTTGCACATGCTATTTTTTATGACAATAACAGCAAAAGCAATTCAGAGTACTTACATGTGGTCTGAATGAGTAAGCACAAATAACAAAAGTTGCTTAGCCTGCATAAACTTGCTAAGCAAAGAAAAAAAAAAGAACAGGTTACCAGCCAAAAATGCCATATAGTATGTACATGTACATGGAACTGGTTTCTTGTCAGCAACTGTTTGAATTCTTGATGAATTCTTAAACAACACTTGAGAATTAGCAAATATGCTTAGCGAAATTGCCACAAAAAGATGTAAATAAATTTGAGCCAAATTTTCTTATGAACATCAACGTCTGTATTGAAGGGTTTTTCTCCAGTTTGTGGTTTTATTTCTCCACATTTAGGTATTTCAGATTGGGACTTCTTTAACAAGAGAAGAGCAGCCGCCTTCACAAAAATAGCGATCTTTGTGACAAACTAATTGTTGATTTCTCATTGCTTGTACGATTTTGAGACATTTCTACATTCAAATTAACACAGCCAAGCATGCTTGGCTTTACATGTTGAGATTTGTCAAGTAACTCACTAAGAAATCTCAACTAAGGCGCTGTCTGAATTGGTGGCTCTGGCTGCGGCTGTTGCTAAGGGGGGTTGCTATGGGCCTCCTGTGCTTCAACGCATGTTGACGTGTTGATCAAGCCGCAGTCGCTTATTCCGACATGGCTATAACATGTCACAAAAATCGGTCATAGCCACTGACAAAGCCGTGAATTCAGACACGACCTTTGAACTACCCTGGTTGAATATAGACAACATGTAGTCTGGTCCCTCCTCATAAGAATAAAAACCAGCCAGTACCGGTACTAGTGATTGCTGTGGTATACCGGAGATATGACAAAAATTTGCGGCTGTGGCTGAATCACTATGGTAACATGCATTGAAACATAGGCTGCCCTTAGCAACAGCCGCAGCCGAAAGCTGCAGCCATCAGCCATCACACACCGCCGAATACAAGGGCCTGTAATCACAGCGACGTAGGTCCATTGCTAGTCTTGGTGCAAGACGCTTTTACATTGTCAGTAAAACCATGCAAACTCTGAACACTACATACTCGACGCGATAGTCAAGTGATGAACATAACATCTTGCATCAAGACTAGTCGACGGCGTGCTTATAGTTTTAGTGAAAACAAGCTTGGATTTTTTTTTTGCGTTTGGGCAAAAGACATGTATGATTCTCTCTCTCATAGTATGAACTCTTTTATATCAACAACAAATATTTACACACGTTTTTTGTTTTATTTATTCACATTTTGCACAAAGCTTCTTAAATACTTTTGTATATTATAAATCTAAATTCATGTAAGAAAAAAGAAAACATTACATGCAATTGTTGTCGAGGAAAGTTGCGGGGCAGTAAAGTCGGAAGTTTCAGAGGTGGCTCTTGCCTGGCTACAAAAGTGACGCTCCTTGCCCAAAACCAGACACTTCCCGCCAAAACTCAAAACTGGGTTTATTTGCTCATCAGTTAGACGACAATAAGATCTTTCAAATAACACCGGATTAGGCCTATGATATCAGTACAACTGTGCACGTTCCTGGAGGGTGGATGTTTGGGCATATTTTTCATTTTTTGTTATATTTATTAAATGCATTTCTCAACATATAATATGTTGAAGACAACAAATCCCACTGATATCACGGTTGATGTTACTGTGTTCTTTACTTATAATGCCTTTTGACGATTTCCGAGAACTGCCTGATTTTGGCATGGGCATCTCAAGTGATCACAAACAAAATATCAGTTTCGTTGGTAAAAAAAGTTATGATAACTATTCTTGGCAATTATGTAAACAAAATGTAATATAGCCATTAACAAGAAAATGGCACTTGATAGCAAACTTTTCTGCAAAAAAAAATTAGCAGGGGACCACTCACAAAGTACATTAAATTGGATTTTGGCTGGTAGCCTGTCTCTGCTAAGCACGATTTATTGTGCTTAACAACTTGTGAACTTGGCACCTACTAGGTAAAGGGCACACTTTCATAGAGCTGCTTAAGCAGAAAAAGTAGCTCAGCACAACAAAACCATGCTTACCAGAATAAGATTACCAGCTAAAAAATAACATGTCACATATACCATCTGTGACTGGTATCCTGCTTATTTTTGCTTAATTTTGCTTCATTTTTGCGCACAATTAAACATCGAGTCATTTAACTCCTTGAACATGAAAATTCGAAAGATTTTCTACTGTACATAGAAATCCTTAGATAGCTTTCATTTTGATTATTTTCTTGTGTTACAAGTTTAGTTTATTGTGTAGAGGATGATTTAAAATGGTTTGCACAGTTGTTTGATGTATTCCAATTGTGTATGTAAAACTCAAGTTACAACTTGTCAAACTTTGAGGGCAGGTGCGGGCATTTTGCGGAGTAACAGGCAGGGCACTCTGGGCGGTATGAGTGCTAAAGTACCTCTATGTAATTTTCTTTTGGTGTTTGCTGAACAAGCACATTTTGCTGCGCTAGAGAAAAAATATAACAGGCCAAAAATGCTATGAATTTAATGTACCAAAGTTTCTGAACAGGTTCTCTCCTAAACATTTGCTTGACAAGTTGTGATTTCTCCGGCTTTGTGAAACTCGACAAGGAAGTTCTGACCAAAAAAGTGCACCTTTGAAGACTTTGATCTGTCTTGACTGGGGGGGCAGACAGTTGGGCGATCACTTCAAGACGAGATCCGGTTGGGTGGCGAGATTGTTCATGTGGGTGACTCTCCCCTGGACCTTGTCCCCAAGTCGGTTGTACCTCTTCTTCAGGAACACCTCCAGCTCAGCCTCGCGTTTCTCCCTGGAAGTTCAAAAATGTAGAGCAGAATTCTTCACGAATATTCTTCGCAGGTCTAACAACTCATCTGGGATTTTTTATTCCTAAGCAGGCATGATATTTGACTCTCAGCAAAAAGGAAAATTTGATTGACTACAAGGGCTGACCCACATACGGTATGCTTTGATAGGCTTTTCACTTTCAGGCCATTTAAATAACAACTTCGCTGATTTCTCTGAGGGAGAAAACTCGGAAACCAGGTTCAAGTAGGAAGACAAAGACTGGTTTGCTGGCGAGAAGAATATCATGCCTGCTTAGAAAGGGGTAGGGTTAAGGTACCAGACGTCTCTTGGCTCTTACAAAAATTCACTTTCAGAGATAATTTTGGAGAAGCAGGTTTTGGCGGACCTAACCACAAATGAGCTTCTGTCATGGGGTAAGCATTTTCGTGAGATCAGTTGGTACGAAGCTCAGCTTTTCCCGATCCAACCGCAACCCAAGTTGTTGGCTCCATCGGGCTTGGTTTCGCTCGAGCTCATGAAAACACCTGGTCAGGGTGGTCAAAATACGCCCCTGGCATTTGAGCCCCCCCCCCCTCCCCACCTCCCGAAACAAAAGACCGACTTCCAAAGGCTGTTTTAAAGAGGCTGATCTTACCTTGGTACAGGCCCTGTGCTACTGACTGGGTTGTTATGGGCTGGTAGTTTACTTCCATACGGGAACTCGTCACTGTGTGTGAACACAAACGGATGGAGTTTTAAAAAAAAACTTCTAAAAGGAAGGTGTGTTAACTAAAAGAGAAAAACACATTCAGCCAAAAATCCTATTAAATCTCTGTATAGTGAGGCTTGTATCCTGTACCTCTATGCCAAGCCTTTATTCTTAAATGTTAAATGTTAGTCTATAAAATTGGAAACTGCATATCAAAAGACAAACCCGCTTCCCCCACTTTGTTTATAAACTGTGATCGGCACTAGTAAAACCCTCCTACTGTCTGACCATTCTATATCATCCGCATGGTTTTGGAATGATAGACGTTATTACGAAATCGGGATACAGCATGTCTGCACTTATCAAAGGACTTGCCTGTCTTTGCCATCTGGTGAGTGTGCTTGATGTATTAGAGAGAACTCAGCGTTGACCATAGCTGGTGTTAAGCCGACTTCCTCCGCTGCCTCTGCATCCGCATCTTCGTCCTCACTGCAAAAATACACCAAAGTCAGGAATGAATATACAGGGTGAGCGATAGAACAATTTCTAGTGCGTACCAGACACAAGTTCTTTGAGCTGGACCACCATTACATGGGAAAAGATGCTGTATCCCAGGGTAAAAGGAAACTGGCCATAGGCTGCTCCTCTTCACCCAGGAGTAACAGCCTGGGAGATATTTTTATGAGACATACAGCCCAAGTAGCTGCTTGAAGTTGTATGATACCAGGGAGATGAAGACATTCCAATGAATGGTTTTAGGTATGACTGGTGACTAGGGCCACAATTAGCCATGAAATGCCATAACTTGCTTCTCTTCATCCAGGAGTACAACCTTGGGAGCCCAAGTAGCTACTTAAGGCTGTCTGAGACAAGGGAGATGAAGATGTTCTGAGAATGGTTTGAGGTATGCCTGGTGACTAGGGCCGCAATTGACTATGGTATGCCATAATTTGCTTCTCTTCACCCAGGAGTACATTTATGAGATGGTAGAGACGTGTTTTACTTAAACCATTAGTGTTCAGTGACTACTTCTAATAGTATGCTGTCAAGGTTGAGCGAGTTCAAGAAATAGCTACAAGTCCCTTCAACAGGGCCATAATTGACATAAATTGCTTCTCTTCAGCTAGGAGTATATTCCTGAGAAAAATTCAGATGTGTTTGAATTAACCCCTCAGTGTTCAGTAACTACTTCAGATTATGTGCAGTCATGGTCAAGTGAGTTCAAGGAATGGTTTCAAGTATGTCCAGTGATTAGAGCCATAATTGACATAAACTGCTTCTCTTCAGCCAGGAGTACATTCCATAAAACAAATGCTAATTCATCATTATTGTCAGATTTAAAGTAACTCAAAAATGACCAAAAACTTTGAACTTGGCAATGATCATGACTGAGACTACTTAAATATGTAAATATCTGTCTAGCCCTTCTTTTTTTCCACTATGTTCCCGAAGTTTGTTGCAAACAGGAAATATTTGTTAAAATGTTTGGGGCAGAGAAAATCAGCATGAGGCAGGTAGCTCCTTACATAGGATCTGGGATAATGTTTGGCACGTCTTCGACTGGCAGGCCATCCAAGAGTGACGGGACATCACCTGGAAGAAGATCAGCACTGAAAGGATCCGTCCTGATGAGGAAAAAAAACAAAACAGTAATGATTGATTACAAAGAACCATACCCAACCGATGAGTAAAAAAAACTTCAATTCACATCCATAAATACCCAAGACAGTCTAGACATTCCTATTGGTGGTAATAAGCCGGGTTAAAGACTTTTAAATCGGCAGTAGACAAAGGTACATCAACTCACCATCTCGGGACCCATACATTGGTCAGTGTTGGAGTGTTGGACAGAGACACCAGGCCCTGTGAGGGGAACTTTTTCCACTGCATAACGCTTCGGATCACGTCCTGTCGTTGGGTGGAAAGAAACGAAAATGTCAATTATTTCAGTAGTGCTTACTGCCGCTTCAACTGAAATTGTAACTTATTACTACCATAACTTAACACTTCAAGCAAAACAACAAGTGAGATACCATTTCCAAAATGTGCATGCCATGGCATTTGGGCTGGTAATCAAGACTTTCCTGGGTAAGCAAAATGTTTACACTAACAGCATCAAAAGATTAGCGGACAAATTTGACACTCTTTATACCCCAAAAAAAGTACAGGCAAAATAATCAAAATGATCCCCACGTACTCTCTAAACAACTGTAGATAAAAAAAAAGAGCAGTTGGGTAACCATTTTATTGTTTTACTTTCTTCGACTCGAACCAATGTATACCAAACTGAGGCTGGAAGGAAATTAGTCAGGTCCCGTTTAAGCATGATGAAAATCAGTAGTCAAGATTGATATGGTTGACGGGGGACACAACAGAGATGGTGTCAACAAGATAAGGTCTATATAGACCTTTATCAAGGATTTTCTCCCATTCAAATCAGTGCATCCAGACCGAGGCTTGACGGGCAAATAGTCTGGTTTCTCTTTGTATAATGAACCACTATGGCAATAATAAAAATTCATTTTAAGATGAGTCTTAGTATTTTGTGAACTTGAGTCCTGCTCCGCCTATTGACTTTTATCATGGTGCCACCATTTTGGCTCTCTTCCATACAAATCAGCGTGACCAAAGTGAGGCCTAAAGGTAATCAGATAGTCTGGTCCCCTTTGGCGAAATGAGAATTTGAACTATTCTTGCCATTTGGTAATCAGGGAACCTGATTGCAGCAGAGTGATAAAAGGTTTAGCGCATGCACGAGTAACAGGACACTAAGTTGGTGGCAGATGAAAACATTTTGGCCGTACCTCTCTGTCCAAGAAACGCTTGAGTGTTGTGCCGTGCTTATTGCTGGGATCACTGTGGGTGTACCTCGGTAAGGGGCACATGTGGAAGTCCGAGTCTACTTCGGAGTATGGAAGTGGGGGAAGAAACACTTGTAGACCTGGTGCTGGATTCTGTCAAAATACAACAGTTTAATATCATAATAATAATGTGTATTTATGATGCTCTCTTTCAAGTCGACTAGGCCTCTCAAACCGCCTTACAGTATTATTACTCCTGCTCATCAGGGCCCAAGTTCATACTGCTGCTTAACAAAATTATGCTTACCAGAATATGGTTACCAGCCAAATTAGCATGTCCCATGTATAATATGTGACTGGTATCCTGCACATTTTTGCTGAGCAGACAATTTTTAAGCACTATTTTCTGCTTAAGCAAGTCTATAATTTGGACCCAGGCCCAAAGCATTTCTAAAACCATCTCAACGCCTTAGGAGTATGCAGCACGTGCAGCCAAAAATGGAAACACAGGTTGCTTATCATTCAAATGAACAATCTCTTTTCCCATCGCATGTTCACATTTACTCCGGGGCGATGAGAAGCAATTATGGTTAAGTGTCCTGCTCAAGGACACAAGTGTTATGAAAAGAAATTTTAACCCACACCCCAACTGACTCAGCCACCAGCAGACCGCTGAGCCACGATACACCATTGTTTTCCCCCTTGCAGGGCTCAGAGAGCAGTTTATTTTATAGTTGAAAGACCTGCTTCAAGAAATCCCTGAAGAAACATCTAGTGTCTTGTTATCTAAAATAGCTCATTCTCTTTATTTTTATATTTATTTTTTATTACTATTTATTCTTATTTTCATTATTACACATTGCTCAATCCATTGTTCTTCATTATACCATGCACTGCATTTAGCATCTCATCATTTGTTTCTGTACATCCGTTCGTCTGTCTGTTCTTGTCCTTTTGTTTGTCTTGTTGACTTCTGATTGTCTTGAATTTCCGGTAGTCTCGTCTTGTCTGTCTTTGTTAAAAGGCATTTCAGCATAAGCCTATGGTCTTTTGATTATGCCTCCATTTCAGCTTCTTAATTGTCATATCATGTTTATTTTGTTAATATAATCACTCGATGTATTTTTATACAAACTAGTGATTTGTTGACTGTATTTTGCATTGCTGGATATGGAAATAAACGTTGAATTGAATTGACCGGGCGACCTTTGGGCGACGGTTTCCATTTCCAGGCAGGGGAAACATTAGCATGCATTCACGTCATCCGTTGGCGACTGGTTAAACTTGTGTGGTGCTGTGCGACAGCTATTTTAATTGGTTCACTGCTTCCTCTTCAGGTTTCTGTGTGAACCATCGAGATACAACATAAAGAACTAGAAGTTTGGTTGTCGCCTGTCTCTGCT
Source organism: Marthasterias glacialis (assembly GCA_911728455.2). NCBI lineage: Eukaryota > Metazoa > Echinodermata > Asteroidea > Forcipulatida > Asteriidae > Marthasterias > Marthasterias glacialis. The sequence goes on from OU452238.1 coordinate 3,827,459, forward strand.
ATGCACGCCCTCTATGTCGGCGGCTGTGGACATAGCCTAACAATAGTGTGTGACATGTCTGTATTGCAAAATTCACCAGATCAACCCATGGGAAAGCTGAAATTTGCCACACAGCTCAAATGGCAGCGCGCATGAATTTGCCTCAAAGCAGATACTTACAGGTAACTACACACACACAAGTCTCCAGGGCCCAATTTCATAGAGCTGCTTAAGCACAAAAAGTAGCTAAGCATTGCAAAATTATGCTTACCAGAATACGGTTACCAGCCAAAGTAGCATGTTTTGTGCTTGGGCTGCAAAATTATGCTTACCAGAATAAGGTTACCAGCCAAAGTAGCATGTTTTGTGCTTGGGCTGCAAAATTATGCTTACCAGAATAAGGTTACCAGCCAAAGTAGCATGTTATATGTACCATTTTTGACTGGTATCCTGCTCATGCCTGCTAAGCAAAAAAAATTGCTATGCAATATTTTCTGGTGAAGCAGCTCTATGAAAATGGGCCTTGGTTCTATTTCTGCGGTGAGGACAAAGTGTACTTACAAATATGTGGAGTGGCGGGTATTCAATGGGCTTGAACAGGGCAGACGGAGGGGTCAGCTCAACCAGCTTCGTTTCCTGTAACGCCGTCTCGAGGGTCTCGTCCTGAAGCACCCCCAAATCAGAAATAGTCTGCTCCTTGGTCCATGCCGGCTCGGGGGCCGGCACGTTGATCATCTCGTCCTGCAGGGGTGGGAAAAGTGGAGGTGAAAACAAATTTACAAAGCAAGAGTTGGACACGATGATATCAATCATCAAATGAATGGGGAGGGGGGGGGGAAGGGGAGGGGAGTCGGTAATTCATAAGCCTCAAAGTGTGACATCAGGTGTTTGGGCTCAACAAGAAGAGCACTCACCTCAGCCCCCGTTCTGAGCGGCCTGATGAGTCTTGGAGGTACGTAACCCGATGAAGCATCCTGGATGTTGTGAGGCGTGTAGCTCATCAACTTGTACTGCTGCGGTACCTGCGTCCAACAACACCAGTAAACATTGTTCATAGGAGAAAATACACAAATTTGCATCGTTAATTCATTCCAATCTTCACAAATTTCAACCAACCTTTTTCCTAAGTGAAAATACATTTGACGCATATGTTTTTTTGTAAGGTGGTCATTACAACTTTCCAGCCAGGTAAAGGTAAATTCAAAAAGATAACAGCAATGTGCGCCAGAGATTTTTCTGCTGAACAATAAAAAAAAACAGGAAACCAGTCACAGACAATGTACATTACACGGTATTTTGGTTGGTAACCTGCTTCTGCTATTAAAAAGAGATTTTTCTGTGATGAGCAACTTTGTGTGTGCGTTGAACGGCTCTGTAAAAATTGGCCCAATTTCATGGAGCTGCTTAAGCAGAAAATTGCTTAACAATCTTCTGCTAAGCATCACTAAACAGAAAACCAGCCAAGGACGGTATGTCTTACATGGTATTTTGGTTGGTAACCTTATTCTGGTAAGCAACATTGTTTTGTGCTTGGGCTGCTTAAGCAGAACATTTTGCTAAACAATTTTCCTGCTGAGCAAAAAGTTAGCAGGAGACCAGTCAAAGACGGTACATGTGGAATGGTGTTTTAGCTGGTAACCTTATTTTAATTTGCAAAACTACTTTGTGCTGAGCTATTGTTTGTGCTTAAGCAGCTCTCAGGACTTTAACTGACTCTGCTTCTCAAGGGTTTGCTATGCCCACCGGTATTTAGCCTTTACCATGCTGCCAGTCATGCTCCCTGTGTACAGCAGCAATGTGAATACTGATTCAGTAAAATGGGGCCAGACTATTTTGTTCCTCCCAGCCTCGGTTTGGTTCCATTGATTTGAATAGGAGACTAAGATGTCACGCTCCGAAGTCTAGCTCACCTTTAGATTGAACAAAGGCACTTTTCTTTTGACGAACACCTCCGAGGACTTGACTGGAACTATACCTAGAGCATCAGGAGCCTTCAGATAAAACAGACAAGGACAAAGAATTGTTACCTCGATCACAAAGTCTGGCAAGGGTCACTTGACAAGGAAATGGTTAAGTGAGGCCTTCATTCCCCCTGGATAAAAATAGGCGAATTATCAAAAAATATTCACACTCAATTTGGACAACTTCTTGGGTACTGCAATATTGACGTTCAAACCCCGGCTTGTGTTAATCAATGTTAATCAGGTGAGATTTGTAGCTTCTTTTACGAAAGATTTGAATTATGAAGCTAGATTTGAATTATGAAGCTAGGCACAAGCCTGGGGTCGTGCCTAAGGTCATGCCCGAGGTCATGTCTAAGGCCATTCCTGGGGTCCTGATTGAGGTTGAACTTCAGTTCATGTAAATTAGGCCTAAGGCCTGAGGTTAATAAGCCAAAGATCGTGTCTTGAGATCCTGTCTGAGATTTCCAGCCGCCCCCGCCAGGTCAATGTTGCAATTTCAGATTTCTTACATTGAAAGCTGGATTATTTCACTAAAATGATGGATTAAAGAGGTCTATTTGACGTTCAAACCCCGGCTCGTGTTAATCAATGTTAATCAGGTGAGATTTGTAGCTTCTTTTACGAAAGATTTGAATTATGAAGCTAGGAAAATGTTCTGAACGTAAACGAGCCCTCATAATCCAGTACATCACTAAAGTATTTATACGAAAGTGGAAGACCCTCCAGGGCTACACTGGTAACATAATTTATAGCCACATCTTACCATGTCGTCCTTGAAGTCTGGTGCTGTGTAGGTTGGGAAGGCAAACGATTTGATTCTCCCAGTGTCAATCTGTAGAGGAACATCCTTAATCTTAACGTCCTGGCCTTCGCCGTAGGTAGCTGAAATCAAACCCCAACATGTCCACCAGTTATTGGACAATCAGTTCAAGGACAATATCAACCCAGACACAGCAAGTCTGATCCTGTGCAGTCCATGGCATTTCCCTCCCATACCATCACTTTAACGAGGGAGGAATGCGAAATCAAACAGGTGGTAACTCGTAGTTAGCCTTGAAGTTTTTTTGAGGTTCTCCAGGGTTACCCGGGGGTCAACCTCGAGCTACCTCGAGTTACCGCTTGTTTAATTCTGCATTTCTCCCAAACTTGCCTCAGTTTAGTTTTCGGTTTAATTAGGGTTGGGCGACAAGGTTTTAGCCAGCAATACATCCACACTTCATTCTAAAAGAAATTAGACGCCCTTCTTTTCCATCATTTATGTGTGAAAGTATTTTAAGTGAGCAGTTTCGATTCCCTTTTTCTTTTTTTTTTTCAAAGTGACAGAAAGTTCTGTTATGCAATTTCTGAATTCTGGGCAGCACTCTAAGAGTGAAGGTGGAGGTGGAATTTTGTCACTTTTTTGTTCATGGTGATACAGCAGTCGAGTTCACGAAACGCTAAGATCAATCTTAAGATGAGTAAATGTATGAGTCAATTCTTAATTGCCAAGGAAAGTGTGATGTCACAATACAGATTACTATGCATCTTTAAAGGTAGGATGATTCCTAAGTTCGGAAGAGTTTGGTGAAATTGACTGCTGTTTCCTGAGCAAAACTTCCAATTAGGTGAAATCGACTGCTGTTTCCTGAGCAAAGCTACTTTTACAAACCTGACTGTTCTCTGCCGGCTCGTCCGGTCCTATAATCATCAATCAACTTCCTGATCATGTCGCGTTTCCTCTCGACCCTCAGCCGAACGATCACCCTGAACGCAGCCTGCCGGAACCGCCCCAGCGCCCGGTGCTTCATGGACCAGGGGTCGTTAGTGTACACATCAAAGGAAGCCGCTGGGGGTGGGATGGACGCCATACCACGGTGGGTGCGTCGATGGGTGCAGGTCGTGCATGAGCGGTTGAACTCAATATCCGGGAGGGGATCCCCTCGCTGAAACTGAACAGTCATTTTAGCAGCGTGATTAGACGGCTGGTTAAGAAAATCCTGGACACGTAGAGCTACCCTGGGTCTCACCTTACCTCAGACAATTGTTTTGGTGCCTTCAGTAATTTTATTGAGCTGCTTAAGCAGAAAGTTTTGCCTGACAGTTCTCTGCTAAGCAAAACTAAGCAGGAAACCAGTCAAAGACGGTATGTGTGATATGGTAATCTGGCTGGTAACCTTCCTCTGATAACTAAACTTGCTTTGTGCTCAGCTAGTGTTTTGTTTTTTGTTTTTTTTTTGCTTAAGCAGCCTTATGAAGATTGGCCCAGGATTTTAACTAACAGTTAATTACATGACTCCTTAACCCTTACCACGGCTAAGTCTGTTGGACTAGGGACTGCACTAAACTGGTCATGCTTTACATAAGATCAGGAATACCACCATAATAGGCCGTATTTTTGACAGCAAGAGGGCGCAATACTAAATCCATTTGAAAGTATAAAAATATTTCAAAACATAAAAAAATACAAATTTTCCAAGCAAATATCTTACATTGATTACATTGTAAAACTTTCAAATAAAAAAAAAAATCAAAAGTTGTATATTAACTGCTTTTTTAGAAATTTACTTGCATCTGGTTTACCACACTATTTCTGTGGTTCGACCCCCAATCTGTCCCAAAGGGTGCCCTCTTGCAGTCAAAAATAAGGCCTATTGGAGTTCAACAGTTTGGGTGTTGAGTTAACCATAGGGTGTTGGAAAGTGCAAAGTGGGCATTAACTGAAAACACCACCACGATGGATACTCACATGATACTCCTTGACAGACTCTCTCCTACTCTGTAAGATGTCTTCCCTGGAGCTCGCTGTAATTTGATCTCTGCCAAGATGAACTTGCCTGGGGGATGCATAAAGTACAAACACATAATCCAAAGAGAAGGTTTTCGATGAGTCGGCCGTCTTAAAGGGAGGCTCTCAGGTCAAATTCATTTCTGCGATGTACTCGTGCCCCAACAGATAGAGTCCTTATGAAAGTGAAAAGAAAGTCTCTAACCTCACGTTAAAACCGTGTAAAACGCCATCGTCTTTGACAGCCTCCGAGTGCAAAATTTGTCGACATCCAAACGCACTCAATGGCGTCAAGGGTCAAACACACGGGTCTGTACTTTTTTGTATGGGGGAATTTTTTGGGTTCGTTCCCGACTTTCCATGATATCCAATCAAAAACGGCTAATTTTAACCAGTTCACTGACAGATTCCTCCTTGAAAAGTACAAACCCATTTGTTGTTGATATCCAGCGACAGCATGTTTCAAAAGTCACTCTGAATCAGTATCAAATACAATGGGATTTTACACCTTTTTAAGGTGGGGTTAAGAGACTTGTAATTTTTCTTTCCACTTTCAGAAAACTCTATTTGAAAATGAGTACATCACAAAACTTACACATGACCCTGGATCCCCTCCTTGATGGCTTACTCCAAGAATGCAAATATTTTCTTCACTGGTAATATTTTTTTATGGTGACCCCAGATTGAGTCGAAGGTTTAATAGTCCACTCACTGAGATGTACCTTTAACATCAAGAGAGCCACCAAATTGATTGACTGGAAAGGCCTGGAATTTCATCTTTGAGAGGGCAAGGCCATTTTCATTTTGCAAAGGGCACTTAAGTCTTAAAGTTGTTGGAAACTTTTGAAGGGGCACCAAGACTAAGCCTGGGTGACTAGTGTGACTCATGTCAAGTAACTGAGACTGTTGATTGCAACGACTAGCTGTGCAACTACTCCAGTAGTCGCCCCGCCATGAATACTTCAAAAGCACTCACGAATAGTTGCCCAATGAACGGATTTGTCATTTACCACTGTAGTTAACAACATAAAAAAGCACAACACAATGCTCCAACACGACAAACACAGACACGTTGTTCGTGATTGCCACAGTCAACAATTAAAGCCCTGAAGTGTACACATTGCGATCTTTTACACAGGCTCATCCATATTCAACAGTTATATTAACAATTATATTAAGTGTGGCTTGTGATTGGTATACACTACATATGCAGCTATTTTTCGACCCAGCCGGTGAATGTGTACCAAGCCATGCAAGCTGAAGCTTCCTTATGAATATGGATATTTATTAACAGCCAATCACAGCAATGGTTAGCTTGGACTTTGTACCTGCTGTATTATCTCAAAGGATTGGCTGAAACAGAAAACGAAGTTAAAGGAGAGACTTCACACTCACCATCTCAGCTGATTCTTCCTCTCCGCTAATACGTCTTGCTTCACCTCATGATCAAACAGAGCTTCCTGTTGGGAAAAACAAACAAACAAACAAACAACTTCAGTTAGATGTGACGAGAGACTCTTACATGGGCCGAACATCATCCAAACCTGAACAAGCAAAGCTTGGTATTCGATTGCCTGCTTATCAGTGAGCTTCCATTTTTTCTTTTGCACGAATATGTAACAACCTGCTTTACAATATGGATAAATGCGTATTTCGTCAGAAAAGAGTGTTGGCTACATGCGTGAGAGCGAATCCTGGCCTGGTCAGTCAAGACACTTGTGTTCTTGAGCAAAGCACTTTATCATAATTGCTTCTCTCCACCCAGGAGTAAAAATGGGTACCGGCGAGAGCTGGGGAGTAAACCTGCCACGGACCGCATCCTGTCCTGGGGGAATAGAAACATTCTCAGTCGTTTAATACCGGCCTGATGAGCCATATTGGCTAGGGAACGACTTTACTTTATTTTTTTTTTGTACTAACCTCTCTGTTAGTCGTTATTTCTGATTATTCCAATCTTATAATTGACCTTTTAAGATACAACAAAACTCACCTTTAACTGCCTGGTATTAGGAACTGCATCTTGCTTCGCTAAAACGGCTGTAAACAAAAATAACGAGGCCAAAAAACAATTGCCACATTTCGTACATAACATTTTTATGGAAGATATTATTAAAGATTTACCAAATCTAAAATATTCGTAACTTTGGGAAATCCTAGTAAATTTGTCATTAAACACAATGAAATTTCAACGAGAGGAACAAGCTAGCTAGTCAAAATTATTGACACGTAAATTATTGATACGTAACCAGAGACAGGGAACCCAGAGAATGTCGAGTCATTATCCGCAGGGCTCAGTCACGAGACAGTTTTACGGATGAGTGGCCATTTGATTAAGCCATGGTTTTGTGGGTATAGACCTTTCTTCTGCAACGTCACAGCCCAAGTTTTTGCCAACTGAGGTTGGAGAAACTATGGGGAGCCATCAAGGCAAGGCAAAACCAGATAATCACAGTTTGTAAGAATGTTTGTGAGAATGCGCCGCTTTTTCACTTAAAGTAAGCAGAGCCACGGAATAGACCCTTCCCATGAAATATGTAAATTGCACATCATGCGTGCGCACTAACACTACTGATGGGCAAAATGAGGGAACATCGCGCCTTTTGTGTGGGGTGGATGGTGGCGTGACACACACGCGTTTGTGCATATGCCTAGTGCACAACTCTTTGGCATTTGCCCACCAATAATGTCTGTGCGCATGCGTGAATGTATTTAGCATATTTCATGGGAAAGGCTAATTGAGCCCAGGACACAAAGTATGGTCGAGCTCTGCATTCCCTGGGTTCTAATTCTAGAATTCTAGTTCTTCACTCAGTGATGGTGCGAATCCTCCAACACTGCCTGCCTCTCATTAAAACCCACTGAAAATCCTCCACTGAATCGTTCAAGAACGTAGTAACCCTTTCAGAAAGACAGTCTGAGGTCAGCTGTTTATTATTTATTCGCTTCACCGGTTATTGTCACCGTGTCCCACAGTGGGGTCACTGTAATTCGGCCTTTTATATCATCATCCCTCAGACCATCTTCAGGCTACCCAAAACGATGATTCCAGAAAACTACAAATTATATACACAGCTCATAAATCACCTCTAGCCAATTACTTTTAAGCCCCCCCTCCAAAAAACAAATAAAGAAATCATGCTCCACTGCAGTTACTATGTCTACTCATTGAAACCAAACTGAGGCTGGAAGGGAAAATAGTCCGGTTCCTTTATATGAGATAAAAATAGTGCTAGTATCGTCAGTGTTAAGACAGGAAACCTGACTTGATTTTCCCCCTCTGTGTGGTGTAAATCTCCTTTTACTTCCATTCAACCAATTGAAACCAAACCGGAAGGAAAAAAACACAGTCAGGTCTCTATATATGAGATGAGAACTGCACTAATATTGTCATTGTATATTCAGGGAGCCCGACTTGAGTTTCCCAACACAGAGTGCAGAAGATGGACTTTCTTTACCTTCCCGTAGCTCCTTGGCCCTCAGTTTACCAGCCTGCTGCATCAAGACGGTGTTGACTGAGTGCTGCATGTCAAGATTGGCCGGGAATCTCACCCCGTCCCTCTCGATCTCCTTCGCGGTCGTCATGGCGTCCCGGGAACTCGTTCGGTTGCGGCTCTTGGTGCGCTTCTTTCGCCGGGCCATGGCCACAGGCGATATGGAGTGGGGGTCAAGCATGGACTCGTCCGGCCGGGAGGAGTGACCATTGCAACGGCCTTCTACTTCAGCTCTGAAAAAATTCAACACCAAATCACTGGAAAAAGTCAGTCTTTTTTTTTTTTTTATATTGAGCAATAAACCCACAAGGGAAAACTGACTGGGTAAATATTAACAGGTTGCTAAGCAAATAAGATTGATACACATCTTGAGATCACTCTGAGCTCTTTGTGAAATTTAGCCCTAGTTCTGCATTGCAAGCTTCATTACCTTTGAGTCCAGGGCCAAATTCCACAGCAGCAACTATTGCTTAGCGGTTTTCTGCTAAGCAAATTTAAGCAGGGTACCAGTCACATATTGTATATGTGACATGGCATTTTGGCTGGTAACCTTATTTTGGCAAGCGAAATGTTGTACTGTAGTGTTGCGATTGCAAGCCAATCCATCAAGCTGACTCTACACTTTACCCTTTCTCTAATTAATCAAAAGGCCTGTATTGACCCAATGCACCGACGTCACATACGGCTACTATCTGCCCAAGGTCTAAATTTTGGGGAGTCAAAATGGGGCAATTTACAGGCAACCACTTTCCAGGCAATCTCCACGAAGAAAGAACAATCATTCCTCAATTTCTATACAAACGCCTTGGGGAAAGTAAGATACTAATAGAAAGATGCATGTTGTCCTACCAAAGTGTTCCTTTGGCATGCAGTGCGGTTGGTTGCCTCCAAGTTGCCTGTAAAAATAGCCCTGTGTGACAAGGCCGATAAGGTACAGTGTGGGTCTAACTAAAATGCCCACTGCACAATAACACATAGGGGAATCCGACACCCAAAATGCCGCATTTCAGCTAGACTTATTTTGAGACTACATCAGGTAAAGTTGGTCAATAAATGTAATTTTCAAAAAAAAAAAAAATAAATAAAAAAACAACACTTACTCTGCAAGTCCCGGTGCCGATGAGCCTGACACCAGGCACACAAGGGGTGTAGAGTTAAACTGGGACGTCGTCAACTGCAGTTTCATCAACGCTGTGCTGAACTCCGTCGGGGAAAACGTCACGGTGATGTTCACCTCCCCATTGGCCGGGACAATGCCGCTCATCGGCTCGACAACGAATGCTGGGTGAGGCTGCAGGCAGGACAGCTGAAACTCAAAGTCAACGGGGGCAGAGCATCGAAGGGGGATGACTCTTGACCGACTGCGGCAGGAGATGGGAGAAATACTATTGAGTTCAAAGGCTAGTAATAAATGCAAACAATTGTCTGATTCGAATCATCCAGACCTAAAGGCCTAATGCAACTTCTTAGCACTCCAGAAAACTCTAGTTCCAATTATACAGACATGTAGAATCAGCAAGCACTCACCTTTCTGAGATTGGAACCGGAGGGAACTTGATGACGTCGGGGAACTCAGCCGTGCTAACGGTCGGGTATGCATGGATGGGAACCAACAGGTTGTCATCATCCTGCAACAACATGAAACACAGTACTTGATTAGGGGTTCGTTACAGGGTTTGCCGTTGATTTTTTTCAGTGACTAGCCAGAGGGACCAGTTGGCTCGTCATTGCACTAGTCTGCCAGTTTTTTTTACAAGTCTGTTTTTCATAGGGATGCTTTTCAACACTGAACTAGCCAGCCGGCGTCAAATAATTTAACCAGGGATGGGAAAGCGCAAGGGAAGGGAAAGGGTTAAGGGGAAGCGCTGACAGATGTGTCAAGGTGTTACTGGGCATTATCGCTCATATTTCTCTATAGGAATTTGTCGGACTTTGTAGGATACGAGTCCAAACTGGGGTATTTTTTTTTTTTTTTTTTTTTTTTTATGATTTTTTTTTTGTAATCCTTTTTAACCCTAACTCCCTAGGTATTTTTGCTAGAAACCATACCAAATCCGCCAAAATCAATCAATTGTCAGACAGCCGAGACACAACTGTACTGAATCAATCATAATCAACCAGTGCACTTTATACTAAAAAAAACTTTCAAAATGTTCCACAAGGGGTGAAAGACAAACTCCATCAAAATCAACCAAATGTTTCAGTCTGGTGGTGTACTGGACCAATCGAAATCAAGCAAAAGCAGCTGATTGATTTTGATGGATTTGGTACCGTTAGGGTTAATGAGGGTAAACCCCAATCAGTGCACAGCACTGCTCTCCGTGGGGGCCCTCAGTACATACAGAAAATATACAAATATTTCCAAAATCTAACATAGTTCAACACCATAATATGGTACCTCAACACCCAGACGCCGAATATGGCGATATGCCTGATCCAACGCAAAGCATAATCAGTTTACTGGTGGCAGTCTTCAGTCCCACAGAATCATGCCGTTCGATTTTTTTAATGGGTTAGGGTTGGTTTAGGGGGTTACAAATGAACAGGTTTAATGGCGCTCGTCTAACCTTGCAGTGAATTCTTATGCAATCATAATAGTATCTCCACTCGTCCGGTTTGAACTCCACTTCGACATCGATGGCCATTCCGGGTACCAGACGATCCCGCTTGGTGTACCAGGCTTTGAAGAAGCGCGTCGCGGGGGGAATTATGTGCATGTTCTGACACTCTGACGAAATGTTGATCAGGTGCTGAAAAAATAAAATAAAAAGGGAAATCAAGCAACTATTGACATGAGCCAGGGTTTTTCGATAATAAAAAAAAAAAAAAGTTTGGAAAACCAAATAGCCCATTGAGCATACCAATGCACATGACCGGAAATGATTAGTGTGCAAAGGCTTCTGGGTGAAATCCGAGTCCAAACAACATCAGCAACCATCATGGCTTGGCGATGTTGAAGCAATGCCGTACACAAGCTGTGGAACCTGGCACAGTTACACGTAAACAACAGCATGGCAGTTTTCCTCACTAATTACCAATTCTGTACTTGGTCCCAACTTCATAGAGCTGCTTAAGCAAAAAAGTGCTTAAAAATGTTCTGCTCAACAAAAATAAGCAGGATACCAGTCACAGGTTGTACACGTGACATGCTAATTTGGCTGGTAACCTTATTCTGGTAAGCATAATTTTGTTTGTGCTCAGCTACTTTTTGTGCTTAAGCAGCTCTATGAAATTGGCCCCTGGTCTCGATTTCATGACTCTGCTTACTGTAAGCAAAAAATTGGCGCTTAACGTAATTGTGTTTCACAAGCCAACAAGGAATTCTTGCTTGTGCCCGCTTATCATTACTAATCATTCTTAGCTTACACAGCTAGTGTAGAAATTCGGCACTTACCTTTCAAGCAGCGATTGGTGACCGTCAGCGTGAAATTATGCAGTAAACACAGCCGTGGAACTTGGCCTTTGGCCAATTTCACAGAGCTTCTTACGCACAAAACTCAGCCAAGCACATTAACAATTTTGCTCACCCTACAGTGTGTGTGTCAATGTTCTGGGCTTGCTGTGTTAGAGAAGAATGCTTAGTGAGGTGGTGTCCGAATTAACGGCTTTGGATGAACGTTATCAATGCAGCCAATGACCAAAGCCACAGTCGAAGCCGCTTGCATTCGGACACGGCCTAACATGATGTACATACGCGCATGAGCAAGAAATTCCTTGCCATCCTGTGAAAACTGTTACATTAAGCTGAGATTCTGCTGCTGCTGTAAGTGCCGATTTTTCACTTACACTAAGCAGAGCCATTGGCCGTCTTTGAGATATGGCAGACACTATATGAGTGCAATGTTTGGTTTTGGGTGTACACAGACAGATTTACCCAATCCAAATAGTGCACCTGTAATGAGTCCACCATATGATATGGGCCCAATTTCATAGAGCTGCTTAAGCAGAAAATATTGCTTCAACATTTTCTGCTAAGCAAAAATAAGCAGGATACCAGTCACAGATTGTACATGTGACATGCTATTTTAGCTGGTAACCTTATTTTGGTAAACATAACTAAGCTGCGCTAAGCTATTTTTTGTGCTTATTTAAGCAGCTCTATGAAATTGGGCCCTGGTCTCAAAATGGCTAATGAACAGGCCTGATACTTCATGGAGGCAACAGAAGCAATTGCCTCCATTGCCCCTGGTCATTGCCTTGGTGCCCCTTGAAATGGTCCAATATTAGAAAATTTACAACTTCCTCGTAGAGGTGCCCTTTACCATGGAGAAAATGCATTGGTGCCCTTGCCCTTTCAAGAAGGAAGCATACAGGCACAGGCCTGCATGAAAGTGGGCCCAGAACCATCTAACTAAACTTAGGGAAGTAAACAAACTCACCAGTATTTGTTTGTGTACTTTACCGGGCTCAAATCCTGTGAAGTGAACAGCAGAGGGCTCGGCTTGGACGACAGAATTGTGCGAAACCTTGTGGAACATTTCTGAATGGAGGGGGAAAAAACGCAAACGTTTCAGGCATGATAACAGATTTGCATCAGTGAGCACGTCAGCTGCACTATAGATGTCATTTACACTCAAACGTTTGGGGTAACATTGTCCAGCGAGTTGACCAACCATTTGAAACCATTCAACTGCACGGGTTGTGTATGGTGGCACAACTGTGCACAGAAATGCAAAGAACTATAACATGTATTATGTAGAAGTTGTAGGGTCAAAACGGGTGACTTCAGAAAAAAAATCTGAATAAAAAATGCTAGCCCTAGTAAAAGCATTTTTACTAGACCTCCTCAACCCATCATACTCCTACAGTACACTAGTAGGACCAGTACATAACCCATCATACTCCCACAGTACACATATGGGCACAGTACACAACCCATCATATTCCCACAGTATGCATATGGGGACAGTACACAACCCATCATATTCCCACAGTATGCATATGGGGACAGTGCGCAACCCATCATACTCCAACAGTACACATATGGGGACAGTACACAACCCATCGTATTCCCACAGTATGCATATGGGGACAGTACACAACCCATCGTATTCCCACAGTATGCATATGGGGACAGTACACAACCCATCATACTCCAACAGTACACATACTATGGGGACAGTACACAACCCATCATACTCCAACAGGTCTTTCTTTTTAGGGGGTTGGCTCAGCGCAGTTTGCATTTCATAGTATACAAATATTGACTGCTTCGAGTGGCGTAGTAAAACTAGTCACTCGAGGTGATCCCAGGAGCAGCCTATCTTCCCGAGGCGGAGCCGAGGGAAGATAGGCGGCTCCGGGGATCACCGAGAGTGACTAGTTTTACTACGCCACGAGATAAAGCAGTCAATATGTGTTTTATAACACCTCAGTTTCATCCATTTTGTGGTAATATTCGTTAAACAACTGTGTGTATATCAGTCTTCAAACAACTGTATAAAATCTGACAGGAAATCTTGACAAAAAGAAAGAGGGGGTACCACACTGCCTTCGTTCTCATATCGTATTTCAAATGCACGTATTATTTGATCGTTTCACCGGGTTCGAGGTTGTCGTTGGATAGTACCATTTAATAGTTCTTTTGGTCGGTGTGCAGTGTGATAGTAAAAATACACAACACCACGTGACGCACGTTCGGCCAATCAACAGATAGAATCAAAGGAAGAGGTGTTTATAATACTTTCCACACTCGGCCAAAGTCCAACACTAGTCCCCTGAACCATTGGTACTCAACCAGCCATAGTCCAACAGCAGAGACAAGATTCACAGAACTCAACCATCCAAAGTCCAACAATACCCCCTGTTGGATTTTGACTGACCTGGGGTAGTTAGGGTGAATACTGTCTGGGCCCTCTTGTCTGCAAGTGACCTCTATCCTCCATTATCCTCCTTTCGGGTGTCACTTTACACCAACATGTTTGGACTTGGATAAAAGATTGACAATAGACCTTATACACACGACGTCATTTGAGTAGGGCGCCCTCGCCTAGAGGTCAAAATGAGGTTGTTCATTGGCCAATCCTGTTCGCCGCGCATACAAATCTCTGCGTTTCCATTGTTACATCATCCATTTACCTCTAAGATGGCGGCGTGATGACGTCAATGCATAAGGTCTATTGTTATTTGGATATACAGCCCCAAGTCCTTCACTCTGGCAAAGAGGACGTGGCGACTGTGCAACACTCATAATTTTGGAAGTCAATAGACCTTATGCACACGACGTCATTTGAGTAGGGCGCCCTCGCCTAGAGGTCAAAAGGAGGCTGTTCATTGGCTAAGTCTGTGCGCCGCGCGTACAAATCTGTGCGTTTCCATTGTTGCATCATCGTTTTACCTCTAAGAAGGCAGCTGAATGACGTCGACGCATAAGGTCTATATGTATACATGGGAAAGGGCCCGTCGACTAAAATGCCCAATACACAGTATAACCATGGAGGTAGAATTAACACAGAAGACATTAACTTCCAAAATGGCACAACCAAGATTGTGATGGTGAGGTCAGGTGAATTGGGTCAATAGAATGATTCAGGAGGGTAAGAAAGGGTAAGGGCCGGGTAACACGGGGCAATTTACAGGCAACCAGGTCCAGGCAATATTCACAAAGTCACGTGTCAACTTCCACGTAATTGTCTTGGGGACAGTGTGATGCAAATATAGAGAAATATTTCCTGTACTGCCAAAGTGCACCTTTTGCAAGCAGTGCAGTTGGCTGTCTCCAAGATGCCTTTAAAGATTTTCCTGTGTGACATGGCCTTTAACTGACAGTAACGACACCCATCCTACCAACCCACCCAAGCCTGCAATACATGTTAAAAGTATAATGTGGAAGTTTACGTACGTGTGTCCAGCAGGTGATTCGGCACATGCCTGGCTTTCTGCGGGGCGACCAAGGAATCCATCTCCGGTAACACAATGCCGTTTGTACGCAGCCCTGGCAGGTGGTTGTCCCTCACAATATTTGATGGGTTAGCTTGGCTCAAGGGTATAGCCAATGCCATGGTTGCATCTTTCCGACTTCTTTCAGCTGTATCAAAAGCACTGGTCGCTACACAGTTCGGTCAGTTCACAAACTTCCCACTCTTCTTAGTAAACAAGTTTTTGTTTTTGAACTAAACAGAAAAATACAAAGGCAATAAAAATATAACAGAGATTTAAGGCATGGTCAAGTTTAGAATTTGAGGTTGAGGTTACACTGATGGCTCTAATCGGAAAATCGTCTAATGCGCAAATCTTCTCCAGACTCTGTCTGTGAGTCTGACATGTCTGACAGCAATGACCGACCGATCATTGAGGGATAAATTTGCCAAAAAAAGTAAGTCTCGATTCGAAAGTTGATGTCTGGTTTTAGAGGACAGGGTTCGTTGGGCCAAGAAGCAGAGGTAGTCCAGCGTATTGGCACAATGTATGGGGCTAGGTCTAGTTGCGCATGTGGCCTGCCTGTACACCGCTATGACTGCTGTACACACCAATGTCACCCCACGTCAGATCTATTAGATCTGTAGTCTAGACTTTCGGGAAACGACCAAGAGATCAATGGAACAATTTTGCAAAAAAATGTAGGCCCAAGTCTCGATACGAAAGTTGATCTCTAAATTGTGGGCCATAGGCATATAGCATTCGTAGAGGCAAGAAGAAGCGGAGGTAGTCCAGAGTATTGGCACTATTTCAATCTGTTTTCTGGGCTTCAACTTCGAGTTCGATTGGCATATTGAAAATAAGTTGCAAAACTTTCATGGGGAATCATGGGATTATCCCCGGTATTACCTTTGTTTTTGATATGTACAGTATTAGTTTTACTGTATTTTTAAGTGGTAATAAATACTGAATAAAATCAAATCAAATCAAATTTTATAATTTTGTAAATATTTTATTAAAAATAATAGTGTACACAAACAAGCACTCCACTCCATAAATAACAAAATAGGCTACCATTTACCAACAACTTACCAGTGTAGATTAGCTATAAAAGACCGTGGTAATGTAACATACACACATGGTTCTCCGGAGAGACGCTATTACATAGAGAAGGGACAATAAACTGACAAAAATGTTTCAACTCTTTTATCCAGACGACTGATTTTTAACGATGTTGAGATGTTCCTCAGCTCAGACTCAGTAGAGATTGACCGTGCACCCTAAATTTTGACATGACATTTACCAATCCACTGGTACCCCGCTGTAGTTGTCTAGTCGTATTTACTTTGCGTTTGATGGGCTCTGAAAACCAGCGAGACAAGAGGTTGTTACCTGGGATTCGACTGATCACCTATTTATGTTCATACACAAAAAAATAGTGCTATAAGATTGTGTCGCAGGCCTATTGGATCGACGATTAATAGCAATGCTTTTGAAAAAAAATACGAAATGTAAACTGTACACTGCATAACGAATTTACTGAACAATTTTGTTTTCTGCAAGCTACATGTGACCAAAATGTTCTACAGTTCCCATGACGATAGACTTTTATTCAATCTTCATGACTCCTCCGCGTCGTGAAATTTTAGATTGTGGACACTGAATGGTATAGACCGATTGCGCGACCTACGTCACGTGACCCCTGTTGGGTTAAAAAATGTAAGCACACACGTAATCCTCCGTAGGAAAGGGTGGTAGGGCCCTACGGTACACGATGATTAATGCATTATTTTAGTTAATTCGATCGAGGCTTTTTTTGCTCGAAATCTATGAAACATATTCCAGAGTTTGTACCAAAGACCTTCAAGTGGCTGAATAAAGCTAGTAAGGACAGTTCCAGCAAGTCTTGAAAATTGTAAAAGTACCGTATAAAATGTGCACGATGTGTACAGCGCACGACGGAACGTTAGGCCATACGACCGCGATCACCACACATTTTTCAACACAAACATTTCAAAGTTTTGAAGCTGAAATCCTCCAAAGAAATTGCTTTCCAAAACTGTGTGATTCCTTTGCCTATTTGAAATTCTGCAAGGCTAGGTATTAATGCTCACTTTTCCAACAGTGTTTATCCCTTTTTTTACAGAGTGATTTAGGCCAACATTACAAACAAAATAACAGACGGGTGGTTACATAATAGTCGCCCAACGCCGGTTGTGCATGGCATAAAAAACTCTTTTCAGAAGAATTCTGTTAAATTATGGAACAGAGATGTGATTTAAATTAATGCCACACCATACTACTTTAAATAAAGTGGCTGATTAACTAATTCATCGCTTAACGAAAGTATAATCGACTGTTTTCGAACTCTGTGTCACGGCCTATCTCTTTACACGTATTTTTTCACCAGCTGTATGACGTCATCCCCGATATGGGGTCACGTGACCGCATGTAAACATTGTCGCACAATCGGTCTATTCGTTCCTTCCTCCTCTATATAAAAAACGGATTCTTCAGGCTATGCGGTGTAGTTGTGCACAGTAGTTCCGTATGGCAAAGACAAGTCAACCAAAGATTTGTCGCACAATCGGTCTATTCGTTCCTTCCTCCTCTAACGGATTCTTCAGGCTATGCGGTGTAGTTGTGCACAGTAGTTCCGTATGGCAAAGACAATAAGTCAACCAAAGATTATAGAGCGCCGTAGGCGCAAGATGGGGAACTGGGCCTTTATCTACTATTGGAAAGTGAAATAGCCTATGCGCATTGGCGCCATTTTCCATTGATAGCAAGTTGTTGTCTACACTGGTCCGCACGTATCAGTGTTGTATCAATAGAGTCACTTGCCGAAATGGCGTCCAGTGAGACAGCCAGAATTTCCCATCTTGCGCCTACGGCGCTCTATAATCTTTGGTCCAGACTCGTTTTAGCTGTAAGGAGGGCGCCCTCATCAATAGTCTAATTCTTGAGAATGTTGCTCCAAAAGAGCCTTTGAGCCCTAGCCGCTAGCACTATTAGTCACATGTCAGACAAAACTGAAACCGGTGCGTCAAAGTTTTCTCTTTGTTCTGTGAGATCGGACATTCATTGTCATTTCTCATATTATTTCAACGTTTTTTCCACACTTTATCTTCTCCGAACTTTCCCGCCTGTCCAGTGTCCGTATTCCTATAAAAGGCTTATGTTAACGTAAATAATATCTGACGTCTTAAACCCATAGATGCACACCTTTCAGATGGCGGTTCGAGGAAAAACTTTATGAAAAAAATTTACCCACGTTCGCCCGATCTTAAAGATCCTAAAGTTTTGTGAATTCAAACTTTTAAACCAGTGAGGGATTACCAAGGAAAAAAAGAAAGAACATTCATAACATAATGATTTTATTATTTTGTGATAATTATAACCCTTGATTAGTTTGTTACATTATAATATTGTTTAAAAAGCAAATAATTTGAAGAAGACAAAATCAGAAGAAAAGAGAAAAATCCATCAATTTAAGTAATTTTAACTTGAACAAGGGTGAAAATGATTGGCCACAAACGAATAGTAAAAAAAACGGGAAAAGGTCGAACGTCCCAGCACCCACACGTTTGCTAATAAATCTGAAACCATAGTTTGAATGAATTTGGAGGTAAATTGACCGGGAAAACCTGTAAAAAGTTTTGGTCCTCCTTTTTCTCTTGCTTTGCCCGAACTTGACCACTCTCGGCCCGAATTTGGGAAGGGGTAACTGGCCCGGCCCCGGTGGTTCGTATGCCTATGCTAACGTAAATTGTAGTCTCATCATCAATACATCCACACCGATACAAAGTTCAATGACAAGGAACTAGACTTGGACAGCACTAAATGGGGGAGAGCTGAGCAGTGTAGGGAGGGCACCCCGAGGGTAACCCTGTAGTTGGCGGCGCTTCCAGTCGGAGTTTGGGCCAGACGACCGCGATCATACACTTTTCAACAGTACAAGATACTGAAGTCTCATTCCACGTAAGCGCGTTGCACTCGATCTCACCCATACACGACGTGTGTGGGTGACGTGAGATCGCACACACTCAACTGTTGCGCACAACCGTACGGGGTCAAACTTTCCACCACGGCTGGTGAAGTTATTGGACATTTTCAAACAACGGCCACTTCAGATTCTGTTAAAGGCATTATTAATCATATATTCCATGGGAGTTTGATGGTCATATTTTAAAAGAATCCACCCGCTGTAATGAAATAAAAAAACCGGCGCCAAAACATGTATGCCAGTGCAGTGCAAGCACTGCTGCCGATGCGTTGAGTATAGTGAACCAACCTTCAATCAAAATTCAAGCTAATTAGAACAACATCCTCCATGGTCTGCACGATGGGAGATCCCGTGTCCATCACGTTTTGTGTAAGGGACGAACTACTTTATGTTCCCGGCAAGCGCGCTCCCGGCAGCGTATTTTTTTTTTCCAGGACGAACGTGGGCAATTAACATAAAGTGGGTGTGCGTAAACCCCAAATACCCTCGCACATGCGTACTTGGACCTAATACATGTAGTTTTGAGTTGTTGTTAATACATGTACTACGAGGACAACAATGCATGTTGACTCGGTCTCCGTAGCACAGCTTGAATTTAGTGTTACCATCGGAGCCTTTTGGTTTATGGTGTATCTTATCCTAGAAACATGTAAGCTAAAAAACGATATTTAATTCATCACCCACTTCAAAGTTCTGTTTGTGGTAGATCTGCTAACGATTTGTATTGGTTCCCCACTTGTTACGATCGTTATGAACATACTGCAATTTATTTTGGCAATTCTTCACTTTATTTGAGGAAAGCTTATTATTTTTATTTTGGCAGTGAGACTTATTATATAGATAAATACATCCATGTCCCTTGTCTTTAATCTTTTGTTATACATCAAAATAAATAGATAAATAAACATTGTGAGCATCACCCCACAATGTAAAGAAAAACCCACAGTTACTGTAGTATGCTGCGCTCTCGTAAGCCCAGACCGACCGACAGACAGATACAGATAGATAACAAAATGTAGATACAAATTTAAAAGTATTGATACAAATTTATATGTATTAAGCATTTCTTTAACAGTTTTTTTTTTTTTTTTTTTTTTTTTTGTGGGGGGGGGGGGGCGATTGATACTATAGAAGAAACATACATGTAAATACAGCATAGGATGAAGCGACTCAAAAAGTACACTGCAGTAAAACATTACATTTTGGTTAGTTTGGGTGCCTCACAAATACAATAATATTGTACAAAGCAATGGAACAGCTGGTCCCCATTAAGACTTATCCCATTCAAACCACCATGCTAGCCCAAGGTCCTTCTAGTGACTATTTGTAATGCACAGTCTACCTTCGAGTATTTGTATGTTGCCCACAATCATCACCCACAACCCCTCTTGTGTAGACATCGTTACACCATCAAGGCTAATGGCCATTCCTAAAGTACTCCACTGTCTCATTGTGATCTTAGGGGTGTTTTCAAAATCATGAGGAAAAATACGATTTTGTTGGTGTCATCTTGTACCTGATGATGTAGAATCGTTTTGTTTAGGGGCTTTGTATGTTTCTTTGTTTATTTTGTCCGCGATTGTTTAAGATCCGTGAATATAGCGCTATCAACTCACAACTATTTAAGTCCAAGCACGCATAAGATACACCATAACCCAAAAGGCTCCGATGGTAAAACTAAGCTGTGCTACGGAGACCGAGTCAACATGCAATTCTCGTAGTACATGTACATGTACATGTACATATACATACATGTACATGTACAGTGTACATGAACAACTCAAAACTACATGTACTAGGTCCAAGTACGCATGTGCGGGGGTATTTGGGATTTACGCACGCCCATTTATGTAAATTGCCCACGTTCGTCCTGGAAAAAAAAAATACGCGGACGGCGGGGAATCGATCATTGAGCACTGACGAAGTAGTGTCAGCTTTCTTTGGTGGTAGTTCTCCTTCTACATCCGCAAAACGATTGCAAGCTTGGATCAAACAACGTCACTTTGTTTGTTTCATCATTAAAGCCGTCTTCATTTTATGATTTACTTAAAAAAAAGTAAGTAGGCATGCGGCCTTGGGAAGATCATGCAGGAAGAAAATAGAAAAGTTAGCCCCAGCCCAGTGCCTTGGGACGACGGATATGCCTGCGGCATGCAGCAGTTAAGCCTGCCACTGCCAGTGCTGCCAGCCCGGCACATACACAGTTTGTGGTGGTACTTGCGATAATCGTAACCCTCCATCCCCCCGACGGTCGGTCGTCGGGAGGATGGAGGGTTACGATTATCGCAACTAGTGGCTGGTGGATTTTGACATAGCCTATCACCAGCTGACCCTTCCTTTCCTCCAGCCACACGGGGGGGGGGGGGGGGGGGGGGGGGGGGGCTGCTGTGGCACTGGCGGGCTTCTTATTGCTGGTGTTGGTCTGTGAAAAACTGTGTTATTGCATAGTTGTCACACAAGCGCGAGTGGAACAGGAAATTATACTTTTGTAGCACTTCTGCGTCCCCATATCCCACGACACAAGGCCGAAGATAATGGGACGCAGACGCGCTATATTTTCCTGTATTTCATGAGCGCGAGTGTGATAACGAATTTATCTTCCAGTCAACTGGAAGATAATACAACTTTGAGCGTTATTTGATAAAGAGCAAAATGTGCGACGCGCAAATTTTAGAAAGTCATTTTACACTGTCAGTATACGGAACGTGACGCATGATACTTAAAATATGCAGAGTGCAATATAGACCACTGGGAGTATGATATGGTTTGTTATCACACTCCTGTTGAGCAATCTGATTGGAGGATTAGCGCGTACTGGAAGATAATATACACATATGGACTGGCAGTGAGGGAAATAGTGCACATCTATGCAACCTGGGGGCCTGTGAGTGACCAGGAGAGGGTCCTATTTCCCGAGGCCGAAGGCCTCGGGAAATAGGACCCTTTCCTGGTCACTCACAGGCCCGAGGGGTGCATAGACGTGCACTATATCCCTCACTGCCAGTCCATATGTGTTTTATAACACACCTCAGTCCAAAATGTCGGTTAGAAGAGTAAATCGCGTTTTTTTGGCCAGAGATTCTTCTCGATCTGCAGACGCCGTTGTTCTGTTGAGGGCGCTCTTTACCAGTCAATAGTTTTGGGGTTTTTGAAACTATTTCCCGCTTTGCGAACTGTTTCCCCCAAATGAAGCGCGTGCGGTGCATGTGGTGCAGATTTCATGCACTAGGCTATATTATTAGTTCACCCCACCCGACCGTGTTTCAGCCAATCAGGATAAAGAGCCAGGGAGAGGTGTGTTGTAATAATGAATAATGTATAGAGAGTGATATGATAATGATGTGGTAGTCCAAGTTACTGAGTCCCACAACGTTTAAAATTTTAACATGTAGACATGATTTATTTGGTGTGTGTAGGCCTACATACGCCAGATCATGTCCCAATGTAGACCCAGTAACTGGGGCGCTGTACTCCTTTTTTTGAGACTTTCACTTAATCGGTCGTACTAGCTAGTACGACCAATAAAGTAAAAATCTCAACAACAAAAAAGGAGTACAGTGCCCCTGTTAGTGGGTCTTAGACCCAGTATAACTTGGTCCACATCATGTCCAAATGTTTAAAAAGGCATTGTTGGGTCCAGGTAACTCGGACTAGGTATAACTTGGTTGCTGTACTCCTTTTTTTTTTTTTATTCCGCATTGTACGACAGTCCAAGTCAAAAGTTCAAAGAAGGAGTCCATGCTTAAGTTACTGGGTCAATCCTCCTGACGGTCGCAACACATGCATAGCCCCATGATACAATACATAGTGCCAATACTCGGGGTGGGAGTCTGGAAAGTCCAGAGGCAGAGTACAGACCTTATGTGTTCCCCGCCATCTTTGAGGTCAAATGCAGCATGAAACATGCATTGTGGCTGTTTTTACCTCATGGCGAAGGCGCCCTGTTACTAAACACTCATAATGACATCATACGCATAATGGCTATTGGCACGCAGGCCTGATTGCTTTGTTCTTGAAAGGGCCAGGGCACCAAGGCATTTTCTGATCTTCTTGCTGAAGGGCACCTCTATGAGGAAATACTCAATTTCTATTGGAACATTTCGAGTGCACCAAGGCAATGAACAGGGGCAATGGAGGCAGTTGCCTCGATGAAGTAGCAGGCCTTGGCACGTATGGGGCTACACTGGCAGTTGCACTACACCTCGCGCCAGAGCTAGCGTGGTGTAGTGCGTGCTAGGGATCCTCACTGGTAAACTGCATACTTGGCCCACGGCAGTCGATGGCGATGGATTTTCAACTAAAGGACTTCTTTTTTCTTTACACCTAAAATTTCCCGGCAATGTTCACATTATCAGTTCATAGTTGCAACAATCATAACCCTCGATTCTCAAGGCGGTCAGCATGCCAACTAGTTACGGTAATCGTAGAGCTATAGTCTTGGTCAGTCCCTTATTCTCTCCAGTCTAGGACAGTTGAGAGGATTAAGGGTTCACAAATGTCGCAACCAAAATATGGTCTCATCATAAGGCAAGTCGGGTTAATGCTTGAGTCGATATAACTATATTATTGACCAAAACTTTTTATTATTATTATTTGATGCAGATCAAGACATTTGCAGTCTATACCAGACCATGGCAACCAATGACCAAGCCCCGTCTTCCGCTGTGAATCAGAATGGAGACACTGCCGATCCTGCGGGACAAACCCAAACCCAAGTGCCTACTCTTGAAAGCATCCAGAGAGATACAGCCACGCTTTTTGAGGCACTGCAGGATAAAGTCACCCTTTTGGAAAAGCAGTTAAAGGATAAAGACGGGGAAAATAAAGAGCTGCAAGCCAAGTACATGAAGTTGTTCTTGGAGAACAAGGTCACAGTCAGAGAACTTC
The DNA here is from genome assembly GCA_911728455.2 of Marthasterias glacialis. Classification (NCBI taxonomy): domain Eukaryota; kingdom Metazoa; phylum Echinodermata; class Asteroidea; order Forcipulatida; family Asteriidae; genus Marthasterias; species Marthasterias glacialis. The sequence continues at coordinate 3,851,408 of OU452238.1, forward strand.
AATCATTGAGAGCAACGATCGAAACCGATGCCGATCGGGATGTGCCATCGCGAGGGAATGATGTAAAAGGTCTGCGAAGTGATTTGAATGATCCCAAAGACCCAGCTGCGGGAGATGGCAGTGCTCACATCGAGGACAGAGTGAGATTCGGTGGCCAGCATCCCGTGTCGGACCAATCCGTCCCAGAATCACATTCCAGCCAAGAGACGGAGGAGTCCAACGTTCATTACTCGCTGCAAAAGGGGGCTGGAAATGCAGCAGCAGCAGCTGCTGCCGCCACAGTTTCCCAAGAGATTGCTTACTCAAGCTTTAAAAACGAAAGCTCCCAGATGATTGGAGCTTCTATGGTATGAGTAGATGTGGTAACTTAAACAAAATCAATAGACCGATCCATTAAGCCCCGCCCTTGCTGTACTGACCAATCACCAACGTGATTGCGCAACCAAAAGTCCCGACAAAAGTCCAGCAAACACTTAGTGCATATAGTGCGCGTGCACAGTGGGCGGGGCTTAATGGATCAGTCTATTCATTTAGTTCCTTACCTGATATATCTATGCTAATGTATTACATGGGCAAGGCAGGTTTTCCGTAGAAAGGGGCATCTTCTTGAGGGAATTCTAAATTTGTACTGGAACATTCCAAAGGGCACTAAGGCAATGAGCCAGGGGCAACAGAGGCAATTCCCTCACCGAAGTATCAGGCATGTAGTAAGTACTACCACAGTTTGAATACCCAGCTTGCATGATAAACAAGAAGGGTGGTTGACTCGGCATTGTTGCTAGCATGTGGCCTCAGTCCTCCCATATCCTCTTCTCCTACGACACTCCACAAATTGTTTGGACTTGGATAAGATTGGAATGCCTGACCCAGTCATAAGCAAATGTTATTTGGGCTTATAACACCTCTTCCTTTGATTCTATCTGTTGATTGGCCAAACGTGCGTCACGTGGTGTTGTGTATTTTTACTATCACACCGCACACCGACCAAAAGAACTATTAAATGGTACTATCCAACGACAACCTCGAACCCGGTGAAACAATCAAATAATACGTGCATTTGAAATACCATATGAGAACGAAGGCAGTGTGGTAACCCCTCTTTCTTTTTGTCAAGATTTCCTGTCAGATTTTATACAGTTGTTTGAAGACTGATATACGCACAGTTGTTTAACGAATATTACCACAAAATGGATGAAATTGAGGTGTTATAAAACAAATATTGACTGCTTTATCTCGTGGCGTAGTAAAACTAGTCACTCTCGGTGATCCCGGAGCGGCCTATCTTCCCTCGGCTCCGCCTCGGGAAGATAGGCTGCTCCGGGGATCACCTCGAGTGACTAGTTTTACTATGCCACTCGAAGCAGTCAATATTTGTATACTACTGACCCCAGTCGTGAATCCTTCACTTTGGCAAATGGATACAGAAGGAGTTTGGACTGTACAAGGGTTTATTAATATGAAATCATTCCATCGGGATAAAGAATTTTGTTAAATATTTTCTTTTACCCTACACCAATGTGTGATAAGCACTTACACTCCAAAGTGTGCTCTCTCTTTGTTCGCCTCTGTCCTACAGAATGAAGAAGTGACTGTTGGCATGCTTGACTGGTTAGCAGAGAACATCAGCATCAGAGACTGGAAGCCCCTGCTGCGTAAGCTGGAAGTGCGTGATGGGAAGATTGAGGATATCATTCACGCCAACCAAGGTAATATCCGGGAGCAGCGTTTTCAGGGATTCAAAGAGTGGAAAGTGAAGACTACAGGCTATAAACCAACCGTGTCCAGACTACTAAGTGCCATGGAGAAGGAGAGGCTCCAGCAGAATATTCGTGAGTTCTGCGATGAGTTCAAGGTGAAACGATGGGCCATTGAAACGGACTCGGCGCCTCAAGGTAAATGTATTAGAGGCAGAAGTACAGGACTGGTTATTGTCTAATAGAAATTTGCCAAACACTACTCAGTCAGCAGGGCCCAATTTCATGGCTCTGCTTACCAGGAAATAGACCGTTCCGGCCTGTCAATCAAACTGTGCGCATTGACCAATTGGATCATGCCTTTTGGTCATGTGACCTCGGTCAAACTCGGTCACACGTGCAGCGTAAACGTACACAAACTAAGGTGTGTGGGCGGGGCTTGTTGCCAAAGCCGGAACGGTCTAATCTGTGCTAGCTGTTTAACCCTGTCAGCCCCACATTTTTTTTTTACATGCAGCCGGTGGTGCCCACACTGTTTGACCACTCAAACGTGAGCCACACATTCTCACACAACAGAAAGCTGTTGTACAAAAGGCCATTTTTACAAACTCTGTTTTCACCTTGAAGATGTTGTTTTACAGCATATGTAACAAAACAATGCTTCTTTATTGAACTTTCCTCTCACCCATAAATCATTGAGATCGGCCTAAAAATGTTCAAGTTCCTTGTCTTTGTTTCCTCAGTGTGATCTGTAAACTCAAACACTTTTTTGTACACAGCCATTTTGCGCTCTTTTTGGTGTATGGCAGTTCGGATCTTTCCACTCCAATTTGAAGGGATTGCATAATAGCAACCTTGTTTTATTTTACCGTCATTAGAAAGATCCAATCTTTCTCTTTCCATTGATGGTAAGCTTGAGTATGGAGGGTGAACATGGACGAATTTACAGCTTTATAACAAATGGCCCTTGTGCTCTGGCTTGAGTGCAGTTTTGTGTGTGACCTTGGTCGACTAAAGTTGCCGTTGGGGCTCAAGCAGGGTATGGTGCACAGTCGACTTTAGTCACCATTGGGGCTGAAAGGGTTAAGCGAGTAAGGTGAAGTATGCACAACAATTCCTTGCTAGCCTGTGAAATATGCTGATGTAAGCATGGAAATCCCTGCTTCTGTAAGCGTCGATTCTTTGCTTAAGCTAAGCAGAGCCATGAAATCGAGCCCAGGGTCACTCACACACAATGGGCAACCCACACAGTGCCCCTAAACCACCCAATGGACAACCAGAACTGGGGGGGGGGGGGCAAACAGAAAAGCCGAACTCTGCCCATATTAAGACAGCATCTCAAACACTCCTCAAGCTCAGATTCTGATGGGTGATGGGTTCGAATCCCGGTCATGGCACTTGTGTCCTTGAGCAAGACACTTTACCATCAATTGCTTCTCTTAAACCCAGGTATATATAAATGGGAACCTGCTGGGTCTGAAACAGTATTAAGTTGGATTGACCCCTCAGGGGTTGTATGCTCCCCAGGGAGTTGAACAAATTTGAGGAATGGTCTAAGCATGCCTTAAAACCCTAACAGTCCCTATTCCATCAAACTCCAACAGCAGGTTTTGTTGGGTTGTGTTGGACTGGGTACTGCATGAGTAAACTGATCATGCTTTACATGGGTTCAGGCATACCACCATAATCAGAGGACCACAGTTTGGGTGTTGAGTTTCCAATATGGTGTTAGAATTTGTCAGAGTGGGGGAAGGATCCTGGTAAATCACTCTGGGGAGTTAGGGTTAAAGGACAGGGATAGTAATGTTGTAAAGCGCCTTGATCCAGCTACTTGGATATGTGAGCTCTATAAGATTAACAATCTACTATTAGTATTTTTATTATTACTGTTATTATAATTTGTGATTGTGTGGGGCCGTCATAGTCTGCACTCTGCATGACATCCAAGGACCTGGCCATATTTTACACATTTGCCGTTGTCTAGTTGATTTGAAAGGGGCGAGTTTGACTTCCCACAGTCCATAAACTTGGCTCTTTAACCAGTTGGCGCTGGATGACGTTGTATACATACAAATGTTTTCCCTGCCATGTTTTTTTTTTTTTACCTGCCCAGAGTGGTAATTGTGGATGGCTGCTTTTTTCCCCCAATCCTATATGAGATGCTGTGAATTAGGCAAAGGTGGAGGCTGAGTATAAGGGTTTCACCCCTAGAAAATCCAACTAATCTTTTATTGATTTTAAGATATTTTAAATAAAAAATTCTCTTGCAGTTTTCTCATGTGCTCTTCATGAGTTGACCAGTCCATATCTGGTAGGGAAGTTTGATGAGCTGAAAAACGGTCTGCGACACATGCACAATCTGTCCGAACTGCAGTGTGTCAAGTTAAAATGCCCACTAACTCCTGACACTGTGAGAAAGGTATAATAATAATGATAATATTACGCAGTTCTTATATAGCCTTATACCACTTCCGATGGGCGTCTCGAAATGCCTAGTATTTTTCCTGCAAGGTATGCGGAGTTATGTTTTGAAGTATACAATCTGTTCTTTTACATAGCACCGTGTAACGGTTTACAAGGTGCTGTGGCGCAATCTGCAGCCGGTCAAACCAGGAACACCGGGGCGAACCTCTTCTCTTTGCGATAAGTGCACTGGGTTCTTTAAAACGGCGAAATCCGTTTCCAGACTTTTTCTAAATTCTCAAACGAAGCCGACAGTACAAGCAAAACAGGACCTTCCTTTTCGGCTTGCCTGTAGAGAGTTGTTTGGGAGAAAGATTGATGTCCTTATTGTCAGGATGCGTCTTATTTTAATTCCGTACAATTTGTAATTATGTATTATTTTCAATCCTGAAGTGCCACGAAGTGTGTTGTCTGCTGCTCCTTTATAGTTCTACTCAAAACACACACAGAAAGAGAAAAAAAAAGCCGACACCGACGATCAAGATTATCCTGAACCGTAGTTCCGATTCTCAATTTGGATTGGAGTCGATAGAAACGGTTAAACGGAAGTCACAAGTAGACAAGAACCTTGCATGTTTTTTTTCTCACTTTTTAGACTGGTGTGTGTGTGAAGCTTGGTTCTGACGAGTGCGGAGAGCCCTCCTTACTAATTTTGAGGAGAGCAGTTGTTAGCTCTCCTTACATTTCTTCAAATGAAGGGCTGCACATGAGCCAATTTGCGAGTTTGATTTTGGATGACGTCACATATGTATAAACAGCTGTATGTTTTGGTCTCGGTAGATTTTGTGGTTTATGTTTCTGTGTGTGATACATTTTGCCACCACAGGGTATTCCCGTTTTTAATGCATTGGAGTACTGTAGCAAACAAATTCTGCAGAAATATCCAGGTGACAAGGAGGGATGCCTTTTGGAGCTACAGAAGGTGTTACAAGTTTGTGGGATGGATGTCCGAGCTGAGTTGAAGAAGTTTGTCTCTTCAGGAGTCGTAGGTAAGACTCACACCCACTCTCTGGTTCCTTGTGTACACAGTGAAGACTGTCATTCCAGGCATGTTTGCTCAGTGAACAAATTTCTTGAGCCCAAGGCGTTTTGGTCTTAACACTTTTTTGAGGGCATGGATGATGGCCTCATTTTGAGGCACTTAAAGTCGGTACTGGAAAAATGAAAAACAAAAGTAGAATAGCTTTTAATATTATTTGACCAGCCACATTATTTGCTCATTTTTTAAAGATTTTTTGTCTGGATTTTTTTATTGACTTTTTTTTCCTAGGTCCTCGTGATGGGGACAAGGATCTGAGAAATTCCCGGGCCGACATCATTTCAAAAGTTTTAGAGATGCTGAGTGTCCATTATGAAGGTAGGTTGCCAGCGTAAAATATTGATAAGAATATTGATAACTAGTTGCATTTAAACGTGAAGTGAGAAAAAGGTGAGTCTTTTAAGAGATCTGTGAATGGGGCTTGACGGACACGAAGAGGGGGATTTTTCTATAGTGTTGCTGCAGCTACAGCAACCAGGCATGTGACACCTCCCCATTTATGCAAATTTCCTGGGGGGGTTTTCTTCAGAACTCGGCATTTTTCCTGTCTGATGTTACACGTACAATTACAGTTCCGCGCGGTGCATGTAGCTTGCATTTAACAACTTGCGACAATCTGTTTTTTATTTTATTTTATTTTTTTTTCATTTGCCATTGCCGGGCATTTGGTATGGTGAGCTGGGCTATCCACTGTACCTGTGGAAAAATCTCTTGATGATCTGACTGGAAAAGTCATTTGCGAGTTAGATTTGAATAATGTTAGCCTTGATTTCAAGGCTGTGCGATAGCTTTGCTTACTCAAACGTAACTCCAGCGGCCGGAACGCGGTGCAACCCCAGCCGCGTGATGGACTCAAAAATAGCGCGCAATGCTACCACACTCTCACCATGCTCTCACACAGTGCCCACAAACAGCTTGCGTCACAGTCCCAGCACGTCCCAGCCTTGACGATCTTGTATTTTTCTATCCCTATGGTTACGGTGAAGAGCACAATGTACTTGTACTAAAAGGATCTTGATTGGCCTAAGTAACTTTTGCCGTTTTCTTGTACCCAGGTACGAAAAACTGGAAAGATTTAACTTTCTGGCTGAAGAAGGAGTACGGGGAAGTCTTCAAACAGGTAGACAAATATAAAATGGACTTATGGGAGAAGAGCAGGGACCAATGTCAAGGAGCACGGAACATTCTGGAAGTGTGGATGACTACTACCAAAGCCACCGAGGGAAAACTCTACGCCTGGCTGGTCCAAAATGGACGGAACGACATTGCAGGGTTCTTGGAATGAAGAGGAATGTTTAGGGTACAATGCAGGATCGGTATTTCAGGCCTCGAAATAACCCACGGCACCACGGCAATTTGCTGTGGTGCCCTCTGGTATTGCCGTGGTGCCCTTAAAAACTTGAATACAAATTTAAATTTTCCTCGTATGGTGCCCTTTACTTTGGGGAAGTTGCCGTGCCCTTTTGAAAACGAAATTCGAGGCCTGGTATTTGTTTGGGGGGGGGGGGGAGGTGTTGGGGCGAAGGGAAGGTGGAAACTGAGTGGTGGCAGTCTGAAAGCTCCCTGAATTACGTTTACCCACAACCCCACTCTTGGTAGTTGACAAATCATTTGAAACCATTCATCTGGAAGGGTTGTGCATGGTGGCACAGCTGTGCGTAGAACTAATAAACCGGGCCCGATTGTCAATTTTCTATTGGAACATTTCAAGGGCACCGAGGCAATGACCGGGGGCAACGGAGGCAATTGCCCAGGTTGCCTCTGTGAAGTATCAGAGTATCCTGAATAAACTGTGTACGCATTCAACACATCATCGCCGATTTTCAAGAAGTGACGAATCTGAACCACAGCCCAAATTCTGTGTTTGGAGAAAATCGCGTTTGAAGTTGAACTATTTTTCAAGCTGCCGTTTCAGACACTGCTAACTATTTTTTTGCAAAATTTTCCTACCCCCAAAAAAGCTGACTTCGTTCACACAGAACTGTCATCATGGTTTTAATCTCACAACTGTTGACGAATTCCTAAACAAATTTGTCACTTCATACAAACCACAGTGGATAATATTGAACAGTCAGACAGTAGGAGGGTTGACCGTGTACTGTGTAGATGCATTCAACTTGTATCATTCTGCTGGCTGGTACATAGTTGAATGTTATTTGAAAGCTCTTATTGGCATGTGTTTTATGAACAAATAAACCCAGTTTTTGATTTTTTTTTTGCAACACGTGTCTGGTTCTGTCATGGGCATATAAACTAAACACCAGTTAGACTATTTAAGAAACTCTTTATGTTTACTAGTATTTGAACTAGCAAATTATGTTTTGAACAGAAATCGTTTTAAACTTGAGCATGTACAACTTATTCTGAATTGTATACAAATAATTATTGTACAGAATTTTTAAAGATTTATTGTAAAAAAATCTGAAAGTTTATAAATCTAACTCTTCTAGGTGTACTCACAAAGTGAGAGTAAATCTATTTTTGTTTATATTTTGATTGACGCAATCGAAATCAGCAACAAAATCTGCATAAAAATCCCTGACAAAATGTCTACATACCATTTTTTTTTTTTTTTTTTTTACTTAAACGAGACCACCGAACGCGGTGATGGTTTGACAGGTTGGTTTGGGTTGATTGGTCATTCACTGAAAAGTAGAGGATGGGAACGAATGTACGGTACTCATCCAAAATCAATGATTTACTTTCCCTTTTTCTATCTGTAGACCTTGTGCAACTTTGCAACATTGCCATTTTGGTGATCACCTCTCCATGAGAAAAGTACACAAGCAGGGCTTACGCTTAGCACTAGCCCGGCGTACATTGTCTAGTAAAAACTTTTATGGGCTAGTAAACACCACTTCTCAACTTGCCCTGTGGGCTACTAAAATTTGTGCTACTTACTTGTTTAAAATGCTCATACTTCTTCCTTTTCAGATGTGAATAATACATTTTAGGAACGTGTTAATTTATTTTTGAGTGTGTGAACGTAACTTCATTTGACTGCTATAAACTGGTTGTGATCGCTACCGTTAGTATCAGGAAGATACATTTATGACAATACATTAAAATTTGGGCAACAAAAACTTCCCGGGTGCAAGTAAAGTGCACAGTTTACTAGCCCCTTGGGCAACTTTACAAAATGCTTAAGCGCAAGGCCTGCTTGACAAGGTTCATGTTTATTGTAAATATTGTAACAGATTCAATAGAAAATTTTGTAATCGTTTCTGAAAACTCAAAATCATTACGTCACATAATGAAGATTTTATGTGGTCAAATTACACAAAACTTATCCACACATGGGTCAGCCTGACGAGCAGAGAGAAACACATTGCAAAGGACCAAAATAGTCTGGTTACCATAATTTGCGGTGTATGCTTTCAAAGCCCATAGCATGTGAGAAACAAGACACACGATGGCTAACTCATGATAAGGCAAATTAAAGACCAAACTACAGGAAATGTTGTCTTCTGTATAGAGTTTCTTTAAATCCCTGAACTGGCCAAACCTCATATATCAACAAGGGCTTCATGTCGGCTGTCATATGACCCTTCACCTCTGACCTCCAGCTCCTGAGGTGTCTCTCCGAGCATGCCTCGGAAAATAAATTTTCCCTTGTAAGCAATATTATGCCTGTAAATGAGCAAAATAATAACCAAATTAATGAGTAACTACAAACAAGAAATTATAACGTTGAGTTTCTAACAGACCATGGGGGGGGGGCCTTAGAGTAAAGGACTGACTTGACAGCAAAAAAGGAAAATCAGCTGGTTACACCACTGAGCAAGTTTGGGTGCTGACTTTTTAGTCAATTTGTGATTTAAACCATGCATGCGTGATCTGTTCTTCACTCGAACACGTCTAGTCGAGCGACTAGTCAATATAGTAAATTGAAGTCAATGTATGCTTGTTGAGCAGACGATAGGATTTAGCAAGTTAGCGAGTCATTTTCAAGTTCATTTTCTATGTTTTTCCCCTCCTATTTTTATCTCTACGCGCAATAACTAACTAAATATTTCACTGCATAGACAAATTATTGTCATATTCAACCAAATCCCTCCGTTACCGTTGAACTACTCATTAATTGTGACGTAGCAAGCGAAGTGACTAGAGGAACAGTGCTCCCGGGCTAGGTTGATCCAGTTGCACTAGCTAGTCAAACCACGTAGCGTTCAGCTGACATCTAGATCGACTATGATTAAGTCTAGTCAACTCTTGTCACCCACCCGAACTTGCTCACTGATGGTACAACAGTTGCACGTGCATTTTATTCAGTGGTGTGGGGGGGATATCTTAGGAGGGTGCCTAATCAACCGAGTGTTTGCACGAGATTTTCTGCCTGGTCAGCACAGAAGAGAACGTCAAAGACATTGGGCATGTGCTTTTTGTACTACTGCCAGCATGGCAGCAATCACAGCCCGCTACACAAGGCATGCTGGATACCACATGACTGTGGCTAAACTATTACCAGCAGCTGAAATGAAATGAAAACTTTTGAAATAAAATTTCTGGTACTCTCGGAAGGGTTTGAGTCGTGGTTTCATTTTGTATTGCTGTCTGTTTTTGTTTCATTTAATAGAGAATATAACAAACTCCAAAAAAAAAAGGTAAATATTAATTTTGTTAATTATACCAAACCATATTGTAAAGCCCGTTGTGGTTGTTCGTAGTGCCGAATAGGGAAATCGGTAGAAGTCAGAGGTCGGACATTGCATTTATTTTGTGGTCAAAACGTTTGAAGTTACAACTTTACTAGTGTGATGTCAGGGCGAATCGTTGGCAGTTACTAGAACTAGGGTTCACTCCTGTTATTTATTTGATGCCACCTTTGGAATGACAACACGATATTATTTTCAGTGAATTGCGAACAATACGCAAGATGCCGATTTATCGCATTTCCCCCCCCCCCCCACCCGTTGGGAACAAGACTGAACCCCCACCCCTCGAAACTGCCTGAGATTCGTCTGCGCATCACAATGAATAGATGAATTTTTTTTTTAAATCAATATTTAACATAATAAATGGAACCTCCGGCTGGCTCTGACCTTTACCAACCCCCTGTGCAAGATACAACCTTCAGACCAAACCGGACCTTACTACACTGTCACAACTAATGGGAGAATGAGGGAGGGACGGGTGTGTGTGTGGGGGGGGGAGTAAATAAAAATGGTCGAAGTGACAACTCAGTGACGGTGGGCGGGCCAATCTTCGGCAGTTTGGTGGAATACAATCCACCAAACTGCCGAGGATTGGCCCGCCCACCGTCACTGAGTTCTCACTTCGACATTCCTAAAATAAGGATATTTTCATATCGATATCCTTTTCTTAGGAATGTCCTCTCTGACAAGATTTGGGGCTTGTCACAGCTCTGTGAAATAGCGCTTTAAAAGAACTTATTTGTTTGCTGTGTGAGGGAATGACATACCTGGCCGTGAAGTGGACTTTGAGGGTCACTTTGCTGCGGGAGACATGGGTGATATGAGCTTCCAGGAATCCCGTTGAGGGAACAACTTCGAAGATGTCCTCGCTGCCTTCCTTCTGATCTGCGACTGGTGAAAGAAACAGAAAGGTGGAATTATGCTGGAATATGTCACATCATGAGGCCTCGAGTCCGATTAAAATTTAATGGAAACGAGTGCAGAATGACAGAATGTACTTGAGTACCAATACATACACAACTGTACTAACTTTTGTTTTTAATTTTTCCGTATTTCTGGTGGTGCAAACCCCACAGCAGTGGTCCTCGTACAGTCGTGTGAAGTGGTTAAACAGTGTTCCTGTCTGCGTTGTTCTTTGGACTCAAGGCACTGCTCAAAAGGCTACTGAAACTAAATCCACACCGTTCACGAAAACCATGTACGTGTATGTATCCGATACGTGTATGTGGCCGCAACTGAACCACCGCTGCGATCGTGGCAAGAAAGTCACACCATGTACTGTTGCTAGGCAGTTGCTAAGGTAGGCGGGGCTTAATGGTTCGGTCTATTAATTTGAGTCTGCTCTGTGTATGAATTAATGACACCCAAAGGTTATAAGGGGCTTATGGCGACCCTATGAGGGTCACTTTGAGTACAGGGTGCGAGTACAACGAGTTCTTGGGTAACGACAGAAGTAATATGAGCCTCTTGTTTGGAATGATAAAAACTCACCAGACTGAACGGTCCAGCGGCTGGCTGAGCCTGTAGGGTTACTAACGGTCACTTCCAGTTCCCGCTGTTGGGACACCAGGCACGTGCCAAAGTCCAACAGGGCAGGGGTCACTCTGACGGATGGGATGATGATCATGGCGTACAGCGGAAGTTTCTGAGTGCGAAGAAAAATAGATCATTAAAAACAGAGTGTGCTCCGTAAAACATCCCGAAAACTGTATTTTCAGTAGGCTGGAAATGTGGTTGTACCTGAATGGCCGTGTTACTGTACTGTATCTCCAGATCCTGCCTGATGATGAGTCGGCGTTCCTCCTCATGCTGGATCAGACAGATTCCGTTGTGCTCCTCTCCCACAGCCAGCTTCAACAAGCAGAACTCCAGCAGGTCAATGCAGAGCTTAAAGGCAACTTTGATCTAGTGTACAGATGCAAGACACAGATAAAAACAAAACCAATAAAGAACATGCCACAGCAAACCATCAGCGACGCCACGAACTAGCACCTTGTGTACAACACCATATTTTTTTTCAGTTTTCAGTTTTTTGCATGTTTATACAACATTCATCATGCCCTACAATTTCATGAAGTTTCAAAGCTTCAAGAGCTTTACTTTTTTAATTATAATAATTGTGTATGGCAACATTTGCACGAAAGTGACGATCTTCGTTTCCACGAACTAGCACACAGGTTCCATTTACCATTGAAATGCACGGCGCGCACCATACTCAAATTTGAACAAAACGATTTCACGAAGTAGCACGCGACTTGTGTGCGAAGGACATGCGTGCGCGCAGGCCCACAAGTTTGCATTGTAGTACACTGGAATGTGCTAGTTCGTGAAAACGGAAATAGTCTATTTTGCTTCTTTTTCGGTTTCACGAACTAGCACGCACCTTTCTTCCTTTATTGCTTGTTAATTTAGAATGCAAAGCAGACAAAAGCAGTATATTTATCAAGTTCAAAGCATCCAGAGTCCACAATGACAAAACCAGTTGAAAACACTCTGAAATTTTAAAGGATAGTGGCGTTTTAAAAAACGTTCAGCTTTAGATGCCGTTTTCTCCGATTGCTACTGTTTTATTGGTATCTACGTGTGTGCTAGTTCGTGGTGTCAGTGACGAAACGTTATACCCTGATTTTATAATAATGATGTATCACATCACACAAGAGAAGCTCTATCAAAAACAAAAAGTAACATTTAGACACCATTGGATTTGTCTGTCAATCTAAGGTAGTTTTGGCGACATAAGTTTGAGCAGTTTCAAACACTGTTTTTTGGGCACTGACACAATGAAAACGACAGAAGATTTTCTTTAGTTTTATGCAAGTCAATCATCACAAGGCCCAAAGGCCACTCGAGGTGTGGGCTACAGAAGGGATAGAAACCTGCCCCAATGCGCAGAAACAAGACATGGCAAGATGTATACACAAGTCTCTTCTCAGCACAGCTAAGAACAGGGAGTGGTAAATGAATTCATTGCGAGACAAACATAACTGCCTCTTCGCCTATTTTGAAGCAATTATAGTTAAGTGTCTTGCTCAAGGCCACAAGCATCATGACCAGGACTCAAACCCACATCCTGATGACCGAGCCACCAGAACTCGGCCGCAACACCCAACAAGCATTTACATTTAAACAAGGGAGTGTTATGGCTGAGCGGTCTACCGCACCAGACTCAAGTACTGGTGTCGTCTGAGTCTGGGTGATGTTTGTGAACCTTGCGTGTAACCAAATCGCTATTTCTAGAGATAGGATTGGTTTGCACCGACACAACAAGCTTATACTCTCACCTGAAGATTCTTCTGAGGTGGAAGACCTATCAACTGGTCTCCCTTAGACACCGCCAGTGGGCTCTTACCCTTGCCCGACCCTGGCTCCGTGCTGAGCAGCACAAACGGTTCAGGCGTGACCAGGCGGAACGCCAGCGGCGTCTGCGTGGCATTGGTGAGGTTGGCCGCCTGGCTCTTGAAGAAGGGGGAGGCAAATCGAGCGGGGTCGTCTGGGTGGAGCAGATCGCTGGCAGCAGTGTGGTAGCGCATGCCTTCGTCGTCAACCGTTTCAACTGTGAGTCTGAAGTTTGACAAAAGAGCATTTTTTATAGGTCTTTCTAGAGTTACGCCTGCACACATTGCCTGAGACGTGTAGCTACCAAGAAGCTGCCATTGCTGCTGGTATAGTACACCGCTTGCTATGGGTCTAGTACACCAGTTACTATGGGTATAGTACATTGGTTGCTATGGGTATAGTACATTGGTTGCTATGGGTATAGTACATTGGTTGCTATGTATACAGTACATTGGTTGCTATAGGTATAGTACATTGGTTGCTATGGGTATAGTACATTGGTTGCTACGGGTATAGTACATTGGTTGCTATGGGTATAGTACATTGGTTGCTATGAGTTTAGTATATTGGTTGCTATGAGTATAGAACATTGTATACTATGGGTATACTACGCCAGTTGCTATGGGTATAGGACATTGATTGCTATGGGTTTAGTACATTGATTGCTATGGGTTTAGTACATTGGTTGCTATGGGCATAGTTTGTCCCGTCATCAGCCCTCTTTTCTCATAAAAATAAGACATACCATGTGACGCACTCTAAACCAATCACAAGGCAGAATCCATGCATGGGGGTGTTAGAGTATTTAGTACTCTCTATAATCAAGATAGGTACAGCATAAATATTCCACAGTACGAAATGGTCTTAGGCCATGTGTTCACAACTGACGGCTTTGGCTCCAGCTAGACCAAAGTTACTGCCGCAGTCATCAGACATAGCCACAGCCGGGAGTCGCTTGATTCAGACATTGCCTTTTAATATACTTACAGAGCTGGCTTGAGATATGCAGTAAAGTCCAACCTCAGGGGAATCATCTCGTGACCTTGCGATCGGGTCACCTTGCCAGGTACCTCTCTGGCGCCCTCGCTGTCCAAACTCATGAAGCCCAACCCGTACCCGATGCAGTCTGTCCCGCTCATGATGAGAGAGCCAAACTGAGGGTTGAAGGCGGCTGCCATTTGTAAGCTTCCCCGGGCTGGGACGACCTGAGATCAGAGGTCAAAGGTGAGAGGTTACAGTAATAGGTTATCACGCAAAGTCGTGGCCGATCGAGCCGTCTATACACAAATCCGAGCGGCGTTCGTTTATGATGTTTTACACCACCCCAGCTGTGGCCGCCGCAGGCGCGCGACGGGACAACAGCGCACCAGTGCGCATATGTACCAATCAGCGTGAATGATTCACAGTGCGTGCGTGTCGACGCGTGCGTGCGGCGGGCATAGCTGCGGTGGTGTGAACGCCCATGAAGGAGCTGCTCGGATTAGTCTATACCACCACTCAAGTTCTGGTGTTGTCAGAGTTTGAGTCCCAGTCAAGGCATGTGTGCCAGTGAGCAAGACATTTAACCACAATTACTACTACGGCCTTTGGATAGGACGTAAACCCATAGGTCAATTGTGTTGAGTAAAGTTCGTCAAAGAGCCCAGTATTCACTTATTTTTAGGAAAAAGGGCTCATCCTGGTGAATGTTTTCTGGCATGTGTTGGCAGCAAACACCAGCGTAGCCAAGGGGGGCCCCTTGGGGGGGCATGTACCCCACCAAACAAATTTCCAGCGCCCTCCCCCCGCCCCAGGTGCCACCCATAAAAAAATGTAGATACGTGTAATTCTTTAAAAAACATGGTACCTGGCCCCCACCCCCCCCCCCCACTGAGAAGCAATTCACCCCAAGCCCCCCTGTAAAAAAATCCTGGCTATGCCCCTGGCAGCAAACCCTTTAAATATTCTTGTAAAATGGGTTTTGAATCAAATTAGTTCTCTACGCCAGTTGTAAAATTACAAGCCCAAAGATCAAGTGCTACATAAAAATTGCTTTGTAAAAATTGTGTGGTTATTGTTAATAATAGTTTCATAATTAATTGGCAACCACATGTAATATCAAAAGTGTTCATTTAGAATAAATATTAACAATACAAACTAAAAGCCAACTTCAATCTACTAAACAAAATTACCATTTGTTGACGGCAAACAGTAAACGGTCCCCTCTCGGCCGGTTCACCCTCATGCTCTCGGAGAACTACACTGATCAGGCGATCTTTGCCCTCTGACCCCTGATCCAAGCCAGCTTGCGTTACCTCGGTGACCTTCGACGGCAAGCTGGCGTCTCCCGTGAGATCGGCATGTATTTCAACGGCAGGTTGGGGTGATTCTTGCTCCGGCGCCGGGGGAACAATCTCTCTGCCGTTATCATCGCGGAGGGGGAAGGGCTCGCCGATGTTGATGAGGAGATCCACGAGGGTGGAGTCGTTCTCCACCAGATTGAAAATCTGCCAGTCCACCCGGATGTCTAGAACAGACAGATCATGAAACAATAATATCAATAATAGAAAAGACTACTTACCTAGTAGGAGACAACTATTCACTGCGCAGGGAAAGGGAAATTATCAAAAAGTTTGAGCGAAGACATAGTTTGGAGGTGTGCTCCGAAAAAAAACTGTCGTTCGGTTTGTGTGTAAATCCGGAATAGTTCAGCAATTTTGTTGCAGTTTCAAACTCCCATGATGTGTTAAGGATAGTTTTCATAATAAAAAGTTTTTTTCACCGACACAGCAAAGTGATGATAAAACCAGGGATGAGATTTGATGAATGTGAAAATTCCTGAAAAATGGCTTGCTGGCCTGGGTCCCCCTCCCCCCCGCCCCTTTATTCTAGACTCCCAGATGTTACAATAGACCTTTATCATGCTGCAACCATCTTGGTCATGTTCCCTGTATCCAATAACAGTAATATATGCTAATATTTATTGTACAAAAAGGATCCAGACTATTTGCCCTTCCAGCCTCGGTTTGGTTACATTGGTTTGAATGGGAGAAAACTAAGATGGCCGCACCATGATAAAGGTCTATTCAGGAAGTTCACAGACTCTGTGCATCACCCGAAATACAAAACTTTGTGAAAACTTTACTTCTTTCAAGAAAAATTTAATCACTCAAGGTGATTTTGAAATAATACTAGTGTCAGGGAAAATCCTGAAAAATCAAAGGCCTGGATAAAAGACTATGACCCTTGGGCTCCAGCTTGGGCTCTAGCTTGGGCTCCAGCTTGGGCTCCGTCCGCCTGCTTGAAGCCCTGTAAGAAAAGCGCATGTTTTTTAAGTAACTGACACAGCCTAAGCCCAAGCCCAAGCTTTTTGAAACGAGACACGAGGTAGTGGCTCACCACAAGGACTGTTGTTTCGGATTTTCAATGGCCTTTGGACCTGGGGAAGACCAGCGATGTGTGTCCCAAAGCGGACGATCGGCAGCTGGCCCTTCAGGGTGGCCATGGAGAAGCACAGTGGACACCCGGTGACCGTCATTTCGATCGGGATGATGACCGGTGCTAGGTCAGACACCTGCAGTGACAAACGAGGACAAATTTGGGGGTTGAAACTCTAAGGATTCTCAGATTAACTCATTGAAGACCACACTTCTGTCAAAAGCGGCTCTTGATATTCTTATTATAAAACATAAACATGCAATTCGTGCAGCATTTGTGGCTACAAAAACAGCTAGTTTGTATAAAACATATATGAAGTTGGAGTGCTTCATGGCTGAAGTACTTATACACTGGTTAAATTCATGAACAGTCAATTTAGCTTGAAGTCTGGCTTCTACCAGATAAAAAAAAATACAAAGATTGTGGCACTAGTTTTTTTACCAGTGCAGGCAGAGCTTCAGTATTACACAAGCGTATGAACAATAGGCAAATTAGTTATCTCCAATGTTTAACGGTGCTGTGTGTAACAGTCAACCCAGTTGAATCAATTTCCTGGACGGGTTTGTGACTGCCAGAAAAGACACTTCACGCAGATCTGGGCCCAATTTCATGGCTCTGCTTACTGTGTCATTCTGCGCTTACGAAGACCATTCGCCGCTTACGAGGTTAGCGCCGAATTTCTGCGCTAGCTGTGTAAGCGAGGAATCCTTAGTTACGTGGACTATGCAAAAATTCCTTGCTAACCCATGAAATACGCTTAAGTAAGCGCGGAATTTTCTGCTTCCGCAAGCGCCGATTTTTTGCTTACGGTAAGCCGAGCCATGAAATTGGGCCCAGCTAAGCACTTGTACCTTGCATATGAGGTTCTCAGTATAGCTGCCCCACATGTCGCTGAACGCTTCGACGTTGACCTCCAGCTGTGAGAACGGCTCCAGCATACCGGAGGGCGGGGAGACGACGAACGCCGCACCTCGGTTATCTTGCAGTACCGCCTTGGCGTAGTCCGCTTTGATCTGGGATGGAGTACGGCTTTGAGGGTCGGCAAGGTTGGACGTGCGACTCAAAAGACCACGCCTGAATAACAAATGCAATACATTAAAGAGTGTGTGACTCCTTGGCACTGTGTTTGATTTTGACTGTTTGATTTTTAATCTGAGACTCTGGGAGAAAGCATCGTGTCTCAAGACCATTGGGTTTTCATTTGTATGTACATCAGCGGTAGTTTTGGTGAGGTGAGGTGAGGTGAGGTGAGATGAGGTGAGGTGAGGTGAGTTGTGATGAGGTGAGGTGAGGTGAGGTGAGGTGAGGTGAGATGAGGTGAGATGAGGTGAGATGAGGTGAGATGAGGTGAGATGAGGTGAGGTGAGATGAGGTGAGATGAGATCAGATGAGACCAGATGAGATGAGATCAGATGAGATCAGAGGAGATGAGATGAGATGAGATAAGATGAGATGAGATGAGATGAGATCAGATCAGATCAGAATGAAAAACTGTATTATCCCACATCACAAGGGAATTTAAAATGGCCTTGACAACGAACGGTTTGCATATGCAATACAAACGATAAGAAACAAAACAGTTTTACAATTGTTGAATAACTGAAAAAGTGAAACATTAAGAGATATATAACATCTGTGGACTTCCAAACACACAAGCAGTATAAAGTCTAATCTTGGAGATGCGAAGTTCTCCAACTGACCCGTAGTTACTTTATTTATTTTTATTTTTAATTTCTAAACCCAAGGAATACTCAAAGAATCTTGGATTATCATGATGAAGATTTAGAAACTTCTCAAGTTTTTAAGGCCATCTTGGAAACTTCTCAAGTTTTTAGGTCCATCTTGGAGAGGTGCCAAAGCCGAACATAAGCAACAGAGACCAAGGTCTTTAGTGAAGTTCCAGGGTGCGTTTGCAGTCTCACTTAATACTCCGAGCTTTGAGCAAAAAAGTAGATGCACCAGACAAAAGGTAGGAGAGACTAAAACAAACCTCTTTGACGAGTCCTTAGTCTCCTTCTCAGGGGGAGATGGGGGCTTCGCTGACTCAAAGTGCTCAACTGCGATATGGAATGAGGCAGCTATGGCTGTGTGGTTGGTGATGCGCACAAGACGGCTTGGGGTGGAGCCTAAATCCACATCCTTGCCAAAGTCAAGCAAGAGTTCGCCTTCCCTGTGTTTAAGACCAAAAACAAATGGATTTTTTTTTTTCTTTCTTAAAATTGTACCTAAACATTGATAAAAATCTTCACCAGGTAAATGTGATAGATGTTAATTTTTGCATAAGGAATATTATTTGTGTTTTTTGCCCATACACTGATGTGTGTTAAGCACCGTATACTTTATACTTTCCCGAGTCCAGGCATATTCCTCGGGTGGGATTCGTACCCATGCAGTTTGAACTGCCTCTAGCTGCCAGGCAATCCTGGTAGTCTAGTTGGTAAGACTAAAATGGTGGGGGTCATGGGTTCGAATCTCACCCGAGGAATATGCCTATATATTTTGCACAGGCCTCGGGAAAGTACTGAGTATACAGTGCTTAACACACATCGGTGTATGGACTCGGGAAAGTACTGAGTATACAATGCTTAACACACATCGGTGTATGGACTCAGGAAAGTACTGAGTATACAGTGCTTAACACACATCGGTGTATGGACTCTGGAAAGTACTGAGTATACAGTGCTTAACACACATCGGTGTATGGACTCAGGAAAGTACTGAGTATACAGTGCTTAACACACATCGGTGTATGGATAAAAAAAAACACAAATAGTAAGGTAAATGTGCTTTTGATTAGTTCAACATTCAACAAATTCGTTTCACCGGCAGTTGTTTACGTCAAAACAATCCGGTAACAAGAGGATTGATAGAAATGTACAAAGAAGTGATTGATACAATCAAGAAAGTTTTTACCACTTTCTTTCGCTCTGAAATGAAATTTTCATGGTGATATAATAGGGTTTGCATTAAATTGGCCTCTGATGATGTCCATGCTGTTGTGACAATAAATATCATCCCTTGTGGTTTATTGCTTGGTGGTAAATACTTGTGATTCACATTTTGAGTGGTCAAACAATGCTAGTAAGGTTTGCGGGTAATTTGGCTTGAGCTTGTGACTTCGGCTTCTGCTTTCGTCATCAGTTTTGGAGCAGAGAGTGCATTGAGCAAGGTGTTTTAACATCAAACGGAGCCTGGAGCCAGAGCTGGAACCCAAGCCGAAGTTTGGAAAAATCCCCCTATGAGTTGTGGTGGGTTCTGAAAAGAACTGGGCCCCATTTAATGAAGCCGTTAAGCAGGACTTGCTGCTTAGACAATGTCTTAGCTATAAGCAGAAAATTAGTGGGGCACCAGTCACTACAACATAAACTTTATGACATTTCGGTCAGTAATCTATTTCTGCTAAGCAAGATTTTTCTAAGCTTAGCATGAAAATTGAGCCCTGGTGGCTGTTTATGTCAAACCAAGTTGGTGACGAGAGGGCCGTAATAGATTGCAATCTACAACAGTAACAGGGGGGTCAAGGTTCAGAGGTCCATACCTTAGTTTGTCTGTCCCAGAGTTTGGGGTTAGATACGTCACGGTCAGGCCCCTGACATCGGTGATCAAAGCCAAGACGAGCGGTACGCCCATCCCCTGGACGTTACAAGGAATCTTAACATCATTAAGGACTCCCTGTTAAAGCAGAATGTGACGGGGGAAAAAAAAAGAAGAACACAAAATAGATAATATGTTTGAGCTCCAGTCATTGGTAAACAGTGTTGTAATTCTAGTCATGGAAGTCTGGGACCCAGACCCGTAGGTCCGAAAATGAGACCAAGACATAGAACAGCGTTGGTTACCCATTGAGCAAGCTTGGCTTTTGGGATGACTTAGCTGTTCCGACCAAACTGTAACCAAGTCTTGGGATTGGTTTGAGTTGGTTTCAATGAGGCAGAGTTGGAAGAGTTACAACACTTTATTTTACAGACAGTGTCACTCACCTGAACATGGCCAACAAAAGTGACGGCTACTTTCAGGTTCTCTCGAGGTCCAAGTCTGCCTTCACAAGGGTCAAAGGTCACTTTACAATTTCCGGCTTGTGATCCCAGTGGCTGAAAAAAAAAAAATAATTTTAAAGTGAAACTTCAAATGACACTCAGACAAATGACACTAAGACAAATGACACTCATACGACACTCAGAAAAATGATACCCAGACAAATGACACACAGACAAATGACACTCAGAAAAATGACACTCATATGACACTCAGAAAAATGATACTCAGACAAATGACACACAGACAAATGACACTCAGAAAAATGACACTCATATGACACTCAGAAAAATGATACTCAGACAAATGACACACAGACAAATGACACTCAGACAAATGACACTCAGACAAATGATACTCAGACAAATGACACTCACACAAATGACACTCACACATATGACACACAGACAAATGACACACAGACAAATGACACTCAGACAAATGACACTCACACAAATGACACACAGACAAATGACACTCAGACAAATGACACTCAGACAAATGACACACAGACAAATGACACACAGACAAATGACACTCACACAAATGCCACTCACACAAATGACACTCAGACAATTAACAAATCCCTTATTAAATCCTTTCTGGTCAAACAATGACAGCGTCTTTTACTGAGGTACAGAGGTAAAAAATGGTTCCTATAATAGGCCGCATATCCTAATAGCTAGATCATGGCAAGTTACAACATTATCATTTTTGTCATCAGGCAAACTTTAGACCATTCCCTAATCTTTCTCAACCCCAAGCTGTTTAAATCAGCACTAAGGTGTTAATCCAACACAATACCGTCTCGGCCCTCACAGGTTCCCATCTACACACCTGGGTTAAGAGAAGCAATTATGGTTAAGTGCCTTGCACAGGGACACAAGTGTCATGACCGGGAATCGAACCCATGCTCCGGTGATTCAGCCACCAGAACATGAGTCCGATGCCCTAGACCGCTCGGCCACCGACACCCCACAAATGAAAGAAGAACTACAAGAATGATCGTTCAAGCTCTTACCTTCTGCCAGCAAAAGTCAGCGGGGAGCATCGTCTGGTTGACTATAGTCACCTCTTTGGTTACTGGCACGCCAACGTAAACCTCTTCCATTGTCAAGTGGGAGGAGAGAAGACAGGCTAGAGGGTGCTGGACATCGGCTCGAACCCCCACAAAACTGGCGAGATTAAATAGAACTTTGGTATGAGATAGTGATGCGAGTAGCAGTTGATTGAAAACTTAACAAACGACCGAAACTGAATAACTGACACAAGTCGGCCTAAGACCTAGACCCAGACCCAGAAATGTGAGTCCAAGGATTGGAAATCCAAGTCCAAGAATTGCTAAGTCTTGACGGACCCCAGCCAAAGCCTTGGAAGTCCAAGATAAAAATGTCTTGATGTCAAAGACTGAGACCAGTTCCCGGGAGCCCAAGTCTTGGAACAACAAGTGCAAACATCAAGCTGAAAAGTCTCGATAGATCACGCACAGAGTCCAAAAATCGTCTGGAGGCCCTTTTACCGTATCGCATTTAGCACAAGTTTATAACCCAAAACAAAAACCCAAGAGGTTCCACACAGACCAAGACGGCATTGGGTTCTATACTGCACCCTAATCCTTGCATTGCACTGTATTAAATATGTGTAACGCCATGCATTTTCAGCTGCAAATCACAATGAATTAGTACCTAGTAAAAATTCTAGAAACAATGACTGCGGTCAAGGTATACACAAATTCAAAGCTGACGTCCCAAACTTTACTTATGTCCCAGCTTAGACTTTCACAAAGGTCATTTTTAAGGTCATGTTGTGTTGTAACGAATACCTATTATAACCTGTTATAATTAGTGCCAATTTTATTGACCCTTTTAAAGATGAAACTTTGAAAAATTGGGCAGACCGAGGCACTACTTTGGTTAAATAAGCGCAATTTAAGAATTTTACTTACCTGACGTTTCCATCCGAAACATTACACTCAAACACGGTCTGTATCCTGCGGCCTCGTACAGGCTGGAAGGTGACCTTGATAACCTTTGACCCAAGGGGAGGCAGGTCACCGCTAGAGGGTGTCAGAGTGAACTCGGATACAAGCTACAAACAAAAAAGGGGAAAAAACATTTCCAACAATGTTTGTTTTTTTCTCTCGACTGCGAAGCTGTTGAACGCAAAAACTGGTTTACGATATGGCACAAAAGCAAACTGGATGTTTCTCAGTTTTGGCGTTCGTAAACTTCCAAACTCGCGTGCTGTGTAGATGATATCATATTGTTTTTATATCATTTTTTGCTATTATGTTATTTCTGTGTAAAGTGCTGTGATACAATTGTCTTTGTAAGAGCGCTGTATAAATGCATTTGTAGTATAGTATAGTAACACAGTACGTCTTGCAATGACAAAATATTACAATCACTTGTGAGGAGTTTTTCGAGATCATGACACCCTTTTGGACATGGTAGTACGGCACACATCCATTAAGTAGCAATTCTCTCTTGCAATAATTGACACAGGAAACTTTATTTTGGGGGGATATTTTGACAGATTTACCTCTCCAGAGTGGGGGTGCGGGAGCATAAATTCCCCGCTCTCTCTCACACTCCAAGACGCTGCCACTTGAGACGTATTTCTGATGTGCATCTCTTGCGCGACCGTTTCTCCGAACCGCACCAGACCGAAGTCGATCACCGGGGTATCGATGACGACCCTGGGCCCCTTGATGTCGGCGATGACCCGCAGGGGCAGCGTCTGCTCCTGGTGCTCGATGCGACACAGGAGAGTGTGGTCGATGGGACCTGGGTGGGCCCCGGAGATCGCCAACTCCAGATCGACCGTGGATTCGGGCGGAATGGTGCCCTGGGGGGTCTCCACCTCGATGATATGCCCCTCGCTGTGATTGGTCCAGGCAAAGTGGGCGGGGAACTTGCTATGGTTACTCATCTGTGATGTAGATCAAGTCAGTTGTTATTAAAAGAGCTTCAAGACCCTACACTCTAGGTTTCACCTTTGGGCAATTTTAGCTGCTTGTGGTTCTAACCCTTTTCTTACCGTAGGCAACTTAAGCAGATTATACTTTGACCTGAAATGCCAAAACACCTATGATATGTGTGGAAGGGGAGGAGGAAGGAGGGGTTGTAGTCAATGATCATAGAATGAACTGAACTCTGAACCAGTGGATTTGGAGTGAGTAACTTTATTTACTGTAATAGGAGGTCAGAAGGACAACCGACAAGCGGCGGAGGCAAGAGAATGACATAAACAAACCCTGCCACAAGGTGGCGCCCTTCCGGCACAACATTCTGCTGTCTGGATAAATGTCTGCAATACTGTCATAATTCCGGAACTAATTATGCTTCTGTAAAACAAAAAAGCACTCTTGTATTTGACATTTTGTTCAAAATATCTGCTTACTTGGAATGGCTTCCGAATAGTCGTGGAGACCAGAAGCTGACCCGGCACGAAGATAGCGTATGGGTGGACCAGGACTTTGTACTCCTCGCACTCTCCCTTGAGCTCCACCTCCAGTCCCACTACGTCAGTGACTTGTACCGCCCCGCTGCGCCTTGCGGACCGCTCGTTTGGTGTGATCTCCTCCTTGGGGTCGTCTCCCTGGGAGGAGGCGGCGGAGAGCTGACGCTCCTTGGGGACCTCCTTCAGAATGAGGTGAAGGACGCTGTGGTACGCGCCGATCTACATGGGATGGGGAGACAAACTCAATAGTCACAGAAAAGGAACCTAATGAAACTCATGACTCAGCAGATTTACAAATTTTCAGTTTGGCTGGGCAAGATGGAAACGAACAAAAGAAAAGTCAGAAGGGCTCCAAAAGGTACCTTTATTGGTGCGTAAGCCACCGTTGCCCGACACACTCCTTGTGGGGGAAGGACACCCTTGTCCGGGTTGATGCAGAAGATGTTCGTCTCATCCTTCAGACGTTGGATGATTCCTCCGCCTAAGACCTCCCCACTCTCTTCTTCCCTCTGAATGCCTGGGCACTCCAAGTGGGGTCTCAACATCTCCCAGTGGAAGGGGAGCTCCACATTCCTGACCGAGCGAAAAGAAAAACAAAACCACGACTGCTTCTTTAAAAGAATAAATAAAACTCATCTACAGTGAGCAATTTCCATTGTATAAGAAAAGTGCTACTCAAAATGTATCAGTTGTTACTCAAAAAGCATCAGTTGTTAATCAAAATTTCTAGACAAAGAATTCAACCAAATGGCGTATGGGTGCAAATACTCTAGAAATATGGGTGCAAGTATCTCTAGAAATAGACTGTGCAAGACGCTAGCATATTCTGGACAAGTTAACACTCTTAATTAGGTAATTATTCAAAAATTAAAACTGAAAGATGTTATTTTATTTTTTTTTCAATTGCCAAAAACATCTGTAAACCACTCTGAGGTCTATTGGGCTTGATAAAAACGGGAAGTAGCTTCATTATCCCAGGTATGATTACGATTCCCGTACCTACTGTAAAAAAAAACACACAAGGTCGTTTCTTATGATGCAGTATTGGTCCTACTGTCCAGGGGGGATTTTATGGATTTATACATGGTTGTGCCCGCAGGTTTACTAGTTATAGCTATTTCACTTCATACTTGAAACTCTGCAAACATTGTATCTCATTGTATCTGGTTTTTTTGGGAGGTACAGTTGTACACACATACCCAATGCCACTTTTTTGCACGAGCTACTTTGTTAGAACATATTTAGAAAACAATGCTTTGTACGGAATCGACGATTGAAAGTAACCAATCTGTTTCCAACCCGCCTTTTTTTTATTTAAAGATGGGACTTACGTGGTATTTTTGATCATCAGCTGTTTGGTGGTAAAGGTCATGGGGTTGATGGGGTCAAAGCGGACCTGGTGTTGGGCAGTGGCGTCACACATCTCCCCTGGGCTCGGATGAGTCTCTCCTCCCTCGCTCACCTCCTGCAGCTCCACCCCTGCCGTCTGACCCTCTCCTTCAAGAGTATATAAACAAGACTGGGGTGAGTTTTAGAGAGTCAGAATTTCCTGTTAGGAGTACTGCCGACTCTACAAAATTTTAAGAATACCTATAACTGATCGTTTTTTGGAGGCTAATCATCCTAGCAGCTGAGAAGCTGAATTGCGAAGGACGTGGCGACAACAAGGTCGAGCCACAGGTATATAAAGGTGCCTTTTGGCATTTAATGACCACAGGGCACAGCCTGAGATATTTAAAAAAAAAAAATCCAGAGGCCTCCAGTGAGCCACCCTGAATGCATTTTAGGAGATTTTGCGATAAAAAAAACAACTCAAAGGTGTGTTTGGAAACCACCAAAACTGCAGGGCTTGTTTAGTTTCAGAGGTTACTGACCTAATGCTTACATTACTGGACTCAAGGCCAGTGGTCCAGTGGGTATGTCATCCAGCCCTACCACCTACCTTTGATGGTGAAGTGTCTGACGGTACAGTTGTCACAAACCATCGTGATGTTGCGGCTGAAATGCTTGACTGACGTCGGAGTGAATGTCACCTGTATCGGGATGGTATGACCCGCCAAAAGCTCTAATATTGCTGGTTGGATTTGGAATGGCGCGAGGTCAACCTTGGAGCTGTCGGTCGCGGACTGTAACAGAGAAAATTCTACTAAATTAGGAAAAGTCTATCGTGGGTTTCTGTGCTTTGTCTTTACGTTTATTAACCCTCCTACTCTCCTGTAGATTGTGGAGCCCACCGTTTCACCGTACAAGCCATTTACACGCTTCACTGATCGTTCACGGTTGTGTGCACTTTGATCCAATGGTAATCCCGTTGGTAAGTGATGACGTTTTGGAGCCGAAAGTGCAGTGTAACGAATGTTCATGTGACATGTATGTATACTATTCGTTTACATTGCACTTCTGGCTCCAAAACCTCATCACATCCCAACAGGACAGAGTGCGTACAAAGCTACAGGCAAGTGCGAGGAAGGGATTTTTGAACGGTCTCAATGGGTCAATCAGTAGGAGGGTTAACCATTCAAACACTGTTCACTTCACCAGACAGGCGGCTGACCTAACCTTGAAATTTGTTGTGGGCCAACTTTCCCTGGGCATGAGGCAAAAGCGACCGCTGCCTCCTTCGTTCTTGATCAGGAACTGGACAGTTCGACGCCCGCCGATCAGACAGTGACCACAGTCAATATCCTTGGATACTGAATAAAGAAGTAATAAATAAAGAGTAAAACAAATGTGTTTAAGTTAGTTTGTTGGAAACTTTTCGCACACATTTTAAGACTCATTGCCAGACTCTGTACAAGTAGTGGGGCCATTTTGTTTTTATCCAGTATCCCCTATTAGCTGGGCTGAAAGGTTGTAGCCAGGTTCCAGTTTGTACAATGAGAGTATAGTATCCACGATTGCTACAGCACACAGGGAACGTGACCAAACAAGATGGTAGCAACAAGGATAAATGTCTATTCCGGCATCTATATTTAAATGGAAAGTGCATCATTTTTTGGGGGGAAGAGTAAATTAAATCCACGTGTGAAAATTTCATCATAATCTGTTGAAAACAGTTTTTTTAGTGATTTTGTGCACATAGATTTTACAAAATGACAAATATTTGTCATATGTTGTTGACAAATGACTTACGATGAAGTATACAATTTTAACAATGTTGATAATAATAATAATAATAATAACGGAGTACTATATATGAAAAATAAAAAAAACCTTCGTCACATTTATCTTTTCCCTACAAGATGAGACAAGGAAAACCATCTTCTTATGAAAACACAAACACAATTTGGGGGAGCCTTAATTTTCAAGAGAACTGCATACAGCACAAACATTTGGTTGTGGATCTGTGTTTTCCCTACACTGTAGCTCTTGCTTCAGTCAGAGTTGCTCAAAACATTTGTTTTTGTCAATGAGACGGGAGACAAAGAGAAAAATTGTCTTACGGGACAGAATGGGCGGAGGGCGTCTTCCCTGAAGCTTGACGACAAGTGGCTGGCTGGACTGGGTCTGGATGGTGACCACGTCGTTGAAGTCCATCAGGGAGTCTGGCATGAAGCGTATGTTGTACTGGCAGCTCATCCCTGGGGCAACGATTCCGTGCTCCCCCGGAAACTTCCCTGTAAGAGACGGAGAAAAACAAAATTGACAACAGGAAATATGAAGTATGAAAATTAATAAAAAATGTATACAAATTTAAATTCATTAGTCCCATCAGTACAAGAAGTTAAGTTTTACATTTGAAAAATCGCAAAAACTGACTTGGCAAACTATTTAAAGATATGCGATATGAAGTGGCGTGTCGTGGCCGAGCGGATAAGAACACCGGACTCAGCAAGCTCTGGTGTTTCTGATCAGCAGAGTGTGGGTTCGAGTCCCAGTCATGACACTTTTGTCCTTTAAGCAAGACACTTAACCATTATGGCTGCGTCCTTCGGATGGGACATAAAACCGTTGCTATTCAGTATTTGCATTCAGTGCGCACAAAACATGTTCAGTCCAAATATTTTGCTAAGCAAAATTGCCGGACGAAATCATTCCCTGGACGATATAATTTTGTTTGATTTGTGTTAAAGACAGCAAGGCGTTTTGAGAAAATTCTAGCTCTACATTGCCCCCCCCCCCAGCCCCACTCCTGCAGGCTTGCAGATTGAGCACACACTGAGAACAATTACTGACGACACAAGTTAAGAGATGTTGGGAGAACTCTCTGGGTTCAAACCTACCCAGTCCGACAGAGAAGAACTGAGTCTTTGGAGGGATGATTCGTAGCGGTCGACTGGCAGTGGAAATATTCTTCAACTCTAGTGGGAGCTCGTACACTCGTCCGACCTGGTACTCGGTAAAGACAACCGTGGATGGGTTGGCTAGGAAGACAACGGATGGTTCTTTTTTACTGCAGGAGAAAACAAAACAGGAAAAAAAAAAAAAAAACAGAAATTGTTATCATTACAAGCGTATGAGTGCATCTTTAAAAAAAAAAAAAAACGGTTAAACATTTGTTGAGTGTGATTTAAGAAAATTCAAACAAACTTGCAGAGTGTCTTCACTGCTAAAATAACGCGTTCCCAGCGATCACACTCATTGACCCCAAATCACCTGGGCCCTAACTTCCTAAAATTGTTTACCAGTAAGCCAATGTGCTTACTATGGCAGTGAAAGATGTGTCAGCAAAAGTGTATTTCAAAGACAATGGAGAAGATTTGACAGCGCGTGTGTTCGTTCACAATGAATTTGCATTGTTGTGTCACTCATCTGCTTACAACAAGTACAAGAACCACCGGCAAGGCTAGCTAACTTATGTTTTGCTTACCGTTAGCCGTGTTTATGAAATAGGAATTCTGCTAATGGCCGCTCCGTAAGCAGAAAACGCCCGCTTACTGGCTTTACGAGATTGGCCACTAAAGTCCTCAACCATGACAAATTTCTCCACTCCTGGCCAATTCCGACTTTCCTACACTGACTAAGGCCGTGAAGGAATTGGCGGCTGCAGCTTGATCATCACCTACACATGCAATGAAGCATGGGATGCTCATAGCAACAGCCTTAGCAACAGCCACAGCCGTAGCCACAGCTGCCATTTTGATCATTGAAAAACAAACCACAGAGAAACGATAAATCCTTCCAACTCCATTTTCTCAAAAACACATTTTTGAATTTTTGCTGCCACCTATCATTCCAAAAGTCCCCCATTGCTTACGACACTCTACTTGTCTCGTTTTATATGCCAGACACAGAACCAAAAGCTGACTTACGATGTATCTACGACTGTGGACTTGGCGCTGATGTGTCACAGTGTTGGGCTTCGTCAGTTGGGCTTCTTTGAAAGCCGCCATTTCAAACACGGAAAGAGAAATGATAAAACCTTCCTACTCCATTTTCTCAAACACATTTTTGAATGTCAATGGGAGACTTTTGAGGACACTAGGTGGCAGCATACTTACCAGGTATATTCATTGTTCTGGGAAAAAGGCGCATGCTCATAACTATGTAAACACTGACAAGTTACCAGGGTAAGTCTGCTGCCACCTATCATTCCAAAGGTCTCCCATTGCTTATGACATTCTACTTGTCACATTTTGTATGCCAGACACAGAACCAGAAGCTGACTTACGCTGTATCTACGACTGTGGACTTGGCGCCACCTAGCTGATGTGTCACAGTGTTGGGCTTCGTCAGTGTCTTGCCCCCGCTGAGGGTGGAGGGGGGTCGGTGCCGAGGGTTACGCTTGAAGTCAGATTTACTGTGAACCATGGCCAGATCAGTGCGATTGCGTTCTCTGGTTTGCGGGGAGGTGGTGCCCTGCCATGGCTTGGTTGTTCCCGTCAATGCCTACCAGGGACAGATATAATGGGAATGTATTTGTTTTTCATTATTGTTCGTTATGTTACCTGTATGAAGTTTGGAATAATCTACGTGTAGCCATCTTGTATTTCTACCATTCAAATCAACGTAAACCAAACTGAGGCTGGAAGGTTGGAGTAGTCTGGCCCCCGTCTTTTGGTAATCAAGAACAGTATTTAAGTATTGTTATTCTCTCTGGGAACATGACAGAATTGTGGCATACTGCACCAGCAAGCATCTAACTTATCCCAAATTATGCTTCAAAACAATGTTTTAATTCATGATATCTTATTGCACGCTAGCACAGTTTATCTGCCATTCAAAACCACAGTGGATGATATTGAATGGTCAGACAGTAGGAGGGTTGACTGTCTACTGTGTGGATCATTAACAACAATATATATATATATAGCTGGCTGGCATAGTGCATTATAGTATTTAAAATCACAGTGGATTAATTATATTGAATGGTCAGACAGTAGGAGGGTTGACTGTGTATTGTGTGGATGCAGTCACCACATATCTTATTGCAAACTGACAGAGTACATCTATCATTCAAAACCACACAGTTTTCTCCATCAAGACCCCTCCCAAATTGTTTTCGCTATTTTACCACTTCTGCCTGGCTTCCTGGCGTCACATGACCACCTCCTTCTTGGATGTGAAATTCGTCCTCCGTGTAGTGGACGCGGACGTTGGATGCGTCGGTTGATTCTGCGTATCTGGGCTTTCTGCTTGCTGATGATGAACATAAAACAACAAATTAAGATAAAAATGCTTGTCGGTTGAAGATGAGTCCCTGCGTTGTGACTGAACTGCTTGTGCCTAATTTCATAAAGCTGTTTAAGCACAAACAATTGCTTGGCACAGAAAAATCCTGCTCAGCAGAAACAGGAATCTGGACTGTTCCATTTCACTTAGCTTCCCCTCAATGAAATAGAACAGTCTGGATTTCACCTTGCGACTATATTCTGCCCCATTGTACACATTATGCATCCAACATTTGTATGTCATACTGCAAGCTGGTCAAGTGCATGTACCATTCAAAACCACAGGATGATATTGAATGGTCATACAGTAGGAGGGTTGACTGTATACTGTGTAGATGCATTCACCACATGATATCATACTGTAGGCTTGCACAGTTTATCATCATCAAAATCTTAGTGGATGAAATTGAATGGTCAGACAGTAGGAGGGTTGATTGTGTACTGTGTAGATGCATTCACCGCATGGTATCATACTGTAGGCTGGCATAGTGCATGTATCTTTCAAAGCCACTGTGGACGACATTGAATGGTCAGACAGTAGGAGGGTTATAAAAGTTGCAGCTTACCTTTCGGTGCATGGGCAAGGGGTGGTTGAGCCGTAGAATAGTCCTCAGGAACTATCAGGCCATTTTTGCGGAGTAAATCACTGTCAAGGTGGTTCTGAAGGTTGGAATCCACTGGAAGGACAAAAATTCAGGATCAACAATTTGAAACTCAAATTTTCATTATCACCATGATTTTTTTTTTTTTTTAAATATTGGGGGGATTTCGTTTGCAACAAAAATGGGAGTCTGTGCTACCACGTCAGAGAAAAACCAGTCTGCCCCCCCCTTGTTTTTCATGTGAGATATAACAGCCATGGTTGCTGTGACAAGACAGGGAATATGACCAAAAAAAAAGGTGATAATCTAACCTGGGGGCAGTCCTAGATCATGATAGATGTCACATCCTTCGGCAGCCTTGTTTAGTTCTCGCTCATCGGCGGCCATTGAGCGCGCTCGCGCTTGCATGATGTGCCTCTCCAACATCAAGGCCTCTGCCATGCGCCTCTCTCGTTCGGCTTGGATCTGAAAACGTGAAGAAAAATGTCACTCAATGTAGAAAAGGTTGCTATATTATAAAGCATCATGAAATTGTTGCGTCTCTCAGTGCATAGCATTATGAGTGAATTTATTTTACCATTCTGAATTTGAAGACAAAAAATCATAAAGTGATCACGCAATTTGAAAAAAAAAAACAGTTTCCTTAAAAAAAAACTCTACTGGCCTGAAGCTTGTGTCAGGACAAAAGGAATAACCTGTTGTAAACTGTTTGCTGACCAAACTGACCTGTGGTGTAAAATTATACAAAAATGTTTATAATGGCTTCATGTTTTGACCCTACATGTAGTAGAGTCTTTATAAAAGGATAAAGGACTGAAACTTCACGGTGGCAATGAAGGCAATTGCCTCCATGGATGCCCCTGGGTCATTGCCTTTGTGCCCCTTGAAATGTTCCAGTGGAAATTTTTCTCTGATAGAGGTGCCCTTTATTAATGAAAAACTGCCTTGCCCTTACAAGAGTGACGTATCAACCTTGCTCTACGAACAACTGTTGATCTGCCATCACATTTTTGTATCAAATTTGTCAATATCTTGATTGGTTATAAACACTTTCGGCTAAAAATTGACTCAAAAATAATTGTATGAAGCATTTCAGATCGAAGTTTGAAAGTGATACAATGGTCATATATCAGGCTGCCATCATCTTGACGTTTTCCATTGCAAATCATTGTTACCAAACAGAGAGGCAAGAGCAAAATAGTCTGACACCTCTTCAATTTAATGAAATGTTGTAGTTTTATTGATATCATACTTGGGAAACATAATGACAAAAATTGGTGACAGTGTGACTGACAAAAGTCTATCAGCAGCTTATTGTGAGTAAGCGTTTGTCCCATAACTTTTACTTCAGTTCTACTTCCAATAAAACATGCACTTCTACTTTGTTACTCACCAGAGTCCATAAGACAGTATATATCGCCAAGGTGCAATTATAGTTAAGTGTGCTGGGACCGAGATTCAAACCCACATTGTGATAACTTGATTACGGCGCGCTAGACCACTCGGTCACGACACGCTACAATTTACACCGTAATTGCCAACACAGCATGCTTCTTACAATGTACAACCTACCTTCCTCAAATCTTCCACGTATTTTTCATGGTAAGTGTCGTCTCCACTTCTTGACTTATTCAGATTCCGCACAGTCTCCTGCTCGACAAGGTCCCTGGTGAAGAGGTCCCGGAATGTCCGTGCCAACACGTGGGTAACATCCTGCGATCGCCCTGATGAGGGTCTCTGCAGGTACATAGGGGGCTCATCGTAGGGAAGACGTCCAAGCTTTGTCGACATGATGAGAACAACTTAATGTCTAAGCAAAGAGTGCATTCAAAATAGTTCAAGTACAAGTAAGTAGCTGTGAAAACCGTATAGCCTAGCCCTAGTTCTACAATGTCCAAAAAATGTAAGAACTCGCTGTTGGGTCCAGTGACTTGGACTAGCCTAATAAAATATGCTACTATTTTATCATGTTTATTTAGCTAAATCTAAAACTAAAAGGCCGAATCTTGAGAGAGCTGGTGAGGAGGAACTAACGACCGTTTCGTTAGTTTTGAATTTGATGATATTTTTAGCCCTACTCTGACTTGTTCCGTTGCTCAGTCTTGTAGTTGTACTTGTAGTTTAGACCTAGACCCAGTAACTGGGGCGCTGTACTCCTTTTTTGAGATTTTTGACATTATCTGTCGTACTATGACAGATAATGTCAATCAAAAATCTCAAAAAAGGAGTACAGCGCCCCAGTTACTGGGTCTACTTGTAGTTGTATTTTGAGTTACAAAACGCAGTTGACATGATTGTCAGTTTGTCAATGATGGGGGACAGTCATAATATTTTTTTTTCTTTCATAATGTTAATCGCTAACAGGTCAACTCGTACCTTCGCCGACTCGTACCTTCGCCAAGTCGTACCTTCAGTTAAGTCAACTCGTACCTTCGCCAACTCGTGCTTTCGCAATCTCGTACCTTCAGTTAAGTCAACTCGTACCACCAATTTAAAAGCGAGGTAGCGGTGATTGGAAGCTCAGCACTCGGACAAGCCTGTGTAATGTAGCCTTTAATCAAGGCACTCGCGGGAGAAATAGCGAGAAAGAAACTTTAAAAACAAAATAAAATAGAGGGCGCCCACTTGCGCTCGGACAAGCCTGTGTAATGTAGCCGGTCAATCCATGTAGCCTTTAATCAAGGCGTTCGCAGGAGAGATAGCGGACAACTACTGCAATGGGACAACTACTGCAATGGAGAAATGACTACTTCCGGGCTGCTGTCCACTTGCAGCCATCTCACTGGGCAAGTCTAGCTGGGTCCAGATAAACCTAAACCAAACGGCCCTTCTCAGGGCCACCACATCTTCAAGAGAGATTAATAAACATGTGCTGTCACTTTATTTAAAATAAAAATAATATTAAAAAGAAGAAATAGGAAACAAAAGAAAACGCAATAAACATTATTAGGAAACATTTTACAGTTCAAACATTTTAAAATAAAAATAATATTATTCACCAAAATCCAGTTAATTTATTTCCAGTTAATTTATTTCCAGTTTAGTCAATTATTTCGAAACATCATTGAGGTTTAGAAAATACAAATAATAGTCCAAGAAGGAAGTAGGCAACATTTTAAAGATAGAAATATATTAGTCACAAAAAAAATTGAGAATTAGCAGACGATTAAATAAAATAATTACAAAAAGTTCACCCCCCCAAAAAAGGAAGTGAAAGGATCTGCAGAAGAACGTGCATACTGAAGGTACGAGTTGACTTAACTGAAGGTACGAGTTGCCCAAGGTACGAGTCGGCGAAGGTACGAGTCGGCGAAGGTACGAGTCGGCGAAGGTACGAGTTGACCAGAATTCACAACATTCTGTTAATCAATGGTTGAGGAACTTTTGAACTTTTGATTCGTCAAGTTTAAGACTATTTAATTTTTATTTATATGCCTACTTAATTTAAGTTAAGTAAATTAAATAAATACATTATTAAATATTAGGGCCTACTAAATCTCTTCTTCACTTTCTACAGAATAAATACAACAAACTTAGCTTACCGAAAAATATAATAACAGTCAAACAGATATCTCATTAGCGCGCACCGATAGTTTTTAGCAGTCGACTTCAGTCATGTCAGTTTATTGACACTGACAGATATCCGCCATCTTTGTTTTTGGTTGCCAAGTAGGCACGTACAAAATGTAAAAAAGTTTCATCAAAATGTTTTTCGTAATTTAGCTTAAAGCTTTACAAAAAAATAAACAAAAAAAATAATTTGTGGCTTCAAACAAATTACTGAAGTTATTTCAAATTTCATTATTTTAAAATGTTTATAATTTTGGCATTTTTAAACTGATATCGGTTTCTTTGCATGAGATAGCTCGATCAAACTCGACCTGAAATATTATCGATGACGAGTTGGCTTTTAATAATGCAATGAGACCAAAGTGACAGCAAACGAGTAGCCATAGCCTAGCCTTTCGTCAAGGCCTTCTTGGCTTAGACAGCTATGTAGCCGAGACCAAGCGCACGATCGAGTGGCGAAGCGCTGACTTCTTTGCTGAAATAGTGGCTTCGCGGGTACACATGTCTAAGCCACCTTGACGAAAGGCTAGCCATAGCCAATCATGCATGCAGCAAAGTAGCCTTTAGTCAAGGCATTAGTGTCTTAGACAGCTTTGTCTGGCCGCGAAGACCAATACAAGTCAGCGCGCACGATCGAGTGGCGAAGCGCTGACTTCTTTGCTGAAGTGGCTTCGCGGGGATTGACGGAAGGCTAGCCATAGCCAATTATGGATGCAGCGAAGTAGCCTTTGGTCAAGGTCTTAGTGTCTTTTGTCTAGCCGCGAAGGACCAATAAGTCAGCACGCACGATCGAGTGGCGAAGCGCTGACTTCAAGTTTGCTGAAGTGGCTTCGCGGGGATGTCTAAGCCACCTTGACGGAAGGCTAGCCATAGCCAATCATGCATAGACCGAAGTAGCCTTTAGTCAAGGTCTTAGTGTCTTTTGTCTAGCCGCGAAGGACCAATAAGTCAGCACGCACGATCGACAGTGGGCGAAGCGCTGACTTCTTTGCTGAAGTGGCTTCGCGACACATGTCTAAGCCACCTTGACGAAAGGCTAGCCATAGCCAATCTTGCATACACCGAAGTAGCCTTTAGTCAAGGTTTTCGTGTCTTAGACAGCTTTTTAGCCGCGTAGACCAATACAAGTCAGCGCGCACGATCGAGTGGCGAAGCGCTGACTTCTTTGCTGAAGTGGCTTCGCTGGGATGTCTAAGCCACCTTGACGAAAGGCTAGCCATAGCCAATCTTGCATACACCGAAGTAGCCTTTAGTCGATCAAGGCCTCCGTGGCTTAGACAGCTTTGTAGCCGCGAAGCGTCTTAACAGATGTCTAAGCCACACGAAGGCCTCGACGACAGGCTATAGGATTCGGAGACATCGATAGGCTTCCGCCATTGTACCTCCATGGTATTACGGATCAATGGAGGTAAGTCAGAGCATAGAGAAAGGAACTATGGTCAGAGCATGGCAGAGTGAACCATAGATCGGCAACAAAAAGTTCCGGCTAGTCTTGGTTCACGGCTAGTCTTGATCCATGGTACACACTCGGTCGAGGTTGAACCCCCAGCGTAATTGAACGGCCCCCTCCAAAAACTTACAAAAGAAACAAACTCCACAAAATTAAAAAATAACTGAAAAAGAAATAAAACAAACCCTGGGTGGATGATAAAGGTTAATTCACTATTAGTTGTATTATCACAGCCTTGTATGTCACTTGGATTTTAAATCATGAAAATATTAAGATGGTTTCCCCGGGCCTATTTCAACAAAAATTAAATTCAATAGGCCTACCCAGCTCATTTAATTTCGTTTGAAAATCATATTGCTCCGTTGCATCATCACAGTCCAAAGGAGAAATTCAGTTTCAAAAGTTAAGCATTCAATGGTCTTCAAAGTTCAAATAAGAATAAGACCATTCAAATTCATTAGGCCGCAGAGATCATTCAATTTCGCAACAGCCAGCAGCAAGAGGCTGGTCAATTTTATCTTGTAAATAGGCAGTAGAAACTCAACGACTGATAGCCAATGCAGACTAAAACGAACATATGAGAACGAAATCGTGTGCACGATAACGAAATTGAATACTAGCTAAGAAACCCTCTTGATCAAATTAGGCTAAAATGAATGCGTTTTATTTAAACTAATACATTTTATGCTAAAATTGACAAGGAAAACTTATAGTTTAATAGCAATAATTCCTTAGATTCTTACTTAAGGGGAATGTGCTGGAAACCTCGCCCCTCGGTTGTTCCATGTTTTTTCTGATGGACGCGATATAATGTTGTGAATTAAGTTCACTGACAATAATTCCTTTTAGTGTTTCATTGTTCCGTCCAAAAAGAGAAACAAAAGTTATGCTTCTCAATCTAAAACACTGTGGCTTGAGTTTGTTTTGAGTTGCTATGTTGTTGATGTTTTTTTTTTTTTTTTTTTTTTTTTTTTATTTAATTCTCTCTTTTTAACTTTTTGGTTTGTGGTAGTAGGCTTACACGATGTCTGTTGTGTTTTATTATGCAATCGCGCCCGCATCGTGTGTGTGTGTGTGTGTGTGTGTGTGTGTGTGTGTGTTTACGAATAACGTCTTGATCCAAGAATAGCTCTCTTCTACTCGCCATTTTTTTCTTCGGACGAGTCGGTCATAATGGACCGTGTCGGCTTTTAGACCTGGTTGTGCTAAGGTCGAGTTGGTGAAGGACAAGTCGCTATTTGGACGAGATGGCCCCATACGATCCGTGTGTGAAGATCGGGAAGCAGAGACGAGAGAGAGACAGCCAGCTGGATCTCTGGCGATGATGTGCATGGATTGAATGCGATGCGAAAACACTGACTGTTGCGAGTTGACCCGCTCACTCGTGCTTCGGTTCAATTCAAAAGAAAAGGCGCTGATGAGGGAACAAGGGCAAACGAAGAGACATATCCGGTCACTACATTCAATTTCAACATTGTCATGTAAAACGCACAAGGATAAACAGCGTCCAGAGAGATAAAACAATTTAGACGGGGAAGTTTGAAGGCATTTATTGTTGTTTTTTGAGGAAAGACGTTGTGGTGGTGGGTGAGCGTTTGCCGTCACTGACTGAACAGCGTGAATCTCTGTTCTGCCATTTGCCGACCGTCTCTGCACCTTACGGATGACACACGTACACGGTGAGTCAGTCAAATTATTCGTAGTAAAGGAAGCCATGACCAGCTGATGACAGTGAAAATAACAATGGTTTATCAGTTTCCCTGCGACATTACATTGATGTAGTTTTAAATTAATTTATTTCAATAACTTGCTTTTTACAATCATCTCTTTACAAACTTTGATTTAACATGGTTAAACTTGAAGTGAAAGTAGCCCCATATTATAATAAATATCCTGGAAAAACCGGTTTCTGATCAGTTAGTGGTAAAAGTGTTCGGAAACAGAAAGTAAATGATTTTTTTTTTAAACCATCAGACCCACATTTTAACAAGACACTTTTATTATTAGTTTCATAATCTGTTGAAGTCCTAAAAGGTGCAGTCTTAAATTCGGAAATATTGTCCGAAGTTCACAGCTGTACTGTATTCACGGTGTACAACCTGTTTCCGACCAGTTCATTGATGAGCGGCAGTTTCTATCAACTTTTCATACAAGTACGACGTATGCAAAATGTCTCAAAAATGTTAAAGTATTGTCCACACTGTCACCGGTGGGGTAGTTAGTGAGGCAAATTAGTTCACAAATTATAAAGTTCTTCTTTCACGTCTACATATTAGTTATTACACTTGTACATAGTATGTGTTACACAAGTACAAGTACATAATTTGTATTTTTTCTTTGTTTTTATATTCTTTATCCTACTTTAAAGTGGTAATAACTAAATATTCTTAAATAAAACATAACTGATTAGTTATATATTATCTGTATTTGTATTTATTTTTTATATCATCCTTTCGTCTCCTGTACTCGCTGGCACTTATTGCAGTTTGATTTGTAAATAAAATATAGGATGAAAAATCACCATATCTACTTGAGAGAACGTGAACTTGTTTGCAGCATTGGCATGCCATACAATCACCCCCCCCCCCCCATTGCATGTTGTAATGGAGAAATAAACATTGAGCCAGATACATGCATCCAAAACTTGCAAGGTGTCAACATCATTGCTTTATAATGTAGGATTAGAACTGGACTGTCACTGGGCAAGCTTGGTGGTCTTGTGGTATGATATTTGCTCTAGAATGGTGATGGTTGTGGGGTCGAATCCCACCTGGGTAGTAAGCCCTTGGCTTTTTTTCCCCCCACAGGACTTAGGACACTTTTGTCCTTTAGCAAGACACTTAACCATTATTGCCGCATCCTTTGGATGGGACATAAAGCTGTAGGTCCTGTGTGTGTTGTGTAACGAACATAAGATAACCCGGTGCACTTTCATAAAGTTTGTTAACCCGACCTTCATACATGAAATTCTAGACCCAGGAGAGGTCAACAAACTTACGGAACCACAAAGGAAGATTTGCAATCAAGAATGACTTGGACCATGCCTCCGTTGCCTCTGGTCATTGCCTTAGTGGCCTTGAAATGTCACAGTGGAAGTTTACAATTTGCTCACAGAGGTGCCCTTTATCAAGAAGAAAATGCCTTGTTGCCCTTGCACCTTCAAGAACGAAGCAATCAGGAGGCCTGCGCTTTCTCATGAGTTGAGAACTTTTTATCAGTTCAGTCGATTCTGTAAGTTGCGCGAGTAAACTGTATTAAGATATTTTGACCATTTGATTGTTGGTGGGCACAGGGACAGGGAGATCAACCACTTTAATCTTAAATGCTGACCTTTGCGTGACCTTTAAGGAAGGCTGCAGCTGGAGGCAGTGTTAACAAACCACAATCACATTTTTTTTACTTTGAGTTAATCAGATTTTTTTTACTCCCTGTCCAAATGGAGACATTGGGTCGTTTGGGGTCACGCTTAGGTTGGACACTCACCTCAGTAGGTTTGTTTTCTTTCTTGAAGTTGAAGGGTCAAAGAAAGTTTGCACTGAGGTCAAATGTCATTGTACACAGTCACAAAGAAATTCATTGTAAAGGGGAAATGTACATGTACTATGAAGGCCTATTAGCAAACTAATCAATTCAATAGCAATAATTTTCTCACTGCTTTTAAACACGTTTTAAAGCAAGGACACATTGCTAGGGCAGGCTTCAGCGATTCTGTATAAAGAATGAAAGAATTTCTAAGAATCACAGGGTTGACTCAAAGCTGTTGGGGTCATCTGAGCTGAACAGCCAGCCTCAACAGTTGTAGATCAAGGATCTGTCAAGGCTGAATCAATGCAGGTAGTACAGACAGTTTATTATAGGGTAGGTTATTCAGTGTAGAGTTACATGTACCAAGTAGGTTCATGGAGCTTCAGGCCTTGATCTTACCCGAGGCCACCGAGGCCATTGGCCTCATGCCCTGTCGAGTTGGCCAGCATGCACTTCAGAAAAATTGCACTGTCACTACCAACTTAGCCAGCATGCTCTTGTACAATTTCGCTGAATTAGCCAGCAAAGGCCAGCCCAGGTTCTTAAGATCGCGGCCTGGAGCTGTTCCACCCCAACTTTAGAATGGTCCCAACTATCCTGTTGGTTAGTCACTACATGCGCGCGCATTGGTAGTACGCGTATACGATAGTACGCGCATATATATTTCGCTTGCTTCTGGTTCCAAAGTGGGCTTTCATTTGTATGTAATTTAACCTAAAAACCTTGTTTTTTACAGTCAGACAAATTTCCTAAGACAGAGGAGAGGAGGGCATTTATTAAGAAGATTTTAGTGTCTGCTCAACACGTGTTACACCATTGTCGAAAATTGTGGCCAATGCGTTGGAATGGGGCTTCTTATGATGTTTTGAGCCGGCACGTGTGAAGTGGGCGTGGTCTAGGCTGTAATGACGTCAGACTTACCAACAGGATAGTTGGGACCGGTCTCAACTTCAGTGTTACAGTTGGGACGGCCCAGCTGTGGCTGGTATTGCCTGACATGGTGATAGTTTTGACAATTGATAGAGATAACCCCAGTGGTCAGGGGGCCTCTCAAGTAATTGTCCACCCTCTCAAGTTTCTTTCAGCTCGCACGCTAATTATTATCTTGGCAAAACTTGAGAAGACAAAAAACATGAGAAGAAATTTAGAAGAACCAATCCTTAAATATTTATTTATGTACAAATGAATTAACGACTAGGGCCAAATTTCATAGGCCCTCTTTGAAAGTACGTCTTCTGCTCGGGCTTTGGCTTAGGCTACAGCTTGGGCTCCGGCTTAGGCTCCGGCTTAGGCTCTGGCAGTTATTTGAAAAACCTACGCTTTTGGTTTCAGCATGTTTTGTTTGATTCTGTAGGCTAATCCGAGCAGCTCGTTCATGGGCGTTTACACCACCGCAGCTATGGTCACCGCATTGACGCGTCGATGCATACACATAGTGTGAATCCTCCATGCTAATTGGTATGTATGGACGCTGGCGCGCTATTGTCGTGTCGCGCGCGTGTGGCGGCTATAGATGCAGTGGTGTATAACGCAATGAACGAGCCCCGCTCGGATTTGGACTGAGGACTGCACTCTGAACTGATAACACTTTACATGGGATCAGGTATACCACCATAATCAAGTCCAACAGTCTGGGTGTTGATTTACCACTATGGTGTTGGGTTTTGTTAGAGGGAGGAAGGATCCTAGTAAATCACTCAAGGGAGTAGAGTTAACCCACTTCCTTCATGTCACTGTTTGTTTTTATTGAACAGATTAAATCCAGAGATTGTGGCATGTTTTGCTGCTGATGCTACCACCTCAAAACCGAAAGGAACATTCCAGACTATCTGTGGAAAACAAACAGGTAAGAGATATTTATTGTTAACCCTGAAAACTGCTTCATTTCAGTGCTAATCCTCATGCACATTGACTGCTCAAATGATCAAGTTCGTGCACCAGCTGAGCTTTGCTGTATCACACCCCTGGAATTTAATGGAGGCCATGGCCGTGATTGTCCTGGGCCCAATTTCATAGAGCTGCTTTTAGCACAATAAGTAGCTAAGCACAACCAAAATCTGCTCACCAGAACAAGGTCGATACCAACCAAAATACCATTTCACCATCTGTGACTGGTATCCTGCTCAGTTTTGCTTAGCAGAAAATTGTTAAGCAATATTCAGTGCTTAAGCAGCTCTATGAAATTAAGCCTTGGGCCCAATTTCATAGAGCTGCTTAAGCAGAAAATGTTGCTTAAAAATGTTCTGCTAAGCGGAAAGGAGCAGGATACCAGTCACAAATTGTGCATGTGACATGGTAGTTTGGACGGTAACCTTATTCTGGTAAACTTGATTTTGTTGTGCTTAACTACTTTTTGTGTTTAAGCAGCTCTATGAAATTGGCCCCCGGTCTTGGCCTTGGTGCCCCTTCAAAAGTGCCCCATAGACGGTAGGATTTTCCAATGGAAGTGCCCTTTACAAAATGAAAATGGCCTTGCCCTCTCAAAGGTGAAGTTCCAGGGCTGGTACAATGTATCATCATTTTCTATTAAGACACTGTTCTTCCTTCACAGTGGTCTTCGCAAATTCTTTCTTTGCATTTGAAGACCCCACAAATCATCTCGGTTGTTTTGATTGCCGCAATAAAAATAAGTCTGACATGACAAGCACAAAATTACTGACATAAAATTTGTATACGTTTTTTCCAAAATGCTACCCAAATTGTTTTGTTTTGCATTGGTTAGGTGATAGAGACTAGAGGATACAAAATTCTTCCACTAAAAGAACTATTTCTGAAGTGACGTGACCTACGGCTTTCATGTATTGTTAGTCCCATCAAAAGGATTTTGAATAACTTGTAAAGCAGTCATGATCGAATGTGTGCATATAGGACACATATGAAATAAAACTCTGCGAAGCACTGGGAAATGGAGTAGAATCAAAATGAAAAGTTGAAGCAGTGATTACCAAAAATAATATTGTTGTCCTAATTTTTTATTTTTTATTTATTTATTTATTTATTTTATTTTTTTTTTTTGGGGGGGTAAGCACTGCTTCATCTTTTCATTTTGATTATATACATCAATCCGAGCAGAGCTTGTTTATGGTGTTTTACACTACCGCAGCCATGGCCTCCACACGCGCACATGACGCGACAAGCGCGTGAGCGCGCATATACCAATCAGCATGAAAGATTCACAGTGCGTGTGCGTCGACTCGCGCGTGCGGCGGCCTTAGTTGAGGTGGTGTAAACGCCCATGAACAAGTTGCTCGGATTCGTCTGAAGGACACAATTGCCTTTGCACAGGTCTGAACCATCACGCTGACGCCAGAACTTGACTTTTGGACCCGATTTCATAGAGCTGCTTTAAAAAGCAGGCAAAAGTGCTCAATAGTTCTCTGCTAAGCACAAGTAAGCGGGAAACCAGTCACAAATGGTACATGTGTGACATGGTGTTTGGGCTGGTAACCTTGTTCTGATTAGCAACATTGTTTTGGTGCTTAAGCAGGAAAATCACGCTTAAATACCTGACGGACAGCAACAAACATGAAGTGCAAACCTGTAGTCACTAGTTAGATAAACATTCCTATATTAAACAAACAAAGATAGGTTAATTAAAAACCACATCCAGGGTATATGCTAGACTGCGTTTTGCACTCTGCCAGCCCACACACACACAACATGCCATTCATAATATGCAACACAAATTGCTATCACTTCAAACTGAAGATTGAGTGTTTAATCCTCTTTAATATGGATTAAGAGATAAGATTACTGTTGTACATATGCATGTAGTTAAAGGGATGACAGAGTCAATGATAAAAAGAAAGCGTCCAGATAAAAAAAAAATAAAAAACGTTCCTAAGTTTGTTAATCATTGCCAATGAAGTATCATGCGTGTGACTTTAATGCTGGGGGGGGGGGGGG
This sequence comes from Marthasterias glacialis, assembly GCA_911728455.2. Lineage (NCBI taxonomy): Eukaryota > Metazoa > Echinodermata > Asteroidea > Forcipulatida > Asteriidae > Marthasterias > Marthasterias glacialis. The sequence goes on from OU452238.1 coordinate 3,895,173, forward strand.
AGTTGGAGGAGGATGGGGGTCAGAGGGTCAGAGTTGTTGAAAACTTTGCCACCACAAATCTGATCTGTTTGATCAATAATAGATGAGTACAAAAACATGATAAATAACTGCAGCTATTATAGGCTTTTAGTTCATGAAGGGAGCTTTTTTATTTTCCCGCTGTCCCAATGTGTTTAGTTTCTTGAAGAGTTAAAACCCTATGAAATTTCTACATCAAACCACTTTTTTTTTTTGTCCAGACCGAGGGAATGATGTGATGTTGAAGGGAGCTTTTTTATTTTCTCGCTGTCCCAATGTGTTTAGTTTCTTGAAGAGTTAAAACCCTATGAAATTTCTACATCAAACCACTTTTTTTTTTGTCCAGACCGAGGGAATGATGTGAAGAGTTCATCTATCATGATTAGTCAGGCATGCAACTTTTCCTCGGATCAGCTGATTTCCTCGTTTTTCACCTCACACTCATGCCATTAAAAATTGAAAAACACTGTACAAAGTCTTGTAAAGATAGGAATTTCCTCGTTTTTTGTGAAGTCCAAGTTGCATGCCTGATTAGTGGATAGAATTGAAGTTACTTTTTTATGTCAGCGATTTTCGTACTATCGTCGACGGTCAGGTTGGCGTAGTGGTATCTTTTCTCGCCTTCCACCTCTGGGACCCTGGTTCAAATCCCACCGGGGGGGGGGGCACCATGTGGATTGGGTTTTTCATTCCCCACCTGATTGCGTGGGTTTTCCCTGGAATATTTCTCTGGGTTTTCCTCCCATATCTAAAACTGAAACTTCATCTCCATGGGGCTCTTGGCTAGTATAGTGATTTAGTTTGCTTTTCTGAGAATTCTTGGCTTCACAACCAGAATTAATAAATGACATGAAATGGACAAAATCCTTATTTCGATAGCAACAATCAAGCTAAGCAATATGGGATTTATAATACAGTATGATGCGGTGTTCATTGGAGAGGCCATTTTTGTAGTGCATCATGGGTAAAGGTCAACAAATTCTTATCTGTCTCGCAGGGGGGCTCTTGGCTAGTAAAGTGATTTAGTTTGCTTTTCTGAGAATTCTTGGCTTCACAACCAGAATTAATAAATGACATGAAATGGACAAAATCCTTATTTCGATAGCAACAATCAAACTAAGCAATATGGGATTTATAATACAGTATGATGCGGTGTTCATTGGAGAGGCCATTTTTGTAGTGCATCATGGGTAAAGGTCAACATGGGTAAATGTCTCGCAGCGGCCATCATTTGCAATGCAGCAAGTTTGTGTCTGTCTGTGTTTACGGCATAAAATGGTATTTTTTGTGGGTTTTTCACCTTCATGTCAGCCAATCAAAGGCTTCAAACTGCCCATGGGGTGCTGAGTTACGAGTGTGATTGTTTTAGTCGACCCCTTTTTCGGGGAAGTAGGCCTCTCTAAGGTTAACTGTAGAGGGCGCACTGTATTTTGAAATTTGTAGGCTCTTCAAATGCCACTTCCTCCAACTTGACAGTATTTCAGACAAAGATATTTCTTTGGAGGACTTCACTGCTATGATCTTTACACTCAGTAATCAATGGTCTTGTGCGTAGTACCAGCAACTGCAAATTATCTCACAACAATACAATTTAATAGCTACCCCAAAACAGGACTTCTGCTTTCTCCAGGCTTAATACTTTCCTTGAAGAGACAATATGTATTTTCGTTTATGTTACAAAACATCTGTCAATGTTTTAAAAAATAAATGTGAAACCTTTGTATTGGGTCAAAGGGCATGGCGTGCCTTGAGTATGGAAAGATAGATTAATGGTTTGGTGAGTCACTGTATTTGACTGGACGAAAACAGGATCCGTTACCAAAATTATCTTCAGTTGCTAGTTTGTTGGGCTTGGTTATAGTATCTCTTTTCTTGAAACTGCAGAGACATTGTGGTCTTTTTGGAATCACTGAAGTTTGTCAAGATTTGCTGCTTTGTCACAGCATTAACTAAAAAGACTGCAGAGACATTGTGGTCTTTTTGGAATCACTCAAGTTTGTCGAGACTTGCTGCTTTGTCACAGAATTAACTAAAAAGACTGCAGATACATTGTGGTCTTTTGGGAATCACTCAAGTTTGTCAAGACTTGCTGCTTTGTCACAGAATTAACTAAAAAGACTATGGTGATCCAGGGGGGCTCAAAGTTGGCAGGAAACACATCTTGCCCAAATAGTGTCAAAATTAAGCTCTAGAAGCTAGAAAATGATTGATTAAGGCTTTAATGGAGGCTGTGGTACTAGTCCCCAGATGCCGTCATGCATTTAATCCAAGAGCAAATGAGTCATGCCATTGCAGAGACATTGTGGTCTTGCCAAGTTAGGAAACACACAGGATTACTGCACTACAATGTCCAAATACATACACGTACATGTATACCAGTATGTGGGTCATTGTTACAAATACATTGGATTCTCTAATGCATGGAATGTACGTGTGTATTTGATGGAATTCAAGCCTCGGGGTAGATGTATTGTATAATTAACAATGGTGAAAATAAACCCAAGTTTTATTGACTGTAGCATGTCATGGTCGAGTGGTCTACAGTCCCGGTAAAATGCTTGGGCCACGGGACAACAAATAGACCCTCCTCCCCTGTTCCCCCGCTCCCCTGCTCCCCTGCTCTCACGCTCAATTCTGTAAACCCCAGCTGGAGCGCAGACCGCGCAGTGAGGGCCAACATTGACTAGAGCCAGGGGCGGGGGCCCAGTGAGATATATTGCTGCGTCATCACAGTGTTGGTTCGAATCCCAGTCGTCACACAATGTGTACATGCTCAGGTACCTATAATTGCTTCTCATCATCCAGGAGTAAATGGGTACATGCGAGGGTAGAGATTGTTGATGTGAATGGCCAGCAACCTGGTTGCTAATTTGGCTGTCGGTGCCGCATACTCCAAAGGAGTTGGGATGGTTTCAGGGTCCAATGCACAGGGCCCAATGAAAAGGGGTAGTACAAGTTTAAGGGACTTTGATACAATGTTGAAAAGCGCCTTATAAATGCCTATAGATTATTGTTGTTATTCTTGAGTGAGCAGAACAGACCAGGACAAGCTTTTGTACCAGTGGGTTTTTACAGTGTCCTCCATTAACCATCCCCAACCGCTTAAAAAAAAACAAACTGTGTTTTGTTCGATATTGTCTGACCGAGGACTGAATACTGACCTATTCTTTACTTGGGATTAAGCACTGAACTTTAAGATTTTCCAGGTCAAATTGCATATGTAGAGATGGTATGGTGAGCTTGTACACATGGGTACGCGCAGTATGCGTCCACTACAAAGTATGCAACACACGGAGAAATGGACTCCCTAAATGGCACAGCCAAGATTTATCGTGGTATTGACGTCAGGTGAAGTGGGTCAGTGACCAAAATAGAAGCCAACAGCCATGACAGCCCCAGGACCATTTTTCAACTATCTCTAAAATCAGTGATCTTGAGATCTTTGATTTGCAGAAATAGTTGTGGGCTTAGAGATTATCCATCAGGGCTGGCAGCAGTATGTCACTATTTTATGAACATTGCACCCTTGGGGCACTGTTTTGAATGGTCCTCATTTACGTTGACGTTTATGATCAAACATGGTGTTGAGACTGAACCGACCAGTTCATATTATCAGTTTATCAGGTGATCAATAAATCTCTTAACCCCAATGTATATGTTTATATTTATACAGTTTAGCTTATCTAGACTGTTGTCTCATCAGTGACTCAACAATACAGTGTAATCACAGGTACTACAAAACAGGTCCGTCCAATTGAACTTTGAGTTCACCCTAATTTGGGCTTGGAGTTTCATTAGGCCTTTTCCAATCCGTGTGTTGACTTCATGAAATATCAACACGGTTCAAATCCGCTCTGCTTTCGTACTGCCCGACCAGAATTCAGCGTTTTTTGCTACACATGTAAATTCTCTGACGGGTCAAAAACCCTCAACCCACCTCCCCAGCAGGGTTGGTTTCAATACGGATCGAGCGCTCTACGCAGGTCAACTCCGAATTGAAATGTTGTAGTGTGGAAAGGTCTCTCAAACTTCCGTGTCCGTGGGTCGGACGTCTGCATCCAACTGAGAGTTTTCTCGTAGTGCAAAAAGACCTGATCAGAAGTAGTTTGCAGTTCTGTAAACATGTGTTAGCAACCTCTTCTTGGGTGAAGTGATGGTTTTCAAACTTGTACAAGTAAAACGTAGGCCTCGACATTGAATTTCATTCTTGTAAAAAGTCACATTTTTTTTTTCAGTGAATTAGGAAATCGGGTCACCGTAAGAGGCCCAGAGACAAAGACCAGCACTGCAATCTGCTTTTTACAGCAAAAGAAGTTTGGGCGGAACGAATCGTGCACTGCTGAAGTTTGTAAATATTAGCAATAGATTAAATGCACATGAAGTCACTGGAGTAGGTCCTCACTGGAGCAGGGTACCAGAGGTGAAAATGGTGGTTGTTGATTGGCTCGTTCAGAGCGCCACGCATACTTAGCTTTGCGTTTCCAATGTTTCATCAGCGTTTGACCTCGAAGATGGCGGCAGGATGACATTGATGCATGTATTACATGCATCAGACACAAAATTTGCATATGTTTTTGTTCGATAAATTGGCGCCACTCCCTACGAACACCTAAGAAACGTATCCATAGGATATCGCCCTTACATTGCAAGGGCGATATTCAATGGATACGTTTCTTAGGTGTTCGTAAGGAGTGGCGCCAATTTATCGAAAAAACGTATGCAAATTTTGTGTCAGATGTTTGCACACGTAGAATCCTTTCTTGAACAACCAATGCTGTGGCCGGCGTAAAATCCCAGACCCGGATTTCATATGTTTCCATTCAGAGAAGTCTGAGTGAGCACAAGATGAACTGATTTTTGAATTGTACTGCCTTTTTTTCTCTTATGTTTGCAGGTCAAGTGATACGTACAAAATATTGTGAAATAACCCGGACCTCACTATGAGGGCGGGCCGAGAGCAAGACCCTGTGGACAGCCACTTTGGGGAGGAGCTGGACAAGGACATGAATGCGGTACATTTGCGGCATTTGGCACAGGTAGGCGGAAAACTGTTAAATCACACTAGGGCTCAATTTCACAGAGCTACTTCAGGGCACCATACCGGATCAGTAAAGCTGATAGTGCAGTGTTCTTACTTTGTCCGCTTCAATATATAAAAGAAAAGTTAAACAAACTGTGAAAATTTGTGCTCAATCCAATCATCCAATTCAAGTCCATGAAGTCGGGAGAAAATAGTGAAAAATCGTGCACACTTTTCAGCATGTAAACACATTGTCCTTGATTTGGATTGTTACAACCGAAATCAGGTGTTCCTTTTTTTCAGGTTTTCAGATTCAGTTTTCTTGAATATGACAGCAATATGATATGGGGCAGGAGTTAAACCAGTAACTTCACAATGCAACAGAAACCTCTGCTGCATTTTGCTACATTTAGTCAGCGTTTTCATTCAACTGTGTTGCATTTTTTGCTGCATTTTAGCAAGGTGCCTAAAAACCACCTGATGGTGGTTAGGGTTTAAAAGAATTGCTGCGAAACACCAAAACTTGTCGTAAGCAGATTAAGGTTACCAGCCTAATTAACATGTTACATCAATGCTCCTTACTGGCTACCTACCTAATTCAGCTAAGCAAATTAATTTGTTAAGCTATATTCTCAGCTTGATAAATTACGTCCTTTGTGATTTTTTAAGCCTTGTCTAGACGTTATGTACTTGGCAAGATTCAAAGGTAATTTTTTTATTTATTTATTATTATTTTTTTTTCAACATGTCCAAAGAGTAATTTTTGAGGGAAAATGTTGACCTTCTTTTGAGGTAACAAATTTACCCTCATAGTCAAAATTGTCAAAGTCCTTTTTTTGTACTGTACAAATTTCCTGGGTAATTTCACAGAAAACGTTTTTGCCTTTTCATACTTGAATTGCTGCGCCTGAAAAAAAATTCCGGGAAACTGCATTTTAGGAATAGCTATTCCTTCTCGAGCAGCATTAGAATTCAACCAATAGTAGTTGTCCTCCGGAGGGGTAACAGTGCAGAAGAATATTAACTCACCATGTATATAGGATTATGGTTATCTGTGCTCAGGAGTAAGGTCAGAGTTCGACCTAAACAGTGGCCGGCCGGAGATTCAAATTACTCCCCCCCCCCCCCCCCCCCCCAAACCAGTCAAATTTGTTGTTACTATACAAAATAAATGTGTGAAAGATTGTGAAACAGGAAAGAGTGAAAAGAAAGTGACTACTACTGGTACCCGCAACCATGTGTAAATCTCTTTTGGGGTGTTGGCCCTGGGCCCAATTTCATAGAGCTGCTTAACGGCGGCTGCAAAATTGAAATGAATGTGCTGGGATTTTATTTCCAGGGAAGTTTAATGTAAAAAGAAAAGAGGTTAAAACAATAGCCTCTGTGGTGTATATGAAACCCCATGACCTGAGCATGATATGTATAAAGTGGCCATATGGCCTATCAAAAATATATCAATGTTTCCTGTAACCCGATCAACCGTTCAAAAACCTGATCGTTTTTATCCCTGATGCAGTTGTATTGATATGATTCTCCTCTTGCTGGCCACGATGGTTTTCTGATATGTTTGCACTGATACAATGTTTTTTGCTCTTTGCCCCTCTGTTGATGCAGAAAGTGAGAGCTGAATTTCTTGGTCGCCTTGACGGCCATCTCGAAGACCTTTTGGATAGCTTCGTTGGGGAGGTGGAGAAACAGAGCGAGACTGATTGCATGTTTCAGGAACCCCATCATAAGGCTTCAGACAAAGAAACGTAGGTGATCTAGAACTTTCCACGTCCACAGGCCTGTGATTTGTCCGGATTTTCTTTTGTCCCCAAGAATTAGGACTTTTTTCATTTATCTCCCTGAACCTTTTGTTATCTTCATGTAAAAGGTAAAGTTGGCATCATAGGGAAGACAACCAGAACCAAAGATTATACAGCGCCATAGGCGTAAGATGGGGAACTCTGGCTGAAATGTGAAATCTCACTGGACGCCATTTCGACAAGTGACTCTCTTGATACAATACTGATACGTGCGGACCAGTGTAGACAATGACAATTGCTATCAATGGGAAACACAGGCATTCACTTGCCAAAATGGCGCCCATGCGTATTTCACTTTCCAACAGTAGATAAATGCCCAGTTCCCCTCCCCATCTTGCACCTACGATGCTCTATAATCTTTGGTCAGCACCCACCTCTAGATTCGTGTTTGTGTTGATGTAGAGAGTCTGTAAACATCAGAAATGTAACACTTTACATACATGTAGGGGGGAGGGGGGTGCGGTCATCTCCATACCACGAGGATATGGCTAAGCATTTCACAGAATCTGTTTGTTTTTCATACAATCCCATCCCTGCACAGGGGATGAGCAATGAGAGACTTTTCTCTGAATTTAGACTGTCAACATATCTGTGAAAATGGATTACTACTGTTAATTTTCTTCAGATTTAGTGAAATCATAATCGGATCTCCTTCTCTAGTGCTTGGGATACTGTTCCCAGACGCTCCAAAAACTGTAGGGATTACCAAAATCTGGAAATGCCATCATTTCAACATACCTCCTAAAGCATGGCTCAAACCGCGTGTCCGATTTGTCGGCTATGGCTACGGCTACAGCTTGGTCGCCGTGACATAATGTGTTGAAGTATAGGACGTCCTTAGTAACACCCTTGGCAACATCCGTAGCCGTAGCCCATAGTTCTAATATGGCCTTGGCTTCATAGAGCTGCTTTAGCACAAAAAGTAGCTAAGCACAAAAACATTATGCTTACCAGAATAAGGTTACCGGCCAAACTACCATGTCACATGTACAATTTGTGACTGGTATCCTGCTGACTTCTGCTTAGCAGAACATTTTTAAGCCAAATGTTCTGCTTGAGCACCTCTATGAAATTGGGCCCAGATCTTTTTGCCAGCAATGATTCTCAACCCCGCCCCTAAATGTGGTAAATTGAATGCATTCTTAATGTGAACCAATGTTTTTTTTTTTTTTCTAGTGTTGTAAGGCATTGCATTAAACCTGCTCGTGTAACTTTTTTAGTGGAGTATTCATACGGATGTTTAGCACCCTCTTGTGTTCCAGTAATCTTTGTACTCGCCCCTAAATCCGCTTGTGGAATTTTTCTTTCAGGAAAACACTCAAAGAAAAGGTGTTTGTCGCCAGAGAGTCTCTCCTCACGTAAGTTTCATAATTCTGATGATACACTGTTCAGCCAATAGATAGTTCCCACTTGACGTCACTCGGTGGAAAGTCGGCCATCTTCACTGGCAGTGATAGTCATTTTTTGAATGGGCAACTAGGGGCAAGTTTCGCGCAGCAACCATCGTCAACCAATGGTTGGTTTGTGTCTAACAGTGCGCATGGGCGTTAATATTAAAGCCATTATACACTATTGGTAAAGTGTCTGGAAATACTTCCATACCTTAAGAGCATCAAGAGTTGTTTAACACGTTGACTGCCGTGCATAATTTCACATGGCGTTCCCATTTGCCAAGCCTTAGGGCCTATGCGCATGCGCGCATACTTAATAGGTACCGGTACTTACTTAAATAGTTTGAACATGTACATTTTATAGAAGCATGTCCTCACCACTGCCAGCAGCTTATTGGTTGCGCCATCAGTGGTGCCAGTGTATTCAAGTTACAATGCAAAGACCTTTCATTTTCTACGAGTATATTTGTAGCGGCAGACTCCGGTACACCTGTTAGTACGAGGATATTCGTAGTCGGCAGTCAATGTGTTAATAAAATCAACCTGCGAAAGTTTCAGCTCATTTCATTGTTTCCTTGACGAGAAAACAATACAAAGTCATTCAGCGTTTCTGTATTCATTCTAACAGCCGGAGTTTCCGTCTCATGAGACGAAAAGTCATTTGTGGATCTTATTTCACTAATTATTCAAAAACGATAACACATCAGACAGAAATATTTCACACAAAGTTTTCTACCATTATTGTCTCTATACCATGTAAGTTATGTGCAAATCTGTGAACATTTTGTTTTTCGGTGTTCCCAAAAGTGAATATGGGCTTTAAAGCGCGAACGACTCTAGTCGAACTTGCGTGAGCTATTTTTGTGTAATGTCAACGTGGCGGCCTCCAGTAATATGTTTGCATTGTTATAAACATTGGCCTACTCACATCTTCTTCTCCTCTGCCGATTCCACCATTTTTATTTGTATTTTGTCATGGTTCCTGTGCAGTTTGTCATAGTTAAGAACCAACAAATCCTGTGATAACCATCCAAGCAACCATTGAGCGACCACCGTCAGTAGGCTGGTTCCAAATAGTTGACTAGCGTTGACTAACCATAGGTGACTAGACAGCGTTCGGGTGAAGTTAGTCGAACAATAGTCAGCAATTGTCCTTGCGCGAACGTGCCCCATGCATTATGCCTAGTTATGCATAAATACTGCTTGTGGCATGCAGGAGATCAAATTCCTTGCAAAATGGGTCCGTAAACCAATTGTGTGTGTAGAAAAATTAGAACGCTTCACATTGCTCAAAGCTGAAACCCAAGCTACCTATGAAGATGGCGATCTCTCTCTATGAGTTGTAGTGGTTCTGATAAGAACCGGTGGTGTAACAACTGAATGTTTCAATCAGTATGCTGTGATGGTCTTCAGGAGAAGAGAATGGAGTTGTTACTGGTGGTGTAACAACTCGATGTTTCGATCAGTATGCTCTGATGGTCTTCAGGAAAAAAGAGTGGAGTTGTCACGGGTGGTATAACAACTCAACATTTCAATCAGTATGCTGGGATTGTCTTCAGGAGAAAGGCGTGATGTAGCTGGTCAGTGCATCTACACACATGTTTTAGTGGACACATTGTACATGGTTGGGTCTGTGCCTAGATGTGCCATGCATACACCACCCATGCAGTTGAACGGTTCCATTAGGTCGACCGACTCACTGGGAAATGTTAAACAAGACCGTCAACAATACTCAATTTCCGAAAAAATACATGACATTGTCACCATAATAGGCTAATAACAAAGCTGGTTCTGTCTCTGCATCTTGTCTTGGAAGGGAAACTTCCCTGTGACGAGTATTGTATAACTTTGTTTCTTTATTTTGATCTTCTCTTCCGAACAGGCAATTACTGGTCAACAAGAACATCAAGACCATTTATAACATTTTCATTGCCATGCTGATTGTGTTCATCATGAATAAAGCTGTGCACGAATACAGTGAGACAGGGAGGTGAGTAGCATGCAGCCTTGTATTCGAATTCTCAATCCTCAAGGTAAATCTGAGTCCTCGGTGTTGGGTCCGAGTCTTCAGTGTCGAGTCCAAGTCTCCAGTGTAGAGTCCGGGTGCTCAGTATCGAGTCTGAAACCTCAGTGTCGAGTCCGAATCCTTAGTGTGGAGTCTGAGTCTTAAAAGTCGAGTCCCAGTCCTCAGTGTCGAGTTTCAGTCTTCAGTATCGAATCCCAGCCCTCAGTGCCGAGTCCGAACCCTCAGTGCCGAGTCCAAATCCTCAGTGTTGAGTCCGAGTCCTCTGTGTCCAGTCCAAGTCTTCACAGGGATGCAAATTTTCAGTGTATCAGCTGATTACCTTTTTTCCTTCATTTTTAGTGTCATAGAAAACAGAAAAACATTGTACAAAGTTATGTGTGTTTGGCAATTTCCTCCTTTTTTTGAAATGCAAAGTTGCATGCCTGTCTTCAGTGTCGAGTCTAATTCCTTAGTGTCGAGTCTAAGTCCTCAGTGTCAAGCCCGATTCCTCAGTGTTGAGTCTGAATCCTCAGTGTAGAGTCCGAGTCTTCGGTCTCGAGTCCAAGTCCTTAGTGTCGAGTCTAAGTCCTCAGTGTCAAGCCCGAGTCCTCAGTGTTGAGTCTGAATCCTCAGTGTAGAGTCCGAGTCTTCAGTGTCGAGTCCAATTCCTTAGTGTCGAGTCTAAGTCCTCAGTGTCAAGCCCGAGTCCTCAGTGTTGAGTCTGAATCCTCAGTGTCGAGTCCAAGTCCTTAGTGTCGAGTCTAAGTCCTCAGTGTTGAGTCTGAATCCTCAGTGTAGAGTCCGAGTCTTCAGTGTCGAGTCCAAGTCCTTAGTGTCGAGTCTAAGTCCTCAGTGTCAAGCCCGAGTCCTCAGTGTTGAGTCTGAATCCTCAGTGTAGAGTCCGAGTCTTCAGTGTCGAGTCCAAGTCCTTAGTGTCGAGTCCGAGTTTTCAGGGTCGAGTGCCGGTCCTCAGTGTTGAGTCCATGACCTTAATGCCAAGTCAGATTCCCAAGTCCCAGGTCATTTTACCCCCCTGCAAAGTTCCAGTGCCCCCTCAACCTCCACCCCATAATTAAAATCTCAAATGTTCATAATTGTTTTCAAGAAAGCTTGACCACTGACAAAAACCACACCTCGTGTGATAAATGTCTGACATTCATGCCATGTTTTTTTGATTGCGTGTGTGTCAAAAGCATCAAGCTGAATGCGGAGATGCTGCTGTGGCAGTTTGGTCAGTTCCCCGCAGTCCTCTCGACTTGGTGCATCATGATGATGTGGACGATGATCGTCAACTTTGTGTCGTTCCAGTACTGGGCGACAAACCGCCATAAAAAACGTCGTATTCCAGACATGGTGAGCAATATCTGCCGATTAGTTGTTTCTCTTTACTCTATATTCAAAGAAACCTTCCTGGTGGTAAATGGACAAACTTAGGACACCAACCAAAATGACCTACGGTAGAAATGCACAAAATGGTCAACTGGTTGCCGCCGGGATTCTTCCATTTATTCCCCGTCCAGCCTGATGGGATTATTTTCTCGGAATTGCCGGAATCATTTCTTTCTTTGAGAGTACCGCTGGCACAAAGAAACCTTGACTTGACAAAGTCAAGAGAACAAAGATTCTCTTTATTGCACTAGATTTCTGTTTGTGGTGACGTGGAGAGTCTGTACAAATTCTACAATATAACGCTGTGTATATATTCAGGGGTTTTGTGTGTACTTGTATCATTGTTGCGTTTTCGTTTAAAGTTTTTTGTTGTTGGATATTTCTACTGACACATTGATGTACTTTTAACCAGTCATAGAATCAGAAGCTGCCAGGAGGAAATGGAAATTGAAAAGATTTTTTTGAGACTTTTTCTTTTAAGTATCAAATTATCGTGATCCTCTTTTTATGTGCAACATTATGAACATTGATTTTGACCTTTCACTTGCGACCCCCATATGTAGATATGGCTGGGCGTGTACCTGACCTCCCAGCTCATCATGGGCGTGTTCCCAATCTGGTCTGTCATCACCCACCAGCTTCCCCCTGCCTCCACCATCATCATCATAGCGGAGCAACTCCGTCTGATCATGAAGGCCCACTCCTTCGTCCGGGAAAACATTCCGAGAGCACTGAAATGGATGCCGCCCCCAGGTAACTCTTATCGACCATCTATAAAGCGCCACCCTTTAAATGCATCAGCCAATCATTAGCTGTGACCGCGATCCCGAAAACTTATTAACAAAAGCCACATTATAATAGTTGTTAATTTTTGCATCGTGGATAAAGAACATTATTTGAGAAGCAGAAACAATCTTTTTTGCAAAAATTGATTATTATTTTGGTTCTTTATTATTAGAATATTGGTCTTGCTTCTTTGGAAATTTAAAACAAAATTTGTTTGTAATTCACATTTTTCAGTTTCAAACGGCAGTCTGCTCCACAGAAACGGTCTCACTGGACGGAACGGGCACGTCCGCCCCAACGGCCACATGAGAAGCAACAGCGAGGGCACCCCTCGCCTAAGAACCCACATCAACGGCAACAGCGCCACCAACGCGTCGAGAACGAGTGACTCACATTCCTCACCTTGTCCCGACTTCTCCCAGTTCCTGTACTTTCTCTTTGCCCCGACGCTGATCTACAGAGATCAGTATCCACGGACCCCCAAGATCAGGTGGAACGTTGTCAACATTAATTTTCTTCAGGTGAATTTTAAAATTTTCCAAATATTCATATATGCAAATTCAGTTATGATTATTTAGTTATTAAAGGGGTAGACATTTGGTATTTGGAACCGTACGTTTGTTTCAATCCAATATAATTGTAGACATATACCATGAAACTTGCCTCTGAAAATTTGACCCCAAAAAATGTTAATGGCCTCATGTTTCGACCCTAGCAGAGTCTTTTTTGTTTCTAAAGATGTTAGCGTTCTTGAGATATTGGCGAAAATCTGGAGCGGTTATTGTAGATGGAGCCGAAAATGTTGGAAACTGTATGTTTTTCATTGATAAGTAAGATTTGAAACTTTGCATGGTGGGAATACAGTCTAGTAAGTATTGCGGAGACACCATGTAATTATCTCCAATGAGTTGGTGTGGTTCTGAGAAGAACCGATGGTAGACTGCTTTGGGTCTACTATACCCCCCCCCCCCCCTCGCAACCTGACCCACCCTGACCTTGTGCCTGTTATCCACTGACTCGATTCAGTGAGCACCCACTTCTTCCCACCCACTCCTAGTAGGATCCAGGACAACATTAAGTTTTGTCGCGTATTATTGAATCCAGTTCCCGCCTTCGTGCATCATCAGCTTTCCGCATCCACCTTACTTCAGCAGCATGCAGCATCCGGCATTCTCCTGAAGATGATCAGAGTATACTGATTGAAACTTCGAGATGTTATACCATCAGTTCTTTTCAGAACCACACCAACTCATTAGAGATAATAACATGGTGTCTCCGCAAAACTTACTAGATTTGCTATGATATTGGGTTCTTACATTGTGCACATAACCTAGTAGCTAGATCAAGGTGCTTTACAATATTTCATCAGCAGGCCTGGTTACTTTGTTCTTGAAAGGGCAAGGGCACCAAGGCACTTTCTCCTTGATAAAGGGCACCTGTATGAGGAAATTGTAAATTTCTATTGGACCATTTCAAGGAGCACCAAGGCAATGACCAGGGGCTACGGAGGCAATTGCCTCCATTGCCTCAGTGAAGTTACAGGCATCATTAGACCACTCAAACTTTCTCACCTCCCTGTGGAGCATACAACCCCAAGCTGCTTAAACTAGCACTGAGGGGTTATATCCAACCCAATACTGCCGCAATCCTTTCAGGGTCCCATTTATACACCTGGGTTAAGAGAAGCAATTATGTTTAAGTGCCTTGCTTAAGGACAGTGTGTCATGACCGTGAATCAAACCCACATTCCAATGGTTCAGCCATTAGAACTCGAGTCCGATGCATTAGACTGCTCGGTTCGGACACGGCATGCTACGGTGGGCAAGGCTAGCTGTCTATTAAACCCACACAGTTATGTGATTTTTTTTGTTGTTCAGGTCCTGGGGTGTCTGTTCTACACTTACTATACCTTTGAGCGTTTCTGCATTCCAATCTTCAAAAACTTCAGCCAAGAGACGTTGACCCTTCAGCGCTTGGTGCTCTGCGTCTTCAGCTGCATGCTGCCTGGTACCCTGGTCCTCGTCCTGGCCTTCTTTGCCATTCTTCACTCTTGGATGAACGCCTTCGCCGAGATGTTGCGCTTTGCGGACAGACAGTTCTACAAAGTGAGTGGTTTGTTGTTGTTGTTGTTGTTTTATTTAGATGGACTCTCCATTATCCCGTGAAAGACTGTTGAGAAGCTAGGTGGCAGCAGACCGACCAGGTTCAGTCTATTTGCTCATTTGTCTTTAAAATGTCATGTGTGGAAGATTTCAGTCTCAGAATACATTGATTTGTGCCAAGGAGCAGGGGAATTTGTGAGTTTAAATCACACAGAAACAGGAGGGACTATGGCAAAAATGAAAAAAACTGGACAGAACTGAAAAAGAAGCAATCAAAAATTAGGGCATATGAGCCAAAACAAAAAAGGAGGAGGTAAAAAGTTAAAATGACAAAAAGATAAAATCCTGAAGATATCTACATCGATAAAAATATGTATTGTTAATATTAGCAAATGTTATTTTTTTTTTTTTTTTTCTACGTTTCTAGGATTGGTGGAACTGCAAGTCCTATGCCAACTACTACCGCACATGGAACATTGTGGTCCATGACTGGCTGTATACTTACATCTACAGAGACTTTCAGGTACCAGACTTGAAGTTTTTAGAAGCATTTGATGCTTCCTTCACCCAGGGGTAATTGACACCAAAAATATGCTTAGCATAGTAAGATCTTGCCAAGTACAAATTGGTTACCAACCAAAAATACCCCAAAATGTGCATCACTCATGACTGGACCCCTGCTAAATCTTGATTTAAAGCAAATAAAAGTGTTGAGCATTATTTTCTGCATTAGACGTATACATAGCATTGATGAGATTGAAAATATAAATGTTCATAGATTTACACATGGTATAAAGATGGTCAGGGTGGAAAAGTTCCTTTGAAATTAGTTTTGCCTGAAGTGCTGTAGTATTTGAGACAAATTAGCTTTTATCTCCAGAGTCCGAGATCCAATGTTTAAAAACATTGTTGGGCTTTTCACTATTTTCTTCTGACTCGCAAGTCTGTTTTTTCATGTGAACGTTGAGTCACAAAGTGTAGATCCTGAGATCCTGGTCTTTGACAAAAAACCAATAGACCCGATCTATTAATTAAGCCCCGCCCCCTAAACATATTGACCAATCACAGCATTGGCTACATCATCGCTGTACATGTGGGCAGCACAATGTGCGTCCCTTCAATGCCACACTGCACGACATGAACACGCATGTTTACATTTTCAGTAGGATTTTATCATGTCGGACTTTTGTCGGACTTTCGGTGGGGTAGCCAAGGCTGTGATTGGCCAACACGTAAGGGGGCGGAGCTTAATGGGTCGGTCTATTAACAGCTTTCTGAACCTGAACCCTGCATTTTAAAATTGCTGAAGTGTTTACCAATATTTCATTTTTCACTTTTTTAGTTTCTCCGGATCAGCAAGAGCGTTTCCATGATGGCTGTTTTCGTCATCTCTGCTTTCGTCCATGAGTATGTCTTGTCCTTTGCCTTTGGATTCTTTTACCCGGTACTCATGTTCCTGTTTGGTGGGGTGGGCTGTAAGTACACCGTCTTCCTCCCGCCCCCTTTTGATACAATGATCCGTTAAGCTCTGCCCTTTCATGTATTGACCACATCTGCGACTGCGTGCCCAAAAGTCTGACACTGTAAAAATCCCATTGCCAAATTTCAGTAATTTCATTTATAAATTTCTTGGGTAAAAAAAAACAACATTAAAATGACAGTACGAAAATATTAGAATTTGACAAAAGGCAAGAGTAATATTTTTGGTTTTTACCCTACACCAATGTGTGACAAGCACTGAAATCTCGGTCCTTCCCGAGTGCTACGAAAAGTAAACTGAATAACTTTGTAGTTGTAAAATTGCAAACAAACTGCCACCATTGGGATAGTTGTTATGAGCATTGTAGTGTTGTGGTGCAGTGGTCTGGCTCAAATATCAAGTGGTCAGGTAGACAGACCATGTAGGTGGGGACTAACAGATTGGACTATGTGACACTTAGCCTGACGAAGCAACCACGAAACCTACATGTACGGCTTTACGTCCCACCTGAAGGACGCAGCAATAACGATTAAGTTTCTTGCTAAAGGACACAAGTGTCAAAGCCGGAACTTAAACCCACACTTTGCTGATCAGAAACACAAGAGCTTGAGTCCAGTGTGCTTGACGGCTCAGCCGCGACACGTCAGTTGCCGAATACTTTTTCTATGGTAGTACTGAATCCATCAAACTTTCAAAAAAGATCAACAAGAACAAATTTCGAGGTAAAAAAAAAACACCACCAAAAAAAAGGTTGGAATTTAAAATTACCATTATTTTAATTGTGTACGACTTGTTGTCTTTCATTGCAGTCCTCTTCATTTTCATAACCAACAAGGGTACCTCCAACATCTACAACATCTTTGTGTGGTTGTCACTATTCATGGGTAACGGTGTCCTGATGTGCTTGTACAGCCAAGAATGGTACGCTCGTCAAAACTGCCAAACCACCTCAGAGATTGTCACATATTGGGTGAGTCAAGACTACTTTTATTTTTATCGTCATTAAAAAAACGGGGCCTGATTTCACAAAGCTGTATTAGGGGTCTCGTCAAAATTGTTCCAGGACAGACAATCGGGAAAACGTTCCTCAGTTGTGGAATTTTTTTATGGATCTTCTTTTTCGATGGTAGACATTGTTTGTCCTCCCTGAATGGAACACAGTTCTCCCATGTTTCTCTTGAACATAGACAGGCCCTTTATCGATGCACCCTTGCTGAGCGCTCTGCGGTTTGACTGTCTGATCAATTATAGTATAAACAAACTTGGGGGGTTTACAAATGAGCTGGATGGTTTGGAGGTCATTTGTGTGTGGTGTAGCTACACCCGATAATGAAACTGCAAATCGGCCCCGTGGAGACCCCCTGCTGGTTTTCCAGAAGATAGCGACTTAGTCTCTGGGGTTTGTACAAAAATTGTCTCAAAGGGAAGCCAGGTGCTGTGAACTTATCTCTTGGTTTCTCCAATAGCGCAACTTCAAACAACGTCCGTCAACTGTGGGTGATGAAACTGGTACCCAACTGTTTTTACCCGCTGGTTATCCGGTACTAATTTTGAAAAGGTTCCGAATGCAGAGAATTTTGATGAGTAAGTTGGTTTGTAGTTATCACTCTTAAGTCATTTTTCGTTATTTTGTCCCCCAATTTCATTTCAGGACTTCTTGGTGGACTTGACCGTTCCAAAGTCTTTCTTCTGTAACTGGAAACTCTAAGTGGTCATCATTTCAGTAGATGGTGCAAGTATTACGGCGTTGGCCTCTCTAGTGTTTTTGATGATGCTTAATAGAATATGGCAGCTGTGACCTCCAGAATCATCCAAGAAAACTTAACAGCGCCGATTGCGAGGGTCCAAAGAAACATGAAAGGGAACATAGTCTGGTTCCTTATGCAGCATATGTCAGCGTTAATGTGTTTTTGGGGTACCTAACTAAGATGGTCAAGTCACGATTAATTCCCTGATAGACTGTGCAAGTCTGGCGTGTATGGACCCTTGTGCAATAAACATGAACCTTGTGTACTTTTCTTTTATGGAGAGGTGATCACCAAAATGGCAATGTTGAAAGCACATGTGTGATCTGTGACGAAGTTGCACAAGGTCTGTACAAACGTTGGGACTCGTTCAAGTGTGCCACTGTCTTTCATTGAAATACAGTGGAACAATCACACATTGAAACAATGTACGTGGGAACCAAAGGCTTTCGTCAAATTGTTGGAATCAAAGATTATAGAGCGCCGAAGGGGCAAGATGGGGAACTGGAGCTCTATCTATTGTTGGAAAGTGAAACACGCATGGGCGCCATTTCAGCAAGTGAACGTTTTGTTTCCCATTGACTGCAGTGGTTATTGTCTGCACTGATCTGCACTTTTCTATTGTAGTATCAATAGAGTTACTTGCTGAAATGGCTTCCAGTGGGATTTCACATTTCAGCCCGAGTTCCCCATCTTGCGCCTTTGGCGCTCTATAATATTTAGTTGGAGTACATTCCCAGACTTGTGGGGTCAATACCTGATGGAAACACTGTGGTCTTCTTTAAAAAAAAAAAGAAGGACTTGACTGCACAATATCAAAAACCTTAAAGCTGAATTGGCTATTTTTTCTTTCAGTAATCATTGAAGACATCAAGGCCTTATAAAAAAAACGACCGTCAATTTAACAGGCTTCTGACCTCAGAAATTTGACCTCATAAAATTATCCGCTGTACTCCTGAAATTATTTAAACCCTGTGGTCTCAACACACACACACTTAGTACATTTGTTTTGAGACCTTAAATTGACTCCCCTTTTCTTCTCCATTGTGTAAACTTTTAGGGACTTCCCCAAAATTAAACTTAGGATGTCCTCGATCTGTCAATCCACCTTGATCCCATAGTCCTTGGTTTCAGTGGAGAGAGAATCTTGCACACACATCTGCAAAGTGTTTCTTGACTGTCGTTCAGTATTAACCCTCCTACTGTGTGACCATTCAATATTATCCACTGTTGCTTTGAGTGATAGATAACCTGATCCAGCCCTGTGATATGTGATGAATGCATCGACAGGGTTACACAGTTAATCCTCCCACTGTCTGACCATTCAATGTCATCCACTGTGGTTTTGAATGGTTGACTGTGCCAGCCTGCAATGTGATATGTGGTGAATGCGTTTCAATACGCAGTTGTGCCGTTGAATGGCTCCAAACGGTTTGTCAACTCGCTTGAAATTGTAAAATAAGAGTAGGAGGATAAATCTGGGAATTATGGCAGTATAAAAATCAGGCCTCAACGTTCATGTTTTCAGTTTACCACAAGTTGAAAGTAGACTTTTTGTACTTGAGTGTAAGTTAATTGTTTCTCATAGAGATTTACATGTCTATGGAGTTACAAATTTCCGAGAGCTGCGAAGCGTACAAATTCGCTACTCAAGAAAATGTTTGCTAAGCATGTGACCAACCAAAAATGTTGTAAATGTATTCACTTTCTGACTGGTCCCCTGCTCATTTCTGATAAGCAAAATGTGCTGAGCAGTAATGTGCGTTTGCTTAGCAGCTTCTTCCCCCCCAAAAAAGTGCCAAAGTTTTTGTCTTTTTTTTTTTATTTATCCATTTTTTCATTTTTTTTTATTACTACTTACTTTCAACTCATAGGTGTAATTGATTTGTGTAATATTTTGTAGAGATTGCAATGTGAGATTTGATGCAATGAAACTTTTATTCTGAGTTTCACATGATTTTTTTCAGTAAATCTAAACAGGCATTTATTGCAGTGTAGCCATCTTGTTTTTCTTCCATTTATATCAAGGCACACAATCAAAACTGAGGCCGGAAGGTAATATAGTCTGGTTCCCCCCCCCTTTTGGTTTCATGAGAAGCAGTGTTAAATATACAGATGAAATTGGCACCTGGTGATAGTTACTTCCCACTTGGCGTCACACAGTGTAAACTCAGCCATTGATACGGGTAATGATAGATCATTTTTAAACACACAACTCTGCGTTATGCATGAATACCAGTGGGCACACAGACATTTTTGTTAAGTTCCTTTGAGCCACTTGGCCTGTAAGCCACTTCACCGGTGTAGATAAATGAGAACGCCTGACGCTACTCAAAGCCAAAACTAGAAGTTGCCCTTAAAGATGCTGTCTTTCAGGAACTGGTCAGGAGTGATGATGTTTTGGAGCCAGAAGTGCAATGTAAACGAATGGTATACATATATGTACATGAATGTTCGATACACTGCTCTTCCGGCTCAAAAACGTCATCACTTACCACACAGGATAGTGGTATTCTTGATCACATATAAAGCATAGTCAGTTTACCAGTGCAGTCCTCGGTCCATATCGATTTTGAATTTTTAGGTTAAAGTTTGTAAGGAGGAGGAATGATTGTCAGTTCAGCAGAAATTATAAAATATTTGTTGTTATAAGGAGAAAAACAAAGAAGCTTTAATTGATTTGTATTCATTTTTGACGAGATTTTGGCAAAATGTGCTGCAGTTTGTAGTTATAATTGAGATATTTTTCTTGCTCTTCCAAAATAGTTGTTTTTCCTTTGGGATTATTTTAGCTGCTGAGTGCACACGTTTACTAAGCAAATAAGCACCGGAAACTGTACAAACAGCAGAAAAAGGGTACCGGTGAAAATACAGGTATATTACCTGGCTAGCAACTGGACCCCTGCTAGTTTTAGCTTAGCAGCTAACATTGATAAGCATTTTTTTTTCTGCTTAAGAGGTTGTTGAAGTCAGTTCCTGTTAACCCTTTTACACAATGAGTCTGGAAAAATTATGCAAAACAAAAATTGTTTCATTTTAGAAATGCACACAGCTATGTCAACATGGGAAACATTGGAAAATGTCAAACAATGTTATGACCTTTTGTAGACTTTGGAACTCTTGGTGGCAGCAGACATACCAGGTAAATTTCCGTTGTTCAGGTAGTTCTGAGCATACTCGCATTTCCAGGAACAGTAGATTTACTTGGTTAGTCTGCTGCCACCTCGAGTCTCTGAAAAGTCTCCCTTTGCAGGTACTATGGCCGTTTACGAAACCATGGCTTGGGTTTGGGCTCCAGCTTGGGCTCCGTCCGCCTGTTTGAAACCCCATAAGGAAAGCACACGTTTTCTAAATAACCGACAGAGCCTAAGCCCAAGCCGTGGTTTCGTAAACGGCCTAAGGCCTCCTAAGGGTTGATATAAATTTTCCCTCCAATAACCCTGATGCAAGAACCCAGTTCTACTTAAAGATATAAATTTGTAGTCGCTGTATACTTGCTTCTTTCTCATCTTCTTTACAAAGTTATCTTCAGACCTACGGGTAACAGTGTTATTGTCACTTTTTAGGGTCCCTTGGTTTCATTACCAGAAAGATACTTTTTAGTGGAGACCAAAGATTATAGAGCGCCATAGGCTGGGCCTTTATCTACTGTTGGAAAGGGAAATACGCATGGGCGCCATTTCGACAAGTGAATGCCTGTGTTTCCCATTGATAGTAATTTGTCATTGTCTACACTGGTCCGCACGTATCAGTGTCACTTGCCGAAGTGGCGTCCAGTGAGATTTCACATTTCAGCCAGAGTACCCCATCTTGCGCCTGTGGCGCTCTATAATCTTTGGTGGAGACTGAATGGTCCTTATTCCATTAAGCACAGAAACTACAAAAAAAAGTTTTATTTTGTAGCAGTTTCTAATACATGTCAACTTTTAAAATGCTCCATAACTTTATAGATTGTCCAAATTAGTGGCTATGGCTGGTATGTGGCAGCGGCTTGATCGTAACGTGAACAAGTGTCGAAGCATATGAAGCCATAGCCACAGACGCATATCCGGACAGGGTTTATTTTCGAAGTCTGAGGTCCAGCTTTGGCCCGTTTCAAACGTCACACTCTTGCTGTGTCGAATTCAAATCGTTTGAGTCCGGGCAATAGCACGGCATTGGAGCGGCAGTGGTTTCAAGGGTCGTGCTTCTGCCAAACTTTGCCAATAGCACGGCAGGGCCTGTCGAGCCATGGTGAGCTAAGCCTCTGCCACGCCGAATTCCACAAGTGGTTTGAAACGTTGCGCTCCTGTCGTGTCGAATAAAACAAAAATCAGAATATTTGAGTTTGACACAGCAAGAGCACGACGTTTGGAAACAGGCCTTATTTCTGTTCGGTCAAAACATCATTAATATTACTTTCTGTAGAATTACGAAGAGCTGCAATGTTAGAATTCTCATTTAGTTTGAATTCTTTTGGTATTTGTCTTTGTTCCCATTCATTTTCCCAAGAAAAAAAAAGTTTACTCTAAATGTTTGTTAATGTTTGTTGCTTTCAGTTTAAGTATTTTGGGATTCTGTTTTCTCAAGAAAGGAAAGTGGATTCATAATCTTGACACCTAATTAAAAAAAAAAAAATCTTGAAGGAAAGTGTATTATCGAAAATTATATAAAGTATATACACACAGAGTTATTTTGTAATAATAGAGTAATGTGTATTTTAGTGACAGGGTGTTCAGTATTGGTTGTTTGTTAAGTCAACTTGTTTATAATATGTGATCGGGTTATGTTGTACTGAGGATAAAAAGACTCCATGATGAATGCCAGTATGTAGGCCTACATGTCTTAAATCACATCGTTTCAAATAGTTCACACAAAAAGAACCACTGTGCAAGTTATTTGATCGGAGGAGCATGTTCATATGCAAGTTTCTTGCAATTTTTTGGTTTTTGTTTCATTTCTCTCTATGTTGAAAACTAAACCAATGCAGAATGTCTGATATCGGTCTCAGGCCGTTTCCAAATTGGGGGCTACGGCTATGGCTGGATTACCAAGTCAACATGCGTTAAAGCATAGGCTGCCCGTAGCAACACCCTTAGAGACAGCCGCAGCCACCAATTCGAACAAGGCCTTGTATTGACCCAAATCACCTGACGTCGTCATTGCTGAAGTCTTAGTTGCACCATTTTGGGAGTCAATGTCTCTGTGTGTTTATACAGATAAAAATGGGCATTTTAGGCGATGTGGCATTTACAGGCTTACCTGTGGACTTCCAAAATGGTGAGCATGAAACGACAGTTCTCAGTTTTATGTGTTTTCAGTTTCTGTTAGTTCATATTTAAAGCTCACTTACTTAAAAAATTATACAAGCACAAAGTACCATGAGAGGTTTTCTTGGTATGGTTGTTTTATTTGGTTGAAATTTTCCTTTTGGGTGAAATTTTCAACTGATTATTTCGAATTTGTGAAGTTGCCTGGGAGACGACTACAATCGCTTTAATTAGAATGAAACTGGATTTATGGCCTTGTTCGAGGCTCTTTTCAGGAAGCCATAATGAGAATGGTGGAAAAAGTTAGGCCCATTACAGAAAGACATGATTTCTTCATCAGTGGAGTTGTTCTTTTACCGCTGAAAATATAAAATTGCAGGGTGATGGGATGCCTGTGAGATGCAAAGTGTAATTGATTGTTAAGAAATTTGTTATACTCTAATGAGCGCCCTCTGTTGATAGAAACGTGAAAGGATTAACTGGAATAATCTTGTGCTATAAATCATAGTAATGAGGTGGATTTAAATTATGTTGCTTTTCTTGGCTTTGGAAATTTGTATAGTGGTTTTATCTTTTGACTCAAGCAGAGTCTTTCTCAGAGAAAGTCTTTGCTTGGGTCAAAACGGCTGGTCATTAAAAAAAAAATTGCATTTACATTTTAGGTAATTTTGGTTGGTAAGCAGCTTGCAACAGCTAATTGTCTTTCAGAGTCTAAGAATTTTTAAGGGTTAATTAATCATTTTGTCTTCTTTAACCCTCCTACTGTCTGACCATTCAGTATCACCCACTGTGTTTTTGAGTGATAGTTTTAAACCATCCTTGGTTTATACCATGGTTAGACTATGCCAGCCAGCCTGCAAAATGACACCATCTACACAGCACACATGTACAAAGTTCTGTACAAAGTTGTGTCACCATACACAGCCAGTGCTATTAAATGGTTTCAAATGGTCGGTCACAACTTGCTGGAAATTTTACCAAGAATAGGAGGGGGGTTAAAGGATTAATAAGTTACTTCAATTTTTATTTTATTTTTTTGTAAAAAAATATTGTCAGCTCATAGCAGAAAGGACTATAAGACCTAGAAGGACCAAGTCGGCTCAGAGCAGAAAAGGAAGTCTACCCCATTCTGTGTGTATGTCTTATCTGCTCTGGGGTCGATTTCACAAAGCACTAAGATTCATCTTAAGATGAGTTGTCAGTATCACCATAGTGATTTGCATTGTGACATCACACTTTGCTTAGCAATTAAGAGTGATTCCAGATTAAGATCAATCTGAGTTCTTTTGTGAAATTCAGCCCTGTACTGACTGCATCTTTTTTTAGGTCTTTTAAGTCCTTTCTGGTCTGAGCCGACGATATTTGATGAGCAGACATTTCCATATGCGGTCACATTTAATAAGGAGACGTCCATGCTTTGATATTTTGATTTGTGTAATATTAACTGAATTATATATTTTTTCATGCCAAAATAAAATCTGATTAATGCTCTTGCCTGATTCTGGATAATGTATATTTTGAATGACAATAACTTTTTTGTGATAAAGGGAAAAAATAAGTGTAATATTAAAACATCAAATATGTAGATATAAAGTATGATTAATTCAAATCACACTGAATTGGTGGTGGTAATATTTAAACATATTTGCATATGTCTTTGATATTCAATTTAAACTGCAACTATAAACCAATAAAGTTGTCTTAAAAATATTGGTAACTGACTTTGTGCTGTCTCTGTGTTTTGCTGTTCTTTGTTGATTAAAGGGGCTGTGTGGTTATGATTATAGCAGACCTGTGGTTCCGTACGGAAAGATAAACTCTCGCCCAGATTAGATACTGCACATGCTTGCAGTCAAAATCACTGAGGGTGCCGTCTTTGTCAAAGTGTGTTGTGATTTTGGGCGCGCAGGCGCACGTGGTAAGTTGGTTACTCCATTTACTGATATCATGACGATACACAAATCTCATGACAAAAATGTGTAGTTCTCCCACATTTTGGCTCTAATAATAATGACATGAAAGTACTTGGTAACATCTCATTTTGAATATTAAGTAATGAAAAACTCGGCAAATAAAAATAACTGGCTACAAACTTCTAATAACTTTTGGGGAGACACCCCCTTCCCCACTGCTCTGGAAATTGATGTTGGACGCCATGCTAGCATTTTCATAGCCTTTCGTCAAAGCTTTTGTGGCTTGTGTAGCCGTGAAGCCACAAAAGCGAAGCCACTCGATTGTGTGCTTTGACTTGCGGCTAGTAGCTGTCGAAGCCACAAAGGCCTTGACGAAAGGCTAGCATTCTCATTGTAAACGTCAACCTGGAAAAACAAATCACGCTCTACTGCCCCCTCTAAAACTTAGACACGCGGCCCCCAAGAGACCAACTAAAGGCTTTTGTGGCTTGTGTAGCCGTGAAGCCACAACAGGGAAGCCACTCGATCGTGTGCTTTGACTTGTATTGGTCTTTGCGGCTAGTAGCTGTCGAAGCCACGAAGGCCTTGACGAAAGGCTAGCATTCTCATTGTAAAAGTCAACCTGGAAAAACAAATCACGCTGTACTGCCCTCTCTAAATCTTGGACACGCCACGGCACGCAAGAGACCAACTAAAGGCTTTTGTGGCTTATGTAGCCGTGAAGCCACAACAGCGAAGCCACTCGATCGTGTGCTTTGACTTGTATTGGTCTTTGCGGCTAGTAGCTGTCGAAGCCACGAAGGCCATGACGAAAGGCTAGCATTCTCATTGTAAAAGTCAACCTGGAAAAACAAATCACGCTGTACTGCCCTCTCTAAATCTTGGACACGCCACGGCACACAAGAGACGAACTAAATAAAGATGATTAAGTGAAAATTAGAAAATTGAATGCTGGCCTCTTTGATGAGATATACTTTTTAACAAAATACACAATCCCATTGAAGAAACGCCCATCGCGTGGCCGTCTTAAAATGTCAATCAAGAATTGAAGACAGTAGGATTGACATTGCCACCCACTATCCCTACCTCTGACCACCTCCCGTACCTGCCCCTCCCCTGCCAACCTCTCCCTTACCCATCATCCTCCCTTGCTTCCCCAACCCTCTAATTTTCCCCACCCATCCCCCTGCCCACCAACTCTTCCTGCCTCCCCCACCCACCTATTTTCCCTGCCTACCCCTCTGTCCACCCCGCGTCCCCACCTCTCCCCACCTCACCCCCACTCCCCCTCCCCCACCAACCTCATTTACCCGTCCTTCCCCATTCCTGTAAGTGTATTTCATTTTGTTGTGTGGTTTTTCGATGTTTTTAATGGTTGTGCTTGTATTGTCATTTTATATACCAAATTTGTCTAATGTTTATGTACATGTTATGTTTCATATTTTAATAGATATTTTTTAATTACTGTACTTTATTTATAATTGTAATTTTATCTTTTATTACCATGCCTGTAATTGGCGTTTTTCCGCTGTTGGTTTGTCGAAATAAAATATAATATAATGTATAATATAATATAAAATTAGACTAATTAACAAATTGCCTTTTTTGAGAGTGCGTTCGTGCCAAATCTGAAAAAATGAATACATGACATTCTTGAACAGACTCTTTAGTACGGTGGCCCACTGTCACAGCAAGAGCAAAAGCGCCACGACAAGAGCAAAAGGGCGACGGCGAAAGCAAAAGCTCTAATTTAAGAGGTGATGGAGTGACCACGTTGAGTATAGGGAGTGTGACACCCCACCCCAATAAATATATCTCTCAGTCGGCATTTCGGGCTCATAGTTGGCAAATGAAACACTAAATCAAGCAGCACGATCCCGGGCTAAGATTCGGTCATTTTGCCGTCCAAAAATATTATTTTTCCTCCAAGCACTTACTACTTCGTCCCCAAAATGTTCGGCTTTTGATACTTTTGAGCACAGTGGGGGTTCCGTACCGGGACTGTACGGATAGGCCTAGTCTTTCTTGAAATAGTGGAGAATATTGTCAGTCGGCAAGTCCACCCAAAGGAAATGCCAGTCAGCAAATTTGCTTCCAAAGAAAATTTCCTTTCTACTCCCTAAGCCCGCAAATTCTCCCTCAATGCCTGTATACGGAGTCAATAGGGGATGTCCTGAGAGAGAAAAAGTTTTCCATTGATAAGAATCACATTTTGTTCTTTTATTTTCTTTTTCATAGTCTCGTTTTAATGTGTTTATTTTAAAAGTTGAGGATAGAAGGTTTGAAAATAATTAGAAAAGAAAAACAAAAAGAAGAGAACGTCAAAAGATGATGTCGAGACAGCGAACGGTTCTGTTTTTCTGTACATCCCGTAGAAAAAAAACAGAACTTTACACAAGTCTGGATGTCACCTCTTTTAGGCCCAATACATTTTACATAAGCCAACGCAGTTATTGCGTCCTAGCATGCATGTAGGCCCACTTCTTCGACCTACGAACTACCATCTTAAAACACGATACCTCCGCCAAGTTGTTTGCTAAAAAAAACCCGGTATGACAAGCTGTTGAAAATAAAATGTAAATAGATGATACAAAATATGCTAGTTTTATCAAAATTTACTTTTATTTATACAAATGTATGTTTTTCCGAGGACATATGATCATTAAATTGGCCCACGAGAACAGCGCATTGATATACAAGGAAAATAGTTCTAATTTCATGAGGTACTGTGATTGAATGGAAGCAGACGATCGTAAAATGGGGTTACTTCATAACACACACGTTGTTGACTATAAAAAGTGCACTACACTTAAGGCATTCATGCTTTATGCACCCAATGAATAACGTACAATACACACTAGCTCAACCACGACTTGGAGAGCGGAAGTGAAACCTGAAGTTCGAAAATGAAATGAGGGACATTTCTTAAAGAAAACTTGTCGCAGTGTTTGGATTATGGCACATATCTCACCGACAGTATGAAAGGCCTGGCGACTAAGATCGCACCAGTGCTGATTTGGGGGATTTTGGTGACATTCCTGGCAGATTTTGTGGCAGGTAAGTAAGAGTTGTTGACGAGAAAGTTTGTGTACGGGAGAGGTTGACGGCGTTGCGGGTTGCCAGGAAATGGCAATGGGGAGGCAATGTCGCTTTCGTCAGGCATGTTCGGTGTGTGTTGATTGGGACTGCTCACTTCTACGGGAAGGAAGGAGCAAGTCCAATTTGCCTTTTAATTTCTGCAAAATGAAATGCCATTGACGTGTATTGATAGCAACTGAACTAAGCCCTAAATATTTTAGAAGTTTTTCGTGGTGCATATTATTGCACTGAACATGCTGTATTCCGGCTGGGTGTCACTTTTTAAGAGGGAAACCTGCTCTTCTTTATTTTGTTATTTTACATTTTGTCATTGTGTAATTGTACTTCATGTCATTTTGCCTTTGGAACATCCATACTCCCTAGGATCAATCATTGAGGTAGTACAGTCAGTAGGATAGTGTTGGTGTATTTCGTGAACTTTTTTAATGAAGAGAAGTAAATTGTAAATGAAACTTTAGGCAGTGGATATTTTCTGGCGATGGCAAAAATTCCAAAACACTATATTTGTTAGTTACGTTACCGCCAGATTTTATTTCAGTCTAAAAAAAAAAGTAGACCTTGCCTGCGTTTTTGTCAAAAATATCTTAGAAAATCTAAAATCTAAATATTTGTTAGTTTTGGTTTTAAATGTGACACAACAAGATACTTTCAAACTTTTGTAGTTGAATCTTGTTGAGTATAGACCTCATGCATCTGACATCATGAGTCCCATAGAGACATGTACAACAGCGCCCTCAATGAGGTCAAAAGGGTCGTAAGTTTACTGTAGGAAAACGGCTGTGCTTGCCCTCAAAGTTACTAGAAACACAAGATAGGACACTTGTGTGCCGTTTTGCCCGGTAGCAGATGTAACGCCTTTATACATGTACCTTCCAACTGTGATGGCGCCCTTCCCTGTGTGTCAATTTTGCAAGGATTATTGACACAATTTATTTATGTTAAACTGTGTAGATACACTTTTTTCTTTTTCAATTCTGGTCTTGTAAAAAAACTTTCTGAGCTACAAGTCTTGTGGATTTTCTCAACAAAATTGAGCCCTGAAGGGTCGTGAAAAATAATGTGACAAGATTTGTTGAACTTAATGCTGAGCTGTTATTTTTACTTTTTTTTATCTTAAAGACAAAAACCCAAACCTCCGTCCCAAAAAATCAGTGTGAGTGAAATATTCAGTTCTGAGGAGTTTTTATTTGCACAACATCTCTGTGTGATTTACATGTATATGTTCCTGGTCCAATTCAAATTTCTTTACTTTAAATATAGCCTCGTGGTCTACTTCAATTCAAATCACATTTTTATTTAAATTTTGCCATGTGCAGGAATTACATACAATCATACTTCATTTGGCTTGCCTTAACAAAACAAAATCTTATAGAAAAGATACAAACAATTTATTAAAAATTACCTATTATAACAAGGGCAAAAATGATAAATGAAGTTTAAATTAAGATGTATTAGGCAACATTCAGGTTATGGTGAAGAACTGCTTCTGTTCCCTTACCCGTTGACAAACGGAGACTGAACACAGGACTAAAGGCTGACATAACAAACAAAAAACATGACAAACTACAAAACAAAGTATGTACAAGAGTAACATTAATAGAGACACCATTTACTTGAGTTAAAATTTACTGTCCCTCAACAAGCTGAAGCCCCTGCTATTCTAAAGCACTGCAAACCAGAGGCAAACGGTAGCAGCTGAACCCAAGCAGATGTATACTCAAAATTCAACTGTAGGAGTTACTTAGTGTCTTTTTCTGTAGTACTATTATGCCAAAAGATGAATTACCATCCACACAATGGCTTTCCAAGTGCTCATTGTTAAACCAAACTGTAGCAGCTCTGGCTCATCACTTTTCCTGTAAATACTTTTGTTGTGTCTCCTCTTTGGGCATGCACAGTTGTATGCACAGTCAGATGTAAAACTGCTCATGCGTAAGCTGTGGACTAACATTAAGACTAGTTTTCCCTCATCACCTCTGTTGGATGGAATTTGAATTTGTTTTGATGCACATGTAGGTTTAACCAGACAATAAATTGTACGCGGTTTTTAATTGATCTCTAGGCCCTATATGGTTCACTTCGTTTCATGTGAAAAAGGTGGAAATATAAAACTGCTTCTAAAGCGGGCATAAAAATAAACATACAAAATGAGTGGGGATCATAAAAGTGCTAGTGTTTGTAGTGACTGGAGTAGGAACACAAATTAGCTGAAAGTGAAAAAATTATCAAGCTGTTTATGAGAAAATCAAGGTTTAAGCCAGAAGATGGGGATCGGGTGTTTAAGTTTTTTCAGCTCAATTTAATTAAATTCATTATGATTTAGGTTTATGAAAATCCGCTTATCCTGCCGGACTACCCTTGACTTTCCAATGAAAAATAAGAAGGCTGGAGACCGTTCATTCTCATGTACTGCTCCTAAACTCTGGAACTCATTACCTCCTGCATTGGCCAATGTGACTGGTACTTCCCAGTTAAAAAAAAACATCTTAAAACTCACCTTTTTATTTAATTTGTTTTGTCATCATTGTTTTTTCATTTGTTTTTCTTGTAAGCGCTTTGTGACCGCTGGAAAAGGTGCTATACTAAATACTATTATTATTTTATTTATGATTCAACAGTACACCGAATTACACCACTGTAGTTAAAGGGACTAATATTTGTGTGTTTACATAAAAAAAAAAACAGTGTTTAAGTTAAAATTTAAAAAGTCAAACCGAAACGCTTTTAAAGTAAATGAAAATGGCTGACGACTATAAAAACAAAGTGTAGGTACACAAAAACAGGAATGTAATGGGTCTTACATATGGTTGCGTACCAGTCTCACCAGTGTTTTCAACAGTTGAAAAGATGCAAAATAGATTTGCACACTTCGGCCCTACATAAAAGACAGATTTACATGTACAACACTTTTCTTAATCACTCACTTTACAATTATGAAAAATAAAAATTGGTGTCTAAATTTTAAACAGGTTGTCCCAAAACAAAACCTAAAAACAGGCAGACGTCCCAATGTGAAGTCTAGGTGAAGTGAATTGTGACTTCGAAACAGAGATTTGCCTTGTGCATTTATCATACATAATGTATAATTCCAGATAAATTTGCCCGTCACTGCTTTCAAATTGTCAGATTGTTTTTCTGGGGGAAAGGGCAATTTCATAGAATGAATAAATGAAGATTTAACAGGTGCATTAAATTATTCAAATGATTTTGCATGTTTTCTGCTATTGTATATTTTTATGGATACAAGAAAAATTATGTGATTTCCATTTCACCCATTGTTGTCCAGTGCCCAATTTCAAAGGGGAGCCGGTCATCTCGCCCCCAAACACTCTCGCCCCCAACAAACTCGCCCCCAACAATCTCGCCCCCAAACAATCTCGCCCCCAGCCTTTGACAATCTCGCCCCCTGACAATCTCGCCCCCTAGCAAAGTCGCCCCCATACGATATTTTTTTTCTGCAGTCTGAAATTGCCACTGCCACTTTTATATTTGTACGCGATAAGGATAGAGTTTTCGGGACCGTGTGGGTCCACAGAACACGGGAATTGAGATAAAGGATATTTGTTTCAGATCATTTTGGAAGTCGTTACGCTTCGTTATCAGTTGCTTGTGGGTTGATTCAAAGAATCATGTTAATGTTAGTGCATGTCTACTGTATTTTAGCATTTTAGTATTTTTTCATTTTTTTCATTGTAGATTCAGTGCGGGGTTAATTGTACAGCTCTGTATTTGTAATTTTAAGACAGGTGGACAGGTGTGTCGATTGGTGATTGTTTTATTTTATTTTAAGTTTTTATCTGCTTGTATTTTGTTATGAGATTGTCAGGGGGCGACTTTGTTTGGGGGCGAGATTGTCAGGGGGCGAGATTGTCAAAGGCTGGGGCGAGATTGTTTGGGGGCGAGATTGTTGGGGGCGAGATTGTTGGGGGCGAGTATGTTTGGGGGCGAGATGACCAGCATTCTTTCAAAGAGCTACTTAAGCACAAAAAGTAGCTAAGCACAAACCAAATTATGTTTACCAGAATAAAGTTACCAGCCAAAATAGCATGTCACATGTACAATCTGTGACTGGTATCCTGCTTATTTTTGCTAATAGCAGAGCATTTTTAAACATTATTTTCTGCTTTAGCAGCTCTATGAAATTGGGCCCAGGTGTATCTTAACACTGTTTGTCTGTGCCAATACCTGGTGCGTTCTCCCAGAGTCCCAATACACCTGTGTGCATTTATAATGTAGACATACCTCGACTCAAATGTAGGGGGAAAATTTTTGGCTTGACCAACAGAGAGAGTTAATAAATCGCAGAGGGTGGTCCGGATAAAACAGTCCCCCTAGACATTATTATCAAGGATTTGTAGCAAGTGGTATGGGCTTATTAACAAATCAAAGGACTCGAGGTGGATAGAGTGCCTGACAACAGGGAAAACCTGCCGGTGAAAATTGAATTTAAAGATGACGGTTGTCTTGAATATTTCTTTTGCATTTATTGTGACTATCAACAGTTAATTAGTGAATATGTCTTTTTATATTGTCTATTGTTTTCTTTTAAATATTGTAAATTTCATGTACCTCGGCCTTTGTCTGCAATATATGATTTAAGCAATAAACCAATAACAAGATAATTTAGCATGGTTTTAATAAAGATCTGAATGCATTTTTGTTTTAACTGGTTAGTTTAACCAGTTGATTCTGGATGACCTGTAAACACGCATCGTCCGAGCTAGGAAACGGAGGTTGTGTAAACACTCCATTGTGTAAAATTGGAATCCTGAAACATACGCTCAGACATTTTGTTTCCTTAGCGTGCACAGAGTTTGCGCTCAACATGCAATGCTTCATTTCACCCACACAAAGAGGACAGATTGTGCTAAATATTTTGTAGATTTTTTACCCATTGTGCTTTTTTTTTTGGTGGGGGGAAATCCTAGATTCCTGACCTTTTTCCCTTTGTTCTAAGAAGACAATTACAAGACAACGAGTCGAGAGGCTTCCACCATAATTCATTCATTGTATTTTGGCTCAATGGAGGCATGTCGGAATGAGCCGAGTTTCCAGCCTTGGTTCAAAATCAAGGAATCAATCCTCGGCCAAAGCTCAAAGCTGAGGTTGTGCAATTCACGGTGGGTGAATTTCACATTTTCTCAACAGAAAAAACGAAAATCCTGTTGCTTCGGAGAAAATTTGTTTTCTAGGCTTTGTCAAGTTAAGGTTAAAAATAACTCTGGCAATTCCGATACAACAATCCAGCAGGAAAAAATGGAAGATACCCTGGCGGGAACTGGCCAAAGAGATTGTAAAAAATAATGTCATTTTTTATTACAAACGAGTCACCAGATGGTTATCTACTTAATGTAAAATTGATTACCAGTGATTATGTATCCAGACATTTGACTGAATGTGTAGTCTGCATTCATCTTACTCAAGGATAAAGAAAATATGTAGCCCAGGCTGAGCCTGCTGCACAGTGTCCCTGGGACCCACCCATCCTTATAAAAAGGGAAATCTTCCAGGTGTTTATTTGGTATTTGACTTGTATTTGATAGCAAGTCTTGTGTGTATTGAACATTTCTATAGGTGAAATTGACACAAAGTCCGAGATAAAATCCAATTTTTAACCCTTTACCGGGTCAGCCTGATCCAATTGGGGTTGTGCTCCCAGTACCTGTCTCCATTGTTTAGAGAAATTGTAAGTGTGGTGTTTTTAATAAGGCTCTAATTAGACTTCCACTCACATCCAAAACTCATCATGATCATTTTAACTCAGATTTGCATACAGTTTTCATCAACCCATACATAAAGATTGAATGAAATTAATAAAGGTGATAAGCCACCTTAAAACATATTTTCTACATTGTCAGTAAAAATGATAGCCACACCAACAAACCTCAGTCTACATTGAATTTATCTTAGAAAAACATAAAAAATGTCAACCTCCCCCACTCAGAAAAAATGAGATGACTGATCTTGACTGTGTCAGTTATATCACAAGGTATGTGTTTCATCTGGATGGGATTTGGTACCTCAAAGTTCATTGATTGACTTAAAATGCATTACCAATGTTTTTTTGTTGGTCTGAATACATAGGGTCACCATGGCACTTGGGCTGTGTCCATGACAATGCATCTTCGCTAGTGTTAGAGAGTGTACCGCAAGATCTAGCAGGAGACTCTGTATTCACACCGGCTTCATGTTCCAGCTCTTGTCATGACAGAGGGTAGGTCCCTTTTTTTTTTCAAGATTTCTAATTCATCGTTTTCACAAAGTGAATTGTACAGGATACAACTGCTGGGCTAGCTCGGAACTTTTTCAGTAACTAGCCAGCAGGACAAATTGATGGCATTTAAGTGGTCTGGCATACCTTGAATTTACCCACGGTACCCTCAGCAGTTGCCGTGGTGCCCTGTGCTTTTGCCCTGGTGCCCTTTGCAAAGATCCAATACAAATTTACATTTTTCTCATAAAAGTGCCTCTACCAGAGGAAAATTGCCATGTCCCTTCAAGAACAAAGTTTAAGGTCTGCGGTCAGCTTTTTCCAGCTTTCACTGGCCCACATTTTAAGGTTACCTTTGTGCAACTGACTTATGAAGTGGTTGATATGTATAACAGTTGCATGCAATGAACTGGCCAGCCAAAATAGTTAGGCAAAGTTTTGACTGGTGTCTGGGTTGATCTAACTGGCAATAGACCTTATGCACATGACGCATTTGAGTAGGGCGCCCTGGTCTAGAGGTCAAAATGAGGTTGTTCATTGGCCAATTCCGTGCGCCGCGCGTACAAATCTCTGCGTTTACATTGTTACATCATCGATTTACCTCTAAGATGGCGGCGTGATGACGTCAGTGCAAAAGGTCTATTGTGCGGCAGAATTTTTCAACTGTTTTCATTATGTGCCGATGGAGAATTAACAATTATTTGTCACCACTACACTTCTCTGTTAGGCCACTTTCAAACGTCACACTTTTGCTGTGTCAAATTAAATATTCTGATTTTTTTCGATTCGACATGGCAGGAGCATGCTGTTTAAAACCACCTTTGGAATTTGGCGCGGCAGAGGCTAAGCTGGACCAAATGCTGCGCTATTGCCGAACTCAAATGATTTGGATTTGACACGGCAAGAGGGCAACGTTTGAAACGGGCCTCACTCTTTTAAATTGAAGTACTTATCAAATCTACCTCAATGATAGATCTTAACTGTCTGTATTCATTCTTTCAGGTACCTCTATGCTGGGGTGCGAAGTGCTGTCAATTGCACTTGTAGCAATAGTAAAGGCGAATTTGGAGAGGAGGTGATAGATCAACAATGCAATATTTTGTAAGTTCCCTTTATCTCTAAATTGTTCATAAAGATACCAATAATAATTAATTTGTACCTCAACTAAAAAGATAATTTGGATTATTTGGAAACCACTATTAAATAAAACTCCAAATATAAAAAAAACATACATTTGAGTGGATCATAAAAGGATTGGATTCTTAATGTTAAGCCCAGTTTTTGGAGATGGCATT
This sequence comes from Marthasterias glacialis, assembly GCA_911728455.2. Taxonomy (NCBI): domain Eukaryota; kingdom Metazoa; phylum Echinodermata; class Asteroidea; order Forcipulatida; family Asteriidae; genus Marthasterias; species Marthasterias glacialis. The sequence goes on from OU452238.1 coordinate 3,930,684, forward strand.
GTTTTGCCATTTTATAAACCGTTTGGATTTGGAAAGATGTGGGAACACAAACCCTTCCATGCTATGATGAAAGTATGATCAGAATAAAGTCAGCAAATTCTATGAAATGAATTTGCCGTTGAATTGTTTTCATTAGATGTGGAAACGTGAGCCTTCCATGCGGAGGTGACGATGCTGTCAGCGTTTACTCGGTTGATGGGCCCTACTTATTGACAGTGGAGCTGAGTAAATCGCAACATCTTGTTCAGGAGGGTTCCACTGTCCGCTTTGAAGCTAGAGTGAACCTAGCAGCAGAAACGGTTGCAGATTTGGGTAAGTGACTTCTACTTTAAAAAAAAATTTGTTTATTCAATTTTTTAAAAGGAAGGGGCAAAGGGGTGGGGGAGGGGCCTATTAGTATTAGTGTAAGATACAGTTTATGTTGATGTTGTTATCATTTTTGTTTAACAAGTTGAAGTTACAGAATTTGACAAAAGCTGTAGAATGTGGAACTTCAGCTTCAGAACTTATTAAAAACGAATCTTGGGGTTTAAAAAATGCTTGCTTTGTGTCAAAAGGTTTGACAAGAGAGTAGTTTGATAAAGTTTTGTCATCTATTTTGGTGTACAGATCTTATTGTTTCATTCCATTACACTTACTTTTTGACTGAGAAAACTGTAAATGTAGTCTGGAGACAATATAGATGCACCAAAATCATCCAGTTTCTCTACCATCAACCTGTAGACTAGTCTTGGTCCAAGACCTTCCTGTTTTGTTAAGCTCACGACCGCGATCACCCCAGAACTATCACCAATAGAGGGTGCTATCTCAAGATAAACCGCTATCACCCACGAACAGCCATCACAGAAATTGAGCCAGTATTCGAGATCAGATTAGGTACGCCCTCTGTTGTTAGAATTGAGCCATTCATTTTTTCGGTATAAGCACAAGGATAGTCTAGGAACCTAGACTACCTGTAGACCAGAAATAATCCCAAGGTCAGTAGCTAATTGAGTGTTACATACTTTTCTATCAGAAGGCTATTTCTACCTTAAGTACATGTACTCATAATTGTTGGGCGGAGAAGAAATGGGCCACCAGCCAAAATAGCCTGCAATCACAACGCATATTGTCTGTGACCAGTTCCCCTTTGATGCAGTGCTATTTTGAAACTCGATGACAATGAGTCAATGACTTGGCTAAGGTTTACATCTTTGTAAGAAAGGGAGCCTTTTCAACCGCTCCACCCCAAGTGTTCACCTCCTTAAAACCATCTGTCTGGTATCAGTTGTGCAAATTGAGAGGAGAAATAAAATAAATCAAGGGGGAGATCAGCTGCTAAATCCTGCCCTGTGAGTTCAGAGACATGGGTGGTCGACAGTCTCTTTGGGCCCATCTAACTTCCGACAACATAATCCAAATTCCAGACGAAAAGGGGAAGTTGGATGCTGTTGCTCTTGTCAATTTCATCTTGGTTCTGACACAGTGGATATAAGTAGCAACTTTTTAGTTTGTCTGGTTGTGAGGCCAAGTAATAATGGACTAACTTGGCCCAAAATGGTGTCCATATCAGGGAGTTGGTTTTAACTTAACATTTTTCCTTCCTGCTTCAAAGTGATAAAAAATTTTTAATTTAAAAGAAAATAAGATGCTTACGCTATTATTCAAGTAGATCAGTTCCGTGTTTGATGAAAAAGGGCTAGGGCAATATCTTGTGCAGATCAACTTTATTACAGTAAACACAATAAAGTTCACCACTAATCTACTGTCACACATTAGCAGTTGTTCCAATGGTTTTAACTTTTTCCTTAAGTACCAGAAACCACTCATGAGTGTTTCAATATGTGAATGGACATGCAGGCTGTAAACAATGCGAGTTGATTAGAATCATACATGTTTTAATTACTCTCAAATTTCGTCAAAAAAATTGATGGAAAAGGCAGGCAATTTTTCCATTCATTTTTTATATATGTATATTTGAGGGTGATTAAAAAAATGTTTACCAGTTTGCGCCAGATGTCGCGTAAACAGCAAATGTGCAACGTATAGACACGCCATTGTGTAAAATCGGAATACTGGAACAGTGGTCGCTCAGATATTGTGTTCAAAACTTGCTAATGTGAGGGATACAAAGTGGTAATTTTATTGTGTTTCCTGTCTTATCCTCTTTGCCCAAGTTAGTAAGGATTTTAAAGAGATGTTATATGATAGTAGACATACATTGACATTTTCAATAATTATGCAGCACTAAGCATGGGCACATTTCTGAGAAAAACAAAGTTAATCCTATAAGCTTCCTGCCACTTTTGATATTAAGGTCCTGAAAATCTCCCATTCCAATATTTATCACTTTTCACGCAAAATTTTCTTGATTGGAGCGATTGGGGTTAATTGAGCTTTCTGAAAATCCATTTGTTTCCACAGGGATTTAATTTACTTTCACCAAACTTTATTTTTGTCCTCTTTCAGGTTTAGATGGGTTTAATACCAGCCACTTTGATGAAATCATCTTCATCTGGAGTGTAGATGGTGAAGAAAGAGGTAGAACATCCCGTCTCTATGGCAACTCATCAGCTGTTGACAGTTTTGTACATACCTTCAGTCTTGAAGGAAATTGGCAAATCGGTAGGTTTCCTTATCACTAAGATCAGTTGGAATGAACATTCTATAACATTGTAAAGTGTCTGTGGAATTTGTCTAGAGACTTTTCATTCATTAATTTCAATATTTAGTTACACTGGCCCTTACCCGAGAATGTTTTGTAAAAAAATTGATGATTTTATTTTTCAAAGTCATTAACACAAGTCTAATAAGGGGGAGGACTTCTATGTCGTAAAGTATAGGCCTAAGACGAACAAACTCGTTTTTGTCTACTCCAGATTTACTTCCAAGTCTGTTCAGGCTTACATTTGGTCGAATGGGGCACAGAGCTTTGAACTTATTGCAAAATGTTAACTTGTTTGGGAATTTTTCATTCAGTTGTAAAACCCGATTCATTTTACATGCTCAACTAATTTTGCGGGGTGGGGGAGGGTGGGGAATAGCAGGTTTTATGATCTGGGGTTGAGGGTATTGCGTTGATTTTTAATTGAAAGAAAAAGGGCCTTGGGTTTAAATGTGTACAGGTATGCACTCCGTCCAAGGTAATGTGGACGCATTACCCTACGAATACTAATAGTGTGTCTGCCCAAGGAGGGAGAAAGTCCATGGAAACTTTACATGGCAGTATTAGTGCAGCTGGAATGCCTTGGGGGGAAAATCCCCCCTTTGTTATCAGTCCAGGCTGTTCACAATACCACATGGGTTGTTCACTCACAATATGACTCTGGAGTGAAAGGAATGGATTTGCTGGAATTTCAGTGGGGATGTGGTTTGGTCAAAGTGTGTTTGTGTATTGTATGTTAACGCCAAGAGACATGATTAGCACAAGGTGGCTTAAGACCTGCTTCTGAAGATGACTGTTTGTCTGAATACTTTCCAAGGTGTCATGAAGAAGGTACCAATCCCTTGTGGTGATACAATCACTGTGTAGTGCCTGTTGTGTTCAACCAATGAGCAATGGTTCCACTTTATATATATAACTGTTTTGTCTAGTCTCATTATTTGTTAGACCATTTCTGCCTCGGTGGTGAGACAAAGTTGGCCTAGTGTGGGTGGTACATTTGCTCCAAAAGGGGGCTTCCTGAGTCCAAAATTGTGTGTATACGGGAGGCTCACCTTATTTTGGGGGAGTTGTTACTTGAGCTCCTTTCTGAAGTTACCCTGTCAAGACAATGTTGATAGGCTCAGCAAAGATTAGGGTCAAATTTCATTGTGATGCCTAGCACAAAAAGTTGCTAAGCACAACAAAAGTTATGCTTAGCAGAAAAAGGTTACCAGCCAAAATGCAATGTCACATGTACAATCTATTACTGGTATCCTAATAATGTTTGCTTAGCAGCAAATTGTTAAGCAATATTTGCTGCTTAAGCAGCTCTATGAAATAGGGCCCTGAAGGGAACCAGTCATAAGCAATATAAACTACTTAGAAATTTGTCTGGTTGCCTGCTTCTGCTTAGCAAGGCATTTCTGTGCTTACCACATTAATGAAATTATGCACTGATGGCCTCAATATCTTGGACAGATATTGTTGCTCAATAATTAGGGAACAAGATACAAGAAACGTACATTACAGAACATTTTGCTGATAACATGTTACTCCTGAACAAGATTACGTTAGTAAATTTATGGAAGCAATTTAAACATCGGATTATTAAAGTAGCCTATATTCCTCTGTGAATGAACTAAGATGTTTTAAATCAGTTACAACAAATTAAGGGAAGACAAATCAGGCCTGATACTTCACGGAGGCAATTGCCTCAGTTGCCCTGGTCATCAGTAGAAATAAACAATTTCCCCATAGAGGTGCCCTTTACCATAGAGAAAATACCTTGGTGCCCTTGCCCTTTTAAGAATGATGCATATCGGCCTGCATAGGTTTCCTTCTGATGGAAGCAAAAGAGAATAAAAAATATATTCAAATAGATAAACACTATTGGCCATTTGTTGTTCACTCGAAAAAGGGTTAACTCTAAAAAAAAAACCCCAAAAACAGGGACATACATGTAATGGTAATGGGAATAGTTGTTACAAATGTGGAAGGTGGAAAAAGAACAAACAACAAAACAATGAGCCTCCACTCCAGAGAAAACAAATGAAATTATAAGTTAATAAACGATACCCAACAATGACTGACCTTTGAGGGTTTCATGCAGCGTACTTGTAACTCAATCTCGGTAGTGCTCAGCGTGATAAAACACAATATACAGCCACCTTGGAAATCACACCATACCCTCTAATATTTTCAATACTTGGAGGAATTAACCATTGCAAACTAAAGCGGAAATGCAACATAGTAGTTAAACGATAAGCCTGCAGTTTTAGACCTAGTAAGTTCTTTAAAATTTAAATGAATTATTTGTATGGATCATTCTTTGGCTTTGGCAAAAACCCTAATGAAAGACAAGGCCAACATTATCCACTAATTGCACTTTTTTCAGACTTGTTGACCATTACAAGGCTGTACAGTACCTACAATCCTGGTCGTATCTCGTTGGCCGCCCGGCCCCTGGTCAATGTTGTCTCTGAATGAGCGGTCTGTGCTCCAGCTGGGGTTAACAACATTGAGCGGGGAAAGGGGGGAGGAGGAGGAGGGATGGGGATTGGGGGGGGTATATGTTTATTATTAGGTGGCCCAAGCATTTAGGCAGGAACAAGCAATCATGTAGCATTTGATCAAGCAAGTTATGGAAAGTAGAACTCCGATATGCATTGAGTGATGTGTGTAATGGTCAATTAAAAAATTGGCTGGTGAAGCCACAATTGCAAATGTTTAAGTCTGGTGACAAAGCTGTGGTTAAAAAAAAATAAATAAATAAACTTAAACTTTAGATCACTGAGACTTCCTATAAAATTCTTTATGTTATACAACCTCCCTAGTTTTTCTACTCTTTGAAGCGCATAAGTTAAAAAAAGAAAGAAAAAAAGCTGGAAAAAAAAATCCACATGAAAACTTGATCACTGTTTCTGAAACTGAAAAAATATCATGTTTCATTGTAGTTTGGATTAGATGTAATCATTTCAGACGATTTGATTGCCCGTGCGTGCTATTATGAATACATTTTTGCAATGCCAACTGGGATTGCCTACCGTGCCTAATGCCCGCACGAAATTGTCGCATATTTGCTGAAATTTCCCCCCTGCTAATTCCTTCACTGTTGGGCGGCTGCAGTCGGCCGGTCAGTAAACTTGGAAAGAAGTTGGAAGTTTTTCCCCTCCCAGCTACATGTACATGTAATTTCAAACTTTGTTACCTTGCAAAAAGCTTAAGCCTTAACTTAAATACTTATTTTTTGAATTGATTTTGTTTAATGGTAGGGTTAACTGTTTACATAAATAACTTTGATGTACAGGGGAAGATTCAAAGAGATCTTATGGCTGATTGGGGGTGGGGGTGGGGGTGAGGGTGAGGGTGGGGTGGTGGTTGGCAGCAATTGATCTAGTGTGCTGTCATGGTTGTTATATTTGTATTAGATTTGTTATTCATGTTCGACATGAGGGGGATATGGCATTGTTATCTGCCACTGAAAGTACATGTAAGAAAAAGAAAGAAGATGCTTAAATATCAATAAGCAGTGTTTAGGAATCAACTATCGGTGTCAAGCATATTCAAGTAAGACATAAAATATTAATCATAAGATCACAATTTCCCGTTTAGGATGCTTAACCTCCTTCATGTTAACAGATGTTACTTAAAGACAGAAAACGGAAAATTTCTGGTTGTTATTATTTTTACCGGTATGATATTTTTGTATCTGAAAAGATGTGGATGTTAGCAACCCTATTTCAAACCTCCACCGCACCACCAGCATCGCTGTTGTTCAACCTCTGCCATCTGACCTCCAGATCATCCTGCGACCCATCCAGGGTGACGGCCCATCTTGCGTCCCCATCGAGGAAACATCAGCGATCTCCCTACCAGCCGTCTCGGTCTTCGTTGGCGAGGAGGTTGAGTTCCAGGCATCTGTGGCCATGGGAATCAACCTGACGTTTGTGTGGATGTTTGATGACGGTGGGGTGGTGAATGTTACAGAACGTTATGTTGAGGAGCCCGAATGTGAAGGGATTGCTTGTATGCAGGATAGCCAGGTATGTAGGTCTTACAGTCACTCTTTACAATCGTCATTCATTAAAAATGTTACAATTTCGTTAACTACTCCTATCTGCTTTGGGTTATTTGAAGAAATTTAGATTGTAATTTTCAACGCATCATGTGAAGGATAAAAGGAGTAGAAAACAAGTTTTATTTTGATTTGGTATATAAAGAAAAGGGGTTGCCCTTATGTTTTTTAGTGACTAGCCAGCAGGACCAGTTATCTTGTTGTTTCATGAGTCCGCCAGCTTTTTCACTGGTCAATATTTTAAATGAAATAGGGATGTTTTTCAACAATAAAGTAGCCAGCCGGACCACTTGGAGAGAAATTCCACTGGTCCTCAGGTGTTTTAACTAGCATTTGGGGAGAAAGCTGCATATAAAATGTTGACAAAGTTTATGTGAAAGGCGACCAGGGTGTGGAGGAAGGGGTTTCATCTTTGACACTTAAGTTCATTTCTTTGCTTACTAAATATAAAAGCTTAAAAACAAATTTACCCAGTCAGTTTCCCTTGAGGTTTATTGCTTGATAAATGTAAAAAAGGTTGTTGTTTAAAGTAAAAGTAATACTAAAAGTGAATACTTAGAAACGAAACAGTAAAACAAAACAACAAATGTGGGTTGTGACCCGTTGTGACCAAATTCTTGTTGATATCTTTTGCTCAGTATAAAAGTGTACTGTAAAGAAGGACGTACCAAGCCAGTTTATAGCTTTCAGGGCAGACATATGGTTTTTATTGCTGTCATGGTCATTTCAGTTGGAAGCACTTAATGAGGTGAACAAAAAAGTGGATGTTATTTATTGTGAGTTCCTTTAGAAGAAAGTGCCCGCCCTCCCTTTCCCAGTTGTGGTTTTGGATTTATTTTAAACCAATGCTGAGTATGTCCTGAGGATATGAAAACCCATTGGTCTGTGGTCTGGACATGGTTATCTGCCTCGGTTAAAGGGAGAGTACATAATTTATTTCTTTTAAGAGTAAATTAATTTACATCCAATAGTTTTTCTATAAACACCCCGTCCAACCAAACTCTGAAAACAATGAGCGATCATAATTTGATGAAACAACAAAAACGGTTCATGCTTTGTGAGTAATTTTGTACGTGTTCATACTGGGTTTATTTGAATTGCAGCAATTTAAATAAGCAACTGTCATTTGGGGGTCTTCAAATGCTATTTTCTTGATTTTTGACAGAAATATTTCTCTGGAGGATTGGTTCTGGTATGGACTTAATCAGTGAGGTTCCAGATCTAGAACCAATAATTCCCTCCCCCACCCCCCACAATCAATACAATCGTCTACTTTGCCTTTAAACTACCAGACCAACTGTCTCTGTTGCAGAAGTTTTCTAATCTTGGAAGAAAGCTGATCTGATTGAAAAAAGGGCCGCAGCTTTTAGGCCAGGGCTGTCGCTAAATTTGAAGGACTTTGAAGAATTTTGCTGTAAACCATACTGAACATAATTCTTTGTCTCTGGACATGCTGAAAGTACCGACTTCAAAGTAAACAATAAAATAAATGAGGTGGCGAGGAATTGTTTTTGTGTGTGTGTGTATAAAACAAAGTGCACAGCTCTGTATGCTTTGTTTTATTTAAAAATATTTGTTAGGTTTTTGCAAGATTTATGAGACGCCTATATCAAAAAATTGTAGAGAATGATGTTGTCATAAAAGTTGAGTACATGTAGTTCAAAAATGAAATTGAAAAGTTGAAAAATTGTTTTTACTTTTTTTTAAGCAAAGTGAATGTTTTGGAATAGATTATTATTTACTTATGTCGAACTGTACACCCCACACCCCCCAAAAAAAAGAATTTAAAGATTATTTTCTATTAAATTTAGTTTACAATAACTTAAAGATTCTGAAAAAGTTGTTACTTTCAAAGTGTTGTTTTTACCCATTACTTTATTTTTTTTTCTCTTGCCTTATTTTTTATATCCCTTTTGTGTAAGAGAATCAGTGTTTATTTTACCTTTTGCAGACAGAAAATATTGCAACATTCAAGTAAATTGGCACTCTTCAATATCCTTTCAGTTTTTTCCCTGTAATTTTCCCCTACTAAAATCTAACATTGTGAAATTCTTTGCATTTAGATCTGTACAGAACAAATCTTCATTTTCAACACCAGGGTCCAATTTAATAGAGTTGCTAAGCAGACAAATTTGGTGTGGGTAAGCACAGGCCTCGGCAGAAAGCAGTGACCAGCTAAAATGACACCTTATTAATTAATACCCATGGCTGCTCTGGGCTCGATTTCACAAAGAGCTAACATTGATCTTCAGTGCAAATCAATCTTAATTGCTAAGCAAAGTGTGATGTCACAATACAAATCACAATGGCAATACTGACAACTCATCTTAAGATGAATCTTAGCACTTTGTGAAAGCGACTCAAGGTCCCCAGAAAAGATTTGTTTTGAAAAAAATAAGCGGCAAATTCCCAGGGCCCAGTTCCATAGAGCTGCTTAACAGCTGATTTTGTGCTTACTAAGCGATTTCTATTTAATACCGCTGCTAACTGTAAACACTGAAGAAAGCATGCTAACCTTCTGGCGCTTACTGGCAAATCCATGACAAACACACAAGCTGGCCGCCTAATTTTCTTGCTTGCCTGCAAATATATGTCTGCCATAGTTAGCTCAAAACTTTGCTTTTTCGTTAAGCAGCATTATGAAATTGGCCCCTGCAGGGCAGCTCATACAAATGGGCTTCAGCTCTTAAATCACTCAATGATTGTGATTGGGATTGTGGAATTCATTGTTAAATCCTCCACTATTTATAGAGCTCAAGGTGGCCCAAATGTTACCGCTGGAATTTTGACTTCTGAGGTCTTCAAACTTTTTAGAGATGAACAGGGTTAGATGAGTGTCAGATACATGTTTGGGAGTTGTTTTATATTCTAACAAAAAGTGGGAATTTTTTTAAAGAAGGTACATGTGTTCTTGAGACAGCAGTTAGAAAGTGGATAATTTAGAGTATAATTTGTCAGCATTTTAAGGTCACTACCTCTGTGGAAAAAACTACCTTTGTGGACAGTGGCGTAAGGGGTAAGGGGTAACCAGACATTTTCATATGGGGTGGGGGGGGCAAGCGAGGGCAAAGACATAACTTGGTGTGGCTATTTAATGTATCAAACCATTTATTTGTGCAATTTTTTTGATGTTATTTTTCTTAGGGGGGTGGGTGGTAAGAGGGGGAGGGGCAAGGATTCTGAGTTAGGGTTCATGCCACCCCCTTCCGCCTCTGGTTATGCCTCTGTGGATCTTGGGTTTTTGGTAATAAATTGTAAACTTTTGACCTGCAGTTTGGTTTATTCCCCCCACATGACCCTGTGGTTTGTCCATTTGACCCGATTGTCACAACTCCAGCCTCTTAAAGAAACCTCCATTTCTTACTTTATTATTTAATTTCTGTTGTGTTGGTTTTGCTGTTAATGGTGCATGTCACCCACACATGTTATGGTTCCCCAGCCACGCTTTGTGGTTTACCCCAAACAAGTTGTCTTGGCAAATTGTCAATGGAATGAATGTCTTGAATTTGGGTCAGAGCCCACTATTACTTTGTTACTGTAAACAGCACATTTGTTATTGTCAACCAGTGGAGTGACTGGTATAGAGTAATGCAGTTCATCCCCAATTTGTTTTCGTCAAATTTCAATATGAATGAATATAAATTTGTATGACAGAACAAAAGCAAGTTTGTTTAAAAAAATCACAAAAACGTAAGATAATTATAAATGCAAGAAACATGTATGTGAAACTAAAACAAGGCATTCTTACAATACATGTTAAGAAATAATTTAAATCATCAAGTTTGATTGTAATCAGAATAGTTTGATTTGCCTGGATTTACTCTTTGTTGCCTTTTTATTTTTTGTTGTTGCTATTTTTCATTGTATTCCATCAAAGTCAATACCCAAATCTCATTCTTATTTTAAATTTGTTTTCTCCCAAATTGTACTTTTCTTTAGCATAATTATATTTTAAATCATTACATTTTGTTTGGTGTGTTTATGTACATGTATACATGTGGGATAGTTGTAGCAAGATACACCATGTCGAAGTTTCAAACACAACTGTCTTGAGAAAGACTATTTTGGTAATTTTGGTTGGTGTAACATTTTCGCACTGACACAATGCAATAGGATTCGAACTGCCTCTAGCTGCCGGGCAATCTCGGTAGTCTAGTTGGTAAGACATCTGTAGGCGGTTTCACAAAACTTTACGCAGCTGTGTAAGTTCACTTAGCGCAAGATTTATTGTATGGGTGGTTGCACAACTTGCGCAATAAAATGTTGCGCAAGTGGACTTAAGCAGTTGCGTAAAGTTTCGTGAAATCGGCTGCTGCTTTAGAATGGCGAGGAATATGCCTCTGGAATTTTTTTCACAGGACCCAGGACTGATGAGTATACAGTGCTTACACACATCGGTGTACTGCGTGGGTTAAAAACCCACAAATAATGCAATGCAATGATGTTTTTAAAATGCAGGATATTTAAAAAGCGGCATTTGATTTGGTTATTTCATTTTCCGTATCTAGGTTCACAATTTTACAGCAGAGGGCCTGTTTAGTGTTGTTGTGAATGCCTCTAACTACCTTGGGAGTGTCCAGAAGACATTACATGTGGTAAGTTAGCATTGAGAAATAAATAATCATAAATCGTACACATCATACAGTCCATAACACTCCAACAAAGGCGTGTGTTCGCAAATAATAATAATAATGAAAAATCTGTAAGCTTGTGTGAGGAACAACTAAGCATGCTCCAGTGTGTCAGAGTAGAATGTTGTTTATGGGGAACCGTGACAACAAAATGTCTACCCCAAAACCTGAATTTGTAGAGTTTGTATGGTGGTGTACACTTTTATATGGGAGAACATTTGTTTATTAGAAGAAAAATTAAAGTTATGATTATAAGTTTTTTATTAATTCGTTTTCAATCAGTTTTTCTTTGGTAAATGATTTGTTTAACTATGGTGTTTTCTCATTCCTTGACAGGTTGTAGTTAAGCGTGAGATAACCAACCTTACCATGTCACTGTCGTCTAATTCTGCCTTCATCAACAAAGTGAACAGCAGCTTGGGGTTACTCATCAACATGGTGGCAACAGCAAGACAGCAGGTGCTGCTACAGGTAGACTTCGGTGATGGGTCGGTGTACAACCACAGCATGTATGATGTCAATGACACGTTCATCACGGTCGGCAATGAATTAAATGCCCACCTTCATCTGATAGCAAGTTACGGAGAGGGTTGCACCTTGTTTGTCTCTCTGAGCCACAAGTACAGACAGTCTGGTGTGTTCCTAGTGGAAACTAAAGTCTACCAGAAGTGGACTAGCGAAAGTGTTGGATCGGCAAAATTGGATTCAGCTGTAATAGTACAAGAGGAGCTTGGACCAATTGAGATTGAAACACAACAGGTGTATGCAACCAACACAATAGCAAACTTAAGCTTACGAGCCCCTGTTGTGACTGCCAACATGTCATATGTGTGGACCTTGTCCTCGACAGATATGATTTTGAATCTTTCCTGCCAGCAAACATGCCTGCATAACTTCACAGAGCCAGGAAAGTATGTGGTAAAGGTGACTGCCTCTAATCTAGTGAGCACATCCCACGTACAGAATATGGTTACTGTCCATGAGGCTGTCAGTGATCTTGTCCTGGATGGTGGCAGCAGTGGGATACTAGCAACAGGCACCACTGTCCAATTCACAGCCTCCATGCGAACAGGAAGTGATGTCCAATTCACATGGTCCTTCTCAGATCTCCTGGGCACCACAGAACAAATGGACGGCCTTGTGAATGAAGTACCCATCTCTTATGTCAACCACACGTACTTGACAAGTGGCATGAATAACGTAAGCGTCACCGCTCGCAATCTCATCAGCTCTCAGACTGCTTACCTCTCCCAGGGGATTCTCATTCAGGACTCAATTGTGGGCCTCAGCCTTTTCAGCACCGGCCCAACCTTATTCGGCTCCCCAACCCACGTCAACGTCACTCTCCTCCAAGGAACACAAGTGATGTTCACCATTGACACTCCTCGAGGCCCTGTGACACCGCAAGTTCAGTACGTTGAAGAGAACCAAACATACGTCTTGGAATTCATCTTGAGTAGCCCTGGAGTCCTACTGGCCACTGTTGTTGCCAACAACAATGTCTCCTCGGAGAGTGAGTCTCTTGGATTGGTAATTCAGGAAAGCATTGACACTGTCTCCATTCAAGAGTTTTATCCAGGAAATGGGCAGATGATTTTACTTGCGAGGCTGAATGGTAGGTTTGATGTAAAATTCGACAAATCATTTATTTTGACAAAGTTTAAGTGAATTACGTTTAAATTAACATTTGCCCTTAGTTGTGGTAAAATACAAAAACAACAAACACGTTATTGTTATTGTAATTTGTATGTATGAAAAACATTGCACTCGGCATGGAAAGGAGAGTCAATTTTTAGGGAAAGGTTTTTCCGGATTTGAGGTGAATTTTAAAAACCATGTCAAGCGTAAAGAATTTGGAAAAAGACAGACCAGAGAGATATCCAACACTGTTTGAAAAAAACTGATTAAACACACTTTGAGAAAGTATTTATGAACCCCATTGTATTGGATTGATTTTTTTGCACTTTATTTTGCAGGTGAAATAGCCGATCGTACTGATGTGATGTACACATGGTTCACCAGAGGGAGTAACGTGACAAGTGCCAGCCCTGTCTTAGTCTTGCCTGTGTGCTTAACGCCAGAGTTAGTCTCCGTTCAAGCCAGTAATCAAGGTATGGTCCGAGCTGTCAAAAGGACTACATGTAGATCTGTTCAATTAGGATATAACCATAGAGCAAGGATACTGACCAAAGGGGAAAACTGTCTGAAAATTGTGATGGTGTTATTTTAAACTTTAAATAAATATGCTGAACACAGTCAGGGAAAATAGTTGTAAATGTTTGCTGGCCAGATTGTATTATAACAAAAACTTCAAGGTTATCATTCCAATGTTCAAAGCATGCCAGGAACAAGTCCCTAAGTATATCACAGACATGCGCAAAATAAAATCTCAACGGAGACAACTTTGACCATCTACCTCTTGTGCCCTTTTTGTTGAGCCAAGAACTTGGCTGTTCTACTTTGACCCCAAGATGTGAAATAAGCTTCCTCCATATATCACCGGTCGTTCATTCAACACATTCAAGAAACTCCTCAAAGCTCATCTGCTCCAGCAGGCTTACTAACCAGTCATTTTGTGCCTCAGTGCCTAATTAAAAGCAAGCTTTTGATTTTGGCGCGATATAAATGACTTGATTGATTGATTGATTGATTGATTGATTGATTGATTGATTGATTGATTGATTGATTGATTGATTGATTGATTGGTTGGTTGGCTGGCTGGCTGGCTGGCTGGCTGGCTGGCTGGCTGGTTGGTTGGTTGATTGATTGATTGATTGATTGATTGATTGATTGATTGATTGATTGATTTATTGATTTATTGATTTATTGGTTGATTTATTGATTTACTGATTTATTGATTTATTGATTGATTGAATGCCATGTAGAGATGGTCTTGCTCTGTATTTTTTCATTCTTTTGCTCGTCTCGTCTGCTACAAAAACAAACATTATGTGTACCTGCTCAATAGAAACAAATGGAAACGTTTAGGCAGTCAAATTATTTGTCATTTTATAAGTAACAAAAAGGGTTATTATTTTTTTTATTGCTTTTGGGAGGTTGTAAAATAAGCAAAAATTTCCAATTCTAATTGATTGAGAATTCACCCCTTGTGGGGTAAACTCCTCACCTTGGGTCCTTACCCAACCCCTCTCAACCTGACATCCGTTCCCCCACAACAAGGATAGAGGAACATCTGAAAATTCAATTAGTTTCTTCATCACTGTGGAACAATGCAGTCAAGAAACAGCCTCAAATCTCATCATCCAACCCCCTTTACATTCACCAATCCCCTCTCCTATTTTTAGAATATGAGTTCTCCTAAAAGTCATGTTTTATTTATTCATTTTGTTTGTTGCCATTTTTTTCTTTCTTTTTTTTTGCTTTTTTTTTGTGTAAGTACACATTGTGTGTTCTCGACCTCTCCATGTGGTTTTAAAGATACTGGTCATCTGTCAACTTTGTCTCCACATGTTGAGTGGACCAAGTGACATTCAGACACGGCGGTGTCTAGATTGGAAATTGGCTTCTCAGTGCTGGCAAGTGATACATGCTTAGTAGAGGATCTGTCCTTAGAGTGACTACTGGAAAGCATCCAAAGTATTTTGAACGGAGGCTTGTTCTTCAGATGTTCTTATAATAATCAAACAGGGTTCTCCCCATGCACAAGCTAGCGTATTGGGCCGATATACACGAATTACAGGCCGATACGCAGAAATTACAGCCAAAAATCTATTAAAAAAAATTTAAATTGTTATATTTTATTTTTATTTTAATATCAAATTCACAAACATAAAACCATTTTAAATGCTCCAGATTGCACAGTACAACTTTTCAAACCTAACATAAACATTAAATACAAACATTCCAAGGACCTGCTACCATTTCAGCGTGCTTCGGCCACACTTTCAAAATTTGGGTCCAGACTGCCCCCCATTTTTGAAAAATCCTGGGGAGAACCTTGTCAAACTTTCACCCATAGAACTAAACAAGCTTGGCAATTATAGCTTCACGATATGAGCATTCTCCCTTAATTCGGACTGATCGTTCGGACTATTACATGTAAGAAGCTGGTCCCCTTGATCACCAGGTTTGTTCTTTTGTCTAGCCAGCAGCTCCATCGCGTGCAGAGGCTGTGCCCTTTTCAACTTCTTAAAATGGTAACCGGCACGATCTTTAACGTTGTTTAATTGATGGACGCCAGCCTCCCCTGAGCATCTAATAAGGCACACCGCCAGTGCTGTTGGCAGTGGGTCATTAAATTCTCTTTGATTGATCAATTGTGTCTGGCTGGGGTTAAGACAAATAATTCCTTTGTGATTAATTAGTATGAAGAGATTTTTTTTGTTGGCAGACTATAAAACAAGTCAGGGAAATTGAGTGGGGAGTCAGGTGGGGGGATTGCAATATTGAAGGTGTCGGCTTCCAGGTGATATGTTTATCTTTTGTATTCTGGGTTTAGCCCTTGTCTTAACTGACTGGCTTTGGCTGTTGGCTTCAGTGACATTGCTAAAGTAAAGATGTGGCAGTGATGCAGCATAGCCGTAGCCACTGACAAACATGACAATAAAAAAAACAACAACAACCAAAAACCTGTTTTATTGTATTTTAATTTAGGCTTTGAGTAAGGGTGTGCTAATTAGGGGGAGGTAGGTGGCGCCACCCTATGCACTCCCTAGTTCCGCCACTGGTGTCATCCAAAGGTTCACTTTTGTTAGTCTGGCATGGCCCTTCAAGTTATTTAGTTCAATTTTTAATCACTTCCTCTTTATATTCACTTTTGTCATAGTTGATGCCAGCGATGTTGAGATCATGGCTGAGTCGGCTCCTCCCCAGTCATCATACTCCCTTAATTATTCCATCTTCGGTGAGGCTGGAAAGCCTTCATCTTGGACCCTCCAGGTAGGATGAAACGTTTTAAATTGATTTGCTTTCTTGTTGAATAATCATCCCGATTCCTTGTTTCTTTCAACTTCTTAAATTCAAATTTGTGATTTTCGGCAAGCATATCTGCGATTCTTTTTTTTTCTCCTCACTGTGGAGTATCGATTATAGTGTATTTATCTCATTTCTGCTGGTTATAAAAGTACATTTTAAAACATTTCTTTCTTGTTCGTGCTTTTTATCTTTAATATGTCGAGTATACAGTGTATCTATTTTAAAGCATTTTTCTTTTTTGGCTCTCTTTGTGGAATATTTGGTGTACTTTATTTTAACACATGCCTATTCTTTTAACCATTGCCCTGACTGCTACTTGTGGACATAAAGTAAGTATTTCTGTATGGCATCAAAAACATCTCTGGTTGATATTTGTGTGTTATTTATTGCTGTGATTTGATGAAGCACTTTGAATTGTGTCTTTAGAATTTGTGTCGTTTTTTTTTAAATTATTTTTATTGAGTGTTATCGCTGCTTCAGAAAAATGTTGTCCACTGTTTGGTTTGAAAATATCTGTACAAATGAGCAAGCTCAGGAATACATAGTCAATGGTTAGTGAAAGCACTTGCCTGCATTTAATATTCCTCCTTCAGAAGTACGGCCCCGATATACTGAAATTATTCACTTCACTTTTGTTTGTGGTGTTTGTACATGTGTGTATTATAAATTACACATTTACATTTGTCTTTGTGGTTTCTTCATGCACATTTAAAAACTTGGAAAGTTATCAAAAACA
Source organism: Marthasterias glacialis (assembly GCA_911728455.2). NCBI lineage: Eukaryota > Metazoa > Echinodermata > Asteroidea > Forcipulatida > Asteriidae > Marthasterias > Marthasterias glacialis. The sequence continues at coordinate 3,947,684 of OU452238.1, forward strand.
GTGGTTTTGAAATAGGCTTTTTGAAATGTTACTGGATGTGTTCTGTTACATGTAAAGCTTTTCCCATTTTTGTCTTCGGGTGAAATCTTTCTCAACATTTGAGTTTTATGTAAAACTTTGTTCAGAAAATTTAACCTGATTTCAGTGCTGTCAGTGTGGACTTTATAAACACGGTTCTCTTTACATACAAAGACAATACCTATCACTTGTTTTGGAACTGGCAAAAACCAGGCAATGGTGGGGCATGTGGTTTTCCTTCTTCATAGCATGTGGTTTTCCCCACATCATAAGTTCCCCCCCCATAATCTTGAGGGAAATGTGGTGGAGCATTGATTGAATGTGGGTTTGCTCCATGGACTGCCTGTAGACAAGGGGCTTGAGGAAGTCAGGCGGCGTGACCATTGATCAAGATTAATGGGATCGAGTCATGTTTGCATTGATCAGGGGGGTGGTGTTGGTTCGGGGAAGCTGTTGAGGGGTGCTCCTTGTTGTATAGCTACTTATTTCTTGAATAATTGCTTTCATTCAATTCAAAATTATTCAATTTGAAGTGGGTTGGTGGCGCTGTGGAGTTTGAAATGACCAAGCCCATATAAAGTTTGGGAGGAGCACTCAAAGATACCTTAAATGGCAACATAAAAGTAGAGGATTGGTAATTATCAAAAGTTGAATTGGTTCAATTCAGTCTTAAAGCTCACAGACTAAAAATAAAAAAATCATTCCAGTGCCAATCCAGTACCAGTTCCAAATACAATGATGTACGTACTTTTCTGTAAAGCCAAGAGCTGAAGTCCTAAGATGGTCAGATCATGATTTTGTGACAAAGCTAATAGACCACTTGCATAATGCGCAACGCTGCTGGTACGCTGAGGTCACGTGCATGTTTTTATGCACCAAGAGCAACTGTCGTCCAATGATATGCCTCCTTTTGCCTCAGTGAGGGAGCTGTTTGCGAGTGTGATTTCATATGCAAGGGGTCTATATGGTTAATTTTTTTGGGGAAGGGGGAAGGGGGTAAAGGGAGGGGGTTTTAGTAAGGACTTCACAGGGCCTAAACCTTTTTTTATTGAAATGAGTCAAGAAGCAAATCCAATCCATTTAGTGGAATGATTGAGAGGGTCAGTCAACCAGAGGCCAACCACTTCTGTCATGAAAGTGTGCCAAATTACCCCGAAAATCTGTGCCAAGTCTTCTACTGCTGAGGTCGTGGCGCTCAGGCAGAGTCCCAGGGGGGTGGTCCTGGTGTCTCCAAAACTCTAAATCCGATCTGATATCAAAATGTAATTCACATGTGGTGCAAGTTCCTTAGCCTTTTGTAGGCCTGCTTGGAAAGGGGGATTTGGAAACTAGAGGCAGAGACCTTTTCACACTGCTTGCTTTGGATGTGTAAAAATGTAAAGAGGTCCTTCCCGTGTCAACTATGTATACGTTTCAACGCAAGTCAATTCCATGCAGCATTCACACACTTGCTGCACACGATATGCTTGTGTGGTACACATGTTATTTTGTGCAAGAGAAGAGCAAGTAGAGATCGCAATTTGAGCAATTATACTGGAAAATTATGGGGAATCGGCCCGGTCAAAGGTTATTTATTGTTTTGTTGTTACTAATATAAATACAGTTTGGTGTGCAGTATGTACATGTGTACACAGATCAATATGTAAGTTAACTCTTTCACTACGAAATATAATGTACAGCTGTGACGGAATTGCTTAATATTTTGTACATTTTGAGCCGTCGGCGTATGAAGTAATTCACCGAGCCGCTGTGAGTGGCGTGCAGTAGTGAAAGAGTGAAATGTAAGACACAAATGTTCACTGATTCCTCCATGCATCCTTGTGGAGATTTCTTTTGTTCTTTTCTTCGTCCCTGCACTTAAAATTCCTTGTGGACCATCCCTGTCTTTAGAATTCCCCTGTGGGTTGTTTGGTCTCTATAGGTAGCCAGTATTCAAACACACTGTCACTTTCCACAAGTGTCCAAAAATCCACAACTTACCCAAGAGAAATAAGTTGGTTTTGAAGTTTTTTCCAGCCCACAGGGCAATTTACAAGCAACCAGTTTGAGACAATCAATAAGAAGAATGAACTCTTACATTTCGATTTTCATAGCATAGGTGATAGTAAGACATTGTTCAAAAAGATGTCCCTTGACCCTTGTGGTCCTTTAGTGATCCCTTTGCTTTGCATGCAGTGCAAATGATTGCCTCCAAGTTGCCCAGAAAATTACCTATGATTTTGAGTTAGCTTTTTATGCCGTTGGGCTTCCCATACTTATCCCAGCTGTTTACCTGCATCAAAACTTACCACACCGCATTTTTATTGTTAGTGCCTGGTAAAAGATTTAATCTCTTCTCTTTTGCTTGTTAAAGCCATGTCACACAGGGCAATTTTTTAGGCAACTTGGAGGCAACCTACTGCACTGCGTGCAAAAGGAACACTTCGGCAGGACAACATGCATCTTTCTATTAATATCTTGCTCTAGTGTCCGCAAGACAATTACATGGAAGTTGACATGTGGATGTTTTTTTCTTCATGAATATTGCCGGACCTGGTTGCCTGTAAATTGCCCCGTGTGACATGGCCCTTATGTTGGCCCTTCCCCTTCCCCTTCCCCTTAACAATCCTCCCATCAAATCTCTTGGTCACCGTGCTACACTCACGGGAACCATTTTCTTAGAGACCTTCAACCGAGCCGCTGGCTGACTTTTGTTAAAAAAATTGTTTTGGCACCTCTCCAAGATCATTGTCTGAATTCATTGTAGTCCTTCCAGGAATGAATCTTAATAGATTTGTTTGTTGATGACATTGTTGATGACATCATGTCTGCTCCACTAGAAATAGAACTTGACTTGATGGTACACCTGTAGGTTCTCCTAGTTTTCTCTCATCTAGTTGTATGTAAGAACTAGAGGGAGCACTCACTTTGTTGTCAAGCTGATCCACCACTTAAAAATGTTTGATGTATAAACTGATGAGTGACCAGTGTTATATGATTGGTCAGCGCCATTTTCTCAATGGTCAAAATTGTTTCTTGTCGGGCTGTGTCTTATGGTTTTGTAGCAGCTTTAGTTTTTTTTAATATAACTCAATGTTTAACCTACTGGGCTCAATTTCATAGAGCTGCTTAAGCACTAAAAGTAGCTAAGCACAAACAAAATTATGCTTACCAGAATAAGGTTGCCAGCCAAAATACATGTACAATCTGTGACTGGTATCCTGCTTATTTTTGCTAAGCAGGCAATTTTTAAGCACTATTTTCTGCTTAAGCAGGTCTATGAAATTGGGCCCAGAGCTGCCTGTACTTAAAAATTTTACTCATTCTTCACAATTAGCAAAGCACACAACAAAAATGATTGTATAGTGTACAAATATTGGGGATGCATACGAGTGTATTATCAGAGAATATAACCACGAGGTAAAATCTGGACTGCCAGGTGAAATAGAAAAGCCAGATTTACCGAGTGATTATATTCTGCGGTAAGGCATGAATAACATGCATTCAATATCTGTTTTATATTATAACTGACATAAAGATCCTTGTCATTTGAACTTTTTTTTACAATAAACACAAAATAGACGCATTTTTTGTCCACCCCACAAACTGAAAAAATATTTTAAAAAACTTTTAAAATACAGATTGTGTACAATAATCACACTATTCAGAAAGAAAATGTCAGTGAACTCAAGACTTCACAGTCAAACCTCCTCTTCGTGTAACTTGATTCCCAAAAACTCCCCAGCATAAAGCTCCACTCGCAAATTTGATTAACGAGTGTTGACACACGTCCCACTGTTTGGGAAAACGTTTGCGGACCAACCGCAACATCCTTTTGTTTGCAGGCCCCCAGAAAAGAATAAAATTGCTGCTAGGTTTTGTTGCTTCCTAGTGTGATGGCGACAGCAACTATTAAGTTGCTGCTATTGAGCTCGTAAATTGAATTATCTGCTACCCATTGCGTCACAAAACATCCCTTATAACCAGGTTTGTGAGGAGCATTGTTTGGCGATCTGTTCTTCGGGACGGGACGGACAAACATTTGAAATGTCTGTGGGCTTGGCTCTCACTCACTGTGCGTATAATTCAATCCTTCTAGTTTACTTGAACTCTCAGTTTCTTGCCGAGGGAGGGGAGGATCTATGAGGACAAGCACCCTTGTTTACATGGTACCAGGGCTCGACATTTACTCTGGACCTCAGGTCCGAGGCCAGTGATTTCAGAGTCGGGGCCACACATTTGTTTGTTTGCTTTTCTTAAATAAAAGCTTTGAGCTTGTAAAGATAACGATACATCAACTAAATTAGAGAACCTGTAATGTATATGGATTGCAATAGCCTTGCAAGGAAAGTTGTAGTTGTACATACAACGTTTTAACAATATTGCCATTTCAAACCAGAATAAAATGTTTGCAAAGTGATTGAAATAAATCATACCTTTGGAAGTTACTAACAATGTCTTCAGTACTTACAGATAACAATTTAATTCATGTAGAATGTAAATTCCTGTCAATAATAATGTGTAAAAACATGGCCAAAGCACATCGAAAAGAAGCGTTGTCGCTCTCCGCTGTGTCCATTTTTGTTCGTAAAATGCATTGTACATGTAGACGTATACAATACGGTCTGTACTGCACGGAGAAACTAAAGCACTGTGAATTTGATTTCTGACCTTTGAACATTTGGAAGTGGATTACATCATTTTTTTCAATGGTGACCATAGTTTTTTTTTAACCATCATAGTCCTCAAATCATGCTCTATCTACGGCTCTTTGGTGTGATCCGCTAGCATGTGTGAAACCCAAGATAAAAAGTGTTTTGTAATCTTGACAGTTTCGGGTGGTTCAGTGAGTAAAAAGGCTGGGCGGTTTCAGGCGCTTTCAGTGACTAAAGGATTAAACCTCAACATTAAAAAGTAAAGTGAAATAATAAACAACATCAAATTCCACACATCCTACTTGAAAAAAATTTTCAGTGCAAGAAAAGAAAAGCAAAGAAAAGGAACAAATAAGAAAAAAAACCTTGAAATCCTTGAGTTTAAAATCTTTAAATTCAAATCTGTTTTTCAATACTGCAATGCCAAATGGGGGAGAAAAAAAAACACCTGATAGAATTTTGTGATGTAGAAATAGTCTAGCCTCAAACTTTATCTCATCATCCTTGAGACAATTAAGAACTCAGTAGGGGGTTGGATCTCAGGATAACTTGGTTTTGGTTCTTGTGCTTCATCTGTTCAGAAATGGAAATTTCCACTTGTGCGATCTTGGGGACACATTACATCACGTTGAATGCTTTGTCTGGAAGACAATTAAAATGGCATGTGAGCTTGGAGTCAAACACTGGTTTCTTGCTCCCATGAGTCTCCAGTGTTGTGGGCCACACAGAACAAAGGCGGTAAGGTGGTGATCTGTTAGAATACTCGGAGGGAACATTGGACACTTTTATGTCTGTAACAGGCTGGTCTTGCACAATAGAGTGTGATCAACATTAGGAACATATTCTGAAAATAGCCGAGTGTATATCGGATTCATCTTTAGAACTAGTATTTTGAAATCCTTTATCTTTAAAATTGAGATATGGATTTTAAACATTTGAATAATAAAGGGACATCTTTATTGCTGTTCGTCTTAACTGGTATTGTCAATGTAACTTTGTGCAGCGCATTGAGGATTCCTACGGTTTTGAAAGGTGCTTTTTTAAGAACCAATTTATTATTATTATTGATTGTTTTAGCCATTATCTCTGGCACATGTGATCATACATATGCAATTCAGTTATGAAAAAAAAAAAAATGTGTTGAACACATTTCTAAAAGTGGGCAACCTACTTGAACTAAAACTCAAAGATATATTGAATATTAAAGATTGCCTTTAGTATCAACATTTTAATTATTCAGCAACTAATTTCAAGTTAGTTTTCAGAATTACAAAATTTCATTGTTTTGCGTAAAGAACATGTTATCACGTTTCTGCGTTTTACTACGTGTAAAACGAATTCCACAAGGACTCGGCGAAGAATGCTGGTCGCTATTGTCGGTGGAAACTTGTCACGGTCTGTCTGCTTTCTGGTATGAAATACGAAGTCACTGCTTTACGACTTAAAATACATGTTGATAAAAAAAGATTGAGAGTGTCTCATGTGGGGTTAATCAGAAGTAGGTGACAGTAGGGTGGCTTAAGGGGTAGCAAGCAGGGTTTCCCCCATGCACAAGTTAGCCTATCGGGCCAATAAATGCAAATTACAGGCGGATATGCCGGAATAACGTTTTGTATGCAAAAACAAAAAAAGTATAGATTTTAAGATCAAATTCATAAAAAATCATTAAAAAAAAACAAAAAACATTTGAAATGCTCCAGATTGCAAAGTAGAGCTTTTTAAACGGAAGATAAATATCAAATAAAAACATTCCGAGGACCTGGTTTCAAGTCGGCGTGCTTCGTCCACACTTTCAAAATTTGGGTCCAGAATGCCACCCAGTTTTGAAAAATCCTGGGAAGGATAATCGCAGAATGGCAAAGTTGGTTGCTAATGAAACATTCTGCATCACAAGTTTTATTTTTAAGGATCGTTTACGGATAGAGGGTTAGAGTGATGCCATCCAGCATGTGCCATAGCAGTTGTAACCACTGATTTTCTTGATACAAGAAATGTCCCTGAACCGAAATACTTTCAAAGTTGAGAAAATAGCTTTGGAATAACCCCCCAAATCACTTTCACTAATTATAATTGCTTTGCAGTCAAATTAAGCCCAATATGAAGCAGTTTTTCCCTCTGCTGTTTTCAGGAAAACAAAATCACACAACTTGATGAAATTTTTGCAGGTTGGTTATACATTTCATTTATGGTCATAGAAACAAAACGGGAATGAACTCCTTGTTTCACAGATGTTACTTTTTCATCAGACATAAATAATATCACTGCTATTATTATTTTTGTCATTGTATGTTTACCCATACGCCGTTTTGTGTTAAGCACTGTCTACTCAGTACTTTCCCTAAAAAGTCATTCAAAAATAAATTCACAGGAATATTACTCAGGTGGGATTCAAACCCAAGACTTTTGCCATTTCTAGAGCAGATGTCTTACCACTAGACCATCGAGCTTGCCCTGGCAGCTAGAGGCAGTTTGAATGCTATATTTTAGCAGCAGGTACCTCAACGATTTTCTTATAGAATGAACTTACTCTTCCTCAAACCATAGAGCAAAAAAACAAAAAAAAACAATGATATAAAATTGATGTAAATGTAGAATCCCTTTAGTTATCCATTACATACATCACACAGCCTCCATCAATACAAAAATCCACTTGAGCGGGTCAATGTCCTGATCATTGAACAGAGGTGAAACATACCCCCCCCCCCTATACAGGAGCCTTTTTATTACCTCGCCTAATCAAAAGTTGATCCCTTTTTATTGGAAAGAGAAATGTGATTTCCACATTGTGTTACTTCAGTAATGCATTAGGGCTGAAGCTGTTCAACAGATTGCCCAATTTCCTGTTTCACTGGGAGCAGAAGGTTTTCTCATAACTGCGATTGCTATGTCTGGAATAATTTTATTAGCTGCACAAGGTCCAGAGTAGAGCTCTCAATATTGGGATTTTTGTTAACTGGTATGCACAATTGTTTTCAGAACCTTGAGAAAACAGATTGCCAAAGTGTAACTGAATTGACAAAATGAATTGAAAAATTTGACGTTTTGCATGGACAATCACAGCGGATTAATTTTATTGGTCACCCACCACTCAATAATATCAATAATAATAATGTATATTCCGCATAAAAAGTGCTCAAGGCGCTTTACTAAATAAAAATTGAAAAATGCAAAAATTAAGGTAGCGAAAACCATATGAAATTTAAAAACAGTTATGAGTTGAGCTTCAACAATTGAGCTTTTCATCAAGTGAAAGAGTTCTATCTCAAACTTCTTGAATTATTGATCTTTAGTATCGGGATGTTTACCCGGGTTCGAATCCCTACAACGTCCATGACTTGAAGTGAGAATTTGATTTTCAGTCCCTTAACCCTAATCCCTTGGAGTTTTAGCCTCTTCCTCAAAAGGGTAAAACCAACATAATACTCTCCGATGATGTTAAATTTACAGATATCCAGTGATGGCAATACTCCAGTACAAGTCCTGATCAGCCAAGGAGACAGTACCCCAAACACATCAAAAACTGTCACCCCAGGTTTCCAAGTCACCTGGAACCACACCTACCCCCACCCAGGGGTATACCAGGTACATCTGTGGTTCAGTGAGGGCGGGGAAGTGGTGACAGTGCAGACAATAGTTGTGATGGAGACAAAGGTCAGCGGAGTTGAGCTTGCTGGTCCAGCAATAAGCAAGTTCTATGGGTGAGTGGGTTCATTTTGAAAGTTTGAGAAACTTCAAGGAACCGTTCATGGTAATCATGGAAAGGTACAATTTCTATTTCTGGAATGTCCCGGCAGGAAGTTTTATAAATTGTGCCGGTGATTACCACGGAAGCCAAGTGCAAATAACGGCTTCAGGTTTTAAGATTTGTGTCCTCTTTCTTTAAAGAAACCATGATACATATAGAGTGACATCATCTACTGGATACTTATTTATATTTATTTATTTATTCTTTTCGTATGGTGGAAAATGTTTGAAAGGGTAGTATCATAACTTGATGGTTTATTTTTTTATTTTTTATTTTTCAGAACTGTTACATCTCAGTCTTGGGAAGTGAAGCCAGCGTCAGGTTCCAGCATTTTGTATACTACGACCATTGTGCCGATTGAGACAGACTATTCCGTCGCATTGGGTGGATTAAGGGAGACAACTCTAGTTCAAGTAGCTGGCTCACACACAAATGTAAGACTTTTGTCCTTTTTACAAGGGGGGGGGTGCAGATTTACTTTAATAATGGGAGACTTTTGAGAAGCTGACAGCAGCAGACACAACGGTCCTATTTGACAGTTCTGAGCGCACGCGCACATGCTCAGTATTGCGCGTGTAGTTCTGAGCATGCATACTACAGGTGAGAACTACGAAAAAGGACCGTCCGAAAGTCTCCCAGTCTTTTTGCGTAGAAGTGATTACAATGCCCTTTACACTGTTGCCATCATTGTGCAGAAAAGTTTGCAGGGCTTCATATTACAAACAACTTTCAGTTCATAAGATACGCTTGCACTACTGCAGTGGTGATCTTTTTTGTGTGTGACAACACATTTTGCCCAGAAAATAAGATTTATTCATTGGCTAACTCCGCACACAGATTCTGAGCACTTTGCAGAAAATTGATGATTGCGTCAATTTGAGTCAGAAGAGGATCTTGAAGAATGTCTATAGGACTGCTTATCAGGCATTGTAACAATTATTTACAATGAAGAAACATTGTTTCGGAGCACATAATAAACAATCAAAAGGGGTTTCATATGAATTCCCGCATTGTAAATTTTGTCCAAATTATTCCTCAGATTTCCATCCCATTCCACGGCCCTGGAAGTTACAACATCACCCTCCAGGCTAGTAACTTCATCTCCTCTGTCGAGCTCTACTCTGAAACCATCCTGCAGCAGCCCATTACCGATGCCAACGTTCTTGTCCAAGCCGCTCTCATCACCACGTCTTCTGTCTTCGAGCTGTTCGTCAAAGGCGGGCCGCCTTTTGACTTCCAGATTGACTGTGGGGATGGGGAAACTCTCGCTCTGTCATCCAAAGAAATTGCAGAGCTTGGAATTGAAGTCATCAACTACATGTTTGATCCACCTGTGTGTATGTACACTCTCAACAAGACATACTCAAGTCTTGGAAGTTATGACACCTCCTTCACAATTAATAATCTTGTCTCAGGGAGGATGGCCACTGCGACAGCTCGAGTTGAGGAGATGATCTCGGGGCTGAGCATCACATCTGAGAGTTTGCCATTGTTGGCAATCGGGCGGTCGGTGGTGCTCACAGCAAAAGTAGAAAGTGGCAATGACGTGGAATTCTCATGGGACTTTCAGGATTCAGATCAACGCACTACCTTAATGAAGTAAGTGTGAACTTACCAGGATGACCTTTGGAGAACGAAGTTCCAAGGCCTGAACATCTACACATGTACTGTTGGAGTACTTCCGACAGTTTCCCCTTAAACCATTTTTAGAAATGTTTACAAATTCAGGAGATTCTTAACTGAGAGTGAGGTGTTGCTAGAGCACTCTAAGTACCTTCACTCTAAGTAACCTCGGCTTAGGCTGGCTCTGGCTTAGGCTCCGGCTTGGGCTCCGGCTTGGGCTTGGGCTCCGGCTTGGGCTTGGGCTCTGTCGTCAGTTTTGAAGCAGTGTACATTTTTCACATTGTTTCATCAGACAAAGCCAAGAGCCGGACCCGGTTCCTAAGCCAATGTTTGGAAAAGTCCTAAGAGTTATTCCATCCAAATTGATTTATTTTTCAAATTTTTCTAAAGTGATAACATTTTTGACAAAAAATAGTTCTAGAGAAGATTTAGCTTGAACCATTACAAAGTGTTACCATATAACCATATTAGTTTAGTTGTAATTAATTTTAACTAATTTAATTTGTATTATCTGGTTTTGGTATCTGGCTGTTTTTGTTAAATGTTTATGTTTTGATTGTTCCTTTTCAAAGCTTTTCGCTTTTCAAAGCTTTTGTCAACGAATATCAATAAACCATATCAAATCAAATCAAATCAAATCAAATCAAATCAAATATAAAACAAGCATCCTTCTTTCTTTGTTTCAAAGCTGCCAGAATGAAAGCAGAGCCACACATACATTCAGCCTCCCTGGAACCTACCAAGTCTCAGTCAGTGCCAGTAACGATCTCCAACCCCAACCCCTGTTGGTCGTGTACCCCCAGCCCTTCCTGGTGCAAGAAGCCGCCTACGTCTTGGAACTAAAGACTCCCCCAGGGCTACCCCATGGGGCGGCGCTCTACAACTTCGGGGACCACTGGGCGACAAACACGCTGATGTTTGAGGCAAACTGTTGGGGTTCTCACATTTCGTTCTACTTTGACTACGGCGATGGGACTGTTGAGAAAGTCGTTGGTGTGTTGGATCTGTTTGGAGCATATAAAGGTGTTGGAAACCATCAATATTCACAAGGTAAATTTGCAAGGTCTCAAAGTGCTTATTTATTTATTTATTTATTTATTTATATTTACTTTTTAGAGAGGTTTTTAAAGTTTTTGAATTATAAGACCCATTTGTGTAGCACCTTATAAAGGGTTTACAAGGTACTGCGGCACAATCAGCAGCCACTGCCAGAAATCCCTTCTACGGGGGGTTCTTTTACATGCATTTCACAACCCATGGGTCCTACAGCTTTACGTCCCATCCCAAAGGACAAAGCAACAATGGTTAAGTGTCTTGTTTAAGGACAGAAGTGTCAAGACTGAGACTCTAACCCACACTCTGCTGATCAAAAACACCAGAGCTTGTGTCCAGTGCGCTTGACCGCTTGGCCCAACATGCCTTATAAAGTTGTTTTTGATACCGTGTCAGTCCGTAATTTTTTTGCGAACCGTAAGGAACACTTTAATAAAGAACAAATAAATACCTAATTTTGGGATTCTGCAAGGCCAGAGAAGTTGATGTTATTTTTTTTAAATTGATAACTTTCTTCACTGTCAGTCCATTGATTTTTCACAAAAAAAAAAGAAATCAGTATAACTTTATTCAAACTTGGTGGGAATATCCACAAGACCGCAGGGCTTGTAGCTCAAAAACACTTTTACTGGAATAGAATTGTTCTTATAAGACCCGAATCAAAATGCGAAAATTTGTTCCACATAGTTTAATATGTGAACTGTTTATATTTGAACAAGCAAGCACTAAGAGAAGATTTACCGCATTTGTCTTACAGATAAGTATCCTTCAATACTCAGCAGAATTGAAAGCTATTTATCATGTTCAAACTCAACAATTGAACATCATTTGTCTAATTTTAAAGATACTGTACATATTGAGGTATTTTTAATCAATTGAAAAACACAAGACTGCTGGATTTTGTCAAGTATTGAGTTTACTGGCCAGACACTAAATTCACTGGCCTTGGGCCTGCGTTGAAATGTAAATTTCGAGACCTGTTATTGTCGGAAACATTCTAGAGATCACTTTGGGATTTAAGTATCCAGAGGTTAATTATCCAGCCAGTGAAACAGCTGATTGTCGTTTTGAAATTGAAAATTTTCTTCATTGTCTATCCATATGTATCACTCTGTCATACCCACAGAGGGTAACTACACGGTCGGCGTCACAGCGGGTAACCAACTCGGGAATGAAACCTATTACCTGCCAGGGCCCTACTTCGTCCAGGTTCCACCTACCAGTCTGAGGTGTGGCAACACCATCTATGCCCATGCGTTTGGTAATGTGTCGCACCTATCCGTCAGAGTGGAGGCAGGAAGCCACCTGTTTTATAATTGGTCTATGGGGGACCAGACCGATTACATTGATGTGGGTAAGTTGAGATTGGGTCCCCGTTTCATAATGCTGTTAAGCAAAAAATGGGGGTTTGCAAATTTTTCCTCTGAGCAAAAATTAGCAGGGAACCAGTTGCAAACATTATACATACATTGTATTTTAGCTGGTAATCTGTTTCTGCTAAGCATGATTTTTCTGTTCTAAGCAAATTTGAGCTTACTTAAATAGTGTTATTTTTCAGAAATGTATTTAGTTTTGAAAAGTCTGAGAAATTCTTAGTATTGATTAAAATGTTCATGTCATCTCAGGTCCCTCTGTGGATCACATCTACCGTTCCTCGGGTCAGTTCTCAGTGACAGTTGTTGCCTTCAACCGAGTTCAAGCAGCCCAAACCACCTGTATGGTGTTCATTGAGATCCAGGTCCAGGGCGTGGAGCTCCTCGTAGTGGGGGGGCTGCACCAGACCTACTCCCACATCACCTTTGAGGCGAAGACCATCACCGACGGTGCCCTGTGGTACCAGTGGGATATGGGCGATCAGAGGGACCCCAAGACCACCTCAGTGAATAGCCTGTCTTATTTGTACACGTTCCACGGCAGGTAGGACAAACTTAACATTTTCGATTAGTCCGCTATGGAAATGATACCAACAGCTCCTTGTCCAGCCCTAACTTAAAGAATTAATTGAGATAAATATTCATTTTAAAACAAGTTGTTTGTTGGAATTAGCAGCCAACTGATGATGATGTCATCAACAATGACAATATTACCTTCATTTTCTGAAATTCTTTTGAGTTTGATTTCACAGATTGTCAATAAAGTTACCTTTCTCAAGTTATAAATCAAAATGTTGGTATGATGGATTTGGAGGAAAATCAAAAAAGAAGGCAGTTGGTGCTGCATACTCCAAAGGAGTTGAGATGGTTTTAGGAATACTTAAAGCCCAATAAACAGGGGTAGTAATAGTGTCAGGTGCTTTGATACAGTATTTAAAAGCACCTAAGAAATGCTTATTATCATTATCCTCAAAGTCTCTGCGTTCTCTTCAATACTCTTGCAAGGTACTACGTAACTGTTGTTGCCGGCAATCGCGTCAGCAACGCAACCTCTCTCCCTGTGGAGTTAACCCTCCAGACGGCGATCAACAGTGTTACAATCAACTCGGGTAGTGCCACCCTTGTCAACAGGACTACACTCTTCGAGGCGTGGGTCTCTACAGGGAGCAATATGAACTTTGTCTGGGATTTTGGGGATGGAAGCGAGAAAGTATACACGTCATCTCTCAGTGTCCACCATAAGTATGACAGGTTAGTAAGATCTGAGGCTTTTCATGGTGAATATCAGTCATTAGTGCAAACAAATCATAGGATTTTACTATTACTTTTAAGGATTAGGATTTTACTGTTACTTTTTAAATAAATATTATCCTTTTTTCCCCAATCAGAACGGGAGAGTTTTTCCTTTACCTTCAAGCATCCAATTTAGTCAGTAACTCTTCTGCCTCATCCAAGATATTTGTCCTCACCAGGATGTGCTATCCGCCTGTCCTAGACATCATAGGAGCTGACCCTAGAACGGTATGTCTGCAAAGCCACCCCTCACCTCTTATCTCTCTTTTCACCACTACAGAAACACTGAAATAAGATTCCCTTAAAAAAAAAATCTTGGGGCCATGTCACACAAAGCAGTTTACAGGTAAACAGTTCCAGGCAATCTCAAAGACCGGGATGAGATTCCTCCATATTTCTGGATTTTACAGAATTATTGTTGTGGGATTTTTTTACTGAAAAAACAATTGTTTTTTTGTTTAATGTCTTTTACATACATCTAGGCACTTGTAAAGCCTTAAAGACGCCCTGCTTGTCACCCTTTACCTGACGACTATTTCTGTGATACAAAACGATCATGTGACCGTACCTAATTAATGTACAACACGTGCACCGGTCAAAGGTGTCTTTCGTGGCACAAATTTGCTTGTCGCGCGTTGACGAGTGGGCGTCTTTAACACAGTACTTGTACTGTATTTTGACTGCACTAAGGTGCTTGCCCTATCTACATTTAAGCACAGAATGCTGCCATTGATACAGGTTACGATGTGGTTGGTAGCCACCAAAACCTCAGGTGTTTCATGGGTTGTTCACTCTCATCCCTGCAAAGAAGAAACATTTTAATTCCAAATTACACCTCAGTTTTTTCAGGATTGTAAGGCCGTGTCCGAATGAATGGCTTCGGCAGTGGCTACGGCCGGAACGCCGAGGATTCCTATTCTTCAACGTTGTTGTTGCAGCCAGCGGCCATAGCCGTAGCCGAAGTCGCTTGAATTGGACTCTGTTACAAATAAGGTTTTTGCAGTTCAAGCTGCTGCCGCCAAGATTTCTGTAAAAGTTGCCTCATGTTACAAGGCCTTAACAATTACTACTGTTTTATTTACTTTTGTTATTTTTGTTTTAACAAATTTTTTCCTCTTATCAAAATGATTGTTAAAACAAAAATTTTAATGGCCTCACACTTGGACCCTTGTAGAGTCTTACCTTTGACCACTAAGAGAGTCATTTACATTGATTTTGTTTAATAATTTTTATTCTTTATTCCCAACACGACAATGTTTTGCGTCTTGCATTGGCTTAGAGTCTGTTGGTGACTTTGATTCCCATTGCGGAAAGTAGCCACAATTCATTTGTGGTGTGATGACAGTCTGTAACTGACACATTGCACCAACGTCACACGCAACTGCTGTCTGCCGCACTCACCATTTTTGGAATCAAATTGCACGTAAAAGCTATAGTGAGCGTGTAAATGCTGTGTTGCCTAAAACGCTCACTACACACAGGTACATTGACTCTCAAAATGACGCAACCAAGATTATTGGGATGATGACGTCATGTGAATTGTGTCAACGGTGCTAACATGTAACATCTTTTACACTTCAGGACTGTCGCCCATTTCCAGAGTTTCTCATTTTGTGTACAATCTTAGCCCTGATTTCTTTAATGATAAAAATGAAATGAAAGAAATAAGTAGATAACCTCTTCACTTGCGATCAATGGGCCAGTACCACCTTCCCCATTCACTTATTCCCTTCATGTTTCCATCTGTATAGGAGATCCATTCCCAGGACATCCGTGTCGAGGCAGAGGTCAAGATAGACTGTGAGGTCACCAACCTGGCTCTATACACCTGGACGCTCAAACATGTAGAAAACAGCAGCGTTGTCCACCTTGATCCTAACAGGGCATCCTTGGACCAGCGGACCCTCTTCATACCCAGACGTTACCTTCCATATGGATCGTACGTTTTCTCACTCAATGTAAGTTAGCTGTAAACAGCCCTGTTTATTAAACATCCTTTCTAAGATCCAATGCATTCAAAGCACAGCTGCTTGCCTCGTTCCCAACATGTAACACATGTCTTACATGAACTCAACTGGCTTCTGATTAAAGATGAGCAATTATAGTTAAGTGTCTTGCTCAAGGACACAAGTGTCATGACCGGGATTTGAACCCACGCCCCAGTGACCACGTCACAAGAACTTGAGTTGATGCACTAGACCACTCTGCATGACATGCCATTTCTTGCTTTACCTACAAACTTACTTGTGAGATGTGAACATAAAAAAGACAAAGCCGACTTGTGTCCACAACGTTCAATTCTTCCATTTGTAGCGATGTAGAGAGTCCATAAATCTTCTAAAGTGTAACACCCTGGAAGTTCAGGGAATTTCGTTTCCTCTGCAAGAGGAGAATGCTACCCAGTTATTCAAGAGTTTTCATTTGGCACTATCACGCCCTTTTTATTATTTGTTGGGAAGTTTAACTCGCTCACAATCCCAGATGGAGCCAATTATGTTAAAGCATCCTTTTCTTGTTATAAGGTTGTCATGAACGGAACCATAGTCTACTCACAAGACAGCATCTCCATTGAGGTGACTAAAAGCCCGCTCGTTAGCATCATAAACGGTGGGACGAGACGTTTCTTCGGCATGGACATGATCGCGACACTCAACGGCAGCTACTCTTATGATCCAGACAATCCCCAAGAAGACAATCTTAGGTACAAATATATGACTCTTTTAAAATAGTATTTCCTTTTCATTAAGAGAATTGTGCCACTGCCTTTTTATTTCTTAATTGATATCGAGAATATAGCACAAAACTTCTCCAACATCCTCTGATGTATTTTTTGTTTAGTAAGTATCTCTTCTGGTTGTTGTAATTTCCACTCTGACTATCTTTAAAAAAATGCTTTTCTGTCTTTGTCTAATCCATTTATTATTTGAAATTTGGAACACAAGTATCGCTAGTGTGTTCCTTTTCTACTTTTTTCATTTTGTCCATGTTTAAATGTAGTGGTGAAAATAAGTAACTAGCCAGCTGTACCAGTTTGATTTGATTTTTTTTAACTCCAGTCCTCGGGTTTTCTAACAGACATTTGGACAGTGGACTACTAATATTTAATGGCCTGACGTTTTGACTCTTGCAGAGTCTTTCTCAATGGCTAAATGACAACACAACACAGCACAGCACAACACACACACACGTTCGTGCATCACCATTATGTCCGAGGACTTCTATTGTTAATACTATTGTTCCTGAACTGAAGCAATCCCCATCGGTTTTGTACACAAATGGCGTCCGAGGACCTATGAAAACAAAGAACTGACTAGTGAGGACCTATTGTCCCTATTGAAAAATGTCCTCGGAGCATATGGTCAAACAGGCACACACACTCCAACATACACAGTGTTGTGGGGACTTGCCATTGTCGTTCTATTATTCCCTTTTCTGTTGAATTATCTTGTGGAGACTAAGTTTAACAAAGAAAAACATTGTGGGGACCTGTGTTTCATTGCGTAAAATCCCCACAACTGTGGTGTGTGCCTACACACACATACAATTATATTAGTGTAACAGAAACATTCTTGTAGAAAAGGAGTGAAAAGAAAGGGGCAGAATGCAGTCAGAAGAAATAACTTGGTACGTATGATGAGGATAGTTTCACTTGCCCCTCTTTACCCCAGCTATGCTTGGACCTGCCACTCTATAAATGCCCCCACTGCTCCATGCTTCAACACCACCATGCTCTCGCTGGCCAACCAGACGTCCATCCTCCCATCCAGTAATGCCTCCATCGTCTTCGCCACTTCGTGGCTTCTGGGAAACGGCTCCAAGTCCTTCGTCCTCACCTTGAGGGTCAGCAAAGAGGGCAGAGCTGACGCTGAGGTCAACCAGGTCTTGACTCTTGTTGACGAGGAGGTTGCTGGGATGAACTTACCGTAAGAATGATTGTTTCTGCTTTATATTTTTGTCTTTCAGAATTATTACCGGTGGCTAATGTTTTTAAAATATTAACATTGCTGTTTGTTTCTGTGTGGAGTGTTGTGGCCGTGCGGTTAAGATCACCAGACTTAAGTTCTGGTGTTGTTGGCAGCAGAGTGTGGGTTCGAATCCCGGTCGAGGCACTTGTGTCCTTGAGCAAGATACTTTACCATAATTGCTTTGTCCTTCGGATGGGACCTTAAGCCATAGGTCACGTGTACTAGGATAGGTAGTGCACGTAAAAGAACCCAGAACACTTATCGTGGAAGAGTAGGGGTTTACCCCGGTGTTTCTGGTTCACATGGCAAGCACCCCTATCTACAAGTTTCCTCAGGCTTGAGAGCTACAGTGATTAAGTTCACTTATAAGGCTTCCTTGGTTTCATTACCAGAAATACATAATAATAATAATAATAATAATAATAATACTTTTAATATTTGTTTCATTGTATTTTTATGCCTTTGTAAACATGAGAGCTGCAACATTTTCTATTTAGTTTCTTCATGTACAATGTATGTGGGCCCACGCTTAAGTACGCACTGGTATGCGCAAGTACACGCACACAGTAACTGAAGAACTTCTACCAGCAGTTATTGGCTTAATGTTATTGGCGGAATGTAATGTATTATGAACACTGCTGCTTAATGCTAAAGGCTAACCATGTTTAAACACATACTACCATGCCTATACAATACGTTTAAAAATGGTCATGTGACATTGTCTCGACCAATCAGAATGGATGAACTGTCCTTGGCATTTATAAATTGTTGTTAATCACTGATGCTTTAATAGACCTTTATCATGGTGCGGCCATCTTGATTTTCTCCCATTCAAGCCAATGTAACCAAACCGAGGCTGGAAGGGTAAATAGTCTGGTTCCTTTTTGTACAATGAAAATTAGCATCTATTACTGTTATTGGATACAGGAAACATGACCAAGATGGTGGCAGCATGATAAAGGTCTATAACATCAATTAAACCACATGTCAGTTCAGACCCTTTCCTCCTCCAATCTTTTTTATAGGCTACTTATTGACTGCCACAAGTGCCAGGAAGGGTTAGTTAACAGCAATGATCACTTAACGCTGGAAGCAGTGTGCTTGGATTGCAGTGAAAATGTCACCTATACGTGGGAGCTGTACGTCGTTCTGGACGGTACAACATTTGACAACACCGTTGATTTAATCTCAGGTACGATGTCGATCGTTTGGATTATAAGCCAGTTTCTCAGCTCTTTTTTGCTTCTTTTCTGAATTCATAATTTTTCATGCCTGCCTGGTGGTTGCTGTGTTCTTCAGATGCATAGAAAAAGTGTAAAATAAAAGATAAGAACTACTGTAGGCATTTTAAAATTTGTTTAGTGTTCAGACAACCTCATATGCTGTAATTGTTCATGGGCCTTGCCATTTTGTTTCAACAGATCAGCGATGTGTCCCAGGTGACGGCTCCTACGGCCAGTATCTTGTGGCCAATGACAGCTCTGAATCGGCACCATCAGCCAACCCCGAGGAAGACACTAATACCATTAGTCAGAGTGAGTTATTGTTACTTGTAGTTATCAGTAAAACTCTTTTAGTGTCTCTCATGTGAAGATCAACTGAGTTTCATCATATCAAATTTTTTATCACTGATCATTCACTAAATATGTTGAAGTATTCAGGTCCCACAAGTTAAATGGACAGTTCATAATTTTTTTGGGAAAAGTGAAGTTTGCGATAAACTGACCATACAGCCAAACTGTGGAATTCACGTTATAAAATAAGTTTCTCGTTTTGTCAGAGATTTTGTGCCCTTTTTGGATCAAGCTTATTTAGTTACAGCAATCCAAATAAGCATTGCAGATATGTGGGCTCTCACCCTTTTCAATAAGCCACAGTCACTTATAAGCGAGGTGGGCAAGTATTATGATAAAGCTTATGATCTCCTTCTAAATAACCCAATCTTAACTTGCCTCACTTACAAGAGTGGATGCTCTATCATGATACCGTGATAATATCATGGGAGGTTTGTAAGTGGGGGGGGGGGGGGGGTCGAGCACTGGTCGTGAACTTTGCATTTAGAAAATTACCATTTCACATGGTGCCATCTGTGACTGATATCCTACTCATTTTTGCTCAGCAGAAATTGTCTGCGTAAGCAGCTCTATGAAATTGGGTCTGAATGGTGGAAGTTCGTACATGTCAACATAAAAAGGAAAATGGAGCATACACCTCCTTTTCTCTTCTTTTCTTCCTTAAACTTTTTGTCTTCGCCACTGAAATTCCCTTCTTCTTTTTTTAATTTTGACTGAGATATTAACTTGCCTGAATGGTGCAAATGTATATAATGCCATCATAAATGCTGTTTACTTTTAGAGTCGTTGATTATTATTTATGGTTCATAGGTACTGTGACAAGTGGAACATCTACCCCGCAGAACAGTATCAGCAACGCAATAAGTACAGGAATATTGACAACAGGTGGTACTGGAGAAGGTGCTGTCAGTGGATCATATCAGCCAAATACTTCATCATCTTTCAATGAAACCACTGTCGAGGTAAGCTACGGTGGCATTGACCCTGGTGAGGGAGCAGGAAGCATAGGGGAAGGGAGTATCCTTGAAGATGTTTACAGCCTTGTCGAAGAGACGGGAGGTAGTTGGACTGAAGACGTGCTTAGTGGGACCCCTGATGTAGCTGAAGGGAGTTTTGTAGAAGACACGGCTGAAAGTCCTCCAGGAGGTACGTCATTTGTTGAGGCCACCAATGCCTCTTTTGTTCCGGTCCTTGGAAACTTGTCAGCTGAGGTTACTGCAACCATGGCGGCAGTAGCAGGGGTTAGCTTTGAAGAAGCCGGAGACAGTATAGCCGAGACTGGAGACAGCTTTGAGGAAGCGGGGGGAGGAGGAAGCATAGTGGAAACTGGCTTTAGCTTTGAAGAAGCTGTTGGGAGCTTTGAAGAAGCTGCAGGAAGTTTTGAAGAAGTGGTTGGTAGCTTTGAAGAAGCCACTGGAAGTGTTGCAGAACCAACAGGTAGCATTGGAGAAGCCACAGGTAGCATTGGAGAAGCCACAGGTAGCATTGGAGAAGCCATAGGTAGCATTGGAGAAGCCACAGGTAGCATTGGAGAAGCCACAGGTAGCATTGGAGAAGCCACAGGTAGCATTGGAGAAGCCACAGGTAGCATTGGAGAAGCCACAGACAGCATTGGAGAAGCCACAGGTAGCATTGGAGAAGCCACAGGTAGCGTCGGAGAAGCCACAGGTAGCATCGGAGAAGCCACAGGTAGCATCGGAGAAGCCACAGGTAGCATCGGAGAAGCCACAGGTAGCATCGGAGAAGCCACAGGTAGCATTGGAGAAGGCACAGGTAGCATTGGAGAAGCCACAGGTAGCATTGGAGAAGCCACAGGTAGCATTGGAGAAGCCACAGGTAGCATTGGAGAAGCCACAGGTAGCATTGGAGAAGCCATTGGTAGCTTCGATGAAGCTACTGGCAGCTTCGATGAAGCTACTGGCAGCTTCGATGAAGCTACTGGCAGCTTCGATGAAGCTACTGGCAGCTTTGAAGAAGCTGTGGCTAGTGGGGATGCAAATACTGGACAAGGAGCAACGGCTCAAACAGGAACCAGCTTTGAAGAAGCAACAGGCAGCGTGGAGGAAACTGGTCAAACTACAGGTAGCCTTGCTGAAGCTGGAAACAGCTTTGAAGAGGCAGCTGGAAGTCTTGAGGAAGAAACTCCTGGGTCAGCTGCCTCTAATGAGACACAGGAAAGTGTAGTGGAAGATACCGGAACTTCCCTCATGGAAGATACTGGAGTTTCCATCACAGAGGACACCGGGGTTTCCATAGGGGAAGACCCAGGAACTTCCTTCACGGAATTTTCAAATTATCTCCCAAGTTACCAAGATACGTATGATGACAATACCTATGAGGAAGCTCTTGACTCCAACACCGATGAATCCAATCAAAATGTAAACCAGCCTAGTCAGAATGCCAGCCAAGGAGTTGATGCAGGCGGTGGATCAGTCACTGTGGAATACGACCAAGATTTTTATGAAGATAACTACCCGGAGGAATATTTGGGTAAGCTTTGTCCATGATTTGTTGCTCATCTTGTCACACCTCGTGATAATAGACTAATCCATTAAGCACCGCATTACTTGTTGACCAATCACAGCCTTGGCTATGCCACAGAAAGGCCTACAAAAGTCCGACATGATAAAATCCTATTGGGAAATGTAAGCATGCGTGCGCGTACTTTTAGCGCGCACATTTATGTCGTGCAGTATGGCGTTGAAGAGGCGCATATTGTGCTGCCCACGTGAACAGTGGTGATGCAGCCAATGGTATTGATTGGTCAATATGTTTTGGGGGACAGGGCTTAATGGTTCGGTCTATTTTTCAAGCTGTGGCAGGTTGTTCTTTCCTCTTCAAGCCTACCATCTCAATTTGGCAGTTGATATTTTGTTTGTATGTTCTGTGAAGAATATTGCAACCCCTTTTAAAGCAGCCATGTGATTTTTGTCAGTATTTTTCCTGACTTCTGGATTTTCTGAAAATCTCCTTGAGCCATCAAATTTTCTTGAAAGAAGTTAAAGCAGTCACCAAAGGGAGAAAGAAATAGTCCACACTGTGTCTAAACCTGTAATTTTGTTTTTCTGGTGGTGCAGAGTGTCTGTAAACCTCCTGAATTGTAACATCTGTGAGATTCCGGGTCGAGAATAAGGGGGGGGGGGAGGTAAGCCATTTTTAGAAATTTTCACATTCATCAAATCTCATACCTGTAAATGGAGTGTACCACATTGCACATGCAATCACCACATTGTATCATATTGCTGGCTAGCATAGTTTATCTATCATTCAAAACCACAGTGGATGATATTGAATGGTCAGACAGTTGGAGGGTTAATGTAGATGAGACTGGTAACATGGAGCAATGTATGTTGCAGAATTTTAAATGCAATCAATTAATTCTCTTCTTGCAGGTTCCAGTGAGGAGACAGGTCAAAATCCTCGTAAGTCACTTTTTCATGCTGTCGTTTTCCAATCATATCAAAGGGTAAATTTTAGTGGATCTTGGCCCAGTTTCATGACGCTGGTTACCGACAAATTCTGCGCTCATGGCGCCCTGAAAAGCATGTACTCCTATGGGCCGTGGCAGGGCGTAAGCGCAGAATTCCACGGTGAGCAGAGCCGTGAAATTGGGTCCAGCTGTGAAATTTCATTGAATCAATCAATGCTTTCTGGAGTCATTAAAGTGGAATTTATGGGTTTTTTTAAAGTAGAGCCTGAAAATCAGAATAACCAATGTTTAAAACCTTCCCCCCAAAAGAAACTTATGTAAGACATCTGCTCTAGAATGAAGGGTGTCATGGGTTCAAATCCCACCCAAATAGTATACCTGTGGATTTTTTTCAGCAGGACTTTCTTTATCCCCGATGCAATAGACTGATCCATTAAGCCCGCCCCTTACATGTTGACCAATCACAGCTTTGGCTACCTCACCAAAAGTCTGACAAAAGTCCGACGTGATAAAAATCCTGTTGGAAAATGTGAACATGCATACACGTACCCATAGTGTGCGTTTATGTTGTTGCTGTGTGCCATTGAAGAGATGCACATTGTGGTTCCGACGTGCACAGCGGTGAGGTAGCCAATGCTGTGATTGGTCAGTATGTTAATAGGGCGGAGCTTAATGGATTGATCTATTATTAAATAGGATTTGGGGAGGATTTCACAAAACTAGTCCTAACTTTGACAAGTCATATAAGTTAGGATTAGTTATCAGTGCTTTCTGGAGTCATTAAAGTGGAATTTATGTGTGTGTTTGTTTTAAGTAGAGCCTGTAGAGTAGAGAAGAGTAGTCCTAGCGCGTTGTGAGATCATCCACTGGATCACAAAAACCCTGTAAATTGTTGACATGTATTTCAACCTGTTTGTGTTTTCCAATTAGCACCACCTATGGCAGACACCGACTCAAGTGAACCCAGCTCAGAGACCGGTGATCAAGTCAAAGTCGACGACACTGACCTGGTCATCAACGAGCATATTGTGTCCAAATCCCGCCTGGAGTGGGTGCTCTCTTCTGCAGACACAACAACTGGTCTGAACAGCCGAGCCCTCACACTCAAAGACGGGGTACTGCAGGAGAGTCGGACATATGCAATTGTGGTCAAGGCTCACAGTTATGGTAAGAGAAACTCCATGATATTTTAGAGAATTCTACTGAACTTTTGAAGGGAATATAACTTGGTAAATATTTAGGGAAAACTAAATGTAGTTCGTATTAAACGCTTGACTTATCCAGGGCGCAGTCTCACAAAGCTTCCCAATGTTGCCTTTGTTGCCTCCATGAAGTATCAGGCTTGCCCTTTATTGTGTGTCTTATACAATTCAATACAATACAATACAATATAACATCACTTTATTGTCCCTGCATGGGAAATTCCTTGGTCCTCTACATACAAAACATACACAGCACTAAATGCAACAAAACATAAGAAACAGTTGTAAAAGACAACAAACATGTACAAAGAGTTAAAAAAGTAAACCATTAGAGATAAAAAGGAAGACAACTTAAATATATACACCATACATAAAAAAAGGGGGGATTGATGGCTGCATATCTACAATAACACTTAATATCAGGGCAAGAAGGACATTTGAGTTAGAACCTAGTGTTACAGCAGCTCACCGTTCCAGCTGCTCATTGTAAAACTTAATGGGTGCCGGGACAAAGGAATTGCCATACCTCCGGGTTCTGATGGCTCTTTGGAGAAAACGATTGCTTCTATTATAGGCTTTTCTGGAATTTCAAGTGAAGTGGTTGGCAGGTGTCTGAAATAATGAATTTGATTTGATTAGAAACGAGAGTTTTGTATAAGTCATATCATGCTCTATGAAGCGACTGAAGGGGTCGGCTGATCATGCACAACACAGATTGACACATCGATGTTCTACCTAAGGCTTTGTGATATTTAAAAAAACTAAAACAATGTATGATCTTCTCAACAGAGAATGGGATTACCAGGACTGGGGAAGCCCATCAGTACACCCTAGTGAACACCGGCCCCAGGGCTGGGCTGTGTTCCATCACACCAGGTGAGGGGACTGAAATGGAAACGGTCTTCACAATCAACTGCCTCGGCTGGCAGGACAAGGTAAGCTCAACCCTTTCATTGCAGAATTTAATGTGCAGCTGTGACAGAATTGTTTTATATGCATTCCACAACCCACTGAGCAACCCACACTCTTTCATCTCCAGAATTTGAGCCCGGTGCACCAGACCACTCGGTAATGACACTCCAAAATAAAATCTGCTGATGATCACGTTGCCAGTGGTGGCAGAAAATCACTAGTACTGGACATAATGCAAACAATATAAAAATAAATGGATTTTTAAAATATTGTATTCTTGGTGAGATATTCTGAGAATTGTAATGTTTGTAGTTTGTGAAAAACAAACAACTTTTTGCATAAGAGATTTGGGTCCAGATGCCACGTTCAATATTAAGGCATGAAATTATGCATAATGCTATCTTGTTATCTATACAGCATACACCGATTCAGTATGAGATTAGTTACAGCCTCAATGAGACTGAAGACCTCACCATTCTCTACTTTGGCATGAAGCACGCTGTCAAGTTTCAGCTTCCAGCCGGCTATGAGAACAACGGCCACTGGGGTAGGTTGCGTTGTATGTAACAGACAGAGGGACGGACTGACAAACTGACTAATTATTTATGATGTTGTGTGACTCTTTTTGTTGAGAAAACTGTCAACGTAGTGGAAGGTCATAATTAATGAAACCGCAACATTTTAAAATGAAATTGATTAACAGGAAGATATGTTTGCTACTATATTTACTCTCATTCACAAATTAATGTTAGAGATCTTATCAAACTTCCCAACATAATTTTCTAAAAATACCAAGCTCCAGCCTAACAGCTTGCTTACTCGTCCTACCCGGTACCCCAGTGTTTCCCCATCCCATTCGAAGGCGAGGCAGACCATCTTGCTCATAGTTTGCCAATACCACCAGCTGGCTGTGAAGATCTGCAGTGAAGGAAATACAGGCCTGAATGCTTCGTTCTTGAAAGGGCAAGGGCACCAAAGCATTTTCTTCTTGATAAAGGGCACCTCTATGAGGAAATTGTAAATTTCTATTGGAAATTTCAAGGGCACCAAGACAATGACCAGGGGCATTGGAAGCAATTGCCTCCGGGTCAGGAAATATCAATCAAAACCTGTTCATTCGAGTCTTTTGTGAGCTTTTCCCTTGATCTTTACGTATCAAGAATTTGTAGATACATGTAGAATCCTCAGGCATTTGTGTGAGTGCTGTATTCTTGTCAGTTTACAGACTGAGTAGATTTTGCTTTGATTATCAATTCAAATTTTACCTTTTAACTCAGTTTATTAACCAGGGGAAAAACCCTGTGGACTTATATAAGTTGGAATTTACTGTCATGATTTTTCTCGGTCTTGACTTAAAACATCAATGTTTTCATATTGTGAAGTTTACGTGAAGGTAGCTATAGTCGATGGGCAAGGAGGAAAGACGTCCGTCTGCTCCATCAACATCCAAGTCCTGCCCAAGACGTTCCGTCCCGGGGAGAGCGTGGAAGAATTCTTGTAAGTACCCAAATCTCAAAATCTAAAACACCTCACTGTAGTAGCTTCTCTTTTGCAAGAAACTTTTATTTTGCCTCTTTCTCATTTGTCTGATTTTTTCTCTGTATGCTCCAGTCACTGATCACCCTCACATATTTCTTTGTATTTCAGTCTTCCTACATCCAAGCAGCGGGCAAAATCTATTTACATGGGTTACGGGAACATGTTAACTGTCCTTTAATCTTCTGCCCTGTCCCCTGCCCCCCCCCCCCCCCCTCAGAAAGACATGCTATTTACAGAGGGTTGAATTTTGACCCATGTTAGCCAATTTGTCAAGATGCTAACTTTGAGGACTTAAAACACAACTACAAGCAAGCAAAGAGAAATTACAAGCCAACTAATGAACATATATACAACACACCACATAACATTACAAAGTTAGAATAATTTTACAAGTTTAGATGCTGTGATGAAAAAAGTGCAAATATTTTCCACTTGATTTTGGGGTGGAATGCTGGGAGTGTGAAGTGAGAATGAGTTGTGTAATTAACTTAGAATACATTGTAGAGAATATTATTGTAACTACATCATCTTCCCTGGATAGTCTAGGAGAATGAAAAGGGGGCTCATGTTTCAAGTAGGTTAGTATATGCTGATGGTACAGACTTATTTGCAGGAGCTGCTAAGAAGAAAATGATATACGCTCAGCAAGTTATTTTTAAGCAGGAGGAAATAAACGTGAAGCCTGGTTCATATTTATTTAGCGAATTGCAAAAGCGAAAATTGTTTCTTGCGTCTCAGTGGAAAAACAGCATATACTGATTGTGTGCGTCACAAAAATTTGTTTCACATTCGCTTCGTGTGAAACATGAACTGGGCTTAATGTCATATTCTGTAGGCTTATATTGTAGTGCATGGTCTTTTATATGAGAGCTAGGGGTGTTTTCCAAACCTCGTCTAGTTTGGTTTGCACGATTTTAGACGGCTGCACCGTGATAAAGGTCTACTGTAGGTAGAGTAAATTTCTAGGATAGTTCCCAAGATTACTTTTCTAGGTAGTTGTAGGAATAAGGTTTGACTTAAAAGTGTGTGAGTACTACATGGAGTTAGTCTTAGAGATAGTTGACTCAAAAGCAGTGGATATATTTGCACTTTTCTTGCCATGGTTCGGTTGATCAACCAAATTTTAACAAACATACTGAACAGCATAACAGATTGAATCAATTTACATTATAGTCATGTAATACACATGTTGTACATTTGTAACATTTTATCAACACGAATTCAAATGATCATGATCTCACAAAATAAAAATTAAATTCATTTAATGTTTATTTTCAGCAAAATGAACCACATCCAAAACAAACAATTCCATCATTTTGAATTACTTCCAAAATCACTTACAAAGTGTTATCTTTTCATTATATTACAAATTCAGGTTGATTTGTCCACTTACACTGTCCCCCAAAAAGGCCAAGACTTTGCCAGAGCCCCTTTTTGAAGCCCCTTAAGTCGCCCTTGTGTTTTTACCTGTTTGAACATCCTTATAGTTGTCACATTGTCATCAAAAATCTTGACTAAGATGTGAAGCTCTGCAGTGGTGTAAAACACACAGGAACCTTTTTGCAGGTTACGATTATAAAATCGTCAAGGATGAAGCAGGGGATACCAAGAAGACCTGATGGTTCTTAAAACCATCATGTCATCTTTGAGGAGATAATTATCAAATAGTTGTTACCGCACATTTTTGTTATTCTATAAGAAAAGAGAACTTATCGCCAAGCTCGACACTGGCCTAAGTTTGACCTGCTCATCTATGGCCTGATGTCTTAAAATTGCTTTCAATTCAAAATACGGGTTTTTCACAAAACCATAACTTGCAGCTGTGGCTGATGGCTAAGAATCATCAGCCATTTGAAGCCAGGTGCAGCTTCAGAACGGCTGATTGTGCACAAAGCCAGAGTAAACTGATAACAGCAGAGCAAGAGTCCAGACATCCCTTTGTAGATGTGACTTCAATCATGTATACAGAAATGCATTATTAATATTAGTTGCAAGATCTCCGTTTGAGGAAAAGACATAAAAAAGAAAGTGGTATCTCCACATTTGCTAAGAAATTACATCAAATTGCTGCTGTATTTGTTAGATCTGCTGGATATTACCTTAACCCTCCATAACCAGTTTAAAATATGTTTTAGATTTTGTTTTTCGCTTTTCAGCCCCAGAACCCCCCCCCCAAAAAAAAAAAAAAAAATAATAATAATAATAATAATAATAATAATAATAATAATAAAGTAAATAAATAAATAAAATAAATAAAATAAAAAATAAAACAAATCCCATTCCTTTGCACAAGAACACTAAAGTTTTCTTTGCATCTTGCCATGTCCATCTCATCGTAGTCAAACAATAAAGTTTCTCAAGAATGGGTCCATTCACGTTTTCAGTTCAGCAGTGACCTATTTTCTGTTATATCTCTGAGCACCTTTCACTGCTTTCTTCACTCTGTATACAGTCGGCTTCTCCAGCTTAGACTATTATGGGACGATGCCATTTCCAGATACAATCCTAACAATGGTGGCTAAAGGTTCTCCTACTTCCCTTGTTTTAATCTGAGCTCACACTTCGTCTGAATGCCAGGTACAAAGTGAGGTTCTTCAGAAGAAAAAAAAATCATTCCTGGATGTAGAGGGTCGATGTACTTTAAAGAATTGAGTTGGAATCGCTGCTGTTGATGTGGCGATCCGCTTTGCTTTGGCGTTCAAGGGAAGTGTGAGCTGGTCTGTAGTCAATTGTCTTGAATGGAAGGTATAACATTGGCACTACTTACCTGGGAATTCGTCGTTTACAGCCCATAGAATTACCCCCTTTACAGGCCGCTGTAAGCTCAGAATTCCATGGTAAGTACAGCCATTAAATTGGGCCCAACAAACGTTCACATTCTACTCAATCAGAGGTGCTCCAGGTAGGTTGGAGGTCAAGACTTGAGGAAAGCGTGACTTGATGGCATCGTTAACTGTCAGTTGTTATGTAGCTACCACCAGTGTTGTACCTTCCCCTTAAGGCTTAGGCTGTGTCCGAATTGGCTTAGGCTGGGGCTGCGGCTGTGGCTGTGGCTGTGGCTGTGGCTGCGTGTGTTGCTAGCCTCTGCTTCAGTGCATGTTAAACATGATCCAGACATAGCCACTCGTTCGGAAACAGCATTATGTAAAGAAGAACAATAGACCTTCATTATGGTGCAGCCATCTTTAGTCAGATCCCTTGTATTCAAGTTGACATAAATAGCCATAATTCTTATTTCCGCACAAGGGACTAGACTTTTTTTCTGTCTAGCTTTTGTTTGGTTAAGACACTGCCGAATCAAGCGGCTACGGCTATGGCTGTTGGCAGTAGTGACAATGCTGAAGGATAGGCCTTTTAATTTCAGCAATCCGGCCAAAGCCACTGCCGAAGCCGTTAATTTGGACACAGCCTTCCATTGGGGGGTAAAAAAGGCTGTGCCTTGATAAGGGTTTATTGTGATCACCGTGCCAGGCTTAGATTTTGAACAATTTTCCCTGCCACTTACTTGATTTCAGATTTCACCCTTTCCTTCCAGGCACTTGTTTTCCTTTTATCCCACACTATGCAGCTTGTAATTGTGTATTTATTGTATAAAGGTGTTTTTTTTCTCTTCTGAATGATATATTACTAACTTAATAGTTGTTTTCTCTTCTTAACAAAATCTGTTTTTTTTTAACTATCTGTCTCATTTTCTGGTTCTTAAAGGTAGTTTTCCCCGATGTGCATCTTTTTTTTTGTACGTTTCTGTATATAATGAATTCTTTTTAAATATCCCTGAAAACTGTGTCTTTTGCCTTTTTGTGAGTTGATTTCTTTAAGACCTAGGTTTGAATCATTGATTTATCGAGATTGTGTTTTTTGAAACACCAAAGAGGAAATGATCATGAGAGGTGATATTTAAACAAAATTTAGGACTCCATTGAAAAATCATGGAATTTCTAACAAGATATAGATAATCAAGATAATCTAATGAATCGTGTTTTAATTGTAAACAAAAAGGAAGATTTACTGATCCTGCATCCAAACTTTTGACAAAATAATTTCATGAAGTCTGCCCACAAAGTATTTCTAAAAATCAATTATATTCCAGCTTCTTTCAATGGTGTATAGTTAAACTCACTCTGCTAAATCAAAAGTTTGCTCCACTAACTACTTTTGTATTTTGAAACCAATTTTATTCACATTTCTTGCCATGCTGTAAGAAGAAAAGTCCAGTTGATTAAAAAAAGAGAGTTTTTATATTTTAACAGGGTAAACAAATTATTTATAGTGGTTAATTAACCTAGATACTTATTAGTTTATTCAAATTAAAATCTTAACTTTTTAGAGAAAAATGTCTTGGCATAAAATTGTGGAAATTGATTTGAATAATTGATTTTTCTGTCCCACACCACGTAGAACAAATAATCATTTTTTTTTCTCACTCAGTGTTAAAGAGTGCATTTGATAGATTTTATTGTGGAAAGTAATAGGGCAATTTTACATAGGCAGTTTCATGGAAGATGATTGTGTAATTTTGTTTTTTCAAGTATAGACCGTGTGTAAATTGTTGAATTCTTTTGGGGGGGTTTAATTTTCTAGAAGGTCCAAAAAGTATTTGATCTTCTCTTTTGACTGCTTTTCTCTTATGTGATCTTAAATTAATACCTTGTTGCCCTGCTGAAGGCAAAATTAATCAAAGATGATACAAAATACTCTTTTTAATGTGCTAAGAAACGGTTCTTCTTGGTAGAAGTTAAGTATTTCCCTATTAAATCAATCTTTTGTCGGGTGATCAAAGAAAAGTTGAATTAAAGCGGGATTTGAACCTGCGACGTCCAGGTTTACATGCCAGTGCTCTACCAACTGAGGTAACTAAACCTTGTGTTGGCGGTCTCCCAATTTTGTCAATATCTTTGTTTTGTGGGCCGCCAGTCAGGAGTCATCGTAGAAGCTGTATCGTAGGGGATCATGCCCAGTTTACGATACAACTTGGGAAGCGGCACTGCAAATGTTTCACCTGACACTTTATTTTCTGTAGGTTTTCGGGCTACAGACTTTACAGGTTTTACATTTGTTTGTATTTTTGCCATTCTATTATTTTTGCTATTTTTGCTAGTTTATTTAAAGCTATTCATCTATTATCACCTGTTTCAAAGTTTGATTTTCACACCCATTATGCCAAGACATTTTGTTTGCTTACACTTTCTTTATACTTAAATAATATGTACATTATTTTCTATCATGTTTTCATTGTAACATATAATAGAGAGATGTGAAGCACAATTACTTTCCCCAGATAAACAGTCATAGGCATTTCTACCTCCATGGTTACAAAACAACATGATAAAAAAAGATATAACTTTTACCCTCCCAAATCCTTCTATATTTACTCTTTGCCAAAATGAAGGATTCAGAAGGACTGAGAGTGTAGACCGAAATTTGTTTATAAATAAACAATGAAAATAATAATAAATAATAAAATAATAGTGGCCTGTTATATAGCGCTCAACTCCATCAGTCAGTGACACTCATGGCAACAATATTACCCCTGGTCACTGGGCCATTTATTTCATTCCTTAAACCATCTCAGCTCTCTGGGTCATGCATTCCAAATCCAAATGGTGGTGTGAAGTGATATAAGAGAGGAGGACAGTGGAGCATGGAGGTCACATACAGGCAAAAAAGCCTAGGGAAAGGGTTAATAATGTTAAACAAAATATTTTGAGTTTCTCTGAAATTTCCTTGAGAAAGTTAATCGGGCTTCACAGTTCTTGTCTTTTCTTTTTTAAGAGGATTGTTATTTTTGTTGGTTTAAATAGGCGATTGTATTTATCATTAGTTTGTATTGTATAATCATAACCTCTTGTTTCTATGGTAACTTAATTGTGGATGAAATAAAACATGTAGGTACAACGTGACGGTCGCGCCAACCAACCTCCTGAGTCTGTACATGGATCAAGGTGATCTACACAACCTGAATGGGTTCATCAACATCGCGGCGTGCATCCTCAATCGACAGGTTCCACTGACTGCAACAAGATCGGACTATACAAGGGTGAGAATGAGGCCGTATCCGAATTGGTGGCTGCGGCTGTGGCTGTTGCTAAGGGTAGCCTCTGCTTCAATGCATGTTTACGTGGTGATCCAGCCGCAGCCGCTGAATCAGAAATGGCTTTGGACTGAAGTGAACTGTACTAAATTTCACAAAGAGCTAAGATTGATCTTGAGATGTGCGTCAATCTTAATTCATAAGCAAAGTGTGATGTCACAATACAAATCACCATGACATATCGACAACTCAAGATGAATCATAGTTCTTTGTGAAATCGAGCCCTTGGGTGGATTTCACAAAAAAAAACTAGTCCTAGGACTAGTTACTCATCCTAAATTGAGATAAGACTAGTCCTATCGCTTTGTGAAATCCACCCCAGGTCTATGAAGCTCCACTCCCCTAGGCCAATAATCCATGTGTTAGTTGGCGCTGATTATAATGCATTTAAAGTAAAAAATGTGTGCCAGCTAATGTGCATACTCTCCTGTATCTGTATTGCATATTTACCCAATTCACCTTGGTAAAATCTGACTTTCCCATTTCACTTGACTTTGCCTCGTGAAATGGAATAGTCCAGCTTTCACTTCGTGATTACATTATGCGACAAGGCACAAACAAAATGTATTCAATATTTGTACATAAGATCTGCTTCTTGGTTGTTGGGAGAACCAGTACATACTGGTTTCAACCTGTTTTTCTGTACCAATAATCTACCTTCACTTGTCTTCATATCCTGTTTTTTTGTTATATGCAGTTGTTGTTCCTGCGCAGGCAGATCCGGTACGCTCTGGTCGCAGCTGGTAAAGCTCTGCCAATGAGAGACCAGTTTGAGATTCAGCAAAACAGTCAAGCAACTGCTGCAAGTAGCTATGTTCCACTCGAGGTATGATATGCCCTCCGTGAATTAATTTGGCTAAGAATACCTGCAGATCTTAAAGGCAAAGTATACCTTTGGTTTTTGGAACCGTACGTTTGCCTTAATGCTATATAATTGTAGATATATGCCATAAAACTAACCTGTGTAAATTTCATTTCAAAAGGTGGCAGCGTTTTTGAGATATCGCCAAAAATCCGGAGCGGTTGCGTTCACGCAGAAGAAGTATCCGTCATTGGAATACACATTCTGAGAAGCGTTACAGCCATAACGCTTCTCAGATTCAAGTTTTTGGAGGATAAAAAGTGATATATTTTTCCATAACTGCAGTACTTCGAAGTGAAACATTTCTCAAAATGCATTATACTATCCAAAGCTGCTGTACTTCTTACAAAATAAGTTTTTATTGCCAAAAATTTTCAGAGTCATTACCAAACGTATGCAATGCCTTTAAGACAAAATATCTGGAAGGGAGACAGCTACCGGACAGAGTTGTGACAATTTGCGATAGGCCATTTTCGGTCGAAAAACCACATGTGCACAAAAAAAGGGGTGCCAGACTAGACTCCACAATGGTTTGTGCTACGTTTGGACCGAAAATAGCGTCCAGCAACCACGTGACCAAAGAAAACTGGTCCCTCCATGTGGCAACTCTTTCAAGACACAGCTCTGGTACCAGATATACATGAAATTTTCACTTGTTGGTTGTATTTTGTGTTGATGGAATACTAGAAGGTTGGAATTAATTTAATCTTCCAGAAAACAGTTTAGTTACCTTGTAAATCAAGAACGTTTTTGTTTTTTTATCAAATCTTTTCTCCCTAGCTCAAAGCTTCCACCATCATTTTAGCGGCCGAGTTGATTGACACCTGTAGCAAGAACACCATCGCCAATGTCGACCTCTCAGGGAATCTGGACATAGACATCCTTGTGGCCTTGACCAGTACAATGTCTAGCGTGGTTAGCGCATTAGGCTTGCACCACACGCTTGATATTGGGAGGTACAATCGGGAAACTGCTATCAACAGAACGCTCAACGGCATCTTGGATGTCTTGCGGGTAAGGTTTGAACAGTTTCTAAACTGTCATGGAAAGAGCGGTAATGACACCGCCTTTTTACCCAAGCAGAGTCTGTCTCAAAGGTCAACTACGGTCAGTAGGTTTTGGGGGGATGGGTGGTTTGGGAGGCGGGGAAGGGCTGGTCTACTTGGTGGCAGTCCCTTGTACAGCAGAGGGGTGGCAGGTAGAAGATGACGG
Source organism: Marthasterias glacialis (assembly GCA_911728455.2). Classification (NCBI taxonomy): domain Eukaryota; kingdom Metazoa; phylum Echinodermata; class Asteroidea; order Forcipulatida; family Asteriidae; genus Marthasterias; species Marthasterias glacialis. The sequence continues at coordinate 3,982,210 of OU452238.1, forward strand.
GAATCGATTCTCATTTTAGCCGCTGAGAAATACTAGTTTGTAACGTGAGGCCATTGCCAGCTTTTGCATTTAAACCAAGCTTACCAGAAGGATGGCCCTGATGTGCAACAGTCACCTTATGATTAATTTTTGTCTGGAATGAGGCTCCAGACATCTGAGAACTAAAGGAATCTTTGGGAATAGCAGATTAGATTTACCGGGTTAAATCCATTGATAGGTGCACAAATTCAGAGCAAGTTCAACGGTGGGAAATGACCTAATATATCCACTAAATTCAGAGCAAGTTCAAAGGTGGGAAATAACCTAGTACATCCACTGCCACCTAGACTCATTGTTCTCAACCCGCCTTTTCATTTTGTAACAACCACCAGACCTACCTGCACCAGCAGAAGCCGGGCGAGGAGCCCATTCTCATACAGACTAGCTCTGTGGACGTCATCGGCTCCCGGCAGACATCGCTAGCCAACATTGACCTTACGGCTGGCCAGAACGCTTTCAAGCTACCGACGGGCATAGAGCAAGAGCTATTTGACCAGAACGGGGTGGATAAGATCGGGGCATACATGTGCCATGACATGGCCATTACATGCTGGGATGTGGATATGATAACCTACCAGGTCAACCCCTTCACTTGGGGAGACGGTGCAGAGAAGGTACTTTCTTGTTTCGATCTTTAAACTTAATCAAAAATTCCAGTGGAATGGAAGAGAAGCAGAATATCTCACATATCTCTCGTTACTTTCCATTTTGCTTGAAGATGATTTTTCCATCATGGGAAAGTTCCAGCAAAATTGTATCAAAGCCTCTAGCTTTCCATTTGTGAGGATCCAGATTCTGTTTAAACACCCTGGAAGTTTGAAAAGTTTGTCTGTAGACGAAGAGGAGGCCACTTTCCATATTTATTCTATTTTTTTGCAATCACACCCTGAATGGAAGTCATACCGTTTGTACAGGTAGCAACTGGGCCCAAATTCATGAAGCTGTTTTAAGGAGAGTATTCTTGCAAATAAGTTTATTTGCTTAGCAAATCTTTGCAGGGAACCAGTCATGAACCGTGTACACTTATTACTGGTAACCCATTTCTGCTAAGCAAGAAATTTCTGTGTTAAGCAGAAGTGTGATGCCTATAACAGGTAGGCCCCTGTATTCTAATAATGAGCGCTTTATATTTTTTTAATAAGTGGAAACCAAATAAATTAATATGAAATTGGGTCCAGATTAGTTTATGAAGAACAGCCACCTCATAATATTAATAGTACGCAGTTCTTATATAAAGCTTTATCACACCTGAGGGCGCTTTAAATTATTATTTATGGCAGGCATGCGTAGCTATGTTCAAATTATAAGACCCATTTATTTACACAGCACTATGTAACGGTTCAGAAGGTGTTTGGGCCCAGTCTACAGGCAACTGCACCAGAAAACATTGGGGCGCTTAGTCCTTATATATATATATATATTACATAACACACAGGACCTACAGCTTGACTTCCCATCCTAAGGATGAAGCAATAATGGTCAAGTGCCTTGCTGAAGGACACAAGTGTCAAGACCAGGACTCAAAACCACACTCTGCTGATCAGAAACACCAGAGCTTGAGTTCAGTGTGCTTGATCGCAGTTTGAATATCATCTGTTTTTTTTTTTATTGATGACATCTATATTTTATTTTTTGTTCACTCTACAGGTGACGTCAGGTGTTTCGTCACTCAATCTGCGCTCCTGTACCAGTCATGATCTGGTCGTGGAAAACTTGCCCGATGGCAAAGAAGTCGCATTTGAAGTGGAGCACACCTGTGGATCCAGAGGGGTAAAGAGTCAAGTTCTTTTTCATTCGACCAGAAATGTGTTTCAAACCTCGGCCGTGAGCTACGGCCAAAGGTTGGTACTAAATCCAGAACCAAGGCTTGATCCCCGGTTCACTCTGCCTTTACCTCTATTGAGCCGAAAGGCAGTGGAAGCTTCTTGATGTCTTGTAATCCTTTTCTTGGATAAAAAATGACAAGGGTCTGGAATGGGGGGGGGGAAGTACACAATAATCCCCTCATAATGGTCGAAAATCAGCAAAGTATTTAAGACCATGTTTCCTCTTTGTGTGGGTGAAATGAAGCGTTACACGGCGTGTGCGTGCTCTGTACATTCTCAGTTGTGGAATGTTGGGGCAATCTTTGTTGAAGTATTCCAATTTTACACAATGGCATGTTTAAACATTGCCTATTTGCTGGCTCAGACAATATTTTTGATATACAGGTCATCCGACATCTACTGGTTAAGAAACTGATAACTTTTAGGTGAAAAATGGCCAAGGAGATTTAGGATTTATCCTCAATTCAACATTAAGGTTTTCTGTTTTCGTGTTTTTTACGACACAGGAAGTTTTGACCTGCAACTTGACCTTTGATAGATCCAACATGAATATTCATGAGTTCAATGTCTCTGAGGATAACATGGGACAGACGTTCCAGATCATGGTGCGCATGAGTCCGGAGACGAAACGAGTGTTTCCAGTCAAACTCATCATGAGGTTTGTTATCCTTTAACCCTTTCTACCTCTACCCTAAAATCCTACCCTAAGATCCTTCAAATACATCCTATGTATCAGATTAATTGAAATCAGACGTTCGTAGAGACCCAAATACCCATACTGGCTGCAAACAACTGCATGGTTTGACCTTCTTGGAACCAAAATTGCCAAAGTAAAGGTCAGGTACTGAATTGTTATCGACCAATGTTTCTCATGTTAACATAGAATCTACAATTCTAAAAAAACAAAACTGTTTCTGTCAATTGAGTAAAAAATCAACAAAATTAGGCATGTCTGAGCATATGATGATTATGCAGAAGTGAATGATCTGTTAATGGTTATTTAACCCTACTACTGTCTGACCATTCAATATCATCTACTGTGGTTTTGAATGATAGATAAACAATGTCAGCCTGCAATATGATCTCATGTGTTGAATGCATCTACACAGTTCACAGTCAACCCTTCTACTATCTGACCATTCAATACCATCCACTGTGGTTTTGAATGATAGATAAACCATGTCAGCCTGCAATATGATACCATGTAGTGAACACATCTACACAGTACACAGTTTAGTTCTGTGCACAGTTATGCCACCATACACAACCCTTACAGTTCAATGGTTTCAACTGGTTGGTCAACTCACTGGAAATTTTGTAGGCAGGTTAAGCACTTACTAAACAATACTCCTACACCTGTCTTTACTAACAGATTTGGTGAAAGGCCGACACCCACCCTCTATGACACCTCCTGGTCTTATAAAGAAATGGCGGAAGATCTGATAATATTCCTGCCTGCATATACATTCAATGGTAAGTCATCACATACACATAATGATAATAATAAATGTTTTTATAAAGCTAAATGTTTTTATAAAGCGTTGTTACAAGAGAGATCAAAAGCGCTGTACGAGAGTGTGAAATTTACTAGGATGTCAAGAACCAAAGGTATTGAAGATGTTTCCTGGCACTGGTGAGAGATGGGGGTGTCCCTGGTGTTGATGGGAAGAGTGTTTCAAAGGTTGGGGCCGGCTATTGAAGAAGATCTATCTCTGAGGGATTTGAAACTATCATAAGAAATATTCAGGTTTTTTTTTTTTTTTTTTTACATATATCTTGATTTGTGCAAAGAATGGAAGCATTTACAGTCAGTTTACCAATGTTGAGTTGGGGCTTTAACGTCGGTACTGAAAAATTGGTACTTGTATGAACTTAATAAATCAGAAAGCTCTCGAATTAGAAACAAATTTTTCTTTGATAAATCTCCATACTTTGATCTTAAAACTTCCTTATTTTACAGAGAGTGGGATTTACTACCTAGCGCTCATAGATGCTGACTATGGTGACAGTACCTACAGGCAGGATGAGGTCAATCAGAGGAACTACTTGATCAGATTGTGGTGGGGAGAGTGTCTTTATTGGAATACTGATACAGGTAAATCAACTCTGTTCAAACTTACGTTTGTTGACTCCTCACCGATCAAACAGGGTTTGCAAATGTATTCTTTTAACCAGTTGTTGCTGGATGTCGTGTTTCCACAGAATTTGTTTTTTGAGCCAGCAAATGGATGACACAAATTTCGTATTTTTTGTGTGAATTTCGAGGCCCGAATTTTGAGCCCGAAGGTATGTTTCGGAGTGTGCACAGAATATGCACTCACCATGCAACGTGTCATTTCACTTGCACAAAGAGGACAGATGGTGTTGACTATTTCGCTGATTTTCGCCTATTATACTGGAGTTATTGTGTGATCGCAAATTCCAGACCTTTGTCCTTTTGTTCCCAGAAGAGGATTACGAGACATTGAGAGCCTTCCCCCATTGTTAATTCATTGTATTTTGGCTCAATGGCGGTAAGACCGAGTGAACCGAGTTTCCAGCCTTGGTTCCGAATTGAGAAACAATCCTCGGCCGTACCTCATGGCCGAGGTTTTGGAATTCATGGTGCATGAATTTGACATTTTCTTAATAGAGAAAACAAAAATCCCAGTGCTATAAAAAGAATTTTTGTTCTCTTGGCTTTGTTAACTCAAGGTTTCTTTGTGCCAGTGGTACTCCAAAAAATATATATATATATTATTCTGGCAATTCACAAAAAAATTCTGTCCCAAGGGTGGACCAGAAAAAATGAAGATTCCCGATGGGAACTGGGCCCAAATGCATGGCTCTGCTTACCGTAAGCGAAAAATCGGCACTTAAGTAAGCAGAAAATTCCCTGCTTACTTAAGCGTATTTCACGGGTTAGCAAGGAATTTTTGCTTCTGCGCGTGCGTAGTTCACGTAACTAAGAATTCCTCACTTACACAGCCAGCGCAGAAATTCGGCGCTAACCTCATAAGCGGCGAATGGTCTTCGTAAGCGCAGAATGACGCAGTAAGCAGAGCCATGAAATTGGGCCCTGGTTAAAAGGTAGCGTATGCATTTGTATAAATACTCCATGTGGCATGGTGTTAGACACCAACAGAAAGGTGGAATACCTCGTTGAGTATCTCAATACACTGACTGGCAAGTATCTGGTATACTTTACGAGCCTCAAAGTGTAATGTTAGATGTCCAGGCAAACTTTCTCCTCCGCTTGTAGATTCTTGGGTGAACGATGGCTGTGAGGTGATGGAATCCTCTACCTACGAGCTAACTCAGTGTAAATGTAACCATCTGACGTCCTTTGGAGTGAGCTTTCTACCTGTGTCCATCGTTGTCGATATCTTAAGCTTGCAGGTTTTTGAATTGTAAGTCTTTTGAGTCGTTTAAATCAAAGTCGCGATGATTTCCATATGAAATAAAGAAAAGTAAACAACTTGAAAAAACACAAGTTAATAGTGTAATATCAAGCAAAAAAAAAAGGGAAACTGACTGGGTATATTGTAAAAAATCAATTTTGGGGTGAACAAAGAAAAATTGACTGGAGCTGGATTTGAACCTGCCAACTGGGCTATCCAGCCCTTATGTTGGCGGTCTCCCTATTTTGTCAATATCTTTGTTCGAGGGGGGGGGGGATGCCAGTCAGAAGCCATTCAACCGGTTACTGCCATTTAGCAAGGGATTACACCCAATTATATGATACAACCATAGAGCTAGCTCTGTGGATATAACCTGGGAAGTGGCAGCACGGGGATCTACCGTAAGGGTGATTTATTGGGCATTTTTAAGCATTGTATCAAAGTGCCTTACACTATTACTACCCCTGTTCATTGGGCTTTAAGCATTCCTGAAACCGTGTCAACTCCTTTGGAGTATGCAGCACCGGCAACCAAATGGGCGCACAGGTTGCTAATGATTCACATCAGCAGTCTCTAGCCTCACAGGTACCAGTTTACTCCTGGGTGATGAGAAGCAATCCTAGTTAAGTGTCTCACCCAAGGACACAAGTGTCACGAATGGGATTTGAACCCACACTCTGATGACTCGGCCATCAGAACTTAAGGTCAATGCTCTAGACCACTGGGCCACGACACGCTACATAGAGAAGCAAAATATTAAAAACAAACTAGGGATGGGGGAATAACTATGAGAGCCAAAATTTGATTGTTTTGGTGGAATTTTGTCACACTTATTCCACGCAGGATTAACTCTCCTGCCCAACTGGCTCTTACCATCAAATACCACAGGATATTTCAGAGACTAAGTCCACAGTATACAAGCCATGGGGTTTTCACATAACACCAACATAAAAAAAACATATGTACCCAATACAAGCTTAGAAGGTATGGCACTTTGTGGCCGTCTGTGGTTCCAGCGTGTAGGATGGTTTTTAAATGATTGTTGTTTTCCTTCTCTCAGGCCAAATGCCAACCCGATCACCTACTCCTTTACGGCTAGCTTCCTGAGCATCTACATCATCCTGTTCATTTACTGTCACTTGGTGGACAAACATGATGAGAAGAAACAAGGACTGATCTACCTGTGGGACAATAACCCTGCAGACCAACAGTAGTGAGTCCAAATCATCTTTCTAATAAGGGAACAAAAGAGTGGCGACGAGGTCTTAATCGGCCGTTTAAAACCGTCGGTGTTGTGGCCCGTGTGATATAAAGGCGAGAGCCAAAGGCGAGAGCCTTTATCCCACGGCCGCGACACTAAGGTGTTAACCGGCTTATTAACACGTTGACTGCCGACTACGAATATCCTCGTACTAACAGGTGTACCGGAGTCTGCCACTACGAATATACTCGTAGAAAATGAAAGGTCTTTGCATTGTAACTTGAATACACTGGCATCACTGATGGGGCAACCAATAAGCTGCTGGCAGTGGTGAGGACATGCTTCTATAAAATGTACATGTTTAAACTATTTAAGTAAGTACCGGTACCTATTAAGTATGCGCGCATGCGCATAGGCCCTAACGCTTGGCAAATGGGAATGCCATGTGAAATTATGCACGGCAGTCAACGTGTTAAGACCGAGTCACCACTTTTTTATTCCCATTCATAAATGCCCTTTTATTGTCGGCGATAAAATGTTTTAAAAAGTCAGAGAACGAGGCAACAAATCTTGCTTGCTTTGCAGTGATTTTTTTGCTGTAGTGTCTGTTAACATTCAGGAGCCCAGCTTTACACTACGAGTCTGTTTTGTGCCTCTTCATATACGTTCTCTAGCGTTAGGGTATCAAAGCAGGCAACCAGACTGAAATAACCGGTTTTAAACAGTTCCAGCCGTGTCTTTATCAGCCGTTTAATACCAGGTAAACGGTCATGTGACCACCTTCCAACCAGTAGGAATGCCTAAACTGTCTTGGGTATTTATGAATAATGCATTTATTCACCCCTTGCACCAACGCCACACGTGGCAACAGTCTGCCACGCTTGTAAAAATTACAGGGACATTGATTCTCAAAATGGCACAACCAATACTATTATGGTATAAATTTCAATTTGCCTTGCACTGATGGAAAAAATCCACAGGCAACTCGGGTGGGATTCGAACACACGACTCCCGCATGACCAGAGCAGATGTCTTAACCACTAGACCACCGAGCACGCCCGGTGACGAGGGGCCATCACACATCACACATGTGCTTATCACACATCGGTGTAAGGCAAATTGAAATTTATATTCATTCCCCCGATGCAAATATTAACATCTATCTACAATATTATCATTGTGATGATTATGTCAGGTGAATTGGGTCTCTGTAGAATGGCTTAGGCAGGAACAGTGTTGATGTACTGCGTCAAGACCGTAACACCTGCTCCTTTTAGAGCTAACACTCCTCCCACAAGAGATTTACACATAGTTGTCCCGCAGGTTTACTAGTAATAGTTACGTCCTTCTGTAGAATTGAACACTGGTTTTTAACTTCTTTGTGTGTGTGTGCAAACAGCTATGAGATCACAATGGAAACTGGTATGCGAGCGGGTGCTGGGACCACAGCCAGGGTGAGTGTGGTCCTTCATGGGGAGGAGGGTCACTCCGAGACCAAGGAGCTCATCTGCAAAGGGAAGCACGTCTTTGAGAAGAATTCCCGGGATCGCTTCATTGTTAGGTAAGAAGATAACTCTGGGTATGGACTGTACACTGATTTGACCTGCACTTCTGACCTGTCCCATGCTTTTCCTCAAGCAATGAACCACAAGGGAAACTGACTGGGTAAAGTTTAACTAAATTTGAGGTGAACAAAGAAAAATTGACTAGAATGGAATTTGAACCTCCGTCCCCCGGATTAACGTGCAAGCGCTCTACCAACTAAGCTATCCGGCCCTAATGTCGGCGGTCTCCCTATTTTGTCAATATCTTTGTTCGGGGGGTGCCAGTCAGAAGCCGTACAACCTGAACCATCGTATAACCGGGGATCACTGCCAAGTTTTTGATACAACCTGGGAAGCGGCAGTACAGGGATCAACTTAAGGGAATGCAACCTTTTATTTAAAATATCAAACAATAAGCCACAAGGGAAACTGACTGGGTAAATTTAAAAACTAAGTTTTTAAAAAGTATGTCAGTAAAATTCTCTGCTTGTGCAGCTGTGTGACTTTGGGTGGAACTGATTTCATTGGTATTCACCTGGTTTTGTGAAGCCTTGGTCAGTAAAAGACAGCCTCTGTTTTCACAAATTTACACAAAGTCTACTTCTTATTGACTCTAATCTCATGCCTCTCTCTCTCTCTCTCTCCTCTTAAAGCGTTCCAGAGTCCCTAGGCAACATGCAGAAGGTCCACGTGTGGCACAACAACGCCGGCGTCTCTCCAAGCTGGTTCTTGAGCCGCGTGGCCGTCCGCGACCTCATCACCGGCCAGAAGTGGTACTTCATTTGTGAGAGGTGGTTTGCTGTCGAGGAAGATGACGGGAAGATTGAGAGAGAGTTGGAGGTCATGGACAAAGGTGTTGGCTTCCAGAAGGTTCGTTTGCAAACCCCACCCCCACCTCAAAGAAAGAGAGGAAACATGTTTACATTCATAAGAATATTATAAAAATGATTGCAATATTTATTTTTACATATATTAAGCAATAAACAACAAGAGAAACTGACTGGGTAAATTTTGTTTTTCAATTTCTTGGGTAAACAAAGAAAGATTGACTAGAATGGGATGTTACTCCGGAGGTCGCAGTTTCAGTTCCCGTTCCAGTCAGTTTTTCTTTGTTGACCCCAAAACTGATTTAAAATTTTGTGGTTTATTACTTGATATTAGTTACTGCCTCACAAATAAACATACCCCTAACAAACTGTATGCTGTAGGGAAAAAAATACATAATTCTCTTTAGTGTGATGAAATTTTATCATCTTTCCCATCACATATCACTAATATCTCAGGGCAGATATGAATTAAAAATCCTGTCTTGGAGGAGCGTTCTCGTTTAAAAAATATTTTAACCACTGTCTTTTTTTTTCCCTCTTGGCTGTTTCCCGAGCCACTTCCCTCCAATGTTCTCTTTGACTGATCCAAGTTATACACATTACCATCTAGTCGAATGCATATATTTTCACGTGATGTTTATCCCACATCAAGAGGTGAACTTTTGATTCATTGTTTTTCCACAACCGCAGGCATTTTTCGCCAAGTTGTTTCAGTATTTCTCCGACTACTACCTTTGGAGTTCCGTCTTCACCCGTCCCGCGTACAGCGTGTTCACCAGGGTACAGCGCCTGACTTGCTGTATGTGTATCTCCATGGGATTCATGTGCATCAACACCATCTGGTACCAGCATCTTGACAAAGAGGTATAGTTTCTCAAACCAAATAGTCCCCAGTGCACTCCAAATTTTCCCTCAGGGAAGTCATCTGACTTTGAAGGATGTGGTACGGCAGGGCTACAACAAACGCTCATCATTGAGCCGTACCATCTCTACATGAAATTTGATTCCCAAAGTAATAATTTGGGAGGCTAATCATCCTTACGCCAAACTGAGAAGCTGAATTGCGAGGACGTGGCTACAACGTGGTCGAGCTGCAGGCATGTGAAGGCGCCTTTTGGCAGCCAGCCACATCGACCCATATATGACCCTGGAGCGCAACCAGAGATTGAAAGTGTTAATTTTTTCCTGATGGAGAAATACTCTCGTGGCACCGCATAACTCTACTCACGTAAGGCCCTAGCAGGGAATCGAACCAGGGCCACAATAGTGAGATGTAAGCACTTTCTGCCCGAGCCACCCATGCCACCCTAAAATGGCACTCTGTAGCCGCTAGTGACATCAGTGAAAGGGGTGGGTCTATAGGTAGATGTCATAGCTTCAACCAAAGCTGTTTCTGTCACAGCCCACCCCCAAGCTAAATTGTTGTTTTAACATCCATTAAATCATTGCAGTACCCGCTGCTAAAGTAAAGGATTGGAACTACCTCTAGCTACCGGGCAAGCTCGGTGGTCTTGTGGTAAATATGCTGCTCTAGAATGGCAAAGGTCATTGGTTCGAATCCCACCCTGGTAATATGCCAGTGGATTTTTTTTCACAGGTCTCGGGGTCTACAGAGCTTAACACATATTGGTGTATGGGTAAAACACAAATACTGTTCTTTATCCCCGATATCGATTAAACATCTATTAAACGTGCAGTACCTGCTGCTAAAAAGTTTGGATCGAAACTGCCTCTAGCTACCGGGCAAGCTTGAAGGTCTAGTGGTAAGACTTCTGCTCAAGAATGGCAAAGGTGGTGGGTTCAAATCCTATCCAACTTAGATGCTTGTGGATTTGTTTTCGCAGGACTCGGGGGGGGGGGGGGGGGGAGGGAAGTAGTGAGTATACAGCGAAGATTATACAGCGCCGTAGGCGCAAGATGGGGAACTCTGGCTGAAATGTGAAATCTCACTGGACGCCATTTCACACTGATACGTGCGGACCAGTGTAGACAAGGACAATTGCTATCAATGAGAAACACAGGCATTCACTTGCCGAAATGGCGCCCATGCGTATTTCACTTTCCAACAGTAGATAAAGGCCAAGTTCCCCATCTTGCGCCTACGGCGCTCTATAATCTTTGGTATACAGTGCTTAACACTCATCGGTGTATGGGTAAAACGCATTTTTGTTGTTGAGAAGTTCTCCCATTTTACTAATAGGAAGTTGAGCTTGGTCTTATTGATGTGTCCGGAGAGGCAATGCTAGTGGGAATAGTGACGGCTCTGATCGCTATCCCAGTCAACTTCCCTGTAATCATGGTCTTCAGACGAACAAGGGTAGGTTTCTTTTCAACACAGGTTTTAAAAAAATGAAGTAAATTCTCTAGTTTTCAATAAACATGCCATGCAAACAACCTGTGAAAACTACAGCAAATTATGTTTTCACTTTGAAAGCGAAAAACATCAAAATAATTTGTATTTATTCATTTACTTGTTCATTATTAACGTCGTATTAAAAACATAAATATTGCTTACCAGTGTGTATGATGACTAAATTGTAACTATTTAAGGCAGAATAGTCTTTCTATTTTAGTCTGATTTCCGATTTGTTGCTCTTGGGAAATCGCCTTAAAAAAAAAGAAATTCAAAATCAAAGCCTACATTACAATTGTAGGTCAGTCTTTTACTCAATAAAATTGACAATTTTTTGCAATGCTCAAATCTTCCCACTTACTTGAAATGAAACAATTTTTCCTTGATGGATTGATAGGCAAGACGTGAGGAGATAGAAGAGGAGAAGACATTCAGGAGTGTGAAAGCAACGGTCGACATTCCAGAGTCGGGTAAGTCAGGAAAACATGGAAGCTACGGGGAGACTGTCAAGACGAATATTTCACCTAGTTGTTCATCTGAGAAAAATTGTTTGAAATGAGCACACAAACACTGTAGAGCCTTCTCACTGATGTCACATTTCTATAGCAACGCGGGAGGGGTTCAAAACGAAAAACATACTGTTTCAAAACGAAACTGTTTCAAAACGAAAAACGTACACAAACTTTCGCACATGCCATGGACAATGCACAAAATGCATGTAACATGCTAAATTTTGGGTCATTTTGGCCCTAAAATCGGACCTAGCATCTGTAAGACCAAATGAACAGAGGTAATTACAGCATAAGGCACGTTAATATTTGGTTTACATGCACCTAATAAACGACTACTTTTTGTATAATTTCAGCTGAACCAGTGGAGACAATTCTGAATGAGGGCAGCTGGGATTCAGGCATGGGAGAACAATCCGATACTAACCTGCATGACCTCCAGGGCTGGGCACAAGAGAAATGGAAACACAGGCAAAAGGTAAGGTACTTAGTTTATGGCGTGTCATGGCCAAGCGGATAAGAACACTGGATTCAAGCTCTGTTGTTTCTGATCAGCAGAGTGTGGGTTCGAGTCCCGGTCATGACACTTGTGTCCTTCAGCAAGTCACTTAACCATTATTGCTGGGTCCTTTGGAGTAAAGCCGTAGGTCCCATGTGTTGTGTAACGCACGTAAAAGAACCCAGTGCACTTATCGCAAAGAGAAGGGGTTCGCCCCGGTGTTCATGGATTGATGGGCTGCAAATTGTGCCACAGCACCTTTCAAACCGTGACATGGTGCTATGTAAAGGAACAAGTCTCATACTTAAAAAAATGTAGCTCCTCATATTTTGTGGGAAAAAATACTGAGCGCTTTGAGATGCCCTTCGGGTGTGATAAAGCACTATATAAGAACTGCTGGTCAGAACACTGTAGGAGTTAAATTGATAATCCAAAATGAGCATCTTTGCTTTAATACACCCTACAGAGCTCTATCAACCAGAGCAAGAGCAGCAGCCGCGCTGTCAGTGAGGTCAGTCGCAGCTTCGACTCCCTCAGCTTCACCAGCACCTCTGATGCGTCCCTGAGCAGTAGAGGCAAGCACCCTGAGGTCAGCGACAGCGGGGTCAGCTCGCCGGACACCAACAGCCTACAGTCCAACTACTTGGCAGGGTGCTACCAGGCCGATCACAAGAGGTTGACCAGTCCCAAGATCTGGCTGCCCAACTGGTGTGGAAAGGTGGCCTGGGGGATCTGCATCTTCATCTCCGTGTTCTCGGCCTTGGTCTCCATCTATTACGGATACAGGTATTGGTTGGATTTGAAACTTTGCACGGTGGCAATAATAATAACCAGTTCTTATATATAATGTATAGCGCATTGAGTCGTTATTGTGAAATGCGCTATATAAGAACTGGTTATTATTATTAATATTATATTGTGCATTTTACAATAACGTCTCAATGCGCTTAACATTAGTGCCCTGGTCATTGGGCCAATAACATTCCTGTAATCTTTCTCAGCTCCCTGGGGAGTATACAGCCTCAAGCTGCCGTAGCACTCTGAAGGCTTTTCAAACACAGTATCATGGGTGAATATACCTAGAAACTAAGATTTGTGGTAACTCCATGCAATAATCTAAGTAAGAGTTGAAGCATTGTGTAGTGTAGGAAGTGAGAAGTAAACTAGTTGACGAGAGACAACCATGTAATCTCATCTTGAAAGAAAGTGGTGATTCTGAGAGGAACCAGAGGTGAGCTAAGTCTTGTCATTTTGTGATAATCTTAATGAATTGACGTGGTTCTGTACAGAACTGGTAGTATGACAACTCAACATTTCGATCAGTATTCTCTAGTTGTCTCCAGAAGAAGATGAACAGAAGACGTTTTTTCAGAGCCACCACAACTCATCGGAGAGATTACACGGTGTTATCGCAAACCTTAAATTCTAGCTGTAGGACCCCCTCGGAACATGTATGGTTATCATGGTGTACAGGAAGAGTATTTGATGTACAATTGTTGTGTCGGTGCAGCAGTCAGAACTCGATTCTGCAACAAAGTCGAATCTTGTGCGAGAACGCTCCATGCAACAACGTTGTATCTCGTCGTCCATTGACTTTGTGTGTACATCCGGGTTATTTTTAAGTGAGATACGACCTTTCGACATTCTAAAACTCACGTTTCGTGTAAAAGTGTAGAGTTGGGACAAAATGGCTTCAAAAGATGCATTGGAGCAGTAGCACTATATCTTGTATTTCGTAGCGTGGCCGAGTGGTTTAGTGCATCGGATTCAGGTTCTGATGGCTAAGTCATCAGGATGTGGGTTCAAATCCCGGTCATGACACTTGTGTCCTTGAGAAAGACACTTAACTATAGTTGCTTCAAATAGGGGAAGAGACAGTTATCTCATAACGGATTCATTTACCCCTCCCTGTTCTTAGCTGTGCTGTGAGGAGACTTGCGTTTATATCTCTCCATGTCTTGTGTCTGCGCATTGGGGCAGGTTGCTATCCCTTCAAAAAGTAGCCCACACCTCAAGTGGCCTTTATGTATTTATTCATTTAGGCTTTAAAAACATCAACACACAAAGTATCTAAGAAACAAACGGGTATAAAATTACGAAAACCAATAGGACATACTAAAATACAAAGAACAAGCAGGAGCCTAGGGATTGCCCAAAAGCGAACCGAATCACTATCCAAAAGAGCAATCCCTTAAAATAGAAACACAAAATTAAAACATAAAAACAAACATTAGGGAAACATTTTTTTTTTTTTACCATTACAGACGATGGCAAGCATGGCACAAGAACATTAAAAAAAAAAATGTTTTTTAAAATAAAATTTAAGAGAACATATGTTTGTACATGATGGATTATATCCAGCCGAGTCAATAGCCTGCTCTCTTAAAGAGGAGGGTAAAGCATTCCAGATATAGGGAAAGTAATTAAAAACGGAATATTTAAAAGAGTTTGTTAGTTCTATGGGCCTTGTGATGGGCAAATTGCATCAAAAAATAAAATTAAATCTTATTGTACACACTATTGCATAAGCATCATTGACGTGGTTATTGTACCATTGTCCAGGTTCAGCGACATCAAGTCTGTTTACTGGATGCAGTCTGTCTACTTCTCGTTCCTTCAGTGCATATTCGTCACCCAGCCAGCTGTGGTAAGTCAACAAGCCAGCAGAATAACTTATTATCATTTTGTTTAACATCTTTATTTGTTTTGTTAATGAAATGATCAACACAGGTTCACAAAGTATATTGTGTCTTACACAAAGTAATTTTTAAATTTGCACTTTGTTTGCTGATAATAACAACACCAAACCAAGGCACTTGACAACATTGTTCATCAGACGTAATGTGCCGTTTCCCAATCTTTCTCAACTCCCTGAGCCTACAACCTCAAGCTGCTTAAATTAGCACTAAGGGGTTAATCCATCACAGTATGGTCTCGGCCCTCGCAGGCCCCCATTTACACACCCGGGTTAAGAGAAGCAATTTATGGTTAAGTGTCTTGTTGGACACAGGTGACTTGACTGGGATTTGAACCCACACTGCGATGGACAGGCCATAAAAACTTTGCTATTTTGCTATTGTCTTTTTGTGCTAAGCAAAGAAATACGGTTAGTGGTATTTTCAGCTTAATTGTTTTTCCGAAATTGGGACCAGTTCTTCTTTCGTCTAACACCTTCCTTCATTTTCTCCAAGATGCTGATGTTCACCATCGCAACCTCGGTGAGACACAAAAACAACATTCGCATCTTTGATCACTATGATGACAACATTGACCTGATTGATAAGAAGAGCTTGGAAAGAGCACGGCTGGAGATGTACGAGAACGACTTGGCCAAGGTCAGAAACTGAAGCATCTTCAATATTTATACCCATTATAAAGCAAAGAAACATTAGTTATAAAAACCGTATTTCAAAATAGACTGCGCAAGTCTCGTGCACCGGAGTGCCGCTAAATGGCCACGTTTTTGGTTTCACGTTTACCAGTTGACGCTGGCGTTTTCCCATTTTTCTGGGATGGAATGTTGTCAATAGAAATCATGACTAGGCAAAGGTAAAGACAATAAACATGGTGGTCTTTGAGAAAACTTGGCATGAGAGCCTTTTTTGTTCGGTGTGACTCGGCCATCCCTAGGCCGTAAGCCACGGCCGATAATTTGCCATGGCATGCTGGAATTTGGCACATGGTTCTAAGAACGATGAAAACAGTGAGGCAGCCATTTTGGTCTTTTGAAATCTTGGTATTTGAATTCAAACACTGATCACACTGAGAAACATATCTGCCTGAAAGGTTGTTTTTCTTTGATAAACAAAGACAAAAAAGAAAACAACTTTTGAATATGCCAAATTGAAATGCCAGTATCTGAAATGTTTTAAGAAGGTATTTCCCAACACCTAAAACGGTCATGTAATTTTCAGTTTAAAAAATAGAGTCAGATGTTAAATTGTTTTTGGTTTTGTTCGACAGGCCGTCGCTGCTAGACAGAGATCCCGCTACTTGAGATTTGCTCGCCCCCCTCAGGAAAAAGAACTGCAGAAGGCCAAGGAGAAAATGCTGAAAGAGAAGAACATGTGGGCCATCCTCAAGTAAGTCATACGGGCACAGCGATGGCTGTTCCCAATCCAGAGCAATGTTGAATGTGTGAGACCTTCTTTCTAAAGATTTGTACACCTGACTGTGAGGGAAAATATAGTGGCTGTTTGGCTGTGACTTATCACAGGGGCTTCGATCTTCATCTGATACTTCCCGTTTACAGGTTAAAATAAAATCTTGTAGTACAGGTGACAGGGCTTCTCCCATAGCCGCCCCTAGGGAATGGAACAAACTCCCTGCTCACATCAGAGATTCTTCTTCAATTTATATGTTCAAAAAACTTCTCAAGACCTTCCTCTTTCCTATTTCCGTTTACCCTCTGCTAGATTTCAGCATCAGTCGTTCAGCGCTTTGCTAGTTAAAGGCGCTATATAAATACCCGTTTTTATTATGGTTTTATTATTCAATCCCCCCCCCCTTCCGGCCCCCTCTTCCCTTTCCCTGTGCTTGTTACCTTCCGACACAGTTCAGTGAGCACACACTACACCCACTCCCAATAGGACCTTGCATAGGACGCATCATCGAGCTAATCAGCATCTACAGCACAGCATCATCTGAGTCCAGCATTCTCCTGAAAAAGACGATCCGAGCTTACTGCTTGAAATGTCAAATTGTCAAACCACCAGTACTTTTCAGAACCACTACTACTCATAAGCCCTTCTCACACTGAAGAGCCTATTCCCAGGAAACGAAAAAACCCAGGAAGCTCCTGGGGCATTTTAACCCCACCGCCAACCTCTGTCCATTTCACACTTGATGAAATTTTCCTGGGGAAAATGAGCACTCATTCTGCTAATCCCCGGGTTATCTCCCTTAACCCTACTCCCAAGCAGGAGTAGCTGTTTCCCGGGAAACTGACAGTCCGTTAAGGGGAGTTTGCCAGGGTTAGCAATTCAAGCGTGAAGAGGTCAACCAAGTTTCCCTGGAAATACTTGCAGTGTGAAAGAGGCTATAGAGAGATTATTACATGGTGTTACCACATACCTTACAAGAGGAAATTCAGTTGTTGTCATTGTTTTTTGTTTGTTTGTAGGGATGTGATAATGTGCAGCACGTTGTTCGCCTGTCTCATATGGATGGCATACGGACGACAGGTCGCCTACTATCATCCTACCAACCAGGGAATCCGACAGACATTCCTGCAGTAAGCACTATGAACCCTTCTCAGATGGCGTGATGTTTTTTTGGCTCGCCATGCTGGAACACTTTCACCTGCACGTAATGCACACTAGAATGGCAAGAACATTTGCTGTGAAATGCATCGCTAGAAAAAACTGCCTGTATGTTTTGTACATCTGGGTAGTACTCCAGCCTGGTGAACCTCCCCTGTCGATATAGAGATGCGACGTCAGCGAGAAAGCTTTTTTGTTTAGGCAACTTCAAGCTATAGACGATGTAACCTGTTTGCACAAGAGCCAGTAAAGCCTGAGGGCCCAATGTCATAAAGCTGCTTGAGCACAACAGAAAATATGCTTACCAGAATAAGGTTACCAGCCAAAATACCATGTCACATGTACCATCTGTGAATGGTATCCTGCTTACTTTCGCTTACCAGAACATTTTTGAGCAAAAGTTTCTACTGCATAAGCAGCTCTTAAAAATGGGCCCTAGACTTCCTTCAGGCATGATTTGTATACAGCTCAATGGAAGAAAACATAAAATTCTACATTACATGGAGATAGCACCACACTATTTTATGAAGTTTTGGTATGAAGATAGGGGGCACATCTCAAAACTTGTACAGCTGTTATTTTTATAACTCTTGAATTTATGTGGAAATTATGACACAAAATGTAAAATTTCTCATATGACCAGTGAAGTATCACAGAGCCTGGACTTCCTGCAGACAGTATTTGTGCACAGTTCAGTGGAAGAAAACATAACTTTAATACAATATGGAAATTGCACTGTCTGATTTTTATCCACTTTGGATATGAAGAAAGGGGGCACATCTCAAAACTTGTTAAGCTGTTATTTTTATAATTCTTGAATTTCTCACATGACCAGTGTAGTATCTTGCTTGCTAGGAAATTATGCCATTGGATGTAAAAGGTCACTCTTTTTGTTATTTGGTCTACAGTTTCCTTGCTGTAAGAATCTCATATCTTAAAGCAGTTGCCAAGAAGCTATTGTTCCTTATTTTTTTAATTTTTTTTTTAATCATTTACAGAACCACACATCCTTTCACCAGCATCTCAAGTGTGGACAATCTGTGGCAGTGGCTGAACGAAGACTTTCTGGACACGCTCTATTGGGAAACATGGTACAATGGGGAACCAGTAACTGAAGAAAAGGTCAGTCAGCCCCTTAGAAATAGAATTGGGAGAACGCTGAGTGAGTCATTATCCATGCCATGCAGTTGTGAGAGTGTCTTTTATGCAAGTGTGCGACCGTTTCATTAAGGGAATCAAAGTAGGGTGAAGAGTTTCTGTGTCTATTTTGTGTCTATTGTGAGCAAACTTCAAATGGAAAATAGAACTACCTATTGCAAACTGCTTACCAACCAAAAGGACCTGTTGTATAAATGTACAAAATTGTAGAAGGCTTCACGTTTTTACCCGAGCAGAGTCTGTAAAGGCTGATTTGAGTCTTTGAGAAAGACTTTGCTAGAGTCGAAATGTGGGGCAATTCACAGTTTTTGTTGCAAATTTCAAATGACAATGATCTAAAACAAACATTAAATGCATTTCGTTTGTGCATTGTCGCAGATGAAAGGTGACATCTGGCTTTTCCATTTCACTCGGCTTCGCCTCAAGAAATGGAATAGATTTTCATCTTGTGATTGTATTCTGCGACAATGCATTCATATGCATCCAATAATTTGTTTAAAATTAATAATGATACCATTTTTCTTTTTACGTTTTCCGTCATCTCCATCAGAACTCCATCATGAATGGTGATACCATCCTCCTAGGCAGGGCCAGCCTACGCCAAGTTCGTGTCCGACACCACTCCTGCCCGCTTGCTTCCCCAGCCCAGTCCATCATCAATGACTGCAAGTCCCCGTACGGGCTGGATGTGCAGTCCACACAGCCGTACGGACCCGACGGCTTGTGGGTCCACTCCAGCCGGGAGACACTGAAACGTTATCACAAATGGGGCCACTTTGGATCATACGAAGGGGACGGGTATACCATGGATTTAAATAACAGCAGGTGAGCTTTGTTTGTATGACGTCAGTTAAGTAGGCGCCCCTCTGAGCGAGGTCAAAAGAAGTTTACTAATGGCCCATTCTGTGCGCTGCCCATATATTTTCCATTGTTCATCAGCGTTTCAACTCTAAGATGACGGCTGGATAGATCAGTACATATATTAGGTTATATATTTTTACTGTTGGTTAAATCAATTTAACTACTTTTTAAATTATTTTTTTGTTTGATGTTTTTTTCAAAATTTTGCTGTTGTAAATACGATTTATTCCATGTTTTTTTTATGTTTGTTTTTTTTTCTTCTAAATTTTGTACATTTTCAAGTAATTAGACCTTTGGGTCACAATGTGAGAATGTCAATAAAATATATACCATAATGTCCCAAGCCAAAGATCAACCCATGATTTCACAAAGCTTCTTGACACACAAGCTTAGCAGAGAATCAACTTGATTTACCTTTTTTAAAGAGAATTTTGTCCGCTTTGCAACGGCCTACAGTTTGTTTAGGACATATTTATCTGAAAGGCAGGAAATTTGAATGTTTATGTCAGCAAATCAGCTGATTCCCTCTTTTTTCTTCACTTTTAGTGCCATTGAAAACTGAAAAACACCGTACAAAAATATGTGTTTGGCCATTTCCTCATTTTTGGAAATTTCAAAGTTGCATGCCTGTTATGTGCTGTGACCACTCAGGCGGATAGGGCTTAATAACTTATCAATCAAAGAGAACTTACTTATTTGAAAACCGATACTGTATTTTCTCTCTTGTTGATACTGGTATTTTCAATTTCATCAGGCAAGAAGCGGCTTCACAACTGCAATTCCTAAAGAACCATTCTTGGGTAGACGATCAGACGAGGGCCGTCATCGTTGAGTTGACTCTCTACAACGCACCTACAAATCTGTACACGTGAGTTTCGGTTTTTTTTTTGTTTTTTTTCATTTCTTGTTTTATTTTAACCTTAACATTTGTTCATCATCCTCGTGTGAGCTAGTGAATGATCGATAATGATTGCCAAAATGCTGAAAACTGCATACTGTCTGACCATTCAGTACCATCCACGTGACGCTTGTGTCCTTGAGCAAGACCCTGAACTATAATTGCTTTAGATAAGGGAAAAGGCAGTTGTGTTTACCTCTCGCAAGGGATTTGTTTACCCCTCCCTGTTTTTAGCTGTGCTGTAAAGAGACTTGCGTTTATATCTCGCCATGTCTTGTTTCTGCCCATTGGGTCTGGTTTCTATCCTTTCTGTATCCCACACCTCGAGTGGAGGCCGTCCAGGGAAGGGCAAAGGTCAAAAAAATGTAATCCAAAACGATATGCCCTCCCAGACCCTGCCCATTTTAAACAATATAACATCGGTATTACAGAGTATACGGAAAATTAAAAGTTTCAGTTAAAAGTAGCAGAAAATGCCAAGTAAAAGTTTATGGTACAATAAATAAAATTAAATGGTACTAAAAACCCTTCAGTTCAAAGCAAAACAAAAGTTGAAACAATAACCAGGCAAACTGAAACAATTGGGTTGTTGTAATAATTGGGCTTAAAAGTTACCCACGGGATTGATGGATCAAAAGAAAGAAGACTTCCACATTCAACTACAGTTTCATATACTTTGGTAGTGTTGAATCATCAGAAGATAAATCTACAGGTCTGGAATTTCATCTTTGACAGTGCAACTGGCCATTTTATAATTTTGCCAAGTACACATCCATTGGAAAATGTTAAAGTCTTTAAAAATGAAATACATAAAAACAGTTAATAATTTACACATTTACTGTTGCTGTTTTACCCTAAATATTTTCTTTACAATCTGAAATACCATTGTTTATAATAGCATATTAAAGTAAAGCAATCAAAGATAAATCAAATCCCAAAAGTAAAGACAACAACAACGCAAGTGTGTTACTTATTCCTTATTACATTCAGAAAATGAATTTGGGAGCAATATCTGTTTAAACTTAGCAGCTGTTAAAATAAAGGCAATTTTACACATTTCTGTGAGGCGGGCAAATAAAGTGTTCTCTTTAACCAGTTGCCACCGGGATTATTTTTGTCGGAATCTTTTTTTCTTTGAGGGTACCGCTGGCATAAAGAAACCCTGACTTGACAATGCCAAGAGAACAAGATTCTCTTTATTGGATCGTCTGTTTTGTTTCTCGACCGAGAAAATATCAAATCCATGCACCGTGAATTGCAAAATAGCGGCTGTTACGTAGGGCCTAGGAGTGGTACTAAACACGGAACCATAGCTCGATTGCTACGACATCCTCTAATCCTCCTCTTGGAACAAAAGGACAAAGGTCTGTAATTACACAAAAAATTGCCTCTGAATAGGCACAAAATGCCAGTACATATAAGACTCTTTTGTCCTTGTGTGGGTAGGCTGCGTACGCTCCATAGTTGAATGACCGGGCAACCTTTGCTCCTGTGGTCCGAAATTACATTATGGCAGCTTGACACAGCTTTTGTTTCCAAGAAGGGAAACATTTTTGTGTTCACACGTCATCCGGCACCTACTGGTTAAATATCAATATTTACATCAACAAGAACAAGAACAAAACACATAAAACTCTCAGTTTAAAGAGAAAGTAGAAACAAAACTCTTCAAATAAAACTAATAAATTAACCCAAAGCGAAATTTCTCCTTAAAAATTTTGAAAGAAAATTTACATTCAAAATTAAAATGGGTAAGAAAAGTAAACAGCACTGAGAGAAAACCAAATAAAAAACCATAAAGATGAAATGATTAAAAACAAAATGTTACTGGTTCTTTATAGTACTGTCTTTTCAGAGTTTCATTATGTGAAGCTGTCTGTTGAAGTGATAATGCTTTCTATGGATTAACACTTCAGCCGCTGTTCAAACAGTTTCAAGTAAAAAGGCATGCTGTACTGAATACAGTGCTGCACATCGAGGGGAAAGGTTGCCAAATCTGGAATATCGCTATCAGAAACCGGCTTTTTAAAACAAGTGGTTTTTTGGACGTTCTGACAGAACTCTTTCTTCCCCAACATTTTCTTATGGAAAGTGCTTACCATCCATTGATCTAGGATGCTTACTCCAGCTTCCCAGGAGAGAAGAGAGTCACTGTAAGGTATCCCTACCCTTGAACAAACAGCTGACAGTATCTCTTTGGGATTGGTGAGCAGATCATCAGAGTCTATGATGATCGGATCGGTATCCAAGTTGTTTTCCTTGATGTGTAGCCACAGATCGGTCATTTCATTGTAAGCCTTTCCAGGGTGGGTGACTTCCGAGGGTAACTGATCAAGTACAGGATCCTCTGGTGAGAACTTGGTGCCGCTGAGTTCCAAGAATGTTGTCTTCATTTTCCTCCAAGATGGGAAGACCTTCAAAGGATTCCTGATCAAAAACACGTGTCGATAGCCCTTTGGAATGAGGTGATACTTCCCATTAAACCAAGGGGCCATCTCCTTCGCAACGATTACCTTTTTACCCTGGTAGTCTGCCTCAAGTTGTCGCTTGACCCACTCAAAGGTACAGATTGAACTCTTGAACCCTGACCCTGGTCCTTTCAATAACCCATTTTCATCTAGCCCAATGCCCTCATTGGTGAGCTCAGGATAGGGAGGCCTGACTTTGTCTGGACCAAAGGAGTGAGCTGTACTAAAGAGTTCAAAGATCATCTGAGAATCGGGGATGTTGGTGAAGCTCTTGAGAAGTATTGTTGAGCAGGTCCGCGGTATGGCCCATAGTAGAACTCTAGCTTGATCACTCATGTTGGACAACACTAGTTTCAAAAGAATGTAATACAGGCTTTTGGTTTCATACATTTTTGAAACCCATTTTTGTTTAAAACCCATTTTTTTTTGTCTTGTGTCTTGATTGAAGACGGAAAATAGAAGAAGAAAAAAAGAAGAGAGTCTATTTGCAGAAATTATATGCACATTTAAATAAGGCTTGAATATTTTGATTGCATCAATAAAAATAAGGAGCAGTGAGTTTGGGTGGGGTTTTAACACAAGTCATAATAAATCAGACTCAAACATTGAGTGTTGGTACCGGTATAAACTTCATATCAGGTGACAATTGAAACCACTGAAAACAGTTGAAATATTTTGTACTCCTGTACTTTGTCTCTCGGACTTCTCTTGGTTTTAAAATCCAGAACAAAAAAAAAATTGAAAAGTACATTGGTTAAAAAAGGAAGTATGCCTATCATAGTATATTATTATTATTTCATTTTTTACATGCCTATTTACCGTAGAAATAACAATTTCTAAAATTAGGGGACTGCCGCGCTCCACCCACCCTTCTTCATTAGCATAAAATCTGTGACGTAGACAGTGGACCGGCTGACCAGGGCCATGTGTACGACAATAACACACAATGCATTGTTGACCACTCGGCACCAGAGCTGTCTTTGAAACGTTTGACCACAGTCTACGTCACGAATCATTGCGCAATCAAATGACACACATTTTCGGGGCTCAATTAAAGTGTATTAGCATAACAAACACATCAAAATAGTCAATGTTATATTTTGTTAATTTCAAACCGTATATTAAGCCACAAAAATGTAATGTGACAAAAAACCTCTTCATGGGCCCTTTAAGGGAAGTGATGCATTAGCCATAGTAGGTACAGATTGAAAAAAACTCAGAGAGTCCATGAATCCTGCATGCTTTGTTCACAATGAGGCAGTCACCACTATTGCCATAGTATGGGGGATAATGTTTGTTACTTGTACAGTATGTAGACATGTAAATGTCCAGTAGTTCAACAAATGAATTTCGAATCTACTAACCGATCAACTTAAAAACACGCATATACTTACCTTAAACACTTGTTTCTACACCCCAAGAATCCTTGACGTACGTCAGTGTGAACAGTGTTAAAAGATCTATCTTTGTGGCATGGGATATCAACTGCAACTACCCCAGGTTTGGGTCAATCTGATGTATTTTTAAGGTGGGGTAGAGTATAGTTGGTTCCTCTTGATTTGCATAAGGCATGTACTGTATCTGGTACCAGCACATGACAAGGCTTGGGTGAAAATAATGTTGCTTGTTTAACATGTTTAAGATCAAGTGGGACATTTTCAGACTCAGCTACCAGCATTATCTTGTGTTTCCTGGGTTTTTTTTCTGTTAAGGTTTTGTCGTGAAATACTATAATCCACACCAATATTTTTTTATAAACATTTACCAACAAAATAATTTTTAATATATCGATTGAGTCTTTAGCATTATAGAGGAAGGACAAGATATGTCGCAGCCTACCGTTGCTGGCCCCTATTGTGCTTGAAAGTGCTGCACACACAGACCATTGTGATCTCGATGTGCGGGCTTGTGACTATAGAGTTATATATAAGAACTAGAGGGAGCACTCGCGATGCCACGCACGAAATTCCACTGACTCACCATGGGCGAAAATCCCTATGTGCCAATTGCATACGAATGTCCACTTAGAAAATGGTTGCTGTGTGAACGGATGAGTGACCAGTGGAAATGAATGGTACGTGCCATTTTCTCAATGGTCAAAAATGCTCCTTGTCGGGCCGTGTTGCATGGTTTGTACGCCCTCTAGTTCTTACTCTATGCTTGTGACACACAAGGCAGTCACATCGTTGTAGTCTTGTTGCCGCGCCACTTTGCAACGCATTTTTGGAAGTGTGAAAAGGGCACCATGGCGATTTTGTGGAATTTGAGGAGCACCATGGCTTTTCTTTTACCTAATGATTTATTGACCCCACACTGCACTTCATGGTGGAAAGTGACACAAACTTCACTAATCACTCCAGAATTTAAGACTGGACTAAAATATTTATCAAATGTCTAGTCTTAGTTTATTTCCTGACACATCCAATTCTTGGAGTCACTTTTTTAATCTCTTGCTTTTATAGCAATTTTTTGCAAAAACATTTGCTGATACAATTTGTTGGTCAATTTCTCCTGAGTCATTGAGTTATACATGTATTTCTCGGTGTGCACATGTAAACTTTGGTCCTATTAATTAAAGTAAAATTGTTTTCCTGCCCCCTATCGACCCTCTTTTTCCCCCAGTTTGTTTTTTAGTCAGGCCAACATGTAACTTTGTTTTAAAAAAATTCTTTTTTTTGCTGGGTATCAAAGGTATACAGTACACCATAAACCTTGGCCCATTAAACTTGACTGCATCACTACTACATTTCCGCCTGCGCATTTATTCACTGGCAGGCATTTTTGCAAATCAGGTTATATAAATAAAACACTGTCATTTCTACCAGTTAGCACTTATGCACAACTTACTCACTGAACAGGTCAGGGAAAAGGCACCAGATTAACCACGCAGTATCTAGAAATCATAACATAACTTTCATCGTGATTTTTGTGTGTGGGTTTGTGTGTGTTTGCATGTCTGGGCACTCAAACCGAGGACTTTAACAAAAGGGATCCGGGAAAATGACATACCGAGGACAGCTCTCGGCATGTTTCGTGTACAAAACCAATGGGGACCTCGCTAAAAAAACTAAGTCCAAACAATGGGAGAACAAAGGGATGTCCTCGGTCTACACCATAAACATACCTGTGTGTGTGGGCATGTTTGACCATACGCTCCGAGGACATTTTACAATAGGGACAATAGGTCCTCACTAGTCAGTCCTTTGTTTTCATGGGTCCTTGGACGCCATTTGTGTACAAAACCAATGGAGATTGCTTCAGTACAGGAACAATAGAATTAACAATAGAAGTCCTCGGACATAATGGTGATTCACGACTGTGTGTGTGTGTGTTACAAGTTTGGTTTATTTTGTAGACGATGAAATTATCTTTCGAATGAATTACACGCTTTTTCCTAAATTGAAGCTCTGAGCTTGTAAAATATAGTGACACATCAACTAAATAGCACTCCGCACTAATGCTAAAAATAGGTCTCGTAAGTACCTGGATCTCAGACAACGTGTCAAATTTCAATGACGGACACGTACATTGATCGAACATACAATACGCGCTGTATACTGTACTACTGTGGTCTGGCACGCCGATGCGGTAATTGCATGAGAGGTGGAATGTTTGTCTGACATCCGGGTATTTTTACGCAAAAGTGACATCATTAGCGCGGAGTGCTATTAGAAAAACTTGTAATGTATGGATTGCGTAAGTATTGCAAGGAAAGTGTACGGTCACTTCAGACCAGAGCATAATGTTAACAAAAGGATTTAAATAAATCAAAATATACCTCTGGAAATGACCAATAATCTTCCACATTACCTGCAGATAATGATTAAATTCCTTTACATTGTAAATTCATTTAAAAATGTTTTACAAAACATGGCGGAAAGTATGGCGAAATTAAGTATTAGGTCACCATCACGCTGTATACATTATTGTGCGTAAAATGTAATGTACGTACGATACGATCCACACTACACAGAGAAACTAAATTCTGTGAGTTTGATTTCCGACCTTTGAACCTTTGGAAGTGGATTACTCCATTAGTGCAAAGATGGGCTCCTGAAAAAACAACCAAAAATCGAATTTGTGAAAATGTCATCCAATAGACCGATCCATTAAGCCCCGCCCCTAAACATATTGACCAATCACAGCATTGGCTAAATCACCACTGTACACATGGGCAGCACAATGTGCATCTCTTCAGTGCCACACTGCACGACATGAATACACATGCTATAAGTATGCGCACACATTGTTTACATTTTCCAATGGGATTTTGGTAGTGATTGGTCCACACGTATGGGGGCGGGGCTCAATGGATCGGTCTATTATTTTTCTGTGTACTGAACTTTGGGAATACTTGCTGTAGTACTTTTTGCCTTGTTGCCATGATGATTACAAAATAAGAATCCAAGTTATTTGTTTAATATAGTTCTTGTAAAACTTGTGGTTTGGAAAAAGTCCACAGTGTCAAGTCAGAGTCATGATAGTGGAGTCTTGAGTCTTTTTTCAAATGTGACTCAAGTCGAGTCAACAAAATCCTGACGCAAGTTGGACCCAAGTCAAACAGCACTGGGTTGTATTGATATTAGAAGTACTCCCACGGCTAGTCCTGAGTCTTTTAAAACTTTAATCGATCTTCAAACATTTGTGAGTAGTAAGGCATACTGTATTTAATACATCGCTGCAAATCAGGAGAAAAAGTGGCCAAATCCGGAGTCTCTATGTCATCTTTTGGTGTTCTGAAGCTTGTTGAGCTCCTAAAATTGTCAAAAAAGGCACAGTTCTCCATCATGTATTTTGTATCCCCACATGCTACCCAATTGTCAACCACCTTTAAACCTGGCTCCCAAGAGAGCAGATTGTCACTGTAAGGTAGTCCAAGCTTCGCACAGACAGTGGACAATGCTGTTTTGGGGTGTCTGAGGAGCTCATCTGAGTCTATGATGATCGGATCTGGGTCCAAGTTGTTTTCTTTGACGTGTCGCCACAAGTCAGTGATTTCTTTGTATGTCAGTCCTGGAGGGATCATTTCGGGTGGCAGCTCATCCAGAATGAGGTCTTCCAGTGAGACGTCAACGTCGTGGTAAAGCTTCAAGATCTCCTTATTGAGCCTCTTCCACGAGGGAAACATCTTATAAGGATTCCTGATCAAGAACATGTGTCGGTAGCCCTTCGGGAGGAGGTCAAATCTCCCGTTCAGCCAAGGGACTAACTCCTTGGAAATGATGACCTTATTCCCTGGGTAGCCCGCCTCAAGTTGCCGCTTGACCCACTCAAAGGTTGCGATGGAGCTTTTGAACCCTGACCCCTGACCTTTAAGCAGGCCATTCTCATCAAGGTCATGGCTCTCCTCGATGGGCTCAGGCAGGACATTTTTGCTGAGACATTCTGGCCCAAAGAAGAAGGCTACTGTGAATAACTCGAAGATCATCTTGGAGTCAGGAATGTTGTTCAAGCTCTTGAGGAGGACCGAGGAGCAGGTTCTCGGTGAGGCCCACAGGATTATCCTGACCTGATTGCTTGATGCTTCATCGCTCATCATAGAACTAAAATAAAGACAAGATATTTACAACCCTTTTATCTAACTAGGGTTTAAATAACCAATGAGATATTTGTGTTGTGAGACATTTTAGGTAGAAATGAAGGGTGCCAGCTGTTATTATTTTTCCCAATTTTTGCCACCCTCAGGGTCAATGTCAGAGGTCAGAGGTAATGGGCAGAACAAATTTTTGGACTAATTGATTTTACGTCAAATAGACAACGCATATTTTTTTTTATGAAGACTAATTTTCCGATCCACTAGTTTTCAATTAGGGATAGTATATTGTTGTTGTTTTTGTTTTTTGTTGTTTTAAAGACGGACGTCATTCCGATCTTTCAAATATTACACCATACAACCAATCATGCATTGTAATCTGTAAATTAATATTGTTGTTTAGAAACTGCAAATAAAAATTCTAGAAACAATGGCTGCTGTCTAGGCACACAAGGTTCAAAGCTGACTTCCCAAACTTATTTTGGTCACAACCTGAACTTTCACAAAAGGTCATTTAGTAATGGACACATGGTTCGTTGGCCAGTACCAAGGCGTTTTTAAAAAGGGCAGATTTCATCAGCCTTGCCAATACACAGTCTAAACCTGGGGGATCACGTTGACTCAGTGGTTTCTTTCCCTGCCTTTGACCTCTGTGGACCCCGGTTCGAATCCTGCCTCGAACCCAGAGCCTTAAATGTGGATTGGGTTTTCAGTCCCGACGTGATTGCATGGGTTTTCCCAACTGGGGTTTTCCTCCCACATCTGAGACTCAACATTTCATTTCACTTCCTGCATGCCTACATTCTGTTATTGGCGCTTGCGCTGTTAGATGTGTAATGAAAATAAAATAAAAATGTGCATTAGACCGAGCAGTGCTGGGGTTAATTTACATGTACTATCCACTACTGAATCTATACAATAAGATACAAAAGTTAACAGCACTGCCGCGGTAACTTACCACCCTGGTAAGTTACAGGCTGTTAGCACTTGGACTTAATATAAAGTTAACAGTTTGTCTTGGTAAGTTAGCTATTTTTAGTCCAATACAAACGAGGCTTTAGAAACCATTCATTTCTGTAAACCATCGATACTAGACGCACTGACATGAATAATGTAGTTGATTGTTGGGGGCTAGATACGTTTTCTGTAATAATGGCTGGATAGTTATTGCAGAACAGAACTGGTTTTGTTTTTGAAAAATGTAGGGATACCAAACATTGGAAAATGTCTAGTCAGGTCATGACCTTTTACTTTGACCTTTCGGGTCAAATGTAGCGGTCATTTTGTTTTAAGCCATTTGCAGCCGCTATTGTCACTAAATCAATGGTTAGAGGAACCCGTGTGCAATCCTGACTCATAGGAGTGGCACTGCTCTGGGCCCAATTTCATAGAGCTGCAGCTTAACCCTTTAGCACTTGTGCACAATTAAACATCGCATCATTTACGCCTTGAACGCGCCATTGAAATTCACAAGATTTCCTACTGTGCATAGAAATCCTTAGATAACTTTCGTTTTGATCATTTCCTTGTGTTACAAGTTTAGTTTATTGTCTAGGGGATGAAATTACCCTTTGAATGATTCGCACAGTTGTTTTGTTTGCTTTACCAAATCAAAGCAATGAGGTTGGAAACATAAGACACATCATCTAAAATTAGGAAACATTGTTTGTGTACGAAGTAAACGTTTATTATGTGGAAAGTTGTGCACATAATTTTGCTCAACTGTACTGTCATCTCAAAGAAAGAAAATGTAAAGAAAAAGATTCAAAATAATCACAACATACCTTTGGAAGTGAGATTAAATGTCTATGTTATCTACAGAACAATTTGTTTACCTAAAACTGTCCATAAAATATTTCCATTACTTTGAGATCGCGCTCTACATACGGCTGTTTGATGCATTTCAATCGCGTATGTAAAACTCAAGTTACAACTTGTCAAACTTCGAGGGCGGTTGTGGGCGGTTTGCAGAGTAATAGGCGGGGCGGTTCTGGGCGGTATGAGTGCTAAAGGGTTAAACAGAAAATATTGCTTAAAAATTGTCTGCTTAGCAATGATACGCACGATACCAGTCACAAATTGTACATGTGACATGGTCTTTTTGCCGGTTACCTTATTCTAGTAAGCATCATTTTGTTGTGCTTATGGTACTTTTTGTGCTTAAGCAGCTCTATGAAATGGGGCCCAGGACAACAAAAAAACACCCCCACTACTCTTAAAGGGTCTGTATACGTTTGGTAATGACTCTGAAAATTTATGGCAATAATAACTTACTTGGTAAGAAGTACAGTAGCTTAGGATAGTATAATGCATTTTGATAAACGTTTTACTTCGAAGTACTGCAGTTACAGAAAAATATATCACTTTTTATCCCCCAAAATTTGAATCTGAGAAGCGTTATGGCCGTAACGCTTTTCAGAATGTGTATTCCAATGACGGATACTTCTGCCTGAACGCAACCACTCCAGATTTTTGGTGATATCTCAAAAACGCTGCCACCTTTTGAAATGAAATTTACACGGGTTAGCTTTATGGTATATATCTACAATTATACAGCATAAAGGCAAATGTACGGTTCCAAAAACCAAAGGTATACTTTGCCTTTAAAACGCTACCTGTAAACCAAAACAAATGATGTACATACATAATGGGCTCTACTGGCACACCTTGATTTCTTTGTCTGTTGTTTCACAAGATTATTGTAACATTTTTCAACAGACACATGTCATACTCACCAGCGGTAGCTGAACGTTCAGTTAAACAGGCAGCTAAAATGCCTCTGGGTATACGTATACCAGGAAGAGTCAAGTAATACTTGAGCTGTTGTCAGCATTCTACTGCATACTTGCACTGTGTACAGAACAAGTTGTGCATGCACGCAGTAACACAGATAATAGAGTAATGGGTAGATTTTGCTGATGGTTGTGGTTGTTTGTACAAGGCCAATGTATTGTTTGTTTTCTTTTACGGGCAGAGGCCATCCGGGGAAGGGGAAAGGTCAAAAATTGTAATTGAAAAAGATATGCCCGCCCAGAACTTGCTCATTATATAAAAATTGATAATGTAGAGTAATAAAAATTTTGGTTAAAAGTAGCAGAAAATGCCAAGTAAAAGATTACGATAAAATAAACAAAATTCAACGATACTAAAAACCCTTCTTAGCAAAATAAAAGTCGAAACAATAACCAGGCAAAATGAAATAATTGGGTTCAAAAGTTAACCCATGGGATTGATGGATCAAAAGAAAGAAGAATTCCACATTCAAATACAGTTTCATATACTTTGGTAATGTTGTATCGGAAGAACTTATATTTCGACAGGTGTGGCGTCTTTACACGGCTTCCGTTTCCAGGCAGGGGAAACATTTGCGTGTTCACAACTGGCACCTACTGTTTAAATCGATATTTACATAAACAACAACAACAACAACAACAACAACAACAACAACAAAACACATAAAAGTCTCAGTTTAAAGAGAAAGTAGAAATAAAACTCTTCAAATAAAACTAATAAATTGACCGAAAGCCAAATTTCTCTTTATCAATTTTGGAACAAAGTTTACATTTAAAATTAAAATGGGTACAGAAGTAAACAGCACTGAGAGAAAACCAAATAAAAACCATAAAGATGAAATGATTAAAAACAAAATGTTACTGGTTCTTTCTAGTACTGTCTTTTCAGAGTTTTATTATGTGAAGCTGTCTGTTGAAGTGATAATGCTTTCTATGGTTTAATACTTCAGTCGCTGTTCAAACAGTTTCAAGTAGTAAGGCATACTGTACTGGATACAGTGCTGCACATCGGGGGGAAAGGTTGCCAAATCTGGAATATCGCTATCAGGAACCGGCTTTTTAAAACATGTGGTGTTTCTAAAATTCTGGCAGAATTCTGTTTTCTCCAACATACTCTTGTAAGGGCTGCTTACCATCCATTGATCCACGACCTTTATTCCAGCTTCCCAGGAGAGAAAAGAATCACTGAAAGGTATCCCGACCCTTGAACAAAAAGCTGACAGTATTTCTTTGGGATTTCTGAGCAGATCATCAGAGTCTATGATGATTGGATCTGTATCCAGGTTGTTTTCCTTGATGTGTAGCCACAGATCAGCGATTTCTTT
This sequence comes from Marthasterias glacialis, assembly GCA_911728455.2. Taxonomy (NCBI): domain Eukaryota; kingdom Metazoa; phylum Echinodermata; class Asteroidea; order Forcipulatida; family Asteriidae; genus Marthasterias; species Marthasterias glacialis. The sequence continues at coordinate 4,014,684 of OU452238.1, forward strand.
GTAAGTCTTCCCAGGGGGCATTTCCTGTGGGGGTAACTGATCAAGCCCAAGATCCTCTGGTGGTATCTTGGTGTTGTTGCGGAGTCCCAAGAATTCTGTTTTCAACTTCTTCCAGGATGGAAACATTTTGTAAGGATTCCTGATCAAGAACGTGTGCCGAAAGTCTTTTGGAATGAGATTGTACCTCCCATTTAACAAAGGGGCCATCTCCTTCGCAACGATTACCTTTTTACCCTGGTAGTCTGCCTCAAGTTGTCGCTTGACCCACTCAAAGGTACAGATTGAACTCTTGAACCCTGACCCTGGTCCTTTTAATAACCCATTCTCATCCAGCTCAATGCCCTCATAGGTGGGCTCAGGATAGGCTGTTGGCCTGAGTCTGTCTGGGCCAAAGAAGTAAGCTGTACTGTAGAGTTCAAAGATCATCTGAGAATCAGGGATGTTGGTGAAGCTCTTGTGGAGTATTGTGGAGCATGTCCGTGGTACTGCCCATAGTAGAACTCTAGTTTGATCACTCATGTTGGATAACTCTATTACTAAAAGAAAATGAGACAGGCACACTTTTTGGGTTCAGCAAACTTTAGTTTAAATGCTGTCTGGAAATTTGTGATTGAAAAAAAGAAAAAAAGAAGAAGAAAAATTGTAAAAAATCTGAAAGGGGAACTTTGTTGAAAATAACATTCATACTTATACCAGTGTTATTTTGATTACAGCAATAGAAATAAGCAAGAGTTATTTTATTTTGGGGAGTCTTCAGATGCAATTTTCTTGACTTTGATATCATTTCAGTCAAAAGCATTTCTCTGAAGGTTTTGTACTGGTGTGAACTTCATAGTCACTGATGTTCTAGATTGAAACTAATCAGAAACTTTGTTATCATTACCAATCCTATACTTTGTCTGTTGATCAAGTTTTATGCGTTTTTTTTTTCAATCTCCAGGGCATGAGAACTTTTGAATTTGAAAATTAAAGTTGAAAGAGAAACTTATGAAATGAAGGGATTAGTCATTTATTAGGTACAGCTTTAAAATAATTATCAAGAAGAGAATACCTTGATGCCCTTGCACTTTCAAGAATGAAGCAATTAGGCCTGAAATACGATAGCCTAGACCTGTACATTATGTAGAGCTGCTTAACGGCCAATTTTGTGCTTACTGTACGATTTCCATTTCATAGCGCAGCTAACCGTAAGTACAGAAAAAGGCATGCTAACTTCCAGTGCTTACTGTAGGAAAATGAATGACGTAACAATGCAAATCCTTCGTGAACGCGCAAGCTGGCCGCCTAAAGTTCGTGCTAACCTGTGAAATTCGCTTAAGCTGAAGCAAAATTTTCTCCTATAGTTGGCACGAAAATTTGCTTACCGTTAAGCAGTGCTATGAAATTGGGCCCAGTAGTTACACAAAGAAACTTGGAATCTACGGACCAAATCTGTCAGGAGCTCAACTTCAAAACATGTCAATGCATACTTACCTGAAACACTTCTTTCTACACCCAAAGAGACCTTGATATTGGTCAGTATGAACAGTTAAATTGTAGACAATATCTACTTTTGTGGCTTGGGAATTTGGATGTCAGCCCAGAGAGAAAGGGTTGGCCCTAACCACCGCAGACGATCAGGTTACTCTGAACATATTTCCCATAGGAAATACTGGTATATGGTTATGGTTACTTATTATTATCCGCACCCTGCAAAGCTTCAAACATCACTTAACATGTACATTGTCTGGTATGTACCCCCAACAATCTACCCTTGATTCATCCAGGGTTGCACTGCACAGACATGCCCTTGTGACTGTGAGGTTTCCATTGATGGAGAGGGGGGGGGGAGCTATAATTGATGGATTAGGGTTGTCTGAAGAGTGGGTGTTCTGACCCTAGGCTTGTGGTTGTGAGAATGAGAATAAAAAAAGTCAAGGGATTGGGGGTGTGGCTTACAGAGTATTTTTCTATTGGCACCCCCCCCCCCCCCATTTGAAGCCTGAACTTTTAGAGATTAAAAATCACCAGAATAAAATGTTACATTTTATAAGATTTTAGTAGTAATTTCGATTGTTTTTAAATTATTTTTCTATTTACACGCAGACAACGTATTTGTTTGTTTTTTTTACCTCCATGTCATATTCGCTTACAATCGGCATACCAAAAGCACTGAAAAGGGGCTTGGTTAGAAAAATGCAAAAAGGAAACTACCATTTTAATTGGCTAGATGTGTTTCCCTAGAAAAAAATGGTACACCCCCTTGTGCCCCCCTCCCCTCTAAAATGTTGCCCTAGTTTCACCTCTGTGTTGGCACATTGCCAGTGATAATAAAAATTACTGGTTGTTACTTTGTAAAAAAGCTTTAGGAGACTTTATTTATGTCAAAATACGGATATCAAACTTGTAAAAAGTGGTGTACCGCAGATGAAACAATTAATAATGTCCAAATGTTCATTGCAAGGATGACATTTCTCTGGATTTTTTCCGGGTTTCCGGATTTTAGAAAATTTTTGTTCTGGAATTATAATAATAAAATAATTTATATATAAATATATTTTTTAAATTTTAGTTGTGTGCCAGGTTATAGTCTTAGTTAAGTACTTGAAGACACTTAACCATTATTGCTGCGTCCTTCAGATGGGACGTATAGCCGTAGGTCCCGTGTGTTGTGTAATGCACATAAAATAATCCAGTGCACTTATCGCAAAGAGAAGGGGTTCGCCCCGGTGTTCCTGGTTTGATCCGCTGCAGATTGCACCACAGCACCTTATAAACCGTCACATGGTGCTGTGCAAAGGAACAACTGGTCTCATACTTCAAAACATGTAACTCTGCATACCTTGCAAGAAAAAATACTGAGTGCTTTGAGATGCCCATCGGGTGCGATAAAGCTCTATATAAGAACTGCGTACTATTTAGGGTTATGGGAAGAGTAAAATTAGGAAAAGGAAAAGTTGCTATAACCAGCAGAATGTTTATTATTATAATATGAAAAACTTTTTGTAAAAACAAAAGAAAAAATTGTTATTTTACTTTCGTGGAGGGGGAGTTGTTTTTTTTTGGCATCATGTTTCATTAAAACCCTCCTATATGTGAGTACTGAGAAGTGCCTCAAAACCTCCCATATGCTAAGCACACAACAGTGAGGTAACCCATGCCACACTTTCCTTCCTGTCACTATATTTGTATGTGTGATCCATCAATGCCACAGATTGCCACTGCAGAAATGACCAAGGTTGTGACCCCTATCTCTTCCCACAGTGGCCCAAACTCCATTGCAATTGAGCACAGCTGGTGACTACTCCAGTTTACCACACAAAGCACTTTGGGCAGTGGCTGTATTCTGTGAATCAGTATTTGTGTGCCTCGAAATGAAACAGTATTAGCATCTTGGGGCATGGGTGGACTTTGTCAAGAAACACACTGATCATAGGAGGGTTAATGTCTTTATTCACTGGCTCTAAATTGCATTATTGAGGTTATGAGACGTTTCCCAACCCACAGGTCGGTGGCTCTGCTCGCTGAGATGCCTGGCACCGGTGCCGTTCATCCGCTGCCCAAGATCGAGTCCGTCCTGCTCCATCGCTACGAGACCGCCTACGATTATTTCATCATGTGCTGTGAGGTGAGAGTTGTTAAAAGTACCCTGGTCCTGAAACCCCCTGAAGAAAAAAGTTTTGTTAATGAGGTACCTTTTTTTTCAAAAAATGTTAACTACCAGAAAAGATCGTAGATTCAGGCCTCAGCTTTTTTGTCTGGATTTTTCTGAATTAAGAGTTAATCAAAGATCTCCCTTCTCCTTAAAGGCAAAGTATACCTTTGGTTTTTGGAACCGTACATTTGCCTTAATGCTATATAATTGTAGATATATGCCATACAACTAACCTGTGTAAATTTCAGTACAAAAGGTGGCAGCGTTTTTGAGATATCACCAAAAATCTGGAGCGGTTGTGTTCACGCAGAAGAAGTATTCGTCATTGGAATACACATTCTGAGAAGTGTTACGGCCATAACGCTTCTCAGATTCAAATTTTGGTGGGATAAAAAGTGATGTATTTTCCTATAACTGCAGTACTTCGAAGTGAAACGTTTCTCAAAATGCATTATACTATCCAAAGCTGGTGTACTTCTTACCAAGTGAGTTATTATTGCCATACATTTTCAGAGTCATTACCAAACGTATACAGACCCTTTAAGATTTTCTAGTAAGAGGTGAAGTTGCCTGCACAGGGAAGGGAACACAGCCCTTGTTTTGACTGAATCTCTAGATTTCTATTTGCAGTGATGTAGAGAGTCTATAAATCTCTAGAATCTAGTTTATTCTTGGGTTTCATCTGATCAAGAGGGTGCTGCTACACATTTTTCAGGATCTTCTTTTTTTTCCTTCAAACAATCGCACTCCAGAAACATACGTAATGAAGTCATTAATTTTAATTGATTACCTTTTTTTCTCTGCCCAGCTTCTGTTCTTACTTCTAGTTGCTGTATCTGGCATGAGAGCGGTTCAAAAACTTGTCAAGATTAAAGCGCAGTTCTTCCGGAGCGTGTGGTCATGGATTGAGGTAGGGATTAGATCTCTTTAAGTACGTTCATCAATATTTGTTGTGTAGTTTTAAACAGCCTTTCTTTATTAATGTTTAAATATTGTTTAATCTTGTTACAGCGCTTGGCGTTAGACCCTTTTTAAATTTAGCCATTATTATTGTTATTATTATGCAGAGTGACCTCTTGACTCAATGTATTTGTTGACTTTTTTGTAAGATTGTGTGATTATCAAGGGAACTGTTAAAAGATCTATGTGAACTTGAAAAAGTGTGTGTAGATTTTTACCTATTAATAGTACCTTATCATTGTTTAAAATGTTGTTGAGGCTTTTGGGATGTGGTGCAGATTTTCTGATACCAAGTCGTCTCTGTTCCTTTCCGTTTCCCCCAGATTGGCATAATACTTTTGTCACTGACGTACTTTGCCTTGTATGTGTGCCGTTTTGTCTTTGTCAACAATGCCACTCAACACCTGAGAGGAACCTACATGGAGGAGTTTGTAGATATGTCCTTCCTTGCGTACTGGGATCAGGTTGGTGGATTCAGGCCCAGAGAGAAGAGTAACAATAACAATTCAAATGAACTTCAAATATCAATGCTACAGACCTTGCACTTCACTTTTTTTATGTTCTGTCACATTATACAAATTTGTAAAAAAATCATTTAAAGTACATTTGTTTACTCCACTTTAAACTTTAGGTGCATTATTTTTGAACAGGTGCATTATTTTTGAACAGGTGCATTGTTTTTGAACAGGTGCATTATTTTTGAACACGTGCATTATTTTTGAACACGTGCATTATTTTTGAACACGTGCATTATTTTTGAACAGGTGCATTATTTTTGAACAGGTGCATTATTTTTGAATAGGTGCATTATTTTTTGAACACGTGCATTATTTTTGAACAGGTGCATTATTTTTGAATAGGTGCATTATTTTTGAACAGGTGCATTATTTTTGAATAGGTGCAGTATTGTCATGTCTAGTTACTCTTGGTCTTTTGTGTTGGTGTCATTATTGTGTTCTGTATATTCTCTGATTGAATTATTTTTTTAATATGTTTTTTTTTATGCCGTGTTCTTAGTGCAGTTTTTACTGTGTCATTTAATCTATTTATTCATTTGTAACTATTTTTTGATAGTTTTTATATAAGCATTACTTAATTTTTTTTTTTTTTTGGGTGTAATTCAATATAAACATTTTTGATGTAAAGAAATTGCTTTAATTCAGTCAGTTGGTGGCTGTGATAGTCCTTCTTAAAATAAATAAACCTGTAATGATAATTGTTGAATACAGTTGAATTGAATACAGTCTCGTAGGGTTTGTTGCAACACCATGGAAATAATCTGTCTTGATTTGTAGTGATACTGAAAAGAACACCACTGGTTCTTTTTCAGAGATATTTTCCATGGTGTTACTGCAAACCCTACCAGAAAGAAGGCTTAATATATACTCCACAGTTAGTCAAATTGTGGCAGTGCAAAACAACAAAGAAGGGCTTAAAAATAAAGGTGTTTTGAATGATTTTTTTCCCCCGTCAGATTCTGAAGGATTTATTGGGGAGTATAATCTTCCTTGCCTGCATCAAGTTCCTACATTTGCTGCGTTTCAACCAGACTGTCGCAATGTTTGGGGCTGTCATTGATGGCGCAGTCAAAGAAATTCTTGTGTTTGCTGTAAGTTAGTCTCACTGACTTGGTTTTACATCACCCTCTCTTCTTAAAGAGGACTCAGTCTGGGTATAATTTCCAGACAGTTTTCAAGCAGATTATTTTTGTTCAGCACTGAAAAAATATTGCTTGGCACAAACAGGCAAGTAGGAATCCAAACTGCATGGTATAGAATACAATCTATTAAAAAAAATTGCTGGGGTGACAACTCAACGTTTCGATCAGAATGCCCCAGTCGTCTGCAAGAGAAATCTGGTCAAATGATCGGTAGCCAGTAGGGGGGATGTAGCCTGCAGAAGGGTGTAGCTGGCAGGGGAGTGTAGCCGACAGGTGGTGTAGCCAGTAAGGGGATGTAGCCGGTAAAGGGGTGGAGCTGGCAGGGGGGTTGTTGCCAGTAGCGAGGTGTAGCCGACAGTGTAGTGTAGCTGACAGGGGTTTGTCTTTCGTTTTCTTGAAATAGTGTGGAGAACAATGGTAGTCGGCAAGTCGGCAAACTGGCTTCCATACGACCCCCAAAAGTCAGCAAGTTGGCCTCTGTACACCCTCCCACAGAGATGCACTTGCCCTTGTCCTTGCCCTTGCCCTTGCCCCTGCCCCTGCCCCGCCCCTGTGTGACTAGGGCCAAATTCAATGGCACTGCTTCCCGCATAATTCTGCACTTACATTCCATAGAGTGATGTGCTTTGCAGAGCACCATAGGCATAGAATTCCACAGTAAGCAGAGCCATGTACTTGGACACCGGTTACTATCAAACTTGATGAACCTATCAGTTATTTTTTAATCAACATCTTGAAAGATTACATCAGGTTCTTCCTAAAAAAAATATTTTTTTATTTTATTATTCTAAATGGGTTAACTTTTCAAACATTTTTTATTGAACTCTCGCTCCTGGTGACATCCATTTTAAACAGTTGTACCTGGTGGTCCTGGAAGTCGCCTTTGCCTGCCTGGGTGTGCTCCTGTTCTGCACCCATTTCTACCCACTGAAGCACCTCTACATCTCCCCCAACATCCTGAGTGGCATGATCGTAGGCCACCCTGCAGATGCCCAAGATCTCACCATGGAGTTCCCTATCATGTGGCCGCTGTTCTACTCTGTGTACATCATCAGTATGGTCATTCTGATGGCTGGATTGGTGAGTGAACTTTTTCTGGTTTCCAATCATTTTTTAGGGGGTGTAGCTTCCGGTTTTGCCTCATTTGAGTGAAGTCATGTCTATTTCTACCCTGGATAGATAAAAGCCATCTTGTGTCACAGCTACAAGAAGACCAAGCAGGAATGCATCCAGGCCGTTGGAGGTAAAGAGGTCATTCTCTTCTTCTGGAATATGTTCCTCATCCGTGTCGGACTCAGGAGACCCCCCGAGGAAGACAAGCCAACGACTTTACCAACGGTGAGCGACTTTTGTCTTGCATCGTGTTTACTAAGCATTTTAGGCATTTGGCACTTGCGCACAATTGAGTCATTTATTCCTTGAACAGGGCAGGAAAAGTCATAAGATTATTCACTGTACCTAGAAATCCTTTGATAAATTAAAGTTTAGTTTATTTTGTAGAGGATGAAAAATACCTTTCGATTAATTTGCACAATTGTTTTGTTTGCTTTACCACATACGCTTTGAGGTTGCAAAGTTTCAAATCCTACTCATGTACATGGTGTTACAGCAAACCTTACTAGATTGTATCTCCACCATGCAAAGTTTCAAATCCTACTCATGTACATGGTGTTACTGCAAACCTTACTGGATTGTATCTCCATCATGCAAAGTTTGAAATCCTACTCATGTACATGGTGTTACTGCAAACCTTACTAGATTGTATCTCCATCATGCAAAGATTCAAATCCTACTCATGTACATGGTGTTACTGCAAACCTTACTAGATTGTATCTCCACCATGCAAAGTTTCAAATCCTACTCATGTACATGGTGTTACTGCAAACCTTACTAGATTGTATCTCCATCATGCAAAGTTTTGAATCCTACTCATGTACATCGTGTTACTGCAAACCTTACTAGATTGTATCTCCACCATGCAAAGTTTCAAACCCCAGCTACTCAAATTGTGTACATTTTTAAGTAAGTTGGTCTTTTTGGTTGCTCAAGTTGTGATTGGTCAATGCATTGGGGTTACGAGTGGATCTACTCATCACGTATTTAATGATTGCTGACAGGAGTTCACGATGGCGGAGATCGAATACCAGGTGGATGAGCTGCTGTTCCGGATGAACGCCATCTCCAATCAGCACGGCCTACCGGAGAAGCCATATGCTTACTTTGAGGACTCAGACGGTACCCATGGCATGATGGAAGAGGGGATGTCAAGCACCTGCTCAGAGGTACGCACTGGCTGCCTTAGAGGTTACTTTCTCTTTTTGGCCACTTAGCTAGGAAATTCCACCTTATGGCCAATGAATGGGGAAGGAAAATTCCACCTTATGGCCAATTAACGGGGGAAGGAAAATTCCACCTTGTGGCCAATGATTTGGGGAAGGAAAATTCCACCCTATGGCCAATGAATGGGGAAGGAAAATTCCACCTTGTGGCCAATTAACGGGGAAGGAAAATTCCACCTTGTGGCCAATTAACGGGGAAGGAAAATTCCACCTTATGGCCAATGAATGGGGAAGGAAAATTCCACCTTGTGGCCAATGAATGGGGAAGGAAAATTCCACCTTGTGGCCAATTAATGGGAAAAGCCTGTGGTCACTTCAAGCAAAATCACAGTCTATCATACATAGGCCGTTTACGAAACCACGGCTTGGGCTTGGGCTTGGGCTTGGGCTTGGGCTTGGGCTTGGGCTTGGGCTTGGGCTTGGGCTTGGGCTTGGGCTTGGGCTTAGGCTTAGGCTTTGCCAGTTATTTAGAAAACAAGTGCTTTTTTTATGGGGTTTCAAACAGGCGGACGGAGCCCAAGCTGGAGCAGTGGTTTCGTAAACGACCATACAATATATTGTAGAAACCTTGCATACACAGCCATCAGCGAGGTTAAACAATGGAAACGTGGCAAGTGTGTTTATGCCACGGACAACTCTCAACGATAGGTCTTCCCTTTACCTCAGTGAGGCCGCTGTTGGAGCTTCTGACACCATAAGCAAGGGATCTATTGGTGTAGGGCATGCGAGAAAACAAAATCATAAATGTAAACTTCCCTGAATTGCTTCCATTTTCCTTGTAGATGAATCTCTATGACAGCGCCCGCCTGGAGGACCGGGTGCAGAAGATTGAAACCCAGCTGTATAATCACAACCCTGAGATGAGGGAACTCCTTGATGGTAACTGCTTCACTGACGAAGACAGGGAGAAACAGCTCAGGTATTAGCTGAGTTTCTTTTCTGTGCTGAGCGGATTTCATCTGTTTGTAACTTCCAGGGCCCATCTTGAGCTTGCGATCCTCTGCCAGCTGCAGCTGCAGCGTCTAAGATGAATTCCGGCAGCAGCATGAGTTGCATGACAGCGGCCGAGACACGCAGTCAGCACAGGGCAGTTTTCACAAAGCACACTGTGACTACGATGACTGTGTTCATGTAGTGCTTGAACGTCCATTCATGATTTGAAATTAAATTGCCGTTTCATATTTTATGGATGGTCCCATCAGGCAGATATAAATAATAACAATAATACTGGATTTTTACAAAGCCCTTTATCACACCTCTAGGGGCATATAAAAGTACTCAAATTAACCCCCACTCCCTGGAAGGATTTACTAGGATCTTTCCTCACTCTAAACAAATCCCAGCACCATATTGTAACTCAACACCCAGACTGTTGGACTCTGATTATGGTGATGTGCCATATCCCTTGTAAAGCATAATCAGTTAACTCATGCAGTCCCCAACAAAATCAAATAAAACCTGTTGTTATTGTTCGATGGAATAGGGACTGTTAGGGTTAAGCAAAGCTATGTTTTGAACTATGAGACCTGTTTACATTATATAGCATCTTGTAAGGGGTTTACAAGGTGCTGTGGCGCAATCTGCAGCTAACCATGCCAGAAAACACTGGGGTAAACCCCTTCTCTTAACGATAAGTCTACTGGGTTCTTCTACCTGCATTACACAACACACGGGACCAACAGCTTTACGTCCCATCCAAAGGACGAAGCAATAGTGGTCAAGTGTCTTGCTTAAGGACACAAGTGTCAAGACTGGGACTTGAACCCACACTCTGCTGATCAGAAACTCCAGCGCTTAAGTGCAGTCAACCACTCGGTAACGACATGTAGAATTATTGACAAAAGCAGCTGTAGTCATTCCTGTACGGTTGCAGTGCAGTAATCATAAAAAAGCTGTTCAGAGGTCAAACTGCTAAAAGATAGCCAAACAAGAAATCAAAAGCTGTTGAGCGTACACATTGCCAAGCTCTGATTAGTCTTGCTTAGCAGACATGGGTTACCGACCGAAATATCATGTAATGTACAATGTATGTAATTGGTTCCCTTCTTTGGCAGTTGCAGTATTTTTTGTCAAAAAGTATTATGATATTGGGCCCAGAGTTCATATTGTAAACTGTGCTGATCATTTTACCCTATCAGCAGAGTTTCTTTTTTATGCTGAGTGGATTTCATCTGTTCTTAATTTCCAGGGCCCATCTCGAGCTTGAGATCTTTCGCCAGCTGCAGCTCAGTTCATATTGTAAACTGTACTGATCATTTAACCCTATCAGCAGAGTTTCTTTTTTATGCTGAGTGGATTTCATCTGTTCTTAATTTCCAGGGCCCATCTCGAGCTTGAGATCTTCCGCCAGCTGCAGCTACAGCGTCAAGACGAGTTCCGGCAGCAGCATGAGTTGCACGACAGTGGCCATGACACGCAGTCGACCTCAGAGCACATGGAGCTCGGCAGCGACAATGTGTCCCTGGACCCCCCTCAGGCCCTGCCGAACATCCGAGATGCCCAGGGACGGCTCAGCTTCCCGAAGCCAATGCTGAATCTGGGTAGGTGGACAGTGTGAAGAGAAGCTTGCTGGACAACAGTTTGGGGTTTACTTGAAGGCCACTGCTTTTTAGCAGGAGCTTACATTCTTTGAAAAAAATATTTCAGGAGGTTACGGTGGTGTTTTGTAACTGTATCAATCAGATCTGATACTTTGTTCTTGTAACGGCAGATTTGCCATGGTAAAAGGCACTTTACTGATGGGAAACGTAAATTTCAAGGGGGCTCCAAGGCAATGACCAGGGGCATCGAGGCAGCTGCCTCCTTGAAGTATTACGCCTGGTCATAACAGATATTTCAGAGAAATGTTGTGTTTTATATTTCATATTTGACAAAATAGGAACTATAGTTGGTATGAGTCTCTAATGCTACTTATGTGGTCAACTGACAGGTACCTTAGACATGCAGGCAGCACCTACAACACCTCTGCAGCTATCCAGCTTCATTAATCGTAAGCAAGCTTGGGATCAACAGATGGCAGCAGGAGGACCTCCAGTCCAAAGACCTGTCACCACCCTAGCGCCAACTAGGGTAGCTTTACCCAATGACGGACCCCATAGCTCCAGCAACACCAGGCGGCCCAACACTACAGGGAAACCAGACAAACGAAGACTGCCTGACCACAAAGTGAAACCCCTCTCTGCATCGTTCGTCAGACGTGATCCCCAGTTGCTGTCGAGCTCAGAAGTCCTGGATTCCCAGAGCAGCACCTCGTCATCCAACTACGTGCACAGAACCGACTCCCTGTCATCGCACGCAAGCGATCTCGTGACCTCACAGGTCAACGCGGCCCTAGCAGGCACCAACAGGTGTTGGGACAGTCTGCGAGAGGGCCCCAGGAATGCACCATTCAGGCGTGATTCTAAACAAGACCTGGAGCATCTCGTCCGGGACTACCCCGAAGGAGCGCAACCTGTCGAGAGAGCAATCAGCGTGGAGAGCTTCCCTCTTCCGAATGCCTTGGACAGTCTGTCCTCCAGCTCAGGGAATGAGAAGAGCAATCCCTGCAAGCCACAGAAGGGAAGCAAAGAGGCAGATGCCAGACATAGGCTGCACAAGACTAGATCACGTGGAAAGGGTAAAGGTCGGCGGCGCTACGATGAAGCAGTTTATGTGAACGAAGCATTTAGCACAGACAGTGAGGAAGAAATACCTGTTATCCAGATGGGACCAGCTGGTATGCACCATGACAGGAGATAATGTTCCAATGGGGGTGTGATGTTCCTAACTTAGGCTGTTTAATGCAGAGCAGACAATCAGTGTTCTCCCTACCAATAGTCTCTGACCAAATGCCAGTTAAACTTCAACTCATGAAAAAAAAATCTCCCAAGTTGTCCCGCCAGCTTGTTCATTGCTTCCTAGAGCTCCAAACAAATCACTGCATGCTCCAATCGTTCATGGCCTTAATTTAAGTTTGAAACAATTCACACTGTTGACGGGAAACCATTTTCAAAAATGCATCTCTTTTGTCTCCTAATCAATCAGTCAATCAATCAATCTATCGATCAATCAGTCAATCAATCAATCAATCAATCAAACAAACAATCAAAAGTCTTTATATCGCGCCAAAATCAAAAAGTTTGCTTGTAGGCACTGAGGCACAATATGAATGTTTAGTAAGCCTGTTGGAGCAGATGAGCTTCGAGTTTGTTGAATTTGTTGATTGAACTGACCTCTCTCATATAATGCAGAGAACTAATTCCACATCTCCCAATTGAAACCAACTCACAATAACAAAAACTGGAAAGGCAAATAGACTGGCTCATTTCTATATAATAGGAATCAGTAGTCAAAACTGTTAATGCATACAGGGAACAAGACAAGAATAGTGGCAGCTTAATAAAGGTCTACAGCTACAATAGATGACTAAAAAAACACACAATAGTATTATAAAAAAGGGGGGAAAATTGGCATAAACGAACAATTTTCAATTAACATTAATTTTCCTCTGAAATCATGTGTGCTAATCCATTATCTTGTCCAAAAGCCAAGTTCTTTCTGTGAGTGCAGAAGTGGATGTAAGTATTTGTAATAATCAATGTACATAATCTTCTGTAATATCTGTTTTAGAAACCTGTTTTTCTGCATACCCTCAAATTTATCAAATCTCGACCAAAGGTGAACCAAAAATATTCATAACAAAAATTATAAAAAAATCTTGGAAAACAGTGTTTTATTACCTCTTTTAATGGGTTTTGAGGCAGCCACTTGTTTGGTTTATTTTACTGGTATGTGGATACGTACTGGATTATTTTAAAGGGACACGTTGCCTTCTGAGTGGGTTAAAAGTAGAGTAATTATAATTATTCACGTAAATATTCCTTGAAATTGTGTGGTTTTTGTTTAACTTTGTGACGGAACATCGACCACTATTTTGAAGAGCCAAATTTTGGACTCCACAAAAATGGCGGGCCGTATGTTTGTATGTAGAGTGTGGTTCTGCTGGTTGTATTTCCAGAGGCAAATGTATTTTTTTGTAATCACTACTCACTATTTACAACTCACTGTAGGTGCTTTATTGCATGAACTCTTAAAAAAAGGATAAGGAGCTTTTCCAAACAGCAAAACTGTAAGAGATTTGAATTGAAGGCAATGTGCCCATTTAATATAAGTTTCTTAAAACCGTTGACTTACAATTTCTCACAAACAAACTTACACACATTCATTCTGCCAAATCATCCAGTAAATTACAAGATATAAATTTTATGCTGTAAAATAAAACTGTGGTTATATCATACTTTTTAGTATCATTAGAGCAAACTCTTTACAATTGTTAGAACTTTCTATAGCTTTGTAGATATTGAAGCCGAAATTTTATCAGTATTATTATTTTTTTTATAAAATGCTTTTTATTGTATTATATACGCGGGCTTAAGTATATTTTTATTGTCCAGCATTTTGTACCCACCTATTACATTTTTTAACTTATTCTTTTGTACAAAGAATGAATAAAGTGCCTTTTTGTAATTAAACAATTTATAAAATATTCATTAATTTGTTGACATTATCACCACATTCAAACCATCACTTCCCAGGCCTTTCTGCGTACAGGTGACCTCAATCCTCTAATATCCTCCTCTCCTATGTCACTCCACACCAAATTGTTTGGACTTGGATAAGATTGGTAAGCCTGACCCAGTGATAAGCAATTGTTTTTTGGGGGTGGGGTTCACAGCCCTCACTCCTTCAGAATCCTTCATTTTGGCCAAGAGGATATACATGTTGAAGGATTTTGGAGGGTAAAATTATGAAAACGAAAAATAATAATTATTGCATTGTGCTTGGTGAAATCAGTCACGATTTACCATAGTGCACCCTGTAGTGATGGCAAATGGATGTATCGACCTAATTCACCTGATGACATCACTTTTGATAAATCTTGGGAACGCCATTTGAAAAGAAAGTTTGATTGTGATGATGATGATGTCAGGTGACTTGGGTCAATAGGGCTTCATGTTTTGATCATCTGAAGTAAGAGCCTGGCTGTGCAAATTGATAACACATTGACTAAAACATCGGCAGTGATGTTATCAAAATCCATGGATGGGTTTCAATCCATCAGCTGCAATCGCAGACACAATTTATTTTAGGATCAGTTTTTAGTGATACTATAAACAAAGGGGGTTGGTACAGCATTAGTTTTTTTGGGGGGATGAGCAAGTTCATTCCCCGCATTTTAATTTTCAAGAAGCAAGAACAAAACTATTCAGTCAAAATTCAAATACTGTGGCGTGGAATGACGGGTGCACTGTGCGAGCCTGTATTATGATATGATGTGTTGAATAGAGCTACACAGTACACAGTCAACCCTCCTACTGTCTGACCATTTAATCTCATCCACTGTGGTTTGGAATGATAGATGCACTGTGCCAGCCTGCATTATGACATCTCATGGTGAATGCATCTACACACATTGCACAGTTAACTCTCCTGCAAGTGTTTGTTGACAAATCTTCGACACTGACTTTTTAAATGACCAATGTTGTACCATCTCCAAAAGAATTACAAACGCATGATCGTTTTTTTAACAATACAGTACCCTGCTATGAAGGCTTGAGTTTCTCTGCAATAGTTTTGGTGATTTTAGATGTGTTTTCCTCTTGCTGAAGGTAGAAATGTTCGCCGGGTAAGAGTTGAACGTCAAACGAACCAGAACTGACTGTTTTCCAGTCTGTGTTGGGGAAACAAATTTCATTAAAAAAATGGGTAAGAAAGTATGGACAGCAGCACATTCCTAGTACACACAAATCCACTGCCTAAAGAAGACTTTTGGCAGAACTACACCACGGCCCAATAGAGCTGCTTAAGCAGAAAATATTGCTTACAAATTTTGTACTAAGCAGGATACCAGTCACAGATTGTACATGTGAAATGGCATTTTGGCTGGTAACCTTATTCTGGTAAGCATGATTTTGTTTGTACTTGGCTGCTTTTTGTGCTTAAGCAGCTGTATGAAATTGGACCCAGGGTTTCAACTTTTCAGCTGATCAGCAGACCTGGAATTTCATCTCTGAGAGGGCAAGGTAATTTTCATTTTACTGAGAGCACTTCCATTGGAAAATCTATGGGGCACCAAGGCCAAGCACAGGGCAACAGATTGCCATGGCCTGCGTGTAATTTCTGGCCCAGATCAGCTGATTTCCTTGTTTTTGGTTTCCTGGCTGTGCCACTGAAAATTTAAAAACAAAGAACAAAATTTTCGTTGCCTGGAAAGTTCCTGTTTTTGCATGCCATGGGACTTACTCATGAGTTTCTCCAAGTTGGTAAGAGTCTGTACATGAAACCAATATGTGCGTATATAGCACTGAGGTAAACCAAACTAGATTGGTCTGTTTCCAGTGGCAACCTCACTTTCAAAATATCATTTATTTAGGTGTTTTTAAACTCACTGAATTGGTAATTTTCACTGATGAATGTATGCATACTTTCTAGTTTCTTGTATCCAATTCACTCATCACAAGGCCCAAAGGCCGCTCAATGTGCGGGCTACTTTTTGGAAGGGATAGAAACCTGTCCCAATGCACAGAAACAAGACATGGCGAGATATAAACGCAAGTCTCTTTACAGCGCAGCCAAGAACGGGGAGGGGTAAATGAATCCGTTGCGAGACAAACATACCCTGCCTCTATCTCTATTTGAAGCAATTACAGTTAAACGTCTTGCTCAAGGACACAAGTGTCATGACCGAGATTCAAACCCACATCCTGATGACTTAGCCACCGGAACTTGAGTCCGATGCACTTAATCGCTCGGCCACGACACGCTACTACTTCTTTGAGTGACCCATTTATTTTACTTACTATCAATGTCATGATTTCTTGTTCTGTCTTCGGCGCCATCAAAGAAATTGATTGGACAGCTCAAGGGTGGTTCACTTGGAGCTTCTTTGCTGCAAGACAAAAAGAATTGATCCTTAAGATCTCAAAACTTTATCGGGGCAATAAATAACCAGCCTGTTCTCTGCACAGTACACACAACCCTAGACTTGAGATCAAGTCATGTAATTAAGTGGTCTTACATTTTCACCCGGCGCGATGTACAGCACATACTTTGATACTGGATCATTTTCTTTTGATTGTTTTTTTGTCTTCTTTTTTTTCCCCCCCTTCTTATTATGCAATTCGCCCATCACAAGGTCCACAGGCCACCCAAGGTGTGGGCTACAGAAGGGATAGAAACCTACCCCAATGCGCAGAAACAAGACATGGAGAGATATAAACGCAAGTCTCTTCACAGCACAGCTAAGAACAGGGAAGGGTAAATGAATCCATCACAAGACAAAGATAACTGCCTCTTCCCCTATTTGAAGCTATTATATTGAAGTGTCTTGCTCAAGGACATAAGTGTCATGAACGGGATTCGAACCCACATCTTGATGACTTGGCCAGAAGAACTTGAGTCCGATACACTACACCGCTCAGCCAGGACACGCTGTGAATGAATTTGTCAGTGGAATGGTCGACTTTGTGCACAGTTACATCCAAACACTAGATGTTGACCACATGCTAAGAGCATGACAGATAGTTCTGAGAAGAAAAACGTATTTACCTGTACTTTTCTAGCAGGATAAGATCAGCTCTAATGACTGGAATGAAAAGCCTCATCAATCCCTTCTGAGCCAAAACTTCCTTGGGTGTTCCTCCCAGTTTTGTGAGTCGCTCAAGAAACTCGTCATCTGTGAGCTGGTCCAGGGGTTTGTCGGTGACCTTCTCTTGGCGGAGCGTTGACTAAAAACAAGGAATTTTATTCAAAATGGAATATTTACATCATTTGGGTTTTTGGATGAGTAAGTTCATCCCACTCTGTATTTGAAAATTTGTTGTCCTTTTGATTTTGGTCCAGTAAACATTTTCAGCTACTACAAGCCTTGAAGATTTTCACGCAAACTCGAGCCCCGCATGTTACTGTGTGCCACACTCAAGGCGATGATAGGCATTCCTTTGACCTCAGTGAGGGCGTTGTTTGAGCTAGTAAAAATGTCATAACCAAGGGGTCTATAGAGAGGTTTCACGTGACGACACCCGAGACCTTTTTCTAATGCTGCGCGCACAAACAGGCGCTGGAAACCATTCAGCAGGCGACGCACCAGCCATTGAGTTTGTACATGGCATTACCCAACATGGCTGCGAAACGAACTTTTCCCGGGGTAATGCAACCTCTCTATAAAAAAAATATATACAACTTCTGAACTCACATAAGGTGCGGTTGCGCCAGACAGGAACATGTGAACCGGTTCTAAGTTGTGGTGTTTCTTCAAGTAGCATGCCAGCTCAAAACATACAATAGCACCCATACTGCCAAGAAAAAGTATTATCCACAAAATCAATGACATGTTCTGCAGGCCTTGAACTTTGCCCTTGAGGGGGCACGGAAATTTTTATCTGGTAAGGTGAAAGGGCACCACGGCAAAAGCACAGGGCACCCACAGCATTTGCTGTGGGTGTCTTCTACTAAACACCCAACAGAGGTGGGGGTGGAGATGTTACGAGTGGCAAAACAAGGGTATTTTCCTGTCAAAGGTGTATGGAAGCCAATTTGCCTACTGTCATAACCTGGGTATGGAGGCCAGTTGCTGACAAACAATGTTCTTCCTTGTTTCAAAAAAGCCCAGTGCGGAAAAAACGGAAATCCACTGTATTCAATAGAATCAAAGCAACACACCATTTTTTCCGCAGCTTTGAGTGCTTTCAGGAATATTAACGATGAGTAGTAGTAAGCAAAATGACTGAATTTTAGTCTGGATTAGTTTTCTACTTAGATTAGAGCTTAATTTTCTCAAAATATCAACTCAGATGACTTATTTGCGGTGGGGGGGGGGAATGGGGGAGTAGGTGTCACACACTCCTCCACCCTCCTGGTCACTACAGACCTAGGGTGGATTTCACAAAACTAGTCCTAACTTAGGACTAGACCTAGTTTATGACTAGTCCTATAACTTGGGACTAGTTGCTCGTCCTAACTCGAGATAAGACTAGTCCTAGCGCTTTTGTGACACCCTACCTAACCCCTCTGGCTGGCTTCCCTATTAGGGATGGCTTGAAAGTTTAGTTGCTGAGAGTGTTCCTCATCGATATTTTTTTACCTGTGACCGAAGAACGTAAATGGTTTTTCTTGAAGGCTCGGAAGGAGGACTCTACAAAGTTCTTCCACGAGCAGATCCAAGTTTGAGAGAAGAGGATCCTTGAAACGTGATTCCCTGCCAGGAAGACGGATTGCATTCACTGTTTCACGGGGAACAAAAAACAAAAAAGCAGTGCAATCTCATTGATCAACTACTTAAAACAATTATCAAACGATTAATCAAACAATGGATCAATCACAACTAATCAATCAATCGATGATCGTAACACTTCCTCCTGATCTATTTCTCAAGCAGAATTTGTCGGCTTGCCAAGCCATTTGTGTTTCAAAGCTGCACTAAAGGTGCCCCCCTCTATCCTCCCCTTTTTAAAAGTTCAAAAAGTTTAGTATTGGCATTCTTTTTAGTCCCTTCTTTTACTTGCCTTCGATGTTTTCTGGGAGAAGTTTGGTCCAGCCTGCGTAGAAGAGGGTCCCTCCACCAGCCCATGGAAAACAGAATAGCCGATGGCTACACGTGCCTTGAGGGTTACCTCGTCGATTTACCCACTTATCCATGATCACAGTCGTCTACAGCGCAAGGTTTATCTACAGCTTGGGATGGAAATAAAATGAGTAGTTTATGAAAACTGTTTGTGGACATGGTAGTGGCGGGGGACCAGGGAGTCATTTGGTCGTTTGCTGTTGGGGCTCAGAGGCGCTTGCCAGGGGGCTAGGGGGCTAGGGGGCTGGGGTAGGGGGTGCTAGGGGGTAGGGGGGCTGGGGGCTTGGGGGTGCTTGGGGGCTAGAGGGTGGTGAAGGGGGCTTTGGTGGGGGGCACATATATCTAGCTGTGAAAAAGACCAAAAAGCTTGGTTGTCATCTAGGAATCATCCGTGAAGTCTTCACAAATGCAGATTGCATGGAAGGAAACTTCACCTGAGGGACAATTGGATACCTAGGATCAGCCGAGGTAAGCTCTAGCACTGTAGTGAAGGTCTTAGACTGTCGAGAGGATCGAGGGTTATGAGCCAAAAGTGCATTTGCTAACAAAATGGTATGCATACATGTACATGAACATTCGTTACACTGCACTTCCGGCCCCAAAACGTCATCACTTACCAACAGGATATAATAGGTTGTTTTCTGGGGTTATATTTTAGAACAACTGGATACCCAACTGGATACATTTAAAATGTTGAGAAAAAATATCCCCAAATTGGGCAAGTTTTAACTTATGGTCTGGATTGTCACAACCCTCAGGTCTACGACTGTCGAGGGTTACGATTATAGCAACTGCAGTGAACAAACCACAGCTACCATCAGTTATCCAGGCTTGGCTTGGGGTGGGCGTCGGATCAATTTGGGTTGGGGGGGGAGGTGTTGGCCCACAAGTGTGGCTGGTGGATTTTGACATCAGCCGCTTTGTCAAAATTCACCAGCCACACAAGTTTGGCTAGGCCTAGGGGAGGTAATGATCGTTAGTGTTGATATCAAGCATTGATTCATGGATAATGGATATTTTTCTGGCATCAGAGAACTTTTACTTTAGTAAACACTATTCTTATAAGCCGGCAGATTGAATAGCGCCCTCTTTGACACACACACAAGTAGCCTAGCCGATATTATATAACGTATTAAATTACAAAACTTTTCAGCCACACCCTCATAGTCGAGTTGATATTGATACCGCTTACCAAGCAACACACAAGCTCCACCTTTTTCAATACATTTTTCAACCCCACAAATTAAGAATATTCTTCTTTTCAGTTTTATCATTAAAAATTTACTCCAATATATTTAATCATACGTATAGCCTATATTATTAGGATTACCTTTTCTTTTTCTGATTTGTGGCTCCCGATGATTTTTATTTAAAAAAGGGAAATAATAATTTGCAGCTGCAGTAAAAAAAAAATTAAGTCCCCCAAAACAGCCAGGAAGCCAACAGTCACTGCGCATGTTTGAAAATTGAAAATACACACTGCTTTTTTTTTATATTTTACAAAACAAAATCGGCTATGCATGTAA
Organism: Marthasterias glacialis; assembly: GCA_911728455.2. NCBI lineage: Eukaryota > Metazoa > Echinodermata > Asteroidea > Forcipulatida > Asteriidae > Marthasterias > Marthasterias glacialis. Next base: position 4,035,403 of record OU452238.1, read on the forward strand.
AATTAACAAGAATTTGTTTTAAAAAATCAGTCGCACAGTCCTGGCTAGTTAAGTTAACATTTCATACGCGAGAACGGATTCCATTTAGACCCAGTAACTGGGGCGCTGTACTCCTTTTTTGAGATTTTGACATCTGTCGTACTAGCTAGTACGACAGTAGACCCAGTAACTGGGGCACTGTACTTTGAGATTTTGACATTATCTGTCGTACTAGTACGACAGATAATGTCAAAATCTCAAAAAAGGAGTACAGCGCCCCAGTTACTGGGTCTAGTACGACAGATAATGTCAAAATCTCAAAAAGGAGTACAGCGCCCCAGTTACTGGGTCTAGTACGACAGATAATGTCAAAATCTCAAAAAGGAGTACAGTGCCCCAGTTACTGGGTCTAGATTCGATTAGTATATATGCATCTTCTAAGTTCTATCATCAACTTACCATGAAACGACGATAAACCTCGTTTTCCAGAATCAAGGAAGGCGCTGTTTGTTTTGCAGCATGCAGCAGACGACAGAATAAACTGGTCAGGTGATAACACAATCATGCACTTTATGCTGAACACAGATAATCACCTGACCATCGAACCATTTCAACCTTGTCCTCTGCTACATACCAAACACAGTTGTGCACTTTAGTAACGAGGGGTCGTCGTACAGTTTAGGACCAAATGGAGGATTGAACTAGACTGGTTCTCGTTTCCTACATATGATACCGACGTCTGCCGATCGAATAGACCGATTGCGCGACCCGCGCGTCACGTGACCTGTTTGGGTATTTAAACCCACACGACGTCCTCCATAATGAACGTGCGGTACGGTACACGATGATTGTTGCATTTAGTTTATTCGATCGAGGCTTTTCTTGCTCGAAATCTGTAAAAAATATTCCAGAGTTTGTACCAGAGACCTTCAAGTGGCTGAATAAAGCCAGTAAGGACAGTTCCAGCAAGTCTTGAAAAGTGTACAAGTAACGTATAAACGTGCGCTATATTGTGTACTACTACTGTGCACGACGGAACGTTAGGCCCGGCCGGACGACCGCGATCACCACACACTTTTCAACACAAAAATTTCAAAGTTTTGAAGCTGAAATCCTCCAAAGAAATTGCTTTCCAAAAAAAATGTGTGATTCCTTTGCCTTTTTGAAATTTCGCAAGGCTAGGTATAAATGCTCATTTTCCCAACGTTCTTTACCCTTGTTTTTCTTAGTGATTTAGGCCTATTACAGACAAAATAACAGGCGGGTGGCTACATAGTCGTCCGAGCGCCAGTAGTGCATGGCTAAAAACCCTCTTTTTAGTAGAATTCTGTTAAATTATGACATAGCGATGTGATTTAAATTAATGCCACAACATACTACTTTAAATAAAGGGGCTGATTATCTAATTTGTCACTTAAAAAAGTAAAATCGACTGTTTTTGTACTCACTCTGTGTGTCACGGCATATCTCTTATTTGCCATCCCCCAGCTGTATGGTGTTATACCCATAGGAGGTCACGTGACCGCATTTCAACATTGTAGCGCAATCGGTCTATACAAATAGGAGCCGGCATCCGAATCAGGCGACTTTGGCTACGGCTACAGCCGTTGGCGGCAACAACAGTGCTGAACAATAGGACTTTGCCATAGCCACTGCCGAAGCCATTAATTCGGATACAGCCGGTGTAGACCTTTCTTTTGTTGATGAACAAACCCCGCCGCAGTGGGGTTCAAGCGACTTTGGCTACGGCTACGGACGTTGGCTGCAACAACAGCGCTGAACAATAGGACTTTGCCTTAGCCACTGCCGAAGCCATTAATTCGGATACGGCCGCTGTCATAGTGTATTCTGTCCGCCGGGTAATGTGTCCACCATACACGTCATGTGGGCTGTAGGAGTTTATTCAGAAGAGGGCGCTATCAGAAGGAGTTGTACACACTTTTCGCAGTACGCTCGGCCGGACAGCATCTCCTTCACACCGGTCCGAATCAAGCGACTTTGGCTACGGCTACGGACGATGGCTGCAACAACAGTGCTGAACAATAGGACTTTGCCATAGCCACTGCCGAAGCCATTAATTCCGTACGGCTGGCGTAGACCTTTTCTTTTGTTGATGAACAAACCCCACTGCAGCGGGGTTCAAGCGACTTTGGCTACGGCTACGGACGTTGGCGGCAACAACAGCGCTGAACAATAGGACTTTGCCATAGCCACTGCCGAAGCCATTAATTCGGATACGGCCGGTGTCAGGGTATTCCGTCCTGGTAATGTGTCCATGGTACCATACATACCATACGGAATGTGGGCTGTAGGAGTTTATTCAGAAGAGGGCGCTATCAGAAGGAGTTGTACACACTTTTCGCAGTACGCTATGGTGTCATAGGGTATTCTGTCCTACGGGTGGTGGGCTGTAGGAGTTTATTCAGAAGAGGGCGCTATATCAGAAGGCGTTTTACACACTTTTCGCGGCTCGGACAGAATCTCCTGCCGGACAGAATCTCCTTCCACACTGACGTCCGAATCAAGCGACTTTGGCTACGGCTACGGACGTTGGCTGCAACAACACCGCTGAACAATAGGACTTTGCCATCATAGCCACTGCCGAAGCCATTAATTCGGATACAGCCGGTGTAGACCTTAGTCTTTTATTGATTTGATGAACAAACCCCGCTGGTAGCCGGCGCGTCCAAAATCAAGCGACTTCGGCTACGGCTAGGGCCGTTGGCTGCAACAACCGCGCTGAACTGAATAGACGGCCAATGTTAGCAAAACATTCAATATTGCTAAAACGCACTTTGTGACCTAATTCAACATTATTGCAAACTTTCTATTTAAAGAAAACGCATCCCATTATTGGTTGGTTTTTTTCCAACAATAATTTTAAACAGTTTTTGAGTATATTGTGTAACATTCCTCTGCAAACTGTGATTTTGCTTTGCATTGATGGCTCCCCGTAGTTTCTCCACCCTTGGTTGGCAAAAACTCGTTGGGCTGTGACTCTGCAAACAACGAGGATTAGTCCACAGGTTAAACCTTTTTTGGACGCCGCCCACAAGAAAGGTTAGGCTGCAGTCAAATTGCCGGTGTGCAGTCATCTCGACTCAAATCCATCTCGACTCAAAACCATCTCGACAACCATCTCCACGCAAAACCGACTCGACTCCAAGTCGACTCAAATCCATCCACCAAATTGCCTCAGGCAAGCCATCTTATCGCACCGAAACGGTAAACCGATCAAACAACCAACTTCCTCTATGATTAGTCCGGATAAAGATGTGTACTTAAAAAATAGTAATCACATTATTAAATCAAGAATTGTGAACTTTTTTTTAGCTAAACAGAATGATGAGATGTGGGAGAAAATTGTTACTGAAGAAAAAGTGGGTGAGGATGCACACAGACCCCTGAGCCCTGAGGTCTCGTGTTTTATTCACATTCTCGAGCCCTGCCCCGCTCGTCCTAGTCTTGGTTCAAGACTCTCCTGGTACTGATATTTCCCACTATCCATCTCCTCCTCCTGGTAACGGATCGTGGGAAATATCAGTACCAGGAGGAGGAGATGCATCGTGGGAAATATCAGTACCAGGAGAGTCTTGAACCAAGACTACGCTCGTCCAGGAACTTCAGACTTTCTCACGTTTTTCTTTTTCTATGTGAACTGTACCCTTCAACAAACTCCCACAACCCCACCTGACCCGTACAACCCCCACCCAGCCGACCCCGAAGCCCCGACCCGATACTCGTGGAGGTTCCTTGGCATACCCAAGTCTGAGTTTGTATTTGTTAATAATTTTTTTTCAAAATACTTAATTTATTTATTTATTTATTTTTTACAAAAAAGATGCACCGACAAGATTGCGTCATCGACCAAGCTTTGACCTTCGTTGGGCCTTCAGAAGAGGAGCATGGGGGTTTCTTACCTCCCTGCTTTTCTTCCTTCAATGACACTCTTGAAACTCATGGAGGAGTACCTCCTCTATGTCAAACTCAAAGAGAAATTTTTAATGAAATCTCAAGGATTTGAAAATCATATTAACAAGGCAAGTCCAGAGCTCCTCTATATTTTTTTCGAAGAAAAATCCCGCAAAAATCTGAAGTGAACTGCGGAGTGATTACGTCGTAGTAAAACGTCTAGCCTGTACGTCACTACTCAGCGAAAGGGGGAATTCCCTCGATTAGGCACTTCGTAAACTATTCCCAAAAACTTGTTCGTTGGCAGACCCAAGTGCACCGAAAGAAGAATTATCATTGCCTGTTGGGATTTTAGGATAGTGACGATAGTCAATAGTATTTGTGAAGTGTGTCTTTTTATGCTCCGTGGCGTTTTTAATTAAAATCTCAAATTAAAGTAATGCGGAATTAATCCGCCGGTCGAGTTGGTCTCTGCGTGCTACCGCTATGCAGCAGATGCATGATACATCCGCATTTGCATGCACACCACCACGCACGTGCGAACACAAGGGATCAACGCTGCCTAAACCGGAGTGGCTCCTGTATTCGCCTGAGAAATCGGTGAGAACACACTCTTCTGATTATTTACTGTGTTCAATTTTTGCCATATTTCGACGAAAATTGCTTCATTATTTCACCATTGAGAGGTGTGGGTGTCACTTTCAAGTTTCAGGTGATCGCCGAGTCGTGTGTCTGTGTGTGTGGGTGCAGTGTAAACAAATTATCAAAACATGGCCGACGGTCATCCAAACATTAATTTACCACCGGTTGCCAGTTGGGTGGAACGGGGGTACCTTTAGGATTAAGGGGAAAGGTGAAAGTTGCATGAATATGTAGGGGCCTACTTACTATTAAATACAGTATTATTATTAGAAATTTAAAAGACCCTATCAGTTCTTGTCTGCTTGTGCAGTGTAGTGCAACTGCAAGTTCAATGTAGACCCAGTAACTGGGGCGCTGTGCTACTTTTTTTAAATTTTGACATTATCTGTTGTACTAGCGCCCCAGTAAGGAATATGTAGTAACTGCAACGGTCAGGAGGATTTAAAACACCTCTGTTAAAAAAAATGCCTTAGACTCAACAGAATTGCTCAAAATTCACCCACTGTCTTCTCCAATCCAAGTGTTTAAGGTGAAATAAAATGCATTTAATTGTACACACGATCATTTTCTGTCCTCATTCTTTGGTGCGGGTACATTGTGTGTACATAGCCCCATAAAACGGTAGTAACAGTCATACTAAACAGTGTCCACTCGATGATTTCACAAGAAGTCAAGACAACTCCATGACAACTCAATTCAACAAGTTAAATAGGCCTTCACTTATGTCTGGAAACACGTCCAAAACTGATTAACTGATTGGCAACAAATATCCATACTTATTTATGTAAAAAAGTAAGTTTGTGTATCGTAAAAATTGACCTTTTTCCTGTCCGTAGAATTTGCCAACGAGGCGTTATTGTGCTTGCGCAATGAAATTGGACTGCATCATTATATCATAGGGGTGTTTTTTATAGGATCGGCCACGACACCTGCTGAATGTCAGTGCAATTCAATACTGTTTTGCCCCCAGATTATGGTGGCGAAACAGTATTGAATTGCGCTGAAATAAAGTTTTTTATTGATAAAAGTTATTTGTTGATTTTATTTAGCAGCCATGTAAACAGGACTGCAAACTAATAACTCGGGCAAACAAGCAGAGCATTTAAAAAACCGGTATACCTGAAAAGTCTGTCAGTTACGTTTTCCAGCAGATAAACATCACAATCAGTTCTTCCAGTTATGAGGCGCCCTCTATTGCCTTAAATCTGCTTTTTTTTTTTTTCAATTTGAACGGGAAAAATATTTTTTAAATAGATAAATAATAAATAAATAAATAAGTTAAATAAATATAAACAAGTTAACAACAAATTAACAAAAGCCTACTGATTAAACTAAGGCCAAATAAAAAAAAATACCAGTTGATCGTCCCCGCCCGCATCCTTTTTTGAGGCCGCATCCTTTTTTTTACTATTTTTTATTTTCGATTTTTTTCCTCAAAAAGACAAAATAAATTAATTTTTTATTTTTTTTATTTTATACTTAGTTTTTACTTACCGATCTTTGAAAATTTGAAACAACAAAACGTGGGTCTGGGAAACACAGAAACCGCATTTTGTGCGGGGGACTTCCGACTAATGATCGTTGGACTGCATGCTACACCAGCCGCTGCATGCAGGATCAGATCGACGCATGCAGGCGGGGCGGCATGGCTCACACGGTGGTGCAACGTGCACGATCATACAAAGCAGCCTTGCTGCCATGGGAGCTGAGCACGCCGTATAGAATGGCATGGCGAGATCGGTCACCTCTGGGAATGGGGTTGAGCTCCGTGGTTACGATGACAGTTCAACTCGACCGTTGAGACAACTCGACCGATTATCTTGCGGTTTTAAATTTGGTCGAGTTGATTTGACCGATTGTTTATCAATAGCATTTGTGTGTCGAGTTGGTCGTCACGCGACACTGCCGCGTCGCTGCTGCTGACCCACGCATTTAAATCGCCACACATGGGATCAGCAAACGGATATACCACAAGTAAAGCGGTGATTTTAAACTGAAAAATTTGTGTTTTTTTTTAAGTAAAATGCTTGGCGGCCATCTTGGAAAAAAAATAATAAATAAAAAATAAAAAGGCCCGCATCCTCCTCATTTTGAAAAAACCCGGACGATCAACTGGTATTTTTTTTTATTTGGCCTAATATAAAGCTATTGAAATCATTATGTGCTTTTCTCCATGCACTTGAGTTTGTCTTAGTCTATCAAAATAAGCTAAATCAAACTAAAACGAAATAAAAAAGAATATAGATACATGTATAAACGCAGTTCAATTTAAAAAGGAAAATAAATTAACAAAAAAAATACATGTAAGGGCAAAAATTGAAAATGCACAACGAGGCAATTTGGGTGGCTAATTTAATTTTCAATCCTAAAAAAATAAACCCCAAAATCTCCCACCCTTAGTAGAATGGTGCGGTCTGGAGTCCGCATACAAGTGCAGTATCATCGCAATTGCCCATTCTCTGGACGGGAACATTTTTTTTTTTTTTCCTCTTGGAAAATAAGTCAGTCTGATAACAAAAATCATTATCAGACCTCATACTAAATATATTCTGGCAGAAAAAATGCGTTTTTAGGGTATTTTTAACGAGTTGATTTGAGTTGCGTGGAGTTGTCTTGAGTTGTCGTGAAATCGGCAAGTTGACGCTGATTAGTATGACCCCCATAAATACAAAGAAAAGGTTCCATATATCCGACTGTCACTTTCTAAGGGATTTTTTAGATCTTTTAATGGATGTTGGGCTTTATTTCCCTTTTTTAATTCCTCGCCAGGAATTGGTAGCTATTAACGCTAATTATTGACCTTCAAAAAAGGAAAAACAAGCGGACATTGCATCGCGCAGCCAGAACTTTCGCACAAGTTCATGCCCAAAAGAACTAAAACGGCGTTTAGTGAGTAGGGTTGTTGTCAAGTCCAACGTAGACGTGAAAATGGCTTATTTGTCATGATTTCGACCCAATTTGTAATTATTCAAAGTGTCTGTTCCTCTCTGTATAATATTTTCCTTTCTAGACAGGTAAGGATGTTGTTTGACCTAAATTAAGGGAGATAAAGTGGCAGCCGGATACGGCATTTTTGCCAATACAAATTGTGCCAATAACGGTATTATTAATGTTATTAGGCAACAGACCTTCCTTGCGTATGACGTCACTATGAGTCTTTAGTACAGGAATGGACACCCTCGCGCTCAGGTCAAAACAGCTACAATTTGACCTCCAAAAGATTGCGACGAACCCGTAGGCCTAAGGTCTATACTCTGGACTCCCAATTTCTGAGTCAACTGTGTTTGCACTATTTTCATCACAAGGAAGTATATTTTGCTGTCACTGGCTTTCTTTTTTTATGATTAAACCTTATAAAGCCGGAATGGCACTGAACATGCTCAGTGACTGTTTTTTGGGACTTTGAAATTTTGGTGTGAGAAATATTAGTCTGGTTCCATACTGGCCCCATAAACAGTGCCATGAACTACCTCCATGCTGAACTACCAATACCATGCTGAACTACCTCCTTACAAACAAGTAAAAGTACACTTTGTACTTGTTGAGCCTGTAAAATACTGAACTGTGCATTAATATTAATATTAATATTAATATTCCAGTACAAATGTGTGTTTTCTCCATAAAGCCAAGGTTCCCTTTTCCGCAACAAAAATGCATAATTACCTGCATAAATTTCCAAGAACAAAGTTTCACTCTAAGGGCCTGTTGTTTTAAGGTAGAGTTGGGCATATTTGGTTAATGGCAAAAGTATAAAAGAGTGATTTAGTTTCAACCATGAAGCTCTCTGATTTAAACGTTTTATTATTAGTAGTACCAGTGCCATTTTTCTTTGCCTGAAAAAGACCTTTCTATTGTTGATAAACAAACTGCGCTGGTTGGCATGGAAAGCCAAATGTAGGAAAATGTTCAAGTCTTGTTGACAGACATTGTGATCAAATTCAACATGTTGCAAACTTTCCATTTAAAGAAAATAAATCCCCATTATTGGATGGTTTGTTTCCAACAAATTCGAAACCGTTTTTGAATATTGCGTAACATTTGTGCAGACTGTGATTATCCGTTTTTGCTTTGCATTAATGGCTTCCCATAGTTTCTCCATCTTGGTTGGCAAGAACTTGGGCTGTAACGCTGCAAAAGAAAGGTCTATACACCCAAATAAGTGTATTTTTATCAACTGCAGTTATCAAAATAAGCCTGTACAATGTTCAAGCACAAAATAGCTGAAATTCGAGAAACATACCTAATGTTTTTTTAAAATTGTTTTCACATGAACTTAACCACTTCAATTTGATGAAAATCCCACAATGGTGACGATTCTAATTGAAGATATAATGAATGTACACTCAAATCTAAAAACCAGTTCTGTGTGTAAAAATCACTTTTACTTCATGAAAAGAATCCATTCTGTTTGATCTGCGTTGAGGGAAAAAAATGGTGGACATGTACATGTACATGTGTATGTACATTGTACATTATGATGTGGTTTGTAAAATGTAAAAATCTCCCCGCGAATTCTTAGAATCATGTTCAAGGTCCTCCATGTATGTTTATTTGTAATATTACTTATGACCTCATTGTGCTGGCCTGCTCACGCATTTTCGTGTGAACTAGTACAACAGTCTAGGTTATTTATAGAATGAATTAGAATAATGTGTGCAGTTTGGGTTCAGGGGTCGTGTATAGAGCTCTCCTTGCATTAGTTTGAGGGGAGCAGTTTTTAGTACTCCACGTACATGTATTGCATGTGCATGTACATGTACAGTGTAGCTCCTCCCGTATTTCTTAAAATGAAAGACTGTAACCCAAAACATTCATGAAATGTTAACATAGTATTGGTATGGGCATCCTGGTTTTTTTTATAGTCATTGTGTGAAGCGTTCTCGGGTGATCAACAAATAAATTGGATTTCTTTTTTCCTTGTCATAAATTTTTGCTGTAATTTCTAGCGTCGCTGTTGGGGTAATCTAACGGACAGCGCCCATTGATGTCATTTAACACTGCTGTTTATGTTTTCACTCGAGCGTAAACACTCCTTTTTCATTGTGAGAAAAGGTTGCAGATTTTAGCGAGGGGACTGTGGTGATAAACTTGGCAGTGGTCCGGAAAATATGGCGTAAGGCTACTCATTTTGGGGAGAGGTACCAAGGTGGTGGTAAAACTTGGAAGCAGTCCAGAAAATAATTGCAGCCTTACATGGATTGCGCAACTTGACTTGGGCCAAATTTGTGTGACCCGCACCAAATTGTTGGAAGTGTTTTCAAAAAAGGAGGAAAGAAACTGATGTTTCATCTGATAAGCTACTAGTGTTTCTCAAATTAATAATAAATTTCAAAAGTTGTTTCTGCGAATAAATTTTGATTCACCGCAGGAAATGAACTACCGATATTTGCCAGTCCGAGTTCTTTGCCTTTTCATCCCTTTTTGATGTAATTTTTAGTGTAAGTTTTTGATTCATCTTACTATGGACAATAGTCCTTTTTACTGCGACAAAAGGTTCCATATTTTGGCGGAAATTGTGGTGATAAACTTGCAGGGGATCCAGGAAATGTGGCGCAAGGCTACTTAATTTTTGGGGAAGGTGGTGATAAACCCTGGAAACAGTCCAGAAAACAGTTGCGGCTGTCACCACTTCAGGTTTTTAAAGTGGAGACCCCGGTTTTTAAAACCCAAAGACAGAAAGAAATGACAAGGAGACAAAGAAATACCTCTCAATTATTATATTTCACAACTATTTACAATATTTACAGTTCTATTCTCAATGTGACTTAGGCCCATGCCTTTCATCATAATCAGATTCAATTCCTTATAATCGATCAGTTCAGTATTAATTCAATCTTTTCTCTTGAAGTATTTCTTCGTATCAACAAATCTCCAATGAATTCTTCATCTCAACTCAAATCTTATTCATCAATTCAATCAGTCTTGAAGTACACCTTTCACTTATTACAATTCTTATAATTAATCATCAATGCAGTCATTCTTCTTTCAATCTTCAATATTCAACACCTTCGACTCAATCTTTAATCAATACATTTCATATGTTTGATTATAAATTCAATGGTTCTTCAATATACAGTTTTCAGTTCAATCCTTATTCAATTCAACCATAAATTCATGACTCTTCAATAAATCTTCAATTCATCCTAAATTTTTTAATTTCAATTTCACAAATCAATCCTCAATTAAATATTCGTTCAGTTCAAAAGTCCAGTAAATTGTAGGTTTCAGTTAACGAATTATTTGCCTGTGTATGGTGGCCCAATGTGTGCCGTCTGTGGCGGTCTTCGCACTGACGGGGAAATGGTTCAGCTTGAACGCACTCGGTGGGTGATTAGCAACTACGTCAAGCCTCGTAGTCTTAGAAGCAGTCGCTTCAACCCTCTCTTGCGGCTATCTATATCATCAAAATATAACCAAAAACCTTTCCAGTGTTTCGTTCTAAAAAAGGCATGAATAAATCATTTTACACTGCTGCGTTAAATAACTATTCTTTTCAAAAATGATTTTCAAATTATCGTTATCGATCAGCCAACGCCTTAAATTCTAGGGTCTTGAAACAAAACTATGCGGTTTACGCACCATCCATTTGCCCAAAACTCTGGCACGTTCCATTAAGGATAACAGGGGTGGTTTTTGGAGCTGTTCTAATTTGCATACTACTGTGACAGCGGCCTTACATTGTGTAATTCTACTTGGGCCAAATTTATGTGTATAATACGGTATAACCTGGGAGAGAGGGAATGGGGGGTGGGGGGGGGGGCGAGGTTGGTGGTTGACTCAGTAGGAAGTTATTTTGAAACTAAAAATTCTCTTGGTGCGTTACCCATGTGTAGGGCATGTCAAGCGGTGCACTGCAACTACAAAGCCTTGTTCTTGGGGATGCATTACATAATTCCGCACTAATGACGTCGCTTTCGCAAAAAAAAAAAAAAAATGAACTAAAAACTAACTTTCCACTCACGCGATCACCGCATCGGTGTGCCAGACCGCAGTAGTACAGTAGCGCGCAGTGTATGATACGTGAATGGCAAGGAAATTTGTATGTTGTCTGAGATCTGGGTACTTGATTGACCTACTTGTATTTTAAGTATAATTGCAGAGTGCCAAAAATTGTAAATATTATGGTTAAGGCCCAGATACACAGACGTTGAAGACGGCAATCTCTATTCAGAGGATTTTCCAAATTTGGGAATTGGGAGAGTTAGTTTTTAGTTCATTTTCAAAACAAAAAGAGCAAATATTCTTTTAGTGTGTATATACAGTACACTCACACTGCTATCATTTTCTATGATCTGTGTGTTGAAAAAAAAAAAAACTCAAGATGAATTGCTGATTTTCAATGCAACCATGTGCATGTACATGTAGCCCTCCTGTATTTCTTAAAATGAAAGACTGTAACCCATAACATTCATGAAATGTTAACATAGTATTGGTATGGGCATCCTGTTTTTTTTTTATAGTCATTGTATGAAGTGTTCTTGGGTGATCAACAAATATATAGTGGATTTTTTTTCTCCTTTTCGTAAATTTTTGATGTAATATCTAGTGTCACTGTTGGGGTAATCTTACAACGGACAATGCCCATTGATGTCATTTTGTAGCAGACTCTGTATTAATTAGTACTACATCTGTATTAGTATTACATGTATATCTTGTGACACCACTGGCTCTCCATACTGAGGCCAGTTGCATGGTGGGATATAAGAAAACCAGGATTATCCAAGATGGCATTTTAGTAACTTGTGATTCCGTAATTCTCCAAGAATAATATAATCTCTGATCTGTATCTGACGTTTCCTCTAATTTACTTGTTTCCTGTTTGGCATAATTGAATGTAACAGAACGTTGAACCGTTATAATTTAACACTTCTGTTTACATGTATGTTTTCACTCAAGCGTAAACACTCCTTTTTATTGTGAGAAAAGGTTGCAGATTTTAGCGAGGGGACTGTGGTGATAAACTTGGCAGTGGTCCAGAAAATGTGGCGTAAGGCTACTTATTTTGGGGAAAGGTACACAAAAAGAGCAAATTTTCTTTTGGTGTGTAGGCCCTATACAGTACACTCACACTGTTATCATTTTCTATGATCTGTGTGTTGGAAGGGGGTTGTAGCCCCCCCCCCCCCCCCCCCCCCCCCCCCCGCTCAGAACTCCCTGCCTCCCCCCTCTTCCCCCCCAAAAAAAAAAAAATAAATAAATAAATAAAAATACAATATAAAAAATATAATAATAAAATAAAAAGTGAGATCGACAAAATGTACAAATGAATGGTTCGACACATTAAATAGCCCCCTCTCCCCCAACCCCAAAATAGGAAGAAAAAGAAAACAAATTATTTCTTTTCTCCCATCTCGCCCACCCAAATGAAAATGTCTGGTTACCCAACTGCTTGGGAGAAAACAATCTTGAATTTTAACAAAAATGACTCGCCTCCTTCCTTTTAAAGTCAGGGGCGAGAAACTGTTTTTATTTTTCACGTGGCCTAAACTGGGATTTTTCAAGAAACTGGACCTTGTACTGTACTTACGTACATGTACATACATTGTCTAGTAAAAACTGCTTTGGGACGACTAGTATACATGTACATGCCACTTCTCAACTTGCCCTGTGGGCTACTAAAAACTGTGCAACTTATGTACATGTGACTCGAGGCCCTTAATTGGTCGTCTCTATCAAATCATAATTTTTCTGTCATTTCTTTTATCACTAAGTGTAAGTTTAGCCTTATTCATTGTGATGTGGCAGACATCATTTCTGTCAACCAGAGATACCCTGATGTTCTGACCTTCAAACACATGTATGCCAGAACCGATGCTTTACACTTGTCTGCTCCTCATTTTTTCCCCAGACTTTGGTCTGATCTACCAGTAGACATTCGTAATTCTCTATTGTTATTGCCTTTCCACAGCTTCCTCAATTCACTCAAATATTATGTCTGCCAACCCCTTAACTCTATTTTTTAGTTATTATTTCGTATCAGTCAGGGTGGGCAGTGCCTTCTGTCCATATTTTTATTTTGTTATTTCTTTATTTATTTGTTAACTTGTGTGTTTTTTTTGTGTTTTTTTTTTTTTTAATATTTTGTATTTATTTTTATATTCATTTGATATTTGTTGTTTATGTATACATAATTCTGTATTTATTAATTTGTCATGTTTTTGCTTTTTATAGAACATTTATATTTATTCTTACCAGTTTTAATTAAGTGCTTTATGTTCTCAAATGTATCTTTATTTATATCATTGTGTACCCCCAGATGTGGGGCAACAGGTCTACGGATCATTTGCTTTTACTGTCCCTTGCCCATCTCGGGGTATATTGTCCTGTATTTCGCTATGTACTGTTTTATTGGCGAATAAACTAATAATAATAATGATAATAATAATGCTCATACTCCTTCCATTTCAGAAGTGAATAGCTAATTTTAGAAATGTGTTCATTTATTTTTGAGTGTGTGAATTGAACTTCATTTGACCGTTAAGCTGGTGGTGATCGCTACCATTAGTATCAGAAAGATACAGTTATGACAATACATGTTTAGAATTTGGGCAACAAAAACTTCCCTCTATGCTTGGCCTTGGGGCAAGTAAAATGCACAGTTTACAATCCCCTTGGGCTACTTTACAAAAAGCTTCAGCACAGGGCCTGTTGAACTACTACATGTACAATGTAATTGTATAACTCTACTTGGTTTGTATAGGGTTGGTACATTATGTACATGTACATGTGTGGGTGAAATATTTTGCTTTAATTTTAAATCTGGGATTTCCCTGAGGATGTTTTCTAAGAATAATGCAGAATCTCTTGGGCTTTGAAAATGGTTGACCAGTATGGACCACAATAGACTGTGCAAGTCTAGCATGTTTACAAAATGACAAAACAAACTGAACAAAACATAGGGTTTTACGAATTCAGATCATCTTCTAAAATTGTATTTAGACAAAATTCTTGAAAATCAAAATATTCATAGCAATTTCATAATATAAAATTTTAGTTTCACATAATAAAAAATAGTTTGCCGACCTGGTTTTTTTCCTCATTCGTGTGAGCCCCCTACAAGCGCTAATTGAACGCCAACCGCCCCTTGCATCTTGGAACAGCTGACTGGAACTACTTTCATTGTTAGCGTTGCGTCTAAAACTCTTCGTGATTTTTGAAAAAGATTGTAAAATAATTAATTCTCATGGTGAAACTGCAATGTTAAATTATTTTACAAGCCCAGCTTAATACAAAAGTACACGTCTTCGAATACAAAAATAACAAAACGCTCACAAAGTTGCTTTTTTAGGGTGAATATGTGTGTCAAACTTCTTGAAATTGTCCCGCTGAGTAACAAAAAAATGGCGGCCATTAATTATAATTTTTTTGTCGTAACATCATACACCGGGGTCAGCCCCAAGGAACTGCCCAAAAGCAGTGAAAACATTGCACTATCAGCTTTACCAAGAATATAGTTTGCCCTTAACTTCCTTCCCCTAACAGACACTTACAAAGCTCTTCAAAGGTACTTGTAAATTATGTTACAAGTATGCAATACAAGACTGATTAAAAAATTGAAGAATAAAGTGGATAGTATTAAACACACTGGTTCCCAACTCATAAAACGTATGAAATTGTTAGTATTGGTATCCTGGTATCTTGGGTTTTCAACCATTTTTTTTTTTTTTTCAGAGTTTGTTTCCTTTCCTTTTCATGTTGATGTATATTTTGGGTGTCAGTTTTTGGATCCTACAATGAACAATGCCCATTGAGGTAATTTTACACATGTTGTTTTGTGATTTTATCAAGTGCAACTCCTCTCCACCCTGATAAATTTTGGCAGGAAGATGGTGACAAAACTTGGCAACAGTCCAGAAAATAGGGCTTTAGGATTCCACATTCAACAATATAGGGACTCGGGTGTTTTGAAAGAGCGAGGAAATGCACAAAGTTGTTTGGGGTTTTAGGCCCAATTTGCTTTTAGTATATTTGGTTGATGGCCAACAATTCTGTCCATTGTCAGCAACATCATTTATGGTCAAGTTTACATGGACATGTACAGTACAATGCACACATTCCATGGGTTTTGTATTGACCTTGGGTTTGTGGATGAACGTTTTGGCGGGAAACTGTCTTGCACAATTTGGCTAAAGGTGTATGAGCACAATATGTGATGTAATTGGTTATTTTTAGGTTTTGTCTGTGGGGATTGGTACTGGTAATGCAAACTACACATAATAATTCAGCTTTGCAGATTAAAACAACTTGTGTTCAAAACAATTTTGGGGGGTTTTGTTCTGAATACACCTATCAATCATGTAGATTGTCTTTAAGAATGTGGTTATTTTAGTATATTTGGCTGATAGCCAATAATTTTGTCCATTGTCAGCAACATCATGTTCAAGTTTACATGGATGTTAGTACAATGTACACACTCCATGGGTGTTGTAGTTATTAGACCTGGAGTTTGTGGATGAAGGTTTTGGCGGGAAACTGTCTTGCACAATTGGGCTAAAGGTGTATGAGCACAATATGTGATGTAATTGGTTATTTTTAGGTTTTGTCTGTGGGGATTGGTACGGGTAGTGCAAACTTCACTTATGTGCGAGGTTTGTGGTTGGCTTAGTAGGATTTTGTTTTTAAACTAAAAACTATTTTGGTGAGTTACCCATGTGAAGAGGATTTCAAGCAATGCACTGCATTCCTACATAATACAAAACCTTTGTTCTTTGGAGTGCATTGTGTTGGTTGTAAACTTGGCAAAAGCCCCAGGTACACAGGATGTGAAGTTGGCAATCTGTGCCCGGAGGATTTTTCCTAACTTAAAAAATTGAATTTTTAGTTCCTTTTTTCCAAAGAAAAAGAGCAAGTGTGTATACAGTACACTCACACTGCTATCATTTTCTATGATCTGTGTGTTGAAAAAAAAAACAACTGAAAATGTTGTTTAGATGTAACTGCTTTAAGTCATGTCACCTACATCTGCTTACATAAAGTGACAATTTTTTTGGATTCCTTGCTGTGGAATATGCGTGGCCCTCCAGCAATCCAAAGTTCCCCAACAACTATGATAACTGTGTTGAAAAAACAAAAATTCGAAATGTTGTTTAGATGTCTGCTTTAAGTCATGCCACCTACATCTACTTACACTCATGCAGTAATGATTTTTTTGGATTCCTTGCTGTGGAATGTGCGTGGCCCTCTAAAATCTGGCAGCAATCCAAAATTCCCCACTAAATACTTTCTTTGGTGGTTTCAGAGTAATGTTTGTAACTCGCACCGATCCCTTCATTTGATTCAGGGGGGTCAGCCTGTATTTAGCCGTATTCGGCAAGGGGACTGTATGAAAAATCCCATATTGGAAAATATCAGTATCACTCATCCATCCAGTCTGCCAGTATTTGCTTAAAATGTACTATGTTTTATACCTCACGTTCAGTCGGAATGTAATGTAAGCTTCTGTTTTTAAAAAGAAGGCAGGCAAGAGACAAAATATTAAATTCATTGACCACTTGCCAAAAGTGTTTCAACTGGGATTCTGGATTTAAACAAAAGGGGAGGTGGGGGGGGGCAGTTGGCTTTATTCACTAGTTGAGTGGTTTAAGACTGCAACGTCGACCACAACAATTTAAATACAGAACGATTCACACACAAGTTAGGCTCTGGGTTGTCACCATAAGTTTTGTTTTTCCATGGTAACGGGCACCTTTTTGAGGGAAATGAAAATGTTTCACAATTCAAGGTGACATGTGGAGCGATGACTATCCTGTTGTTATGTGTGACGTAATTCCACTGTAAAAAAGTCAAGCCCACTTTACACTGACTGGCTCCATCGACTGCCAGAAGCCCATAGGAAAGGCATTGAATTTTTTGTCGTTGATGATTTACGTAACAACAATTTCTGGACTTGCCTTTCACATACCTTGCAAAGATATATTTTTTTCATATGAAGTGTCTTTAAACAAAGGAATGACTAACACAGTAAATAACGAAGGAAGATAACACCTTAAAGCCCGGTTCGTACTTCACGCGAATTTTCTTGCGTCACAGCAGCAGCGTGCACTGAATTGTGCCGTCACCAAAATTCGCTTCGCTTGCGCGTGAAGTATGAACCGGGCTTTGCGTATGCCAGCTTTTAAACCGGAAGTAGTGAAATCTTTGGGAGTGCAGTAGATGCGCATGCACGTGACATAATGACATATTAACAGGATAGTGGCATGTAGCAATGACTGTAGGGGCATTATACAGCCCTCACATGGCAAAACAGTGCAATTCCAAAATGGGCATTTTGAGAAAAACGACAACAAAACTTTCAAAAATGCCAAATAAGCCTCGAGACAGATGGCTGTATCTCGGAAACGGAGCAACGTACAGAATTGAGACTCATCTAGAAGTGAAGAGTGCCCTCATTTTACCCAGAAAATGCATCAATCTCAAAACCACAAAAAAAATGAGTTACATTGTTTTGCCATATGAGGGCCGTATAGGGGCATAACGGTAATGGCTATAGGGGCATGAATTCAGTGACTATAGGGGCATAATGGCCATGGCTGTAGGGGCATGAAGGCAGTGACTATAGGGGCATAGTGGCCATGGCTGTGGGGCATGAAGTCAGTGACTATAGGGGCACTATAGGTGCATGAAGGAAATGGCTGTAGGGCATGAAGGCAGTGACTATAGGGGCATAACGGCAATGGCTATAGGGGCATGAAGTCAGTGACTATAGGGGCATAACGGCAATGGCTATAGGGGCATAATGGCCATGGCTGTAGGGCATGAAAGCAGTGACTGTAGGGGCACTATAGGGGCATAAAGGCAATGGCTATAGGGGCATGAAGACAGTGACTATAGGGGCACTATAGGGGCATAAAGGCAATGGCTATAGGGGCATGAAGACAGTGACTATAGGGGCACTATAGGGGCATAAAGGCAATGGCTATAGGGGCATGAAGACAGTGACTATAGGGGCACTATAGGGGCATAAAGGCAATGGCTGTAGGGCATGAAGGCAGTGACTGTAGGGGCACTATAGGGGCATGACAGCAATGGCTGTAGGGCATGAAGGGAATGACTATAATACATATAGAGGCATGAAGTCCGGCATGAAGGTAGACTCTTTGATGTACTATTCTTGCACTGTACATTGCTGACCATAGGCTACATCTTAAAGACTTTTTTTTAAGGTCATGTCAAAATACTTCTGGCTCAGTCAAGTGCTGAGCTACAAAATCCCGTGATCTTGTGGAAATTTCCTTGAAATTTGAGCCACGGAAAAAGGTTGGGAGAATTCACAGTAATTTAGCCACACGTACGTAATACATTTTACCATCAAACCAGGCAATATTAAAGCCCCTTGCATCTTAAAGCCTTTTTTAAGGTCATGTCAAAAATACAGATCTGGTTCAGTCAAGTGCTGAGCTACAAAATCCCGTGATCTTGTGGAAATTTCCTTGAAATTTGAGCCTGGAAAAAAAGTCGTACACATTTTACCATCAAACCAGGAAATATTTAAAGCAGGTTGTTTCAGAATGCACCAGGTGACCCTCATATGTGTGAAGTTTTTCTTTTCCCACACACAGTCATGTCATGTGATGTCAAGAAGAAGACATGTTAAAACATGTTGGGAGTCTTTGCTACAAAAAACTTGAAAACAGACTGTCGCCCACAAGAAAAGAAAAAAAAAAAACCTAAAAATCTTCCCTCCCTATCTGTTTTATTTCCCCAGTGTCTGAGGAAAGGGCACAAATTTTATTTTTATGGTGGCCTGAGAAATAAAAAAAATTTAGAGCATAGAGCATGCATTGTTATACACCAAATCATTTGGTACCAGGTGGTGACATGACTTGTATTTTCCCTACAGATATTTTTTTTTTTTGTAGATTTTGTTATTTATGATACAGGCCAATCCAGCCACTTCGATCTGTGTAATTGTTTGTGGTATTACTAATTATAAATTACCCCCTTTATATGGGGATGGTTGCGTAATCACTGTATTCTTTTTTTTTGATAAAAGCCCTTTTCAAATGAAAAAGAAGCAAAAAGAAAAGTTACATGTGCAGTTGTAAAGTTGGTGAAAACCCTAACCCCGAACCTGAACCTTAACCCTAACCCCACCTGCTGATGTCCGGTCATAAGAATAATGCAAAAGTCAAAAACATGATTTAGACTTTTGACGTTAACTATCCATCTCAACGTCTGAGTATTTTGTGATTTGTGCCTATTTAAATTTCTGCAAGTAATGGCGCCGACAAACAGTGGTACGCACTTGGTATGCCTCGACACCAGGCTCTCATACTTTAACTTGTTATGATGTGTAAATTATGCCGTTTTTTTTTTATTACTTGGATTACGGATTTGTAAGCTACAAAAAATGAGCAGGGGGGGGGTGGGGGGCGGGGGGGGGGGGGGGGGGGGGCCTGTGGTCCAGTGTAAATTTCAAGCCCTGAAATGGGGGTACATGGGTCTTTCCAACTACATGAAATGGAGACCCAGTTCTGCAACCGAGCCATACGGGGTGTATATATTTTTAGGAGTTTTGTAAATGTTTGCTTACTGCTATGTAAATCAAAACCCTGGGCAAAATACGTTGAACTTGTAAGATAGCATTTACACACACAAAAAAATGCGGTTTGGATACATAGACTGTGCCCTGTTGTTTACAAAAGAGACTGTGCCCTGTTGTTTACAAAAGAGAGTTTCCGTGGCATTGCTGGGCATTCCTGGCAGGAAAGGTACTACACTGGTTAATAAGAAATCTTATATTGTTATCTGCCTCCATGGTTTTATCAAATACAACAGAATTGTAAGAATAACATTGAGCAAGTTCCGAGATTTGCCCCATTTTTTTATATCAGACGTTGACCAAAAACATTGTAGTAATCTCCATGCATACATGTATGTTGTTTTGAGATTTGACCTGTTTCTTTTACCAAACGTTGATAAAAAAAAGTTTGAGCAATCTCCATGCATAAAATGTACATTGTACAGTAAGACTTTACATATGTTAATTCTTTCATTGTACGGCCATCTGCACATTATACATGGTCTGAAGTATATTTAACAATTTGCTGAAGATGCCCCAGACTAAAAGGTCGGAAGGTCACATGGCCTTCAAGAGTAGCGACCAATAGGCAGCCACCACATCATCAAGCTGCTGTAATTGTCACGAGTGTGGGTGCACATGTATGTGTACAATACAGTGAGGCTCCAAATTCCTATGGGCATGTAAACCCGATGTACAACAACAGCATTGAAATACGTAAAATGTTGTGGAAAAATAAATCTGAGTATTCATTGACTATTGAGAAAGAACATAGAACTGTAGCACACTAAAAGTAAACAGTGGCACGCAGCTTGGGGGGGGGGGGGGAGGGGACACACTCTAGACTTTAACACCAAATCGACCAAGTTTTAAAACCAAAGTCAGGGTTCTGCCCTTGATGGGTTCTGCCCATCTTTAGTGGAGTGCGGAAAAAACAGCGTGGGGGAGGGGGGGGGGGGGGTCTTCTTTTGTGTGAGCTCTGGTCCCAATTGCATAGAGCTGCTTAAGCACAAATAGTAACTGAGCAAAAAATAATTATGCTTACCAGAATAAGGTAACCAGCCAAAATACCATGTCACATGTACCATTTGTGACTGGTATCCAACTCTTTTTCGCTTAGCAGAAAATTATTAAGCAAAATTTCCTGCTTAAGCATCTCTATGAAATGGGGCCCTGGACCAAAGTGAACATGGCAGTTAAAATAGGTAATTTGGTCACTTCAAACCATTCGATGGTGTCCTCCTGGAGGTCTATGAGTCCCTGCCCTCCTTTTGGTGGTCTGAAGTCGGGGCAGTCAGGTATGATGTGGTTGATGGTTTGTGGTCTGCCACACTGACACATATTTGAGTTTGGGGGGGGGGTAAAAGGCAGTAGAAAACAGGGTCAAAGGTCACTGCAGAAATCCTCAGAAAATACAGTTTCTCAGAAAGTTTAGCTCGCTTACGAAAAAACTACACAACATGTAGGCTTAGTTTTACTAATAAAACGATACATTTACATGTAGGATACCCTGGATGAACGAAAGAATATTTGACAGTGTAGGGGCCTATATTGTAAAATTTGTCTCGTGTTTTGGTTTTTTCGAAAAGTGTTGTAATGAAAACGCCATGTTTTAATCACATGCGCGGTTGTGTAAACATTTTAAAAAAATTTTTGCTCTTATTTTTTTCTGAGACGGACGGCTGCACATGTACTGTACCAGGCTGTTTCAGAAACGGGTACATGTTTATAAAAATAACAGTAAATACACAGGTTTGATAGGAACTATGTTTATTGTTCTTGTCTGCCTTATTTGACAGTAATGCTTGCTCTTGTAACTGGGTACATGTTTACAAATACAACAGTAAATGCAAAGCCTTAATAGGAAGTATATTTATTTTTCTGTCTTGTCTGCCTTATTTGACAGTATTTTGACAGTAATAACTGTTATTATTTTGATGTAATTCTAAACTGTTAAAAAATGAGGCATGGTGTTGATTTGTATGTGGAAAATTGTTCAGTGTACATGTACGTGTAGCACACATCGCTTTGTTTTCATAGTAAGAATATTGTGCAGTGGATTATTGCACAACAGCTTGAAATGGTATGAAAGTATGTTTGTTTGTGTTAACTTCCTCAAGTGCGAGTTTTCTGCATTTCACATTGATGTCATGTGTGACTGCCACTGTGCGATGATCTGTTAGCATTGTAATTGCTGTTTTGTGTGGATTGTTTGTCGACATTTGCATAATCATTCAGTTGGATCAGATGCTGCCAAGTGATTGGTTGCTTATCATTCATCATTGCCCATTTGCAATGAGTGCCATCATTGTTGCCGACCAATCAAGGTTGCTTACTGTAAATGGACCCTCTAGATTGGAGTAAAAAAAGGGGAATTTCTGTTCACAGTTCTCAGGGTTCAGCAGTGTGTCATTTAAAGCACAAAGTCTAAGCGCCTAGCTCAAAGACTTCAGTACTGTATCCAGCCATGATCCAGTCAAGTCAGGATTGAGCGTTTGCCCTCAACTTTTGCAGTGAGTAGCCAGGGGGACTAGTTAGCTTGTTTTTCCATTAGTCTGCCAGCCTTTTTCAAAAGTCCATTATTCATATTAAATAGAGATGCTTCTCGACACTTAACTCACCAGCCAGACCACTAACAACTAAGAGAGAATTTTGACTGGTGTTTAAATTGACATTTTGGTCAGTGGACCACCAATATCCAGTACCTGCTGGAAATCCTCCCATTTTTTCCCGTCCAACCTGACGGGACTATTTTCTCTGAATTACTGGAATCTCTTCTCTTCTTCGAGTAACGCTGACACAAAGAAACCTTGACTTGACAAAGCCAGGAGAACAAAGATGTCTTTATAGCATCAGGACTTTGGTTTTGTCTCAAATTCAGGCACCGTGGATTACAAAACCTCAGCCGTGAGCTGTGGCCAAGAATTGTTCCTCAATCCAGAACCAAGTCTGAAAACCCAGCTCACTCGGACTTACCTCCATTAAGCCGAAATACAATGAATGAACAATGGTGGAAGCCTCTCGACAAAAGGACAAAGTTCTGGAATCAGGGATTACACAATAATCCCCACATAGGCCTAATAGGTGAAAATCGGCAAAATTTTCAATGCCATCTTTGTGTAGGTAAAAGAAGTGTCGCACAATGAGTGCATACTTTAGCCACCTTTGTTCCAGGCTCTGAACTTCACACGGAAAAGATTTGTCTGGGTACATGTACATGGCATCCGGTGCCAACTGTTCAAGGGAGAAGTCTACTTGCAATCGCTGTTACAATGTAGTCTATAGCCACTTGAGCTAGGGGTCTTGGTGCGTCTGATAACTCTCAGTGTTCTCTCTGAACAGTGGTCTGCTGTCCAAATGCTGGCTAAAGTTACCCAAGGATTATTCAAAATTCTCTCCCAGTAGTCCGACTGGCCAGTTCGGTGTTGAACAGCATCCCTAGATAGACTGTAGCAATGTGAACAGGAAGGCATTAACGGCAGGATCCCCTGCTCTGCTGTGTGGCAGTCCTTCTCCAATTGAACAATTGGTATCATCCAGGGGTGTGAGAATTCAGCTTTTAGGCTGATTTCAGCTTTTTTTTGTTTAGATTTTTACTCTGAACTTCAGCTTTTTTGTACACCTGCTGTGTACAAAACTATGGGAATTTCTTAAATTTCAGCATTTTGGGTAGATGTTTTCAGCTTTTTTTTTCATGTGGGCACTCACACCCTTGATCATCCTAAACTGTGTTTTGAAATTGACGGTGTTATATTTTTTCTAAAATTACAGTGGCGGCATCAAAGATTGACCTAAACACGTTCCTGCTTCATCACCATCGCATCCTTAAAAACAACTAGTGCGTGATCGGAGTCAAGAAGACGTTTTGCAGCATGGGTTTACCCTGTGATGAAAGCAACGCAACTTTCCAGTAAGTTTGTTTTTTTGTTGTTATAAATTCAGGCCGGATACTTCATGGAGGCGTCGGAGGCAGTTGCCTCCGTTGCCCCTGGTCAATGCCTTGATGCTTTTGAAATATTCCAATATTTTTTACCCCATCAAGAAGAAAATGCCTTGGTGCCCTTGCCCTTTCAAGAATGAAGCAATCAGGCCTGGAAGTTCATTGGTAATCCACTTTCTACAAATGAAAGTGAGGTGCAGTTGAAACAACAGGCCTGACTTTGTTCTTTTTAAGGGCAGGGAAGTTTTTTTTTTCCCTTTTGGGAGGGCATATGGACGAGGGGAAATGAAATTTCTATTGGAACATTTCAAGGGGCATCAAGGCAATGACCCAGGGGCATGG
This sequence comes from Marthasterias glacialis, assembly GCA_911728455.2. NCBI lineage: Eukaryota > Metazoa > Echinodermata > Asteroidea > Forcipulatida > Asteriidae > Marthasterias > Marthasterias glacialis. The sequence goes on from OU452238.1 coordinate 4,059,738, forward strand.
ATGCAATAGGCTCCATTGCCTCCGTGACACATCATGCCTGAAACAATATGTGGGTAAGAAGGGAATGACCCAAATGCATTAATAGGTAGAGGCATTAACTGTAACATTTTCACATAATGTCGCTGCCCACAAGTAGGATAATTTTTGTCTGTATTGACCCGACTCACTTGATATCATTATCACAATAATCGTGTTTGTGCCACTTCGGGAGTCAACGTCTCTGTGTGCTATACGTGGAAGTGCGCAATTTAGGCGACACGGCGTTTACACGTGTACCAGTTGATTGCCAAGGTTGGCAGTTGCTGCGTGTGACGTGCGTGAAATGGTCAATACGTGTGTACATGGGCATGTACATGTATGCATTGTGAAGGGTCATTCTTTTTGTAATAGTTTGTATCCACCATACATTCATTTCTGAAGTGTACATCTAGTTTAAAATGTTAGCCAGGCATTGTTAAAAAGTGTCAATTTTACCGAGCATTGGGTATCTCTTGCGATGGATTTCTCTGCTACGCAGTACTGTACACGTAAATCCCGGTTCATACTGTAGTTGACGGGAATGCGACCGCGAAGCGAATTTGACGTCACTCTGCTGCATTTGCAGCAAATTTCGCAAAAAGTTCAACACAGACCAACTTGAGTGAATTGTTTGTTGGAAATTTGGTGACGTCAAAAAGCTCTTCGCCTTCGCATTTGCGTGTTTTTTAAGCTTTTGTTGGTACCTTATTACATAGTTTATCATTTTTAGACATTTTGAGTCTTGAAAGTGGTGTGATTGTCATTTAAAAAGACTAAGTAGAAAAGGCTCAAGTCCACAAAATTGTATTGAACTGCATGAGAAAAACAGTAATGTGGTCTAAAACATTTTGCACTTGAAGGGGCTGTGTCATCATGATTGTAGCAGTAAATGAAATGACCCCGCCCGTGTGCAGTATCTGGGTGAAAGTTCTTCTTTCCACGCACAGCCACAGGCCTGCTATAATCATGACATCACAGTCTGATTAAGTCTCCATTGCATACTTTAACAGAGTGTAAAAAAAAATCCTAAACTGTGTTTTGTTTTCCCTGTACGGACTAGGAAAATTCAATGTTGCATTAATTTTAGGAGTCAGTCAGACCAGTAAATTAAAAAACAAAGCCTCTCAAGGAAGACAAAAATAGAGATGTTATATGTCAAATACACCTTTTTCTTGTTGGGCTTGTGCCAAGTCTGGTTGGACTTGTGCCAAGTCTGGTTGGACTTTTGCCAAGTCTGGTTGGACTTGTGCCAAGTCTGGTTGGACTTGTGCCAAGTCTGGTTGGACTTGTGCCAAGTCTGGTTGGACTTGTGCCAAGTCTGGTTGGACTTGTGCCAAGTTTGGATCTTCCACTTCCCCAGACAGACATGAATAATTTATAAGTGGACTAAGCTTGGGCGGTTCCAGAAATTTCGGACTCGGTCCCGGTTCTGAAAAAAGGACTCGGTTCCGAGTCGGACTCGGTTCCATTAAATTCAATAAAAAACATAAGCGGTCCCGGCCCCACAATGGAGCCGTTCCTTTTTAACCGGAAATAATAGTTGATCGCGCAACCAGTCTCTTTCACAGAATCTCTGTATGTACAATGTACATTTACAATACAAGTACATGTACCATGTACTGAGTATATCACCGCGGCTGGCCACAGTGGCTATGACCTGTCATGCACACTGCACACGAACACAACGCACGTGTTGTATAGGTTGTATGTATAGGGATATTTGGATCACTCCATTACACGTTATAGGGGCGGATCGCTGAGACTTTGTGCGTGAGACCAGTAGTGTACACAAGGAATGGCAGTGTGAATTGAGATGTTTCATTTGCACCATCAAGACGAGTCTCAATTGTCCTCCCCTCATGGTGTAATGTAATGGTCCAGCTTGCTTCCAGCATGATGTTGATTTGATTGACAGTTTTGTTTGGGATTGGAGTTGTTTTTTATTCACAGTGCAGGGCCATCTATTCTATTTAATAGGGTCGGTTTATAGTGTTCTGGTGGTGTAGCGCTATGGCATAACATTTGTTTTTACTTCTACAAGAGATGAAATAAATCTCAGAATGGAAGAAACACATTCTTGTAATTGTAATGAGCAACTTTTGAAAACTTTATTTTATCTTTTTCTGTCAAACCAATATATTAACCCTGCCCTGAGCTAATGTTACGTTAACTTCCGTTGGTGTATAATCATGAATCAAGAGAATAGATCCGCGTTTAGGAATAAAAATAGTTGCCTTGCAAAGGGGTCTTTTTCTAATGGAGAAATCCGTTATGCCATTAATATATATTTTTTCTAATGGAGGAATGGCGTCAGAAAGGATTTGTGAATTTCTTGTTACATGAATGCCAAGCATCAGGAAAACCACAAATTGTTGTTTTCATTACCAACAAAGAAACCCCATAAAAATGTACGTCAAGATATATCAACCAGTGCAACCACACTAATTAACTAACATTAATAACAACTTAACGTTAAAACTTCGCCATTGCCGCCAGTTCAAAGCTTACAGGCTGCAACACTTTAAATAAAATTAAACTACATGTACCCAGTCCCCTTGCCATTACCAAAGGTTGACATCATGTAACAATTCTTACAAATTGTCGCTTTGTACGCCGCCAAATTTAATGAACTTCATGGCAGAGATTAGCGGTGGCATTTTTGTGTTATGTTTATTCATGTTACGTGGCCAGCCACACCATTGTCTACCTTGGCCATGGGAAGCCATTCAATAGCTGTGTGTGTGTGTGCGTGGTGTCATAAACTGGGATATTTGATACTCCTTCTATCAGCTTCGGAGTCTTCGCTTAGTCTGCGGTCGTCAATGCTTACAACACAATAATACATACATGTAGTTGGTCTCAGGACCGAGTCTTTGGACCGGTTCTGAAACCAGCTCCGTAGAGCTGTGTGTGTGTTACTGTGTGCCAAGCTAGCTGTGAGTGTGTGGTCATGACTCGGGACTCGTTCCTTTGAAGTCGGAACCGACGAAACTGGGTCCTCGGTTCAGCAGAGGGGTGGAATCGCGGGTCTGGTTTTCATTTTGGAACCGGGTAGAACCGGGTAACCGAAGGAACCGCCCAAGCTTAAAGTGGACTCTCCTTCAGAAACACCACAACCATGACTGTTTCATAATTTCCACTCTGTTTCATAATTTAACAGAATTCTTCTTAAAAGAGTTTTTTTTAGCCATGCACTACCGGTGTCGGACGACTATTATGTAGCCACCTGTCTGTTATTTTGTTTGTAATGTCGGCCTAAATCACTGTAAAAAAGGATAAACAACGTTGGAAAAGTGAGAATTAATACCTAGCCTTGCAGAATTTTAAATAGGCAAAGGAATCACACTGTGTTTGAAAGCAATTTCTTTGGAGGATTTCAGCTTCAAAACTTTGATATTTTTGTGTTGAAAAGTGTGTGGTGATTGCGGTCGTCTGTCCTAACGTTCCGTCGTGCACTGTACACATCGTGCACATTTATACAGTACTTTTACAATTTTTAAGACTTGCTGGAACTGTCCTTACTGGCTTTATTCAGCCACTTGAAGGTCTTTGGTACAAACTCTGGAATATCTTTCACAGATTTCGAGCAAGAAAAGCCTCGATCGAATAAATTAATTATGCTTTAATCATCGTGTACCCTACCACCCTTTCCTATGGAGGATTATGTGTGTTTACATTTTATACCCAGAAGTGGTCACGTGACGTGGGTCGCGCAGTCGGTCTATTGCACATTGCAAGAACTTTACATTTGTTAAGCAGGATGGAATCCTGCCAAATCTTGTGATCTATCTGGACAGTCATGCAATATTTTTTTAAATTTTGTTTTGCAAGATCTCTTTATTTGGTTACCTGGCAGTTTGGATTTGTTCCAAATCTCGTGACGTGTCCAAACATAGGCCTACATAAATAACTTATTGGGCTATTTCAAGAGCTCTACAACCAAGTTAGTATTTATTGGCCAATTCTTGTGATTTATCCAGACAGTCATGAATAGTTCATGAACTGATTGCACTTTGCATGAACTCTACCAACACCCTTTTCAGACCAAACACTGCTCCCAAAATAGATTTTACACATGGTTGTGCAGCCTGAGTAATGCTGTACATGAAACTTCCTATATTTACACCACACAGAGTGTAGAAAAAACAGTCAACTCTACATTTGTTTACCTGGTTGGATTTGTGCCAAATCTTGTGATCCATCCAGACAGACATGAATAATTCATGAGCTAATATTTCTCTTTCAGGAACTTCACAACCAGGTATATATTTGGCCAAGTCATGTGGTATATCCAGGCAGACGTTAATAAATCATGTGCTTCTGGTCTTGGTGCTTGTAACCTATCTTGTGAAGTACCTGGGTGGGAATTGTGCCAAGTCTTGTGATCTCCACACCGGGGCGTGGATAAAACTTCCTCTACTTTTTCTGAATTTTAAAGTTGTGTTAAAATGAGATATTAAATAATGTAAAATATGTGAAGTTTTCTGCATTTTGTTTAAGTTATTTTGCTTTTCTGCTCTTTGATTGATGCTATTTACTTATTTTCAAATGTTTTTCTTCTTTTGTTTTTACTTAAACTGTAAACAATTTTACTTGTCACGTACATGTATGCAGAGTGTACCTCAGTTTTTAAATTCTGAGACTTATAAACAATAGTTATAGGAAATTATACAACATGTCTTGAAAACTAGGCCTGCCCACTTCAATAGTTTGATGATTTTTATACAAGTTTATTTTTGTTTACAATATTTTTTTTTTTAAATTTTAAATCCAAAACTGGTAAACAATAGGCCCTATGGCTTGCATGATAACCCAATCATGGTAGGCGGGTGACTCTATTTTCGTAACATGTGTGTACACTATTTTATATACATGTAGTAAATACGCAGTTCTTATATAGCGCTTTATCATGCCCGATGGGCATCTTAAAGCATGCAGTGTTTTTTCCTGCAAGGTATGCGAAGTAACATTTTGAAGTATGAGACCTGTTCTTTTACACAGCACCATGTAACGGTTCACAAGGTGCTGTGGTGCAATCTGCAGCCGATCAAACCAGGAACACCGGGGCAAACCCCTTCTCTTTGCGATAAGTGCACTTTGTTCTTTAACATGCATTATACACAACACATGGGACCTACAGCTTTACGTCCCATCCGAAAGACGCAGTAATAATGGTTAAGTGTCTTGCTTAAGGACACAAGGTCACGATCGAGACTGGAACCCACACTCTGCTGGTCAGAAACGCCAGAGCTTGAGTCTGGTGATCTCATCCGCTCGGCCACGACATGCCACTATTTAAAAAAATCACTACTTTGTAAGGCAACCTGCTGCTCGACAAACCAGGCAATCTTTGCTACTCAACAGATTTGCTCTACAGTCCCCGGTCCCTCAGGGTATGACTGCAGCAAGAACTTTGCGAAGTTTTGATAGGGCTTTCCTTCCTGCAACTGTAAAGATCTGGAACAGCCTACAGTCATCTGTTATTTCAGACATTACTTACCAGGGCATGCAGTCCTTCAAATGTAGAGTAAATAAATACATTAAGTAAGAACCAGCTTAGGGCTAATAGGACTGCAGTGTGATGCTAATGGCATGTCTCTAATCACTTTCTAGTGAGCGAGGCATAGTCCAATAACTATTGTTTCTTTTCTTTTTTTCTTGTTTTTTGTTGTGGGGTGGTTTGTTGAAACAAGCACGTAGCTATCCCTAGGGGATATTCTGCTTGTTTTTGTTGGCGTGCTCCTTAACAAGAGCAGTTCATAAAAAATAAAAAAAATAAATAAAAAAAAGTCTTCGAGCGTGCAGACAACATTGGGACCAGTATCCATACTTTATATATGACCCAGTGTGTTAACAAACCTGCATGGTGAATAATCAACCCAATGCCACTGAACAAACGAGACAAAAACGTTTTTTTGTTTGTTTTTGGGTGGGTTTTTTTCTTTTTTGGTGAAGCTGTTATTCATTGTCCTGGCCCCAATGTACATGTACGTACATTTACAGGCATGCAACTTTTTCCTCAGATCAGCGGATTTCCTCGTTTTTCACCCGACACTCATGCCGTTGAAAATTGAAAAACCACTGTGCAAAGTCTTGTAAAGATTGGCACTTCCTCGTTTTGTTTCAAGTCCAAGTTGCATGCCTGCTTTTAGTTGGACTTTGTCCAAGAATTTCACAGTTTTACTTTCGTTTTTCTAGTCAAGCAAATAAAGAGATGCACTTCCATGTTTTGTCACCCACCCAAAGTATAGGAAGTATTTTTTCGTCTTTTTTTCCCCTGAACAAACAGTGTTATGACTAATTAAAAAAAAAAAAAAAAGCAACAAAACAACAACTCCAGTCAGCAGCCATTATGAATGTGATGTTAAACATGTCCGCATGCTCTAGGACTTTACACAAAGTAGTGATTTTTTTTAAATAGCGGCGTGTCGTGGCCGAGCGGATGAGATCACCAGACTCAAGCTCTGGTGTTTCTGATCAGCAGAGTGTGGATTCCAGTCTCGATCGTGACACTTGTGCCCTTAACTAACCTTCCTATAAACGAATTTATAACGTAAATCTTTGTGTTACTTTTAATGTAAACCACGTGCAATTCAGCTTTTGCTGCTTTTCGTGAGTGTAATAAACCATGTTGAATGAATGAATGAATGAATGAGTAATCCATGTACAGTACACATGCTACATGTGTACTATGGTCAATCCACGTTTGGGGACGGATGGTACATGCAGGTTTAGAACCTGTTTTTATTGGCATGAATACGGTCCATGCTAGACAGTATAACAGCAGATGTAGAGTGCAGAAAGCCGTTTAACAGTTATACTCAAATACATCAAAGGTCTCCGGTTTGTTATTCATCGCGGGAGAACAATGTCATTCAGTGTCAATCACAATGTGAATAGACTGTGTAAGTCTCGCGAATATTTTGGGGACCATTTTGGTCCCACACACATTGCTGTAACATGTAAAGGAAACAAAATCACGCACTTTAACGGACCCTTATGTTCGAATATGCGCGAGACTTGCACAGTCTATATGTGCTGGTGGCTCAGTAGAATGTTTTCAGTCATTCTTGGAGTAAGAGATAACAACCTTTGATGAATATCTCTCTTAAACTGTTCAAAAATTTTATGATGTCAATATTATATAGTTCATACGTACATGTATATATTGGTTATTTTTTTGACTGAGCCCAATGGGCTACATGTACATAATGAACCCGCTCAAAAATACCATCTATCAATGATAATACTTTGGGAGGCTAATCATCCTTTACTGGCTGCTGAGAAGCTGAAGTGCAAAAGACGCGGCTACAACGTGTTCGAGCTGCCAAAAGGCAAATTAAACTTTTGGCAACCAGCCATATTGACCCATATATGACCCTGGAGCACAGCCTGAAATCAAAAGTGTTTGATTTTTCTGGAGGGAGGAAAACTGGAGGGCCCAGTGAAAAACCCTTGTGGCACAGAAACAAACCAATGCACAACCTCTACTCACATACGGCCCTAGCCGGGAATCGAACCAGGGCCACAGTGGTGAGAGGCAAGCGTGATACGCACTAGCCACCCATGCCACCCTGACGCCATAAGCAGTGAACGTACTCACCATGAGCGTACTTAAACAATCGAGGCCGTGCTGAGAGACTACTGAAAACTTATCAACCTTTTCCCCAAGATGCACTGCCAAAATTCCCTCTATCATAGGGAAATTGTAGAAGGCATTTTACGAATTGCCCGATAGTGAATGCGGGGATTATGGTCTCGCCTCGAGAATTAAGAATTTTAAAAAAAAATTTTATCAAGTTTTTTATGTAACATCCCTTTCAGATCTGGTGAATCGCATCTGAACCAAATGACCGATGTATATCCACAACTTGTAGATCATGATGCATGCCCTCCAACTTTTGGTGATTTGGATACAGAAAGTTTACTGCGGAGTTTAATCTTGTACTTGAAAACACATGTACACGTTAAAGACAGCCATGTTGGATCAAACATAAGAACCAATCGTAAGTAGAAGTATAGAAACCGCAAGTTGTGCCTAATGCACCATGTTTTGTTTTTATTCCGTAACCAGAGATGCAACTTTTCAAAAATTTAATTGAGCGTCTACCTGTGAGAACTTTTTACCCCTTAATCCTAAATATTTGTTTCCAACACCAACAAGTACACAAATTTTTCACAAACTTGTTGAAAGTTGCGTTACTCACAAATTGAATTATGAATCAAATTTTTGTGGTTTCTTTTTTTCAGCATGCTTAGTGTGATTTGTGACTCACAACCTCGGAGAAAACTGCTGCTTTCTTTCATGACTCTGTTGGAGAGAAAAAAAAATTGTAGCTCAGTTGTACAATTTCAGATTCATTTTTGAATATTTTTTTAATAACAAATTTTGAAAAAAGTCAACAAAATTATTTGGAAAAGTATGTGTTATAGAGCATCTTACGTCTGACTTAATTCCAATGTTCTAATGCTATTTATCCATGTTCCCTTTTTGACAGGGAGTGTCTCTACATCCTGCTGTGAGAACGAGCCTCCCATAAGTGGGGCACCCCAAAAATGTGCAGACAGTATTGTTGTTGAAGATGGAAAAGTTGAGAAGGGAGTTCAGTGTTCAGGGGACACTGTGGAAGAAGAGTGGATGGAGAAACAGCATCAACGGCAGGAGAAGCTAAACAATGAAAAGATGCTGAAGGAGGATAGCAACAATGATCCAGACATCTGCACAGGATCTGCTGACTGCGACATGATGCAGGCCAACATTATCGTTCCAGAAGCTACCAAGGATGGCATCTCAACTGACCACCAACAGCAGGAGAAGCTAGACAATGAGAAGATGCTGAAGGAGGAGAGCAACAATGATCCAGACATCTGCACAGGATCTGCTGACTGCGACATGATGCAGGCCAACATTATCGTTCCAGAAGCTACCAAGGATGGCATCTCAACTGACCACCAACAGCAGGAGAAGCTAGACAATGAGAAGATGATGAAGGAGGATTGCAACAATGATCCAGACATCTGCACAGGATCTACTGACTGCGATGTGATGCAGGCCAACATTATCGTTCCAGAAGCTACCAAGGATGGCATCTTGACTGACCATCAAAAGCAGGAGAAGCTAGACAATGAGAAGATGCTGAAGGAGGATAGCAACAATGATCCAGACATCTGCACAGGATCTGCTGACTGTGACATGATGCAAGCCAACATCATCGTTCCAAAAGCTACCAAGGATGGCATCTCAACTGACCACCAACAGCAGGAGAAGCTAGACAATGAAAAGATGCTGAAGGAGGAGAGCAACAATGATCCAGACATCTGCACAGGATCTGCTGACTGTGACATGATGCAGGCCAACATCGTTCCAGAAGCTACCAAGGATGGCATCTCAACTGACCACCAACAGCAGGAGAAGCTAGAGAATGAGAAGATGCTGAAGGAGGATAGCAACAACGATCCAGACATCTGCACAGGATCTGCTGACTGCGATGTGATGCAGGCCAACATTATCGTTCCAGAAGCTACCAAGGATGGCATCTCAACTGACCATCAACAGCAGGAGAAAATGATGAAGGAGGATCCAGACATCTGCACAGGATCTGCTGACTGCGACATGATGCAGGCCAACATCATCATTCCAGAAGCTACCAAGGATGGCATCTCAACTGACCATCAACAGCAGGAGAAGATGATGAAGGAGGATAGCAACAATGATCCAGACATCTGCACAGGATCTGCTGACTGTGACATGATGCAGGCCAACATCATCATTCCAGAAGCTACTAAGGATGGCATCTCAACTGACCATCAACAGCAGGAGAAGATGATGAAGGAGGATTCACACATCTGCACAGGATCTGCTGACTGCGACATGATGCAGGCCAACATCATAATTCCAGAAGCTACCAAGGATGGCATCTCAACTGACCATCAACAGCAGGAGAAGATGATGAAGGAGGATAGCAACAATGATCCAGACATCTGCACAGGATCTGCTGACTGCGACATGATGCAGGCCAACATCATCATTCCAGAAGCTACCAAGGATGGCATCTCAACTGACCATCAACAGCAGGAGAAGCTAGACAATGAGAAGATGCTGAAGGAGGATAGCAACAATGATCCAGACATCTGCACAGGATCTGCTGACTGTGACATGATGCAAGCCAACATCATTGTTCCAGAAGCTACCAAGGATGGCATCTCAACTGACCATCAACAGCAGGAGAAGATGATGAAGGAGGATAGCAACAATGATCCAGACATCTGCACAGGATTTGCTGACTGTGACATGATGCAAGCCAACATCATTGTTCCAGAAGCTACCAAGGATGGCATCTTGACTGACCATCAACAGCAGGAGAAGCTAAACAATGAGAAGATGCTGAAGGAGGATATCAACAATGATCCAGACATCTGCACAGGATCTGCTGACTGCGACATGATGCAAGCCAACATCATTGTTGCAGAAGCTACCAAGGATGGCATCTCAACTGACCATCAACAGCAGGAGAAGATGATGAAGGAGGATAGCAACAATGATCCAGACATCTGCACAGGATTTGCTGACTGTGACATGATGCAAGCCAACATCATTGTTCCAGAAGCTACCAAGGATGGCATCTCAACTGACCACCAACAGCAGGAGAAGCTAGACAATGAGAAGATGCTAAAGGAGGCCAGTGACAATGATACAGACATCTACACAGGATCTGCTGACTGCAACATGATGCAGGCCAACATCATCGTTCCAGAAGCTTCCAAACAGCAGGAAAAACCCCCAAATGAGAAGAAACTGAAGAAGGGAAAATCTCCCCCAAGCGAGGTGGAAGAAATGGCCCAGAAGTCACCAGATAAGCTCCTCAAAAGTAAGTTTCAGTAGGCCCTTTCTCTAGTTCCACTCTGGCCAATGGGCAAGTCTATACTCAAAGCATTATCATAACTAGTCGTGGTGTGCCCTTGAGTAAGGTCGTAAGGCTGTATGACCTTTTTTTTCGGGCACACAAATAACAACTTTTTGCCCCAGCAGACTGTCACACGCAATAAATTAAATCTTTTGAAAAAAGCAGGGCATAACTGCTGTACATTTGTTGCTAAAATTATTCCCAAGACATGTTCTTCCATTCCTATGCGTAATTTAAGTTTCCTGTAATGACTTTAAAAAAGCAGAAAATGAGTTGAAATGCTACCACTGTTGGTAATATTTCAGTTTCTTTATCAGCAAAAGTTTACATTTTGAAAGAAAATCATTACAAATTCGCATTTTATTGAAGGCAGCCATGTTGTTAAGGTGTAGAAACAAGTTTTTAAAGTGGAAGTTTTCATGTAATTGAAATGAATATTACGCTTCACTCAATGCACAGAAGAATCTACAAAGAATCTTTTGGATGGCCAATCTTACAAGGTGAAGAGCGCCACAAATGACTCAAGCAGCAATGGAGGGAAAGGGACCTGTCCAGCTGACCAAAGGAAAGAAAGTGGACAGGTGAAAACCCTAATATAGATTTAGATTGACTATTTTTTTATATTAATTTTTTTCTGTAAAGCCAATCAGTGTTAATTATCAGAGATTAATTTCTTCTTTTTTATTTATTCATCCATTCTTCACAGGTAGGGGTTACTCTCCCGCCAATGCAGAATGGGTCAGATGTGAACAAAGGGGACGATGATGATGATGATGATGATGGGAAGAAACCTCGGCAGATGCAGCTTAAGAGAAGGCATGAGTGTGAAGAGCTTGAGAAGAAGAAGGAGAAGAAGAAGAAGAAGCAGCAGAACGACAAGCAAGAGTCTCAGGAGACAATAGCTGAGGGAGACCTTGACAAGTCCAAAATGCATCCCACTGCTGCTGAAGACCAGACCCGTGGAGGTGGTGACCAAAAAGTTCCTGCTGTGAAAGAGCCCACACTCTATCCAAAAGAAATGGAGCAGAGTCCAAGTGCATCCTTGCCGGTTGGAGACACTTCAGTTGGAGAGCTCCAGACAGGGCTGGTGAAGCTGTCTTTGAACGATGGTGACAAGTCTAGGAGGGTGGAGCATATAGGACCTGGTGGAGACAACAAACAGGAGTACATGCTTGGAATTCAGGGGTACATGCTTGATGGGGTTCACAGTTGTCCACAGAAAGGGAAGCGTATGCCTCCCACCGAGCACAACAAAGAAGCAGTAAGGAGGCACTACTACAATAATGAGAGTCAGACTGGGATCAGTCTGCCCCCAGGACAGCCACCTCCACCTCGCCAAGAGGAGCTGCTGAGAGGCCCACCAGCTCCGACTTTCAAGCCGCCGACCTCGTTGAGTCCGCAAGATGTCATAAGAGACCTCCTAGAAGGTGACCTACATGAGGGTCTTGAAGATTGTCTGTCCAAGGGAGCTGCTGCTGCTGGAACGGATCCGGAGTCTCCCGTGAAGGTCACTGATGCCCCGAGAGTCCGCTACGGAAAGAAGAGGGACGTGGAGGATTTGGTGTCAAGGATTGCCAGTCCCAACTGGACCCATGAAGATCAGGATGGAGTGCTGCTCTGCAAAGTAAGACTCTATGCAGGATTTAACCATTTTTAAAGGGGATCGGGAAAGAAACTTTCTCTTACTCTTCATTTTCTGTAAAGAGTAGCGTATTTTCCTGCGTATAAAGGCGCAGTATCCCAAAATCACAGAAACAAGATTCAAGAGTGAAGGTATGAGGTGCACCGCCGTATGAGACGCAACATTATTATTATTATTAATATATCTTTCTGGTAATGAAACCAAGGGACCCTCAAAAGTGACTAGCACTGTGACCCGTAGGCCTGAAGATACCTGTGTAGAGAAGATGTAGAAGAAATGTCAGTTTTAGATGTGGGAGGAAAACCCCAAATAGGGAAAACCCACGCAATGAGGTAGGGACTGGAAACCCAATCCACACGCAGTCCGGGATTCGAACCCTTGTCCACAGAGGTGAAAGGCAGGGAAAGAAACCACTGAGCCAGCCTGAATGCCCAATCCTGACTGCACACACAGATGCCTGATTTTTTGCAGTAGTGTTGTCAACGCTGTGATTGGTCATAGAAGACGGGGATTAATGGATAGGTCTATTCTCAAAGTAAATTACTCTTTTACGTTTTTCTTATTTCAGGAGATGACAATAACAAATGGCAAGTACAGCGACGGAGGGCAGTACAACAAATTTAGGTTCCTAGGGCAGGGAACCTACGGGGATGTTTATCTCATCCGGGATAAAGTGTCACGTATGAACCTTGTCTCCAAACGAGTGAGTTGATTTTGCTCGGCCATAAATGAATGAGGGAATAAAAAGAGTAGTGACTCGGTCTTAATTGGCCGTTTAAAATCGATATGTTCATGGCCGTGTGATAAAGGATCGAGCCCGAAGGTCCTTGATCACACGGCCTCGACCCTGCAAGTTTTTTAACTGGCCATTTTAAGACCGAGTCACTGCTGTTTTATTCCCATTCAGAAATGCCCTTTTTGTAAAAAAAAAGCATTATAATGTAGAAAAATCTGTGAAACCTTTCTGTTTTTATGGATTTATTTTTCAGTTCTTGCCACTCCCTCAGACTCCATTTCGCGAAGCGTCGACGCGCAACGGTTGTGCTATATATTTATTGCGTTACGCGTAAATTAGCACCTGCGTAAGCTGGTGCGCCAACACGTGCGTGGCTATAATGAGGGCAGAATGCTTCACTGCTCCAGCTACAAACGTTTCCAATGGACTTTAAGATTTTCCAAATGGAAATGCCCTTTGTAAAAATGAAAATAGCCTTACCCTCTCAAAGATGAAGTTCCTGGCCTGCTGTACTCTTCAAAATACTAACAATGTAATGTGGTTGCACTTAAGGTTCCATTGGAGAAGTTCTCAAGCAACGAGGCACTGATCTGGAGCAGTTTGGAGCACTCCAATATCGTTCGCCTTCTTGGCCTGGTGAGGAGCAAGGAGATGGTATACTTGTTCTCAGAGTACCATACAGGCCAGACCCTGTGGATGCTCATCCAAAAGGAGAAGGTTCTTGGACAAGGGAGGGCGCTGTTCATTATCAGACAACTGTTTGAAGCTCTTGCCTGGTTGCATGGAAAGAGGATTGTCCACAAGGATGTCAAACGTAAGTTGAAGCCATTTTTAACCAGTTGCCGCCAGGATTCCTTTTTTGGTTGTCTCGTCCCCCTGGCGGAATTGCTGGAATATTTTTTCTTTGAGGGTACTGCTGGCACAAAGAAACCCCGACTTGACAATGCTGAGAGAAAGATTCTCTTTGTTTTCGTCCGTTTTGTTTCTCGACCGAGAAAATGTCAAATTTGAACAGCCTGAATTGCAAAACATGGGTCGTTACCTACGGTATAGGAGTGGAACTAAACACTCAACCATGGCTCGATTGCTGGCTCACTCTGACTTACCTCCCTCCACTGCACTGAGCCAAAATACAATGAATGAACAATGGTGGAAGCCTGTTGATGCCTCGCAATCCCTTCTCGGAACAAAATGACAAAGGGCTAAATCGGGGGATTACACAAAAACCGCCTCTCAATGGCCACAAAATATGAGTATATTCACGACCTTTTTTTTGTCCTTGTGTGGGTGAATCGAGGCATTTGACCGCGTGTGCATGGTCTGGACACACTCTGCAGTTGAATGACCAGGCGACCTTCGGTCAGGTGGTCCGAAATTACGTAACGGTGTCTTAAGATGGCTTCCGTTTCCAGGCAGGAAGACAGGGAGACATTTGCGTGTAAACAGGTCATCCGGTGCCAACTGGTTAACAACTTGTTTCTTACTGTGTACATTTAGATGCATTCACCACATGATACAATGCTGCCGGCTGGCATAGTTTATCTATCATTCAAAACACCAGTAGATGACCATCTGAATGGTCAGACAGTAGGAGGGTTAGCTGTGTACCGTGTAGATGCATTCACCACATGATATCATATTGCAGGCTGGCATAGTTTATCGTTTAAAACCACAGTGGATGATATTGACAGTAGGAATGTTTAAAACAAAGTGCAGGATCGAAACTTATCAAAAACAAAGCGTTCCCACTGGGCATGTAATCTTGTAACCCTTCGAGTAACTAACTTATGGCCGTTTACGAAACCACGGTTTAGGCTTGGGCTCGGGCTTAGGCTCTGTCAGTTATTTTGAAGACATGTGCTTTCCTTACAGGAATCCAAACAGGCTGACGGAGCCCAAGCCGGAGCCTAAGCCCAAGCCGTGATTTCGTAAACGGCCTATGTATTTTGTGCATAGTTTATTTATTTTGTCGTAAATTTTCAAATCATTTATTTATACACATTTTATTATCATTATTTATATTAGAATTTGTTTTCATTTTTTTATAGAAATATTTTTTTAATGGGGTTTAGAGGGGCTGCAAATAAATTGATTTTGTGGGCAACTGTTTTTCTGTATTCGCTGTGCAGCCAAAAACATTCTGATCGATGACGATGACCGCGCTCGATTGATTGATTTTGGAGAATCCAAGCGTCTTGACGGAGAGTCAATGCTTACCGTAGTTCCCGAAGGCACGGTGTTCTTCATGGCGCCAGAAATCGCAAGTAAGTGAACGTGCTATAAGTAATTTATATTCGTTGTAGTTTTTACCCATACACCCATGTGTGTTAAGCACTGTATACTCAGGCATTTTCCTCGGGTGGGATTCAAACCCGCGACCCCCGCCATTCTAGAGCAGATATCTTACCAACTAGACCTCCGAGACTGCCCGGTAGCTAGAGGCAGTTCGAATCCTATTAGCAGCGGGTACCGCGACCATTATAAAGAGATGTTGATTTTTGCATCAGGGATAAAGAAAATTAGTTGTAGTTTTTACCCATTTTAACCCCCAATGCAAAAATCAACATCTATTATATAAGTAAGTTGTCGGTAATACGCACAGCATTTCGGACAATTCCTTTTCTGTTAGACAATAGTTCTCATAAAGACGATCTTTCTTCGCAACACCAGAATAATTAGTGAAATGTGGTAAAAAACTTTGGGATCATGTGTCCAGATGTGCTCGCATTTTGGACACATGATCCAATTTTTTTTTTACCACATTTACCACTAATTATACTGGTGTTGCACCGGCTCGTAACAAATAGAGGGCATGCACATCTGTTTTCCTACAGTTAACTTACTATAGGAGGAATACTATCGTTCGGTAAAAGTTGGACTGTTCCATTTTCGCTTCGTGAAATGGAACAGTCAAAATTTGACCTTGCATTCTGAGCCACTCAATATTTGTAAAATGTTCAAGGCAGCAAATAATAAATGTTTGTTGTAGTGCAGCAATAAGCACTACATGGGCTTAGGCAGGAACCGTGTGTATAAAGGGTATTCACAGTTGTGTTCCTGCAGTAAACTTACGGCCGTTTTGACCTCATCGAGGGCGCTGTTCCACATATCTCTATGGGACTCACGACGTCAAGACGCATAAGGTCTATGTACTCTGACTAGACAAGCGAATATAGGTTATCGATAGATTTTTGTTTTTTCGTTCCTCGCCCGACTGCAGGGAGCGATCTGTACAACGGAACGGCCGACGTCTGGAGTGCCTGTTGCACCCTAATCTGTGCTATCAGTGGAGCTCCACCCTGGTGCCAAAGGTTAAAGCAGTTCAAGGTCAAGATCTATATTGTAAGTGTACAGTGCTTTCCACAGCAACGGCTCATTTTCATAGATTTGCTTAGCTTAAAAACTTTCTGCTAAGCAAGTAATAAGCAGGTTGCCAGTCACAGATGGTACCTGTGGCTTGTTTTTTTTTTTTTTGGGGGGGGGGGTGTAACCTGGGCCCAATTTTCATAAAGCTGTTCAGCAGAAAATACTGCTTGGCAAATTTCTCTGCTAAGCCAAAAATGAGTGGGGCACCAGTCGCAACAGTGTAAACATAATGGAATGTTGGCTGGTAGCCGGTTTCTGCTAAGCAAGATTTTTCTGTGCTTAGCAATTTTTTGTGCTTACAGGCTTTATGAAATTGGGCCCAGCTGGAGTTCCACACATATGGAAGTATTTTGACTATCTGCCACTTTGGCGAGCGGACGACGGCTAATAAGTTCAAACTCTGATATTGACATTTTTTTTAAAGAGTTCTCAAGTTTTTACAAAGTATACTTGACAGGCATGTCCAGAATTTGAGTTTCTTGCGGAAATCGCAAAGAAGAACTTCCTGGGCCGACTTTTATAAAGCCGTTAAGCACAAAAATTTGCTAAGCACATTTGCTTAGTTGAAATGGTTTACCAGCTATTATATTGTGTAGTTTAAATCGCTTGTGACTGGTTGCCTGCTACTTTTTGCTTAGCTAACAACATTTTTAAGGACTAGTTTCTGACAAACACAGGCCTGGGATTCCAAACTGGCCAACCAGTTGAAACCAGCTAGAGGCAGTTCGAATCCTGTTAGCAGCGGTAACAGCAACCGTTATAACAGATTTTTATTTATTTTTTTTTATTATTATTTTTTTAAACATCTATTTGTATAATACAATTTCTTATGATTTGGGTACCAGATTGGAAGTTCTCAAGACCCTCCGCTCCAGGATGTCCCTCCCAACACTGATCCAAGAGTTCTGAGGTTTCTTGAAATGGGACTAGTGATAGATTTCTCCCGGAGGCCTACATCTGCTCAAGTCTTGGAAAACTTCCCGGATCACCTCGGTGAGTCCCCCGTGTTCCTTGTATACCGCAGCAGTTCTGGCAAGTAACGGAAGAGGGGCCAGACTGCTCCTCGTCAGCCTAAGTTTGGTCAGAAAGATGTGAACGGAGATAAACCCTAAGGCTGTGTCCCTGGCGGCTGCAGCGGTGTCTACACTAATCCGATCAGCTCGTCCTTGAGCCCCATAAGTGCTAGACAATACTGTGGTTTGTTTGGATGTAGCTTTGTGAACTTTTTCAAAGTTTAACATTACTCACTCGGGCGAAGCGAGTATTTTTTTCGCTTTTGCAACTTGTGTAAAGTGTAGCCTGGGTTTAAAAGGGATCTGAAGTTCATAAAGCTGTTAACAGTCAAAATTTGACCTTGCGATAATATTCCTCCCATTGCATTCTGAGCCACTCAATATTTGTAAAATGTTCAAGGCAGTAAATAATAAATGTTTCTTGTAGTGCAGCAATAAGCACTACATGGGCTTAGGTAGGAACCGTGTGTATAAAGGGTATTCACAGTCATGTTCCTGCAGTAAACTTACGGCCGTTTTGACCTCATAAAGCTGTTAACAACCTAAGGCCTGGTTTTGTGCGTACGTCGACAATTTTCATGGACACGAGGGAGCAGAGAGATGGTTAATTCAGTCTTCATTTGGTGCGGTAGTTTGCCGGGCTAACACCTCTGGGACGCTCTGACAAAGACATTCCTGTTCAGGATGTTTTGGAGCTGTATTTATGAACTTACTTTGTCAACTTGCTTTGCTTTTTCTTGTTACCAGTGTGGTGGTCATATTTGCTAAGCGCCCTGAGCGTGATTTAGTTGACCGGATACCAGCGCTGTACAAATTGACATTATTATCATTATTTTTATCATTATTTCCCTGTATATAGTGAATGAGCTCTACAACAGGCAAGCCGTCGATGAGGACCCAGACCCAGACCCAGTGCCTGAAGGCCCTTTTGGTATCCCAGAAGCCATCTGTAACCAGCCCGTGGTTCCATGCACACCAAGAGGGCCACAGGCAGACGTCTTTCGTGCCACCCACCAATCTGACTCACCAGATGACAGCCTGGACATAACGCAGTTCTATGATGTAGACAATGCGGAACAGAATCCTCCTCCAAGGTAATGTTTTGGGGGGAGGGTATCAAAGTTTGTCCCGCTGAGGTTAGGGGGCACACGATAATGGTACATTGAACTTGGTGCTTGAGATCCACAGGGAAGATGCTTTTATCAAATTATTATGTTAGTATGGAGCCTGATCATTTCCAAATCCTAATTCCAGGATTTTCTTGGTTTATGTTTTAAGATTATGTTTAGGAGCTTATTACGGGCAAAGAATCAAATACAGATTAAAAAATGTTGTCTTCAGTTAAGACCTACTTGTACCAGCCAGCAAACAAATTTTAGAATTAAGACATAGTGGTTCAGGAGATATGACTGTTTTTGAATCATTCATTTTGACATGATGTTGTTTAGTATCTGCTGACACATGACTGACGCTGTGCTAGATTATTTCTCCAGCTCGGTTAAGTCATCAACTACAAAACGGTTCTTCATTTATTTCAATGCGATAATGTAAAATGTGAAAGTGTCAAATGATGAAGCTCTTGATATCTGTCGTTAGAAGTCGCTCTAATACTTGGTGATGACAGCCCACCTATTTTTTGAAAGCTTGGCATCATGGGTGACATACACCAAAATCACTGCCGAATTCTGTATCACATTGATTGCAGATTTTATAATAAGTTGTGAATCAAAGCAATCCAATCCGGTAACTGATGACGTCATGATGACAAATTTGTTCATGCGTACCAAGTTCTGTTGTAAGTTTTAACGCCCTCACATACCGAAACTTGTAGGGTCCTGACAACAATAAAACAATAGACCCCCCACAAGGCAGTCTCAATAGGAACAATGGAACCCGTAAGGAAATTCTTTAGAAAAAAGGAACAATAGAGCTACAAAGGCTGGACTCCACAAACCTGATCTGTGTGGAAGTGTGTGTACCATGAAGAAACTTGTTCACCTTTTCTTTCGACAAAAGTTTATTTTAAGATGAAAGAGCACAAACTGTAAGGTTAAATGGACTTTGACCTCAAAATTGAAACTTGTTCACCTTTTCTTTCGACGAAAGTTTCATTTAAGATGGAATTGCTCAATGTGTGGCTTCTTATATCAAGAGTGATGACATCTTTCCTGCCAAGAAAAGCACAAGGGTTTCTGTTTTTATGTAGCAAGGTGACACGTAACTTTGATGTATTTACACCTCCAGAATCAACATGAGTAGCCCGTCTCGACTAAGACAAGCAGAGGACGAAGAAGAAGAAGACCTGTATGGACCTGGTTTAGACATGTATGGACCTGATGTCAACATGGACGACCAAGACGAAATTGATGGTCTCCTGGTCGAGAATGCCATCAGAGAGGGAGCCGGCCTCGCCACCAATCATACGGGTCCTCTACTGGGTGTTAGGGAGCTCCCTGTCAACAGCCAGGCAGCTAGCAACTTTATCCAAGACCAGCCAATGGACCAACACGGTAAATGAAAAAACAGTTCCTCAATGAGTCCAGTACTCATACTCCTCTCTGAATATTCATAGTTACTATTTTGCATAAAATCTGGTATCCTGTCTGTGATGTCATTTCATTAGAAACGATGCCTGCTTTGAATTGTTTTGCTGCAGCGTCATTAGCAACTCGCAAGAAATGCATTGAGCTTAGTTTTTATTACAATTTTTAAGCAGTACTCTTTTTTTAAAAGCTCCAGACTTGCCTTTTACTTACACATGTATGTCATTCAAAGTTGAAAGTTCCTCATGAAAATTACTGATGCTTTTGAATGACATTTACGTACTATTTTGAGGTCAAGGTCCATTTAAACATACAACAGTTTTTGGAGCTGGAAGTGGCAAAAACCATGTGCAACCCATGCACCCTGTGGTGTCAAGGCGTCAGACTTTTGAGTGATTCATATCGTTTTTGATTGGTCAATGGCATAAATGGGGAGGAAGCTCATTGGATTTGTCTGTTGTGTTTCATTTTCTTTCATACCTGGAAAAACATCACATGTAAAGTTCCGCCTCACAATTTTGTGTTTATTTCGCAGATGATTCGCTGGAGCTTCCCGAGGATATCCAGCGAGGGTCGGACCTCAGTTCAGTGGGACATTGTTTCTCACGGACTGTGTTTGACTCGGTGAGTAGAACTATGTACAGGGAAAAGACCGTTCATTGGTGCCCTGCTCACAATAGCAACTTATTAATTTACTTAAATACTGTAGCATGTCGTGGTCGAGTGGTTAGTGCGCCGGACTGGAGCTCTGGTGGCTGAGTCATCGGAATGTAGGTTCGAGTCCCGGTCATGACACTTGTGTCCTTGAGCAAGGCACTTGACCATAAATGCTTCGTAAAAGTTGGGGAGGTAGAGCTTGTGCTCAACCAGCCAGGCTTCTGATGGATGATACCCAAGCCTACATCCTTACGGACTGTAAAGGGGGTTACCCTGTTTCAGCCCCAGGAGTAGGTGGCAACGGCCTCTGGGGAAATAGTTGATTGGTAGCCCACACCTCAAGTGGCTTACTGGCCTTGTGTGTCTGGCGACTTCCGTAAAAAAAAATATATGTATATTTTTTCAAAACCTTCCTGGTATCAAAACCAAGGAACCCTCAATAGTGACCAGCACTGTGACCCGTAGGCCTGAAGATACCTGTGTAGAGAAGATGTTGAAGAAATGTTCAGTTTTTGATGTGGGAGGAAAACCCCAAATAGGAAAAATCCACGACTGAAAATCCAATCTGCATTTAAGGCGAGGATCTTAGGCAAGGATCCGAGGTGGGAACAGCTGTCCACTGAGGTGAAATAGTGGGGCAGATCCATGTAGCAGAAATATTTGGGGGAATTGTGCCTTTGATGATACTATCATGGACTTTGGCACACAGTCACAGTATGTTATGAGAAAGATATTTGGCTGTAGGGCCATTGCAGATTTGTCCTTTGAAAAAAAATAACAGGTAGAATTAAAAGCAATTTTCAAAATTTCAAAATGCCTACCATTGCTTGTTCTTTTACCTATAATATTTCAAAGGACAATACTGCGATGGCTCTACAGCCAAATATCTTTCTTGTGACATACTCTGACTGTGTGCCAGACACTTTGTGTATTTTTTTCCCCCAAGCTTTAGAAGAATAAGCACAATTTGCCTGAAACATCTTTTTGTTGTGTTTTTTCTCTCCAGACGGAGACTTCCGTCAAAAGCCTCAATCCAAACGGAGCTTCCAACGATTTTGGTGCCAGGGGTTACAAAACTTCGGGTTTTCGGTCCTCCATCTCGGGGGTTTCTTCAGACATTTGCCCCAGCAGCTACAACTCCATGAGTAAGTACAATGAAATGAATATTTTGTCTGAAGACAGACTGTAACTATTTTAAGTTATCACATTAGCGCTCATGGAAAATGGAAAAATATAGCGCTTCTACGTCCCATATCATACTAGGCCGCAGGCCTAGTGGGATATGTGACACAGACGCGCCATATTTTTCCGTATTCCACGAGCACGCTTGTGTCAATGAATTTATCTTCAGGCTGACTAAAGTGTGATCATCACACTATCAAACAAAGCTTACATGAGCACCATTTTGCATTTGGCGCGAATGTGCGCTCGGACAGTAATTACGCACCACTGGGTGTAAAATTGCAGCCATTGTTTATGGCTGTCGAATGATCTGATTGGATGATTAGTGGTGCTGGAAGATAAGAGGCTATACACCTCGGCCATGTATGCCTTACTTTTGTCATTTTTGGGGCTGAATGGAAGTAGTAAAAAACATTGCGGACCTTTTGGAGGACCCGAACTCCTCACTCATGACGCTCCCGTCTCAACCAGAATTTCAACCCGCTGCACTTGACCGCCCGGGAAACTGACACACCAACGAATAGGCTTATTTTGATTGCTGCAGTGATTTTTTGGGAAGTCTTTAAAGCGCTTCTTCCTCAACTCTCAGTGGACTCTAGAGAGGAGTTGGTTTTTTTTACGGAGGATTGGCACCAGAATGAACAATACAGTCAGTGAGGTTTATAGGATTTTTCCGGTTTCTTTTTATGTTAGTATGTTTTGTATCTTGCAGAAACTTCAGTTGTTGTCTTCACTAAAACCTTGGACCCAATCAAAATGAAATGCACTGATGGTTTTACAGTCCGGGAAGTGGCAACAGCAACTTATAAAAAGGTAATTATCTACGTATCTTCTTTACGTTAGCGAGTCAAAAGGGACACTCAAACCCCGAAAGAAAAAAAAGCCAGTGCTCTACATTTCCAATGATTGTTCTATCAGTTTGCCAGTGCGAAAATTGTTTATCTTAAAAATGGAGTAGACGTGATGCGACTGGCGAGTTTGAAATTGTACAAACGTCACATCTTCAGAATCTTCAGCTGTTCACACAAAACCAAGTTTGCCAAGAGACAACCAGTTTGTTTGCACAGAGCCTCTGCCAAGCCAATTATGACATTACTACAAAAATATAGATGCTTTTTTATTTTCATTGAAATTACTTCTTTTAAAAATAAAATCTCTGCCGGGAATTTGTCTCCTTTGAGTAAATCTTAGTTGCACTCTCTTGTAAAACTGCGTTTCCCTTTTTTATTCCCCCCCCCCCCCCCCTGGGAGGAATAGATAGTTTGTGATAGACGCCGTCTTTACGGACAACTTGGGTTTGGGCCTTGAGCTGCGTCAAGCGTTCAAATTTTTCTACGCAGTCAAGTAGTTCACCGACCAATCAAACAAGGAATTGGATAAAAACTCCCGCGTGCCGCACGCAGTATTTATTCGTAACGCATAGTTGTACCTCCAAAAAGATGATTTGCTCATGAAGATGGCCAAATTTACACTGTGGTGTCGAGTGGGAATTATCTAAATGTGTTGTATTAATTCCGCTCTATGTGGGATGTACCAACACTTCATCTTGTCTCGACATTTTTACTCAAATATTTAAAAACCCTCAAAACCCTCTCATCATTTTTGTATTAATAATCGCACAGAATTAAGTCAAGTTTGAAGCGTTGCAGGGTGTGAATAAATAGGAGGTAACTCTTTAACAGTAAACAGTAGATCTCTTGCAATTTTTTTTTGTCGTCTTCTTTTGTAATATTCTGTCTTCTTTGTAATATCTGATTGTACTTTTAAAGGATGGCCCATTGAAAATCATATTCTTAGGTGACATGGTTACCATCAACAAATAAAGCTTTTATTGTTATTATTATTATACTGTTCGAAACGTCACGACCACAGCAACGACTCTTTTCAGAAGACGTGTACAAACAGTTCTACCCGCAAGTTTACTAGTTACCTCTCTTTCTGATTTCACTGCACAATGATAACACTGAATGCGTGGTATAATGTTTTCTCTCTACGCAGAAGGTAGCAACACCCTTCACTCTGGTCCAGCGGAACAGCAAGTTCAACAATGGCCAGCCTGAGAAAATGTTGCAATATGGGGAGTTTGAGTTTGATGTGGAAGCCGCTCCGGACAGCTGCGAGAAATGGCTGTGGCGGGTGGACGACAGTGGTCACATCAGCCGCAGATAGCTCCTGAGACAGGATCGTTAACCAGTTGCCGTTGGAGTTCTGTTTTTGTCCCGTCCCCCTGGCGGGATTTTTTTGGCGGAACTGCTGTAATCTTTTTTTCTTTGAGGGTAACGCTGGCACAAATGTGTTGGTGTACCCTCTGCTGTCATGCGGAATCTTGGCATCACGTTTGACTCCTCTGTGACACAGGATGACCACATTACAAAAGCATCTTTACCAAAGACACATCTGAACTGCTTGTCCACGCTTTTGCCTCATCTCAATTAGATACGGGCAATTCCCTGCTCTGTGGTGTCACCAATTTTCAGTTCAGCCGACTACAGCGAATACAAGACATGGCTGTCAGGATTGTCACACTCACCAAAACCAGGGAACATATTACACCTGTACTACTTGACCTACACTGGCTTCCAGTTCGGTACTCATATGGCAAAACAATGTAACTCAATTTTTTGTGGTTTTGAGATTGATGCATTTTCTGGGTAAAATGAGGACGCTCTTCATTTCTAGATGAGTCTCAATTCTGTACGTTGCTCCGTTTCCGAGATACAGCCATCTGTCTCGAGCCTTACAGCCATCTGTCTCGAGGCTTATTTGGCATTTTTGAAAGTTTTGTTGTCGTTTTTCTCAAAATGCCCATTTTCGAGTTGCATTGTTTTGCCATGTGAGGGCCGAGTTAGACAGAGGACAATGTACTAACTTGGCCTTTATGTGTACAAGATCCTGAATAATCTGGCCCCGTTTTACCTGACTGATCTGATAGAGCTATACACTCCAGGAGACAGTGGTCTAAGATCTTCAAACCAACTGCTTCTAGCTGAGCACCAATCACCCGATCACTGGGGTGAACAATCTATTAGATTTACTGCAGCCACCATGGAATTCATTCCCATCACTCACTCCCACAAGTTTCAAGAAGAACTTAAAAACAGTCTTGTTCAAGGATGCTTTTGAACTGTATTTATGAACTTATTTTGTCAACTTGCTTTGCTTTTTCATGTTGCCAGTGTGGTTGTTACATTTGCTAGAAGCGCTATACAAATTTACATTATTATTATTATTATTATTGTTGTTATTATAAAGTGACGCCTCCAGAACCGGTAACAAGAGACAGACTGTTAAGGATGTGTCTCCAACCGTTGATAGTAAGCCAGTGTTTTAGTATAGTATTTTGGTAGTATTTTGTTTGTGCTAAGTAAATTTTGATACCGGAAAGTGAACAGTCACTTGGGTTCGTTTTATCTATGTATTCATTTAATCGAGCAACTTCAGTAGAGAAGGTCCTAAATGAAATGGATATCACTGAAGGCCTTTTCACACTTATCGATTCGATTACCAGGAAGTAAAACCCCAGAAAATTCCCGGGGAATTTTAACCCCACTGCCGCCACCCACCCCCAATGTTCCTTTCACGCATGGTGTAATGTCCTTGGGGGGTGGGGGGGGGGGGAATAAACACCTGGTATGCTAACCAAGGGGTTATCTTGCTTAAACCCTACACCCAAGCTGGGATAGCTACTTCCAAGGAAACAACGATTTCACAGCTTACCAGCAGTAGCTCTTGTAAATTTTCTGGGAAATCCGTCAAGTGTGAAAGGGAATTAAAGTGTATTTTAATGCCAAGAGAAGGTCTGCAGTAGTAGTTTGTAAATACACGTAGCTAGTTGTTCTGGTCAAACCTCAAGAGATTTGCAGTAGCACTATGTAGATGTAAAAATGTGGGTGGCTTTCAGTGTTGTAGGTCTCGATCTCGAGACCGTCTCGAGACCTTTTTTTGCGATCTCGGTCTCGGGTCTCGGGCCAGTGAAAGTCGCGGTCTCGAACGCCTTGGTCTTGGTCTCGGTCTCGGACTTCCAGGTCTCGACTACAACACTGGTGGCTTTTGAGCAAAGCTGGTGTTGCAACAACCTGACTTTAAAATCTTAAGTATCTGGAGCCTTGACTCTCGGGTTACATCCAGAGCCACAGTTCGATTTAAAGGTGCTTACATATGAAATGTGCCTTAACACAAAATAATTTTGCTTACCAGAAGTTGCTTACCAATCAAAATGCCATGTAATCTATACGGTTTGTGACTGGTGCTTACCAGCTTAGTTTTCCTTGGTAATTATGTAATCATTTCTGCTTGGGACTACTTTACAACATTGAGCATAGTAATAAATACAAAATTAATAGTGCGACATGACTTGGTTGATTTGCTCATCAATAAAGGTAAAGAGATAACACTAAAATGTGTTCCGTGTATTATTTCAGTTTTGTTTGATTTGGAATTTGGATGAAATGCACAAGGCTTAAGAGACGCAGACTCGTCACCATTTTCTGACGGCTATTTCCGTGGCACAAAACCATCATGTACCCGTACACAGTTTATGTACATCGGTCAAAGGTGATCTTTCATGGCAAGAATTTGTTAGTCGCGCGTTGACGAGCGGGCGTCTTTAACCTCGTGGTGCATGCAACTGTACTGATAGTCAGTTTTATAACACCTCTTCCTTTGATTCTATCTGTTGATTGGCCGAACGTGCGTCACGTGGTGTTGTGTATTTTTACTATCACACTGCACACCGACCAAAAGAACTATTAAATGGTACTATCCAACGACAACCTCGAACCCGGTGAAACGATCAAATAATACGTGCATTCGAAATACGATATGAGAACGAAGGCAGTGTGGTACCCCCTCTCTCTTTTTGTCAAGATTTCCTGTCAGATTTTATACAGTTGTTTGAAGACTGATACACGCACAGTTGTTTAACGAAAATTACCACAAAATGGATGAAATAGAGGTGTTATAAAACAAATATTGACTGCTTTATCTCGTGGCGTAGTAAGACTAGTCACTCTCGGTGATCCCCAGAGCCGCCTATCTTCCCTCGGCTCCACCTCGGTAAGATAGGCTGCTCCGGGGATCACCTCGAGTGACTAGTTTTACTACGCCACTTGAAGCAGTCAATATTTGTATACTATGCGCAGTTCTTTTACTATACACGTAGTTATAAGCCGGTAGTTGGTGAACAAAATGTTGCAGACAGAACCCCAAGTTGTGCTCGGGGGGTGGAGGTTGAGGCACCAATCCTGACCCCTTGTAATTTGGCCCTAATGCAAGGCTTATATAAAAGACTATGTCGGAAAATGCAAACTTTAAACCCATGTAGTCAGATAAGTTGACTCAACCCCAAAATAAAAGACGACTGTCAGAAATCATGTTTGAAGTGGTGTAATAATGCATTCAGTTGGCAAGGATCATTTGGTCGCATCAATGCATCAATGCAAGGGGAGCATATATCACATTTTGGGTGAAATTGAGTTAAAATATGCAAAAGGTGCTTTATTTTTATATGAATAAACGGTAAGAGTTTGTAACTGTTAAACGACGCCATAATTTGTTAATGTGGTCCACGCAACAAGATCTTATCTTACACGCACGACTTTTCCCATCGACTGCAAGCAGAGGACGTTTGTGGCACAAAGTCATATCTTCAAGATAGTGCTTTTGACCAAATTTAAATTGTGTATATTCGTCTGTGCAAAAAGGTTGTATCAACAATTACTACGATAAACAAGGCATAAAACTGGTTTCACAGGTAACTAAATTGTAGATATAACTTTTAAAGTTATTATTACTTTACATTTCTTCATAATTCCTATGTACAAGTGGACTTGTCTTAGCCAGTGATTGTTTAAAACGCCCCCAAAACCTGAAAAAAGCATTTTACACAAAACGAATGAAATCCAAGTTACGACCTTGTTACAGGAAGGCGACAATTTCAATGTAACATCTCAATACTTGATCGTTTGTCCGTACACAATTTTAAGACGTAGTCGTCGGTGGTGCAGAGTAGCTGTATACATACACTCAGAGCTGTTGCAAACAGGGTGTACGATAGGAAGGAGGAGTATGTGAGCCTCACTTGAAAAACTTGGAACTCTATTTCAACTGGCCCAGACTTTATTTGGCATGACACAATTTTACATTCACATGTTATCACAACAAACCGATCCATTAAGCCCCGCTTACTAATGTACTGACCAGTCACAGCCTTGACAACGCAACTGAAAGTCCGATCAAAGTCCGACCTACTCCTGGATGAAGAGAAGCAATTGTAAACGGAGTCTTGCTCAACGACACCAAGTCACATACGACCGAGATTCAAACTCGGCCACAACACACTATCCGTTGACCTCCAAGTTAGCCGTAACAACTGCCTTGTACTTAATAGTCACTTTAACACCGCTCTTATCGACCAGTCTCCCCCTCCCCCGCCCCAGCCCCCGCCCCGCCTTCCCCAGTCCTGAAACTAACATTTTACACAGACTTAACATCACTATGATTCTTGTCATAAGGAGTTGATGTCGATATCATGAATCCTAACACTGCTGTCAGAGCTGCAGCTAGCCAGCTGGAGGTAGGCAATCCCATCAGGCTTTGCATCATCCTGACCCTTGACCTTTGGCCGCCACTTCAGCCGCTTGACGGTCATTGTGTGACAGAGTCTGGTGGAAAGACAAGTCAATATCAATTGAGTAGAAAAGAATAGTGGTGTTTGGTGCTTCTTTTGATCAGCAAATTCAACAAGCCGTTGTCAAAATATTATGGGCCATCAGAGGACTTTTTTCTGCACAGCAGCGGCACCAGACTTGGAAAGCTGGGGCGAATGAGGGGCAAAAAAATGGTTGGTGTGTGTAGGGGGGAGGGGGGAATGGAATATCTGATTTCCAGTGTGTCAAAAACAGTGACCACAAAAGTGATAAATGAAAGTGTGGAGAGTGTTTTTTCTAACAAAGTTTGTTATAAAACAAAAGACGACGTCGATATCGTGGGCCAACTGTAACTGTGTGCAAAGAACAGAAACTAAAATCTATTTAATACTCAGCTTCAGCGTGTGTCTGCTAGGGGGGAGCGGGGAGGAAAAGTGTCTTGCTCAAGGACATAAGTGTCATGACCGGGAATCGAACCCACACTCTGATGATTCAGCCATCAGAACTGGAGTCCGATGCCCTATAGACCGCTCGGCCACCACGTGTGAAGAGTTAGGATCAAGCAATAAACAAACTGAATTCACAGCCTGGAATAGACCTTTATCATGCTGCCACCATCTTGGTCATGTTCCCTGTGTCCAATAACAGTAATAGATGCTAATATTCAATGCACAAAAAGGAACCAGACTATTTGCCCTTCCAGCCTCGGTTTGGTTACACTGGTTTGAATGGGGAAAATCAAGATGGCCGCAACATGATAAAGGTCTATAGACTTACTGTGGTTGAACGCAGAAACATGTACACCAGTCATTTGGTGTTTGGGGGTTCCATTTAGCCACAGACATCAATCCCGACTCCAACCCAACTGCTAAGATGTAACTGATGAGAAGAAACAAAAAATATGTATCAGCAGTTGCGCAGGATTTTGAATCTTTGCACGACGATGGAGATACAAACTTGTCGGGTTTGTGGAAATACTTCTGTAATAATCTCTCTTGAGTTGTGGCGATTCTGAACATAACCAGTGGTGTAACAACTCAACATTTCGATCACTGTGCCCTGATTGTCTTCAAGAGAAGCTGAATGCCATACAGCATTTTCCAGAAGATGGTTTGCTCAAAACATCAAGTTGTTACACCACTGGTTCTTTTTTAGGAACTACCACCACCACAACTCAAGAGAGATTCCCTTCTGGATCAAACAATGGGAGACTTTGGAGACGTAAGCGGGCGCCCCAGTAAGCGGTCCTTTTCTATTATGAGAAAAATAGAAAAGGACCGGTTACTGGGGCGCCCTCTAACATCTCCAAAGTCCCCCCATTGTGAGTATTGTATGTTGTTATCCATGAAGCTCTTCATGTGGGAAATTTAACATTTTGTGCCATAATTTCCATATAAATTCAAGAATTACAAAAAAGTAACAGCTGTACAAGTTTTGAGTTGTGCCCACTTTCTTCATATCAAAAGTTGATAAAAATCAGACAGTGCAATCTCCATAACATATAAGATTTGATACATTCTTCCGTTGGGCTGTCTACAAAATCGTGCCTGCAGGAAGTTTCGGGGCCGATTTCACAAAGAGCTAAGATTGATCTGTATCAATCTTAATTGCTAACCAAAGTGTGATGTCACAATACAAATCACCATGGCGATACTGACATCTCATCTTAAGATGAATCTTAGTGCTTTGTGGAATTGAGCCCATGCTCAGTGTGGCTCTTTTGTAACCATGTGATGTCACAGGTCACATGGTCTATATATAGCACTTGATTTGAAGCCATCTGAACAATCTGCTCAGTGGTTTCAATGTGTAGATTTGCATTATCAGCGATGCTTACCCAGTACTGATGCTAGCCACTGGAGCAAAGTCAACTGCCGTCACAGCATCCTTCAGGTCAAAGGGCACTGAGCATGCCCGGTAATTCCCAAGACAGCTTGGCGTTGCGTCTTCTTGGCCAGACAACCTCTGACCCCAGATGATAACCTTTACAGAAATTGTTTTTTTGTTTAAATTAAAGTTGCTCAACAAAAAACAAATGTTGGAATTTTTTCCTTCAAAAATAGCCAATCAGACTCTCAGAAACTGCAATTGTAAAATCCTTAACTATTTGGATTAGGTTTAGCACATGCACTGACCTTTTTGTCTCTTGATGCTGTGGCGAAGTACCGGTCATCATGTGACCAAGCACCTGACCAGATAATGCGCGTATGAAGAGCAGTCTTCTTGTCTGTGCAGGCAACCAACGCATACGGACAACCTGCAGTGTAATACATTGTGACTAATGTTAACAAAAGTAGATTTTTCTACCAATAATAATAGTGTACATTTATAATGCGCCATGTCTGTCATAAATGACACTCCTGGCGTCGAATAATCAGTTCCGGTGGAGATTGTTAAGAATGATTTTATGAGAGGAAGCAACCAGGGCCAGTTTCATGGCTCTGCTTACTGGGTCATTCTGCGCTTACGAAGACCATTCGCCGTTTACGAGGTTTGCGCCGAATTTCTGCGCTAGCTGTGTAAGCGAGGAATCCTTAGTTACGTGAACTACGCACGCGCACAAGCAAAAATTCCTTGCTAACCCATGAAATACGATTAAGTGAGCGCGGAATTTTCTGCTTCCGCAAGCGCCGATTTTTTGCTTACGGTAAGCAGAGCCATGAAATTGGGTCCTGAATACAACACCTTGAAAGGGATACAAGGTGAGGTGGTGCATATTGCTGCTTGAACACTGTTAAACCAAGTATCGAAACTGCCTTACATTATTTCTACCTCTATTCATTGGGCCTTATGCATTCCAGAAACAATGTCAACTCCTTTGGAGTATGCAGCACCGGCAGCCAAATTGACAACACAGGTAATCAAAACACTTCACACTATGACTGCTGACTGTGCCTCAAGCGTTCTTGTAATGATCTCAACTCCATGGTAGTATGCAGCACCGGAACCAAGTAGGTGCAAAGGCACCAATCTCTACCCAAAAAGGCACCCATTTAAGTCTGGGTGTGATGAGAAGCAATTACAGTCCAACGCGCTAGACTGCACCAGACATGCTACGAAAACCAGGCAAAAAAAAAACAAAAACAAAAAACAACAAAACACTGAAAGAATGAAGAAAAGGTAGAGGTAAAAACGTAAAAAAATTCTCTAATGTTTTTTGGAGTCTTGGTTAACTTGGTAGCCATTGTATCGAGGAACAGATGCAGAGCTTGAATGTATGGGTCTCCTTCCGGGTGAAAAAAAAAAAAACTGCTTGCCTTTTGGTTCCTCTTCTTGCTCCTTCTCTTCAAACACCGACCAGGTCCGGTCCCTGGACACAGCTAAAAGGTGTCTGCCACTGTGGGAGAATGCTAACTGGGTGATGGTCAGAGAGTGGGATGTTAGTTCACCTGACTGACGCCATGTTGTAGTGTCCCACAGAAGGACGGTCGCATACTCCGCCTTAGAAGCCTATCATGAGAAAGATCAAAATATCATTTTTGGTTTTAACCTACACCGTAACCTTCCCAGGCTGGGAATCATATTCCTATGTGTTCCTCTGCAGGGCGCACTTTTAATTTATTCTACCACCATCGGAAAGATCCGATCTTTCTCTTTCCAACTATTGGTTATGGATGGTGAACACGGACAAACCTACAGTTTTATAAGAATTGGCCTTTGTGCTTGGGCTTGAGGGCTTTTTTGTATGTAAGCTTGGCCGACAAAAGTCGCCAATGGTAAAGAAGAGCGGGTAAGAGTGCAGTCAGCTAAAGACGCCTGGTAAGGAAAAGGGTTAAATGCAATTTGATTTCCAAAATGGCAGAGCCCAAAGCCAGGAGTCGATTCTTACCTTGCAGGCAGATGCAATAATTTTCCCAGATGGGTGACTCGCCACACTAAATATCTCGTAGCTGTGACCGTACAGCTTCTGTTTCTCAGGCCACAGCGTATTCTGCAAGAGGTGCTCCTCTGTGGGCGGACCTGAATAAATGACAGAAAGGGGGGGATGTCAAAGGTCAAAGGATTAATTATGTTTCTGAAGTGGTGTCATATCTAAGGCCTTTAACAGACCAAAGCTTGGGGTAGGACTGTGACGTGGGGGTTCGAATCCAGGCTGTGTTCTCTCAGCGATTTTTAAAACGTTGTTGTTGACACAGAGCCTCTAGTTATTATTATTATTATTTGACTGTCTGGGGCTCACCTGCTAGGTCTAGAGGATTGAAGTATATCTCTGGGTAGAGCTCGCTAGGGTGGGAGATGTCTCGCTCTGATGCGGCCTTCCCGGACTCCCCCTGAAAGACCGCTTTGTTGGAGAGGCCCAGAGCAGGGACGCTGGCTCCTTCTGGGACATCACTCTTCTTCTGTGTAGGGGTGGTTCAGGGCGGGAGAAAGGATTCATGAAGAGGGAAGAGGAATTCAACAACAATAATTTTGTAAAATCTGGAAGTCCAGAAAAATCCGGAAGAATGTCATCCCTGAATAATGCAGAGATGCAATTGGCTATTTAAAAAAAACAAAATCAAACAAATCTATTGCAAAAAAAATGCATGTACGCATTTTGGGCAATGTCTGCAATTCGGACAAATATCAAGAAAAATATTATTTTTGGGGGTCGGGAAACAAATCTTGGGGGTAAAAATTTTTAAAAAGCCGGATTTCTGATTAAATCAGAAAAGTCGCACCTTTGAATAATGATCAAGCATCAGGAGTATCATGCATATTGGCAGATACCAGTGCTATACAAATGTCCGTAATTACTTTTATACAATTTCGGCAAACCTTACCCTGTCCTGTAACGCCTGGGTGACATCCACTCCCGATATCCTGCCAAAGTTTTCTACAAAGTTCCTCGGAGCATCAAATATTCGCAGAACCTTTGACAAAGAAGTAAAGGAGAGAGCTTTCAGTTTGATTTCATTTGGTAAATTCATCTACACTGTACACTGTCAACCTTCCTACTCTCTGACCCATCAATATCATCCACTGTGGTTTTGAATGCAACTATACCAGCCTGCAATATATCATATTGGAAATGCATCTACACAGTACACAGTCAACCTTCCTACTGACTAACCATTCAATATCATCCACTGTGGTTTTGAATGATGGATGCCCTATGCCAGCCTGCAGTATGATATCATGTAATGAATGCATCTACACAGTACACAGTCAACCCTCCTACTGTCTGACCATTCAATATCGAGCAAGTTCCCGAGGGCGACTAGACTTGACTAGACCTAACCGTAAACAGTGACGTAGCTCTCGAATGGACAAGATCGACCATGCTCCAGTGCATGGTTCGATATGGTCAATCTCCCTGTGCTCTATGGTTTCTGGTTAGTCTAGTCAATCTAGTCAAGTCTAGTCGCCACCCGAACTTGCTCATCATCTACTGTGGTTTTGAATGATAGATAAACTATGCCAGCCTACAATATATGATGCGGTGAATGCATCTACATGGTACACAGTCAACCCTCCTACTGTCTGACCATTCAATATCATCCACTGTGGTTTTGAATGATAGATAAACTATGCTAGCCTGCAATAGGATGTCAAGTCATCAGTGCATTTATAAAGTACACAGATAGCTCACTGCATAGTCAATCTACAATACACAACCTGACAAATTGAATGCTTTTGAATGAGCTGGTCAACCCACTGACAAGAATGTTGTAGAAAGTAGGAGGGATCTCATATAATGTGACGTTCCATGCCGAAACCAACCACTTCCTGCCAAACTTCAAAACAGGGACTATGTTCTAATCAAATAGTTGAGAAGAAGAAGAGCTTTCAAATAACATCTAACAAGGGCTTATTGATCCCTGGCACCAGCTTGCCATTTTGGTGAGCATTGTAAATGCTTTCTGGCTTTAAAACAAAACGCACTATATTGCATAATACATGGAGACATTGACTCCCAAAATGGCGCGCCTAAGATTATCGTGATGGCGACCTCAAGTGAATTGGGCCAAAAGTATTTCTCAACAAATAGAATGTTCAAGATGTTACATCACATTCACATCATGGCTGATGTTTTGGTTGTCTTCACTTTTAATACCATGATTTCACTGATTTTGGCTTGGAGCGTCACATTTTAATCTCCAGATTGGGAAGTTCTATTTCAATGTCACACAAAATGAGCTGAAGTTTGATGTCTAGGTGGAGATGCCAACCTTTTCGTCTGCTCCTGAAGCTAGCCTGTACCTGTTGACGAGGGTCAGGCAGTGCATGTCGTAACCGTGGACTTGAGGGCGGGCGATCTCATGCCAGGTTGTCTAAAAAGGAGGAGAGGAGGAATGGGGGATGGGGAGAGAGGAGAATAGGCATTTATTAGGAACTGAAAAAATATGGTCTGAAAGAGCCGTTCTTTTTTTACTACCTCTGTTCATCAGACCTTAAAGGGTGCTGTCGTAATGATCTAGCAGGCCTGTAGCTGTACATGAACTCTAACCCAAAAGAAAAGACCTTTATCATGTTGCCGCAATCTTGCTGTCCTTCTTCTCAACTGTAACCAGACTGAGTCTGGAAGAAAAAGGCAGTCTGGTCCCTTTCTTGATGTGGGAATTAGAACTGTCATTGTGACTGCTGTGTGCAGGGTACCTGACCCAGATAACCACAGCATGATGAAGGTCTGTAGAAGCAGACACAGACAGCATGGCCGTGGCTCTGGTTTTTCTAATAGACCTTATGCACAGACTGAGTCTGGAAGAAAAAGACAGTCTGGTCCCTTTCTTGATGTGAGAATTAGAACTGTCATTGTGACTGCTGTATGCAGGGTACCTGACCCAGATAACCACAGCATGATGAAGGTCCGTAGAAGCAGACACAGACAGCATGGCCGTGGCTCTGGTTTTTCTAATAGACCTTATGCACATGACTTCATTTGACTAGGGCGCCTTTGCCTAAAGTCAAAAGGAAAATGTTCATTGACCAATCCTGTGCATTTCCATTGATTCATCATCAGTTTACCTCCAAGATGGCGGCTGGATCTTGTCAATATATAAGGTCTATACAAGTTTGTCCAGTCAGCAGAACTTTGCTGCAAGCTTCACATTCCCCCTCCCAAAAAAAAGCTACCCATCCTCACCCGATACCCTTCCCGTCGCCAGGGAGCATGCAGCCTCGTCGTCTGGTCCAAACCAACACTCATCAGAAACGCGCCATCTTCAGGCTCCCAGGTGATGTCCTGAACACCGCCGAAGTGACCGCTGACTACTGGGGACGGAGACCACTGAGCAGTGCTCTGACCAAGGAGGACAAAAATCAACACACTGATGATTTGATATAGGCCTTGATCTTAACCGAGGCCACCGAGGCCATTGGCCTCATGCCCTGTCGAGCTGGCCAGCATGCCCTTCAGAAAAATTGCACTGTCACAACCTACTCGGCCAGCATGCCCTTGTACAATTTCTCTGATTTGGCCAGCAAAGGCCTGCCCCCGATTTTCCTACGATCGAGGCCTGTTGATATATCATTGTTTTTTTGTATTTTTGAAGAAGTACAGGCCTGCGAGAAAAGACAAGCTCGCCAACGTGGGATGTGCAGCCTGCTTAGTAAGGGTCCAGGGAATTCTTTTGATTAGGTAAGTAGGAATTATTCTCATGTGGAGTGTGCGTTTTGTTGTGTCGATGCGAAAAGGTTTTAACTCGATTCTGCAACAAAGTCGTATTACACGCAAACAAGATCCGTGCAACAGCGTCGTATCCCGAATGAGGGTTAATACCTAGCGCTTTGTCACCATAAGGAAAAGGCGCAAAATTAAAGACTCTGTTGATGGGAGGATTGGTACTGGAATGGACTTTTTATAATCAGTGAGCTTTCGATCTCTTTGAACATCTGCTCTTTAAAAATGCAGGTCATGGGTTCCAACCCCACCCAGATCTCTGTGGATTTTTCCTACAGGACTGCGAGAAATGACAAGCTCATGGTGGGCAGATACTTAGTCTGGAGTCCTGTCAATGCTTCTGTGGATTTTTCACACAGGACTCAAAGGCACTGACTATCCAGTGCTTATCACACAAGGACAATGGGCGGCTCCCACCTAGATCTCTGTAGATTCTCCCCTTAGGAATCACAAGGAACTAACTATGTAGTGCTTTAAGGGTGAAGGACCGACACTAAAATCAATGTTTATTTGAACCTGCTACCCATTTTTAATTTTAATTTTTTTATTTAATTCTTACCGAATCAGGAACTGACGAAGACTTTTTCCACAAATGTAGCGCCCCCTGGTACCCATGGGCTAGTATGGCACTCCCATCTGGGCTGAACTGGCACCCATACAGACCCAGTGTGTTTCCCCCAACTTCCCCTACTCTCACCTGCAGGTCAACAAGAATATATCGGGAAGTTTGTGGTAAATATCTCCAAACAGACCTTAACAGACATTTGGTGTCACCTGACCACACGAGGGCGCTCTCTTATAGAGGTCAAAAGAAGGTTGCTCGTTGGCTCATTCCGTGCGCCGTTCCATTGTTTGAACATAGGCCTCAAGCCTAGCATCTCACGTATAAGAGGGCAAGGCCACCGGGCAAGCTCGATGGTCTAGTGGCAAGACATCTTCCTTAGAATGACAGGGGCTGTTGGGCTCGAATCCAACCAAAATAGTATGCCTGTGGATTTTTTTTCCGGCAGGGCTTGGGGAAAGCATCGAGTATACATTGCTTATCACAATGTAGGGTAAAAACCAAAGTAATATTCTTTTAATCTTTATCCCCGATGGAATAGACTGATCCATTAAGCCTTCCCCTAAACATATAGACCAATCACAGCATTGGCTACATCTTCACTGTAAACGAACAATCTGCGTATCTTCAATGCCACACTGCAGGACATGAACGCCCGCGCTATAAGTACGCGCACGCATTTTCTAATAGGATTTTAATCGTGTCGGACTCTTGTCAGACTTTTGGTTGGTGTAGCCAAGGCTGTGATTGGTCAACACGTAAGGGGGGGCAGGGCTTAATGGATCGGTCTATTATTACGTCTGTCAAGCAGGTTACTTGGGTCTGACTGGCCCTAGTGAGCCTGGACAATGCCGTCAAAACTACTCAAATGCACCCAGTGTTTTAGCGTGAGGAAGAACCATCGATGAGAAAACTTACATGATCGAGCCATACTCCGGATTCGCTGTCCAGCTTCCATATGATCATT
The DNA here is from genome assembly GCA_911728455.2 of Marthasterias glacialis. Lineage (NCBI taxonomy): Eukaryota > Metazoa > Echinodermata > Asteroidea > Forcipulatida > Asteriidae > Marthasterias > Marthasterias glacialis. The sequence continues at coordinate 4,097,578 of OU452238.1, forward strand.
GTTTTGTCCATAGAGGCCGAGAGAAGACACTGCTCCTGGTACCTCGTTCCATCTGTAAAGCATACAATCAATAGACCAATCAAAATGCTCCATCCCTTCATGCACTGACCAATCATAACCATCGACGAACACTTGCCCAAATAATTAACAGACATTTTCAAATTCCATTACATAGCATAAACAAGTTTCCGCCATTTGGATTAGTAAAATTTGAAACTTTGCATGGTGGAGATACAATCTAGTAAGGTTTGTAGTAACACCATGTACATGAGTAAGATTTAAAACTTTGTATGGTGGAGATACAATCTAGTGAGGTTTGCAGTAACACCATATACATGAGTAGGATTTGAAACTTTGCATGGTGGAGATACAATCTAGTAAGGTTTGCAGTAACACCATGTACATGAGTAGGATTTGAAACTTTGCATGGTGGAGATACAATCTACTAAGGGTTGCAGTAACACCATGTGCATGAGTAGGATTTGAAACTTTGCATGGTGGAGATACAATCTAGTAAGGCTTGCAGTAACACCGTGTGCATGACTAGGATTTGAAACTTTGCATAGTGTACGACACAATCTAGTGAGGTTTACGGTAACACCATGTACATGAAAACTATTCTCTCCATGAGCTGTAGTGATTCTGGCAGGAGTGAGTTGTTACACCACCAGTTCTTTTTAGAACCCTCACAACTCATAAACGCTCAAAAGCAGTTTGAAGTCAGATTTGCAGACACTCATGGGCTGTGTTCTTACCCCTGTAGGTTGGGGGTTGCCAGTGCAAGCCGTAGACCCACTGCTCATGACCCGCCATCACACTCTCCAGTACAACAGAGAAACAAAAATCATCACCTAGGAACGACAGGAAGACTTTGATAATTTAAATGGGCCTTATTTTTGACTGTAAGAGGGCGCCCTTTGGGGATAGATTGGGGGTCAAACCATAGAAATAGTGTGGAAAACCAGATGCAATTAGACTTTTAATAAAGCAGGTAATATACAACTTTTGAGGTTTGTTTTTTATTTGTTTTTATTGACAGCTTAACAATGTCATCAGTGTAAGACATTTGCTTGGAAAATTTGTATTTGTAATGTTTTGCGATATTTTTGTACTATAAAAATGGGATTAATATTGCCCCCTCTTGCTGTCAAAAATACGGCCTATTAATTTGAACTACAACAAAATACATGTTCTGTTGGGTTTTGATTTCACAAATGACTGAACAAACTAGCTGTTAATCTCTGATGGCCCCGTCCCATCCCATCCTCAACATTTAAAAAAAACTAAATAGTGGTATATAAATAAATAGTTTTTCTAATTTATGATTTTCTTTCTTCTATTTTTCCTGTCAATTTTGACTTGTGTTAAGTGCAGTTCATACTTCACGCAAATAGACCATTCCGGCTTGTCAATCAAACTGTGCGCATTGACCAATTGGATCACGCCTTTTGGTCATGTGACCTCGGTCAAACGTGGTCACACGTGTGTGTGTGTGGGGAGCTTGTTGCCAAAGCCGGAACGGTCTATTGCGAAATTTTCTTGCGTCACAATTGAATAACAGCTGAACAACGTACTGAACTGTTGCATCACCAAAATACGCTTTGCATCCGCTTTCACTTGAAGTATAAACCAGGTTTTAACCTATCTTTTTTGTGCTTGTGTTTATCCACCAGCCAACTCCTACAGGGGCCAATTTCATAAAGCTGTTTAGCAGAAAATACTGCTTAGCAAATTTCTTTGCTAAGCAAAAAATGAGGGGGGGGGGCACCAGTCGCAACAGTGTAAACATAATTGAATGTTAGCTGGTAACCTGTTTCTGCTAAGCAAGATTTTCTGTGCTTACAGGCTTTATGGAATTGGGCCCAGCTCTGCTTAGCATGGACTGAATTCTGCGCTTATGGTCGATAGAGTCACATGCTTTACAGGGTGCTGTAAGCGCAGAATTCTGTGGTAAGCGGCACTACGAAATTGTACCCATTTACCGGGGTTGTTAAAGCTGGGGATGGGGTAGGGGGAGGGGATTGTTAGGTGGGTTGTTGCTCTTTCCCTGGTTTCCTTCCTACTCACCTTCCCATGATGGACAGAGTGTATTTCCCTTAAGCTTCAGTTCCCCGGTATCCTCCTCTTGGACCTTGACCGTCTCAAGCTCTTGATGAACCCCAGCGACGACCCTCCACAGGCGGATGAAACAATCCTGAGAACAGCTGGCAATGAGGAGATCTCCATTGTCTTCAAAGAGGCAAGGAGAAGAGAAATAGATAGCTGTAACTAAAACATACTTGTAAATCCAGTCGAATGCTCAGAACCTTTTTATGGGGGGGGGGAGGGAAGATGGGGGCTTGGACTACAATAATATGTGAAACCGCCTGGGTCCCAAATTTAATTACTTTCAGAGATGACGAAAAGGTCTGAACCTGGGATCAAAATTGTAGGATTCATGTTGGAATAATTTCATTTCCAACCTTTTAGTAACCACTGGAGTTTCATATTTAATTGAGCTTCTGTGAACAGTATCCACAGTGCTAAAGACCTAGATCTTAACCAGTTGCCGCCGCGGATCTTCCATTTTTTCCAGTCCACAATGACAGGATTATTTTGTCGGAATTGCCAGAATCGTTTTTCTTTGAGAGTACCGCTGGCACAAAGAAACCTTGACTTGACAAAGCCAAGAGAACAAAGACTCTCGTTATTGCATCATGAGTTTAGTTTTCTCAACAAAGAAAATGTCAAATTCACGCAAAACATCGTCCGTTACCTACGGCATAGAATTCGTACTAAACCCAAAACCGTGGCTGGATTCCCAGCTCACTCTGACTTACCTCCATTGAGTCGAAATACAATGAATAAACAATGGCGGAAGCCTCTTGATGTCCCGTAATCCTCTTCTTGGAACAAAAGGACAAAGGTCTGGAATCTGAGATTACACAAAAACCACCTCTCAACAGCCTGAAAATGCAAACATTTTCAAGACCATGTTTTGTCTTTGTGTGGATAAAACGAAGCGTTAGACGGGGTGTGTGTGGGGGGGTCCCACTAAATGTAACTCCCTTGGGGGGGGGGGCTACTGAGTACCCCATCTTTAACTCTCTTTTTCTTACCATCAGCAGTGATTTCCACTCCTCGGATCCAGTCTTCATGTCCAGTCAGGGAGAGACTCCTCACAAACTGGCCGTCGTCTGCTTCGATGTAGATGTGAAGCTTTGTGTCATCTCCTCCAAGTGCCAGCAGTGGAACTAAGATCAGGAATGAGACCAAACAAATTGAATATTTTTAATCCTAGCAGTGTTCTGTATTAAACAATGTGCATTGTATTTAAAGCTCTAAATAACTTTTTGAGAACCTGCAAATAGCCACAACACAAGTTAAGGCCCCAGCTCAAAATTGGTAAGAGGAACATAAATGTTCACAGATTTACATATACCTTACATGGTATAAAGGTAATGATGGTTAAAAACTTTCCTTAAAATATCTCTGCCTGAAATGTTATCATTTTTAAATAATAAATGAAAAAAGATCCAAAATTAGTTTTTGTCTCAGTGAGCCTGTAGGAATGCATACAAAAATGCTTTTGAAACAACGAAATGAGCTGACCTTTTCACAGGTTGGTTTTATTACATATATCTTGATTTGAGCAAAGAATGGAAGCATTCTTAACTTAATTTGGGTCACAACTTACAACTTTCAAAAAGGTCATTTTAAGGTCACGTGGTCTGTTGTAACCATCACGAATACATTGTAGAAAGGGCCGATTTAATCCCCCTGCCATTACCCCGTCCAAAATGTGGAACGATTTAGGTAGACCTGCAGTTGATTTCACAGAAGCGCTAAGATCAATCTCAAGATGAGTAAATGTATGAATTAATCTTAAGTGCTCAGGAAAGTGTGATGTCACAATACAAATCACTCTGCATCGTAAAGTAAGGATGATTCCTAAGTTAGGAAGAGTCTGTTGAAATCGACTGCAAAACACTTCTATAGGGTCAAATAAGGTTGGCAGATCATTGGCAAAAAATAACACTGTGTGTCAATTTATTTTGTTTCATCACACATCCAACAGTGCGTTTAGCGCCAATAACAGGATGACTAAGAAACAAGACGAAATGAGTTTTAGATGTGGGAGGGAAAACCCCAATGGGGGAAACCCATGCAATCAGGGAGGGACCGAAAACCCAATCCACATGCTGGGCTCCAGGTGTGAGGTGGAGTTCAAACCCGGGTCCACAGAGGTGAAAGGCAAGGGAAAAAATCCACTGAGCCAACCTGATCCCCCCACAAAAAGAAAATGTATGGCTGATGTAACAATAACAATATATATTATATATTATATCTAAAACTAATAGGGTTGATGGCCTTAGCTTTAGATCAAAACTGGACCTTTGTCGGAGGCAAAAACAAACACAAACATCAAAAACAACCACAAGCACAAAAAGTGATCTACAACAGCATCATACCTCTAATGCCGGGGAGTACAAACAGAGCCAGGTCCAGGGCGAATCCATTCCCAAATGAGACACTCTGCTGGCAAGTAAACTCTCCATCCGTTTCCTTCCGCTGCCAGATTCTGACAGTAGAGTCTGCGGAGGCGCTGGCAACTAGGGTCCTCGACGTCGGGGATAGTCCACCGTCTTGGTCCTGGAGGTAAATCGCTTCTACTACTGTGACGGCAGCGGAGTGGCCTACGAGCTTGGCATGTTCCTGGTACTGTGTTAAAATAAAGTTTTGAGCCCAAATAACAAACAGGTTATCCTGGCCAATCAATAAAAAACTCAAACTTAATTTAACACCTGATTCATTCAGTTTCGTTTTGGAAATGAATGTTTTTTGCATCAGCATTTAACAGTCCAAAAGGAGTGATTCAATTTCAACAGTTTAGTATTCACTTGTCAAATAAGATCATTTCAAATTCATCAGGTCGCAGAGATCATTCAGTTTCGTTAAAAGCCAGCAGCAAGAGGCTGGTCAACCAATTCATTTCATAGGTAGTAGAAATTCAACTGAAGAATGGTGAAAATGTAGTCTTAAATGCCTTATTAAAACCCTAACTCCCCTCGAGTGATTTTCTAGGATCCTTCCCCACTCTAGCGAATTCCAACACCATAGGGGAAACTCATGTAAAGCATGATCAGTTTACTCATGCAGTCCCCAGTCCAACACAATCCAACAAAACCTGCTGTTAGAGTTTGATGGAATAGGGATTGTAAGGGTGAAATAGAAAGACTAAAACGAACCTGAATAAGACAAAACAACATCATGCGTGCACAAAAAAACAAAACAAAATTGAATTCAACAGTAGCTGAAAAGAAATCCTAGTTTGATTAAAATGGGGGCAAATGCATTAATTTGAATGGGTTTTAATTAAATATTCATTCATTTTCGCTGAAACTGACCAGGGGTGGATTTCACAAAGCGCTACGACTAGTCTTATCTCGAGTTAGGACGAGTGACTCTAGTCCTGACTTACATGACTTGTCATAAATTAGGACTAGTCCTAAGTTAGGACTTGTTTTGTGAAATCCACCCCCCCCCAGGAAAACCGAGGCCCTAATACAGAAGTTAGGGAAACCACCCCCACCCCAACTCACTGCTGCTTATTTTGATTGACGCAATCAAAATAAGCCTGATATAGAATGTGCAGATTTATGAGAGAAAAACAATGGACCTTTCCCATGAAACTTGCTAATTACATTCACGCATGCGTACAGACCCTGTTGGGTGGCAAACGCCATAGAAATGTGCAGAAAGCAGACGCACAAAGCGTAAAATCTGTGAACATTTATGTTCTTCCTCTTACCAATGCTGAGATGGGGCTTTAAGCCTATGTCACATGGGGCAACTTACAAGCAACCAGTTCCGGGCAATCTCCAATAAGAAAACTCATTCACATTTCAGTTTTCTCATTATTATTATTATTATTTTTTTTTTTTTCTGGGGGGGGGGGATAGTAAATTACAGCTAGAAGTTTGTCTTTTGTACTGCCGAAGTATTCTTTTTGCATGCTGTGCAGTTGGTTACCTCCAAGTAGCCCCGAAAAATTGCCCTGTGTGACAAGACCTTTACTCTTTTATTTGCACATATTTTTTGAACTGCTTTATTGGCACTGTGTTTGACTGGGTTTAACTGTATTGTTGATGTAGCTACAAACTTGGTTTGAAATATCTTCCAATAAACTTTAATGTCTTAACTCTTCGAGCAGCTCCAAAAATCAACAACTTCGCTGGATCCAGGAGGATAAAATTTCGTCCACCCTGTCTTTAAGGTCAATAATCCACCCTGCAAGCCCAAAGCCATTATAAATCACTGTTGGGGGTGAATTGGAGTGCCAGTCAAGACTTAGACTTGTGTTATTTAAGATCCACGTGCCGTGCCGCACAAGCTGTTTTCACAAATTGCATACCGACCTGTGTTAAGGATCCTTAGCCTGTTAGCCACATGGTCAATCAATTACTACACTGAGACAGGTGGCTGCTGTCTTTCAACACTCCTTACTCTGCAGTGGTTAGGGTCTGGCCAATGGGAGTCTACAGGCTTGTGGGGTATACCAGGGGTGAGGATTACATGGAATCCTGGCCTTATTGGCCCATTAAAAAAAAATTATGACCATATTAGGTAAAAATTGGATTATTTTTTGTCTCTCCGCTGCTGCGAGGGTTTTAAAGATATATCCTTTCAACTTTTTGAAGAAATTTTAAAGAAAGCCAACATAAAATTACTGTTTTATTTATTTTATTTTTTTATAAATTATATATCTACGCAACTGGGACTGGGGGTAATATTGATTATGTTAATCATAATTTGCAGTCAATTACTAATAGTAATAATAATAATAATACACAGTTTTTATGTAGCACTTTATCACACCCGGTGGGCGTCTCAAAGCGCTCAATATTTTTTCCCCCAAGCCCTACACCATGTGACCTATGACATCACAAGTTTACAAAAGAGCCACAGAGCCCCAATTTCCTGCAGGCATAACTGGTCATACCCAGTCCCAGCTCAAAAGAAAAAAAGGAGAGAGAGAAAAAAAACCCATAAAATCTTTTATATGTGGAGATTGCAACATCTGATTTTTATCAACTGTTGATATGAAGAAGTGGGGCACATCTCAATTCTTGTTTAGCTGTTATTTTTTTAATATATAACTCTTGAATTTATGTGGGAAATGATGATGCAAATATTTGGCCATATGTCAGTGCAGTACAAAGGTCAATTGTACATGGTCACTCCTTGTGTAAATAGAAACCACCAGAGTGACCCAAATCCACTGGTCAGGGCGGACTGCCTGTGCCATTGCCACAAAGGTAGATTGATCCACCTCAAAGCCATTCACTTTCCCCATTACGAACACCAAGGTCATTTTGGGTGTAGAAAGAAGTGATTCAGGTATGTAAAGTTGATAGATTCAGTCTGACCACTGTAGGCTACTACTATACAGTACTACATGTCCATGTCTACATAACTGTACAGGTCAGGTCTGTCCTGTCCTTGCTCTATCCTCCCTACTGTACAGGTTTACTGTACAGGTCAATAACAATGCTCAACGATGATACAATTGGTTTGCAACCAGACTGTATGCTTTTTTGACTCGCAGGGGTGGATTGTTCATGACTGAGCGACTGGATTTTACAACTAAACTGACACCTCCCGCTTGCAAAGTAAGAACAAAACTGTATTAAATCGTTGTTTTTTTTCTGCATGGAAGTTGGAGAATTGCAAGAACTTCTGTCTCCTTTTAAATCAAGTGAAGCTACATCGCTAACTAGTCCACCAATAATCATGAGAACTGAAAATGAAATTGCTGTTGCGACGATCGTATGAACCATCCAACTCCGATATCCAAGGCTCAATAACGAGTTCATGTCATTCCTTTTAATTTTTATCAAGTCAGTTTTAAAGTTACTTGTTTTGTTCTTCATATGTGATTAACTTCACGCATTTTTTTTTTTCATAAATAATTTACTTGTCCTATGAAAATACTTAGCTGTTTCAGGTTTTTGGTTACTGAAAAAGCTACTGAAAATGTCCAAAAAGATCAGTTAAAACTTACCTGTGACCTGTGTCCCATTTAAAAGTTATTTTTATTCATTTATCAATAAATAACAACAAATTTAATTTAAATTTACAAGGTAATTTGAAGGAGTAGGTGTTGCACACCCAATTTTTCAATTTGCACTCGGCCCTCGAGTTGTCCCAACCATCAAGTTGTTTCAACCCTCGAATTGTCTTGAGTCGACTCAGTCAACCGTCGAGTTGTCCAACCAGCCTATTCGTTTAAAAAAATAACCTTTGTGTAAATTTGTGTTTGGTTTTTGTTGGTTCGTTTTTGTTTTGTTGATTTTTTAGTACATGTAAGTGTGTGCATAATATAAGTGGTCTTGGCCTTGGACATTATGACTTTGGCCTCCGAATGCTGTGACTCAGTCTTGGCCTTGGCCTTGGAGACCCGTGACTCGGACTCGGACTTGGTCTCTGAGGTCGTGGACTCGACTACAACACCGAAGGTAATTAATGGGAATAACAGTGTGAGGACCCAGTCTGTACTGCGTGGTAATGACCATGGTTGGTGGCTGGTCGCTGTTAATGGACCTCGCCTTTGCCTCAGTCCATTAACAGCGGCCAGCCACCAACCCGGTCATTCCCCACGCAGCAAACACCGGGTCCTCCCACTGTTACTCCCTAAACAAAGCTCCCCTATTTTCATTAGATTTTTTTTTTTTGACATAATTTTCCAGAGGACATGTTAACTGAAGTTTGCTTATTGGTCAAATTGTTCCTGTCTCGTTTTCTCTTTTGGTAACAGTGTTGTCGAACATGAGTGATCAAACCAGAGTTCTAATTTGGGCCGTCCCGCGGACCTGCTCCTCAGTACTTCTCAAGAGCTTGACCAGCATCCCTGATTCTCAGATGATCTATGAATTCTACAGTACGGCTAACTTTCATGGCCCAGACAAAGTCAGGCCTGCCCCTCCTGAGCCCATCTATGAGGGTATTGAGCTGGATGAGAATGGGTTATTGAAAGGAACAGGGTCAGGGTTCAAGAGTTCAATCTGTACCTTTGAGTGGATCAAGCGACAACTTGAGGCAGATTACCAAGGTAAAAAGGTCATCATTGCTAAAGAGATGGCTCTTTGGTTCAATCAGAGGTACCACCTCATTCCAAAGGGATATCGACACGTGTTCTTGATCAGGAATCCTTTTAAGGTCTTCCCATCTTGGAGGAAAATGAGGACAAAAATGTTGGAACTCAACGGAACCAAGCTCTCACCAGAGGATCCTGTACTTGATCAGTTACCCCAGGAAGTCATCCACCCTGGAAAGGCTTACAAGGAAATCACTGATCTGTGGCTACACATCAAGGAAAACAACTTGGATACAGATCCGATTATCATTGACTCTGATGATCTGCTCAGAAATCCCAAAGAGATACTGTCAGCTTTTTGTTCAAGGGTAGGGATACCTTACAGTGATTCTTTTCTCTCCTGGGAAGCTGGAGTAAGGGTCGTGGATCAATGGATGGTAAGCAGTGCTTTTAAGAGTCTGTTGGAAAACACAGAATTCTACCAACAGACTTTCAAAAAGAGCACATGTTTCATCAACAAGCCAAATTCTGAAAATCCAGATTTGGCAACCTTTCCCCCCGATGTACAGCGCTGTATTGAGTACAGCATGCCTTACTACTTGAAACTGTTTGAACAGCGACTGAAGTGTTAATCCATAGAAAGCATCATCACTTCAACAGACAGCTTCACATAATGAAGCTCTGAAAAGACGTTACTATAAAAAACCAGTAACGTTTTGTGTTGGATCATTCTATCTTGTTTGTTTGTTGGGTTGTTTGTTTGTTTGTTTGTTTGTTTGTTGGGTTGGTTGGTTGTTTGTTTGTTTGTTTGTTTGTTGGGTTGGTTGGTTGTTTGTTTGTTTGTTTGTTTATGTTTTATTTTTTGTTTTTGTCTAATTGCTTTTCACTTTTGTTCACATTTAATTTTTTTTAAATATTTTAATTTTTGAAATGTAAGCTTTACTACATGTCAGTTCTCATTATCCTTGTAAAAAACTTTGACTTTGGGTCGTTTTCAGGTTTTGTTTGAAAACAATAACTTCTACCATCTTTTGATTTCCGAGAGCACAAATTAATGTTGGTTTCTTCCAAATTTACTGAGATTCATTTCACAAGTTTACTTAATTTGTAACAAACTTAGGTCAAACAATAGTAGAATAAATAACTATATTAGCTTCCTTATATTCCAAAAAAAGTAAATTGTCACTCTTTTTAACTTTTTAACTTTTTGTTTTTTACTAACTTCACTCCATACATTAACTTCATTTGATCCATAGATTGGTGGTGTATTTCTTTCAGTAAGCAACCATTAGAATTAATGTCCACTGCATTAAACTGAATTGAGATGATTTGAACAAACCAGCTCATTTTATACTTGATTTATTCAAATAGAACTAACAACTCAGCTTACATTTCAACCAATTAGGCCTAGTATTAGTTTTAATTATTGCTTGGTTTTACATTTAGTTTTGCATTATTGCATTTTAATAGATGTACATTTTTAATTGAAAAAAAAATTATTGCATTTGTCCTAGACTGTATAACCAGTTGTTGCTCACATGTGCTGGCCAATGGCCATCACATCAGAATCGGTGCCATCGTTATTATATTGTGATGTGATGGCCAATGGCCATCACATCAGTGCTGTCGTTATTATATTGTGATGTGACGGCCAGCACGTGTGTGCAGGAACTGGGTTAAGTTTCAATCCATGTACAGCCACAGGCTCGCTACGATCATGACGACAATGTAAACTTTGATTCCATACAGTGACCGATATCAAGATGATTTGTGTTTTTTTTCGTTAAAGCCCCAGCTCAACATTGGTAAGAAGAAAAAACATAAATGTTTACAGATTTGCATGTTATAAAGATAATGATGGTAGAACACTTTCCCTGAAATATTTCTGCCGGAAGTGTAATTGTTTTTAAACAATAACTGAAATAAGATTCAAAACTAGTTCTTTGTGTCAGTGAGACAAAAACTCTGCCTATAGGAATTCGTACAAAAATGCTGAATGCATTTTTACCGTTTTCTCGCAAATGAAACAACGAAATGAGCTGACATTTTCACACGTTGATTTGATTACAAATATTCTTGATTTGTGCAAAGAATGAAAGCATTTAAGGTCAGTTTACCATTAATGTTGAGCTGAGGCTTTAAGCAAGCAATCAAGCAGCTCATTTTATTTCATTTATTCAAGAAGAGTCTGCTTCCAATTACTTGTTCCTTGTTCATTGGCCTATCGTTTCAACCCTAGCAGAGTCTTTCTCAAAGGCTAAATGACAACACAACACACACATACAAATATACTGGAGTAACAGAAGCAGACAAGCAGAAAGAAGTGAAAATAGAGAGGCAGAAAGACATTTGGTGCTCGATATGTGGCAGGGTGACCCCCCCCCTCCTTTTGAATCTACATTTGTGTTCTTGAAATCTCAGGAATTCTTTTGAGGATTTTAGAGGGGTGCTTCTGTACAAGAGGGGAAGAGTGTGTTAGAGAATGGGAACATTTTTTTTTTTTGGGGGGGGCCTCCCTCTGCCACATGTCGGGCATGGTATACAGAAAGCAATCAGAAGTTGCAAGGGACGGACAATCAAGAGGGAGACAAAGGGTGGGGTGGGGAGGGTTGTAGAGAGGGAAGAGGCTGGTTTAACCACAAGATGTCGTAAACACAAAAGACAATATCAAAGGTGGGAAAAATAATTAGTTAGTGAATGTGAAAGATTTAAAACAGGGGACATCTGTGGGAAAAGGAAAGGCAAAACAAAAAAGTAATTAATCGTTTCCTTCTTGGATGTTCAGGCCATGGGGTTGAATGGTGTGGAGGAGTCTTGTCCACAGTTTCCACCTACTCAGACGAATAACGTTTTCTTGGTTATTATTGGCCATGTTACACATGTGCCTATGTGGTACCCACACATAATGCTCACTTGATGTTGTTACCAGCTTTATCCACATGTAAATGTAATTTACCAGCATGGAATAAACGTCCATTTATTGATCAACGTTTTTTGCAAGTTTGACGTCCTTATTTGGACAAAGTACAATTGTTTCCATTGTTGAGGTAGAAATGCATCCTTTCATTTTATTTTTTCATTTATTTATTTATTTATTTATTTATTTATATATTTATTTATTTATTTATTTATTTTTTTTTTTATTTATTTATTTATTTATTTATTTTTTTACGCTGATGGGCCATACAATCCTGGGCCCATTTCATAGAGCTGCAGAAAATATTGCTTAAAAATGTTCTGCTTAGCAGAAATGAGCAGGTTACCAGTCACAAATTGAGCATGTGATGTGGTAGCTTGGCCGGTAACCTTATTCTGGTGAGCATAATTTTGTTCATGCTCAACTATTTGTTGTACTTAATCAAATTGGCCCCTGGGCTTTCAGGTAGCTATAAGCACAGAATACCATGATAAGCAGCACCACGAAATCAGGCCCACAACTTCATTCTGGTGCACCCAGTGGGGTGTCGAGGCCAAGCGGGCTAGTGGGGTGGACTCAAGTTCTGTAATCTAAAGAATGTGGGTTCGAATCCTGGCCTGGTCAGTCGAGACACTTGTATCCCTGAGCAAGGCACTTTATCATTAGTACTTATCTCCTCCCAGGAGTAAAAATGGGTATCCGCGAGAGCTAGGGAATAACCTGTGATGGACTGGCATCTTGACCAGGGAAAACAGGAAGTATTCTCAGTTGTTAAAGGCCAAGGAAACCAGACAACGACACCGGTTTCATTATCCATATTGACTCGGGACAGACTTTTCTTTTCTTTTTTACCAGACCATGGCATTCCATGATATAATACTTGCCCTATAAGCACCTTCACTGTAATATCTTGTTCAAGGGTTGGACTTGTCTACTTCGACCACGTACTGCCATCTGCAATTCAACACCCACACTCCAAGCACCTTCCAGGCCCGTGCATGAAGTTCGAGCACCGAATTGCAGGCAGTAAAGAGTACTCGAAATAAACAAATCTGCCCCTTGACCAAGATGGTGCATACTATCGTGTAAGTGCTTTATCACTGTTCCTCAAGTTCCGTTGCCAAGCACATATGAATCCGGGCCCTGCAGGTTTGGAGCTTTTTATCCGAAAAGTGACAGTTTTTGGAAAACTTAAATTTGCAAGTTACCTTCCTATCGATTCCTCTCCATACGATGAGCGTACTATCTTGTGAACCAGATACAAGCTCTCTGTGTCCTAGCTGATCTGTCTGCTCAACGACGGGGCACTGTATCCATTTGACGCAATTGACTTTCCCTTTGTGTCCGTTCAAAAGGCAATGAACTTGTCCGGCAGAATCGGGCAACTGCATCAAATATCAAACGAGATGAACAATGTTAATGTCTTAGAATTTATACCCAGGCCCTGATCTTAACCGAGGCCACCGAGGCCATTGGCCTCATGCCCTGTCGAGTTGGCCAGCATGCCCTTCAGAAAAATGGCAATGTCACTACCAACTTGGCCAGCATGCCCTTGTACAGTTTCTCTGATTTGGCCAGCAAAGGCCTGCCCCCTTTTTTTTAAATATCGAGGCCTGCATACCTGGAGACAGCAGTGTCCGACCCACACTTTCTATGGGATTTTTAATTTGTTAAACCAGTTAACACCAGAAGACGTGTTCGCACACACTAATATTTTCTTGGAATTTCCTTAATTATTGTAGTCAAAAATACAAATCACACTGTCATACAGCAACTACAACAACATAAAGTTATGAACACAGCCATGTAACAGACTCATATCAGACCTAAGCTTAACGTACGATGTTAACAAACCAGACTAATCAAACAGCCGCCGGGTGTAACCCTCTGTTCCGCAGATGCCCCAAAATGGCCACACTTCATTTTGACAAAAATTTACTGAATTCTTACTTGATTGTCTTGATTAAAAATAAGCCAATTTCACCCCTACATTGTGCTTGACAACGCTAAACGCCATTTTAATTCGTTTGGGCATGAATGCGCGAAAGTTCCAGCCATGTGATGAAATGTCCGCTTGATTTTTCTTTTTTTAAGGTCAATAATTACCGTTTTTGCTACCAATTCCTCGAGAGGAATATTATAAAAGGGAAATAAAGCCCAACATCCATTAAAAGTCTAAAAAAAATCCCTTAGAAAGTGGCAGCCAGATATGGAAACTTTTCCAAAATGTCTCATCTTTGTTGCGACAAAATTAACTGCTTCTCCGCAATGCAGAATCAGAAAGAACCAATTTATGGCTTAAAATGTATAGTAATAACTTTTCTTCAAAATCATATCCAACACTGATGAAAAAAATGAATTTGAAATTATCCTGCCTAACTAAACTAAGTATTTTTGGCAACTGGAGTATTGTACTCTTTTTGAAATGTTGGCTTGGATGGTTGTGACTTACTCCTAGAACTATGAGGTTCGTTCCGCTATCGTCTCCACGAACCTCATAGAGTGACATGTACAAAATCCTATTCGAAACTTTCTGCCCTTCACGTTTACATGGCTACAGTTCTTTTTTGAAATCAGATCTTGCCAAAACTAGGCTCTATGTGTTCTTTCAACTCTCATCGAGCGTTGCACTGGTCCAGAAAATCCACTCCGCAAACTAAAAGTTGTTAAAAAGTGATAAATTCTCACCGTAACTCAGATCCCATTCAAACAGTATTGCAACAAATATGGCAACCGGAGTTGCAAAATTAACTGGTACGCGGAACCAGCCCATAGGACCAGCGCACCGCATACCAGCATACCAGTTAATTTTGAAAGAACACATAGAGCCTAGTTTTGGCGAGATCTGATTTCAAAAAAGAACTGTAGCCATGTAAACGTGAAGGGCAGAAAGATTCGAATAGGATTTTGTACATGTCACTCTATGAGGTTCGTGGAGAACTGTAGCCATGTTGAGACGATAGCGGGAGACGATAGCGGAACGAACCTCATAGTTCTAGTAGGAGTAGTCATGACTACTCTAGTAGTATTATTACACTCCCGCTACCATCCAAGTCAAAATTTAAAAAGAGGAGTAGCCTACAGCGCCCCAGGCCCTGCCAGTTACTGAATACTGGGGCCCTGGGCATGCTGGGCTGCGAGGAGGAGTAGGACATGTGGGAGGTCTCGTTATGTTGTGTGTGTGTGTCATCATCAGTCACTTGATGAAGTTGGTTGAGGTCTGACAAGTGACATGTTAATTGTTATCCTCAAAATACAAACTGTAAATGGCCAATTTCTCACCTCGGGTTCATACAGGGCCACAGAATTACTTGTGCCGAAAGCAATGAGTCCATTCAGGCCCCAGTTGACGCAATGTGGGACTCGGTTACAAGCACAACTCACGTAACTCGTCTTCATCGTGGGAGCAGCCATCTTGAAAAAATACCCACAATGCACTTGTTCAAACTTAGTTCAGAAACTTTGTTGTCGTCTGCTCTTGCTAAAATAAAAGGCCGTGTCCGAATGAATGGCTTCGGCAGTGGCTACTGCTGGAACGCCGAGGATTCCTATTCTTCAACGTTGTCGTTACAGCCAGCGGCCATAGCCGTAGCCGGAGTCGCTTGATTCGGACACGGCCTAGCCTTTCATCAAGGCCATTGTGGCTTAACTGTGCAGCCTCGAAGCCACTGCAACGATAGCCTTTCGTCAAGGTCTTTGTGGCTTATCTGTGTGGCATCGAAGCCACTGCAGCGATAGCCTTTCGTCAAGGTATTTGTGGCTTATCTGTGTAGCCTCGAAGCCACTGCAGTGATATCCTTTCGTCAAGGTCTTTGTGGCTTATCTGTGTAGCCTTGAAGCCACTGCAGTGATAGCCTTTCTTTAGCCTTTGTGGCTTATCTGTGTAGACTCGAAGCACTGCAGTGGGAGCCTTTCGTTAGCCTTTGTGGCTTATCTGTGTAGCCTCGAAGCCACTGCAGTGATAGCCTTTCGTCATATGTGTAGCCGCAAAGCCACTGCAGCGATAGCCTTTCGTCAAGGCGTTCGTGGCTTAGACAGTTATGTAGCCGCGAAGACCAATACATTAAGTCAGCATGTACTATCGAGTGGCTTAGCCACTCGTGCGCACCGACATGACTTGGTCTTCGCTGCAGTTAAGTGGCTTCGCAGCTACACAGATGTTTAAGCCACGAAGGCCTTGACGAAAGGCTACTGCAGCGAAGACCAAGTCAGCGCCCACATCGAGTACCAGCGGGGCGATCGTGCGCGCCGACTTGTTTTGGTCTTCGCGGATGATAGCTGTCTAAGCCACGAAGGCCTTGACGAAAGGCTAGTGCAAAACACAACTTGCCGGTAACAGCGATTTGGTACGGTACAACCTACCTCCGTGGTACTACAAGGATGTCCCACATTTTTCTTACCAAATCAACTTGTTCTAGATATTTTAAAAAGAAACAACTAGGTACAAGCTTTAAAATATTACCTTAAAATGAAGAAAAGGAAATAAAAAATACAGACACTGTTTTGCAATCAGTTCATTTTTTAATTCTTTGTGTCAAATGGATTTTTAAATGACCCACCGAATCATTCAGTTTCTACAAAAACACTTGTTTGAGGTTATGTCAAAGTAAACTTTTTCACCCAGAACTCGAAGCCAATTTAAAAAGAAAGAAGTGTCTCAACTAATATTAAAAGCTTCAATATTATGAGAAACATTTTTAAGAAGAAATTGAGTAGGTTTTATTTATATTTCAAAAGGAGCTTTTTAAACATAAATTACTCAAACTGATGAAGTTTAATAGCATTGTCATTAAAATTCTTAATAATTTAGTCTAAGTGTCCCTCAATCTAATAAAAACCTACCATCTTTGTTGGTAAAGTATAATGTGTATTTAGGAAATAAATTCAAAATTCCAAATAAACACTTTTCTTTTAATAAAAAAAAAAACAAAAAAAAACTAGACATGAATTTTTGTTCCAAGAACAAAAACTGGGTGTTCGGATAGATTTGTTGTTTGATGTAAATAAAGTTAACACAACTAAAATAATTTGAAAATAGAAACATGAAATATTGCTTTATGAAATAATATCTGATTAGGACTTCAAGAACATCAGTCATGTTCCTACATTTATTTACCTTTAAATGAGGAGAACAATGAAGGACCTCCCCTAACCTTAGTTTTGGGTGAGAGAACCTTGTTCCTACATCTAACCATTTTTAACTGAGGATCTACTTCCGGTTTGACCGGAATTAGAGTTCAAAGAGGTCAAGCAATGTACAACAGAGAAGGGCCTTCCTTAACCTTGGTAATTGGTGAAAGAATCATGTTCCTAGCTCTTAGCATTTTTAAATGTAGAACTACTTTCGGTTTGACCGGAATAGAGGTCACAAAGGTCATTTAATGTTTCACAAAGAAAGGCCTTCCCTTAGTTTGATATTTCTAGGAACAATCATGTTCCTACTTCTATTTACTTTTAAATGAGGGGCTACTACCGGTTCGACCGGAAGTAGAGGTCAAAGAGGTCAAACAATGTGCAAGGGAATATGTCTTCCATATCCTTGGTAATGGTGAAAAAATCATGTTCCAAGCACTTAGCATTATTCTAATAAAGATATATTTCCGGTTTGACCGGAAGTAGATGACACAGAGGTCACTCAATGGGTCACAAAGAAAGACCCTCCCTAACCTTTACATTTGTCGAAGAATTAAGTTCATATCTCAAACGGTTGATATTTTGTTGATTTTTAAAGGTTTAAATAAGCTATGTGTAAAAGACTAACAAAGCGTGGAGTGCGTGCCTTGAGAAGAGACTATGAACAACGTGTGGTTTATTGTATCATACAGTAGCACATGTACATGTACAGTTTCAATGGCACTTAGCCACACACGCACACACCCACCCGGATGTGTACATGTATAATGGCATTGGATTGTTGTATAGCATTGCCGGTCACGCTTGAATGCACATGCACAAAAGAATGCGTTAAATGTCCGTTTTGAATCGCAAGTGTAGGTCAAAATGGTGTGACCTCAATGCAAAAGTTGGAGAGGACTAAATTCTCTACAATCTGATGTAAGATTTGTGATCATGTGATATATACTTCAAAAAATACGAATTTTTGAAGTTTTCAACTTCCGGTTTGAACCGGAAGACAAGGTCAAATTGGGGTCATGTCTGTGGAGCGATTACGTAGTTTTGGATGACCTTTCCGATGATGTATAGATTGTAAATATCCATTGTGTACTTTAAGAGTTATGATTTTTTGAAATAATAAACTTTGATTTAATGTAATTCGACACCGGATGACGTCATCATGACATCACTCAAACGGTTTCGTGTCCTAATGAGTATCTAACTATGTGTGAAGTTTCAAGTTCATACAAGCTTAGGAAAAGTGCTTTTGTTAGCGGACAATCTTCAGGCATAAGAAGAAGAAGAAGAAGAAGAAGGAGAAGTAAAAAAAAAAAAAACCGAACAAAAACAGAGGGTCTTCGGACTTGTGTCCGAACACCCAAAAAACCATACAAACAAACGTGGTAATGGCCTCAGGTAAGACCCTTGCAGAGTCTTTCTCAAATGCTAATTGACCTTTTCAGAAAACTCTGCTATGGGACATGGCAGGGCAAAAGTACAGAATTCTGCGGTAAGCAGAGCCATGAAATTGGGCACTGGTCGTTTCTCATTTTGATTCTGGTCTTGTAAACAAAATTCTGGTCCAGCAAAAATTCCCTATGTTTGTCTGTCCTTTGGTTTTTTTTGTTTCTTTTTGTTCCTTGTTTGTTTGTTTTCTACAAGCTTCTGCTTATCAAAACAGCCCCATGCTCCTTTGTTTACTCCTTGTTTACATGTACTTATTAGTATTTCTCATAGAAGTATAGAAATAAATGTGTATCTGAATTGAAAAGTTTCAGATTCTAACGAAATTTTATACCGTAAAACTGACTGAAAAATTTATCAGTTTAAGCTTATACCAACTAAGCATGCATATTAAAATTGTTTTCAAGTTTTGGTGTAATCTAATTGTCCATGCAAGTCTTGCAAGTATTCAAATATGTTTGAAATCTTGGAGCAAAGTGACAAGAGTCGACTAGACTTAACCATAGTTTATCTAGACGTCAATCGAATGCTGCACGATTTGACTAGCTAGTCCAACAGGATCAGAAGCACTGCTTCTCTTGTCAACTCAAGAAGTGATGTCACTGTTTCAAGATGGCGGTTAGAGTACGACGTGATGGAGAAAGTTTTGTAAACTTTTGTAATTACACACGCAAATAATTTTAACAGTTATTTAGAGTTATTATAGAGTACTCCATAGTTTAGGGCCAAATGATAGTTTTTTTTCCAATATGGCAGCCAGTAAGATAATAATTAATCATTACAATATGTCATGCAAGTTATAAAAAAGAACTTAAACATGACTAGCCAACACATTTTATCTGCCCACCATGTCGTCGCTTCGTTGCCATGGACTAACTACATTTGACGAGTCAATCGACACAAGCGTTCGAGTGAAACACAGACCACACATGTGTGATTTTTTTTGCAAATGGACTAAAAGTTAGCACCCAAACTTGCTCTCGGGGTTCCCAAGTAAATGCTTTAACCTACGATGAATGACACAAAATCATGCAAGAACATTAAAGTTAAACAAACAGGAGACTTGCACTTTCTATTGCCAAACCTACACTACTTTTCAGTGAAACAAAATTAAGAAAAAAACTTCATATTTTGCAGGATTATTAATTCGGCAAATCCAGAAGTTCAAACTGAGATATGCAATCCATGAGCCACGATATTGGCGCCGTGCACAGCTTCCCAGTCCTGACTCTAGGGGGCGCCCTACTGTCCACATGATCGTGGATGATGTAATAGGAGCACGTGGCCAGCTCCGAGCCTAACCGGGCGTGGTATGGGACAGTTGTCGAGGCCTGTATAATATCGTCGTCGGGTTTCGGTTGCCGGCTAAGGAGGG
Source organism: Marthasterias glacialis (assembly GCA_911728455.2). NCBI lineage: Eukaryota > Metazoa > Echinodermata > Asteroidea > Forcipulatida > Asteriidae > Marthasterias > Marthasterias glacialis. The sequence goes on from OU452238.1 coordinate 4,117,525, forward strand.
TACCGCCACCATTTCTGATTAGTTGAACGATCTCTTTCTTCGAGGGGGTCGGAGGACTGAAGGTGCTCTGTAGGAAGAAGTGGCAACCATCCAAAAGGCCAGGGAGCTGGGTGGGCAAGAGAAATAGATCAAGTTTAATACCTTGTTCCTTCATTAACCTCCTGGGACTCTCATAGGAGTATAAACTGGAGGCAGCCAGAAACACCGGGGCGAGCCCCTTCTCTTAACAGTAAGTATACTGGGTTCTTTTACTTGCATTACACAACACGCAGGATCTACGGCTTTACATCCCATCAGAAGGACGAAGCAAAAATGGTTACGGTAAGTGTCTTGCTTAAAGGTTCACTGAAATAAAAAGTATTCATGCTTTGATGTTACACCTTATAATTTTTATAAAATGATTCACTTGTTAGAAATCATTTTTTGCATTCCTGTGTATTTTTTGCAAGATTTGTTTTCTTTAAAAAATAACAGTCTTCAGCGTGATGTCACGTTGAGAATCAAGCCATGTTAGCAAGTGACCTATTTTTGTGGGCGTTCCTGAAGACTGTCATTTTTTTAAGAAAACAAATTGTGCGAAAAATACACAGGAATGCAAAAAATGATTTCTTACTTGTGAATCGTTTCATAAAAATCATAAGGTGTAACATAAAAGCATTAATACTTTGTATTTCAGTGAACCTTTAAGGACACAAGTGTCACGACCGGGACTCGAACCCACACTCTGCTGATCAGGAACACCAGAGCTTGAGTAAGGTGCTCCTAACCGCTCGGCCACAACACACCACACTTACTGAACTGATTCCATTTTGAAACATGTCACCGAAAAATGACACTCCCCAATATATTTGAAAGACAAGGGGCGTGTTTTGGCAATCCTGACCAGAAACAAGTTTTTGACATAAAATTCATCGACTGAAACAATTTCCAAGAGCAAGGTGAATACAGGTTGGTAACCAGAAACAGTTAGTGACTTCGGTACATCTCTTGAAAATTAACGTTATCAAAATATATTGCCTTTATTTTACTTTTCAAATAATGAAACTTTGTCATTATAATTTTATCAACATTATTGGATTGGTACTCTTCAATTATACATCGATTTTTTTCACTAGAAAAAAAAGTGAAATCTTATCAACTCCTAAAAATTATCACAACATTTAAAGTCAATAGAAGAAATTGGTGCCTGTGATTGCTACCTGTTGCTCAGCATTCTGCCTGCCTTTCTGGGCTCCAATGCTGTTGGACAGGGTCGTCGTTCCCTTCACTTCAAACCTCAGCTCCTCAGCTTGATCTTTGATGCGCAGACACTCAGTGATCCCTAAAAAAAAAAAAGACATGTAGACATTTTTTTCCACGGTTAGTAAATATCACATTTGTTTGCATGTTGTGACCGAGTGGTCTGTAAAGTGCATTAGACTCAAGTTATGATGGCTGAATCAATGGAGCGTGGGTTCGAATCCCAGTCATGACACTTATGCCCTTAGGCAAGACGCTTTATAACAACAGCTTGTCATCACCCAGGGAGTAAATGGGTCCCTGTCCGGGTGGAGATTGTTGGTGCGATTGATTAGCAGCCTATGCACATGTCTGTTTGCCGGTGCTGCATACTCCTAAGGAGTTGAGATGGTTTCAGGTACGCTTAAGGCCGGTGAACAAGAGACACTGTGTAAGGCACTTTCATACTTGGTTTAAAAATTTTGCGATAAGTGCACTGGGTTCTTTTACGTGCATAACACAACACACGGCACCTATGGCTTTACGTCCCATCCAAAGGACGAAGCAATAATGGTTAAGTGTCTTGCTTAAGGACTCGAACCCACACTCTGCTGATCAGAAACACCAGAGCTTGAGTCCAGTGTTCTTGTCCGCTCAGCCACGACACACCACAAACAACAACAGCACTTATACTTACAATTAAAGGACACAACCCAAACGCCACGCAAGACAGCGTTCAGATATTTCATGGTTCTCATGCACAGGTTGTCATGGTTACAGGAGGCTACAAGATGGGTGACCTCTGACCCAAACTCGCTGACGACACGCCCATTCCCGAGGAGCTTAGCACAAGCTTGGAGACGTTTTCTCTGGGAGTCATTCAAACCTGTTTAAGAAAAAGAACAACTCGTCAAAAAACACAGTCCAATTTGTTTTGCACTCGATGACTACCTTTGTCAGCTTTCTCTTTTATGAAATTTTGTTCCCTGTGTCAGGCCAGAATTTATAGTTTTGTGTGGAAATGTTTCAATCCTTATAAACAAAAATATTGGCAATACTTTGTTGTTGTTATGTAAGAGCAGGGCAGTTTTTCCTTCACTGCTACATTTTTAAGCCCTTTGTATTTTTCGGGATGCAAAAAATTGTTGATGGCCTCACGTTTTGACCCTAGCAGAGTCTTTCTCAAAGGCTAAATGTCATTTAACCTTTGAGAAAGACTCTGCAAGGGTAGAAGCATGAGGCCATTAACAATTGTTTGCATTTATACACCAGGACTTTTTGGTTAGTAAGCAGTTTGCAACAGTTCACTTTATTTTTTCATTTGGATTTTCGGAAGATGGAAGAGGGTGGAGTTGGAAGGGGCTATGCATCTACTAACTAGTACGCCATCAACAAGTTTGATGATGTTGCATTTTTTACCGGTGCCTAAAAGAACCACTGGTTGTTGCCGTGACAGAACAGATGGCCTGCTGGACATGGGAAGCGTTGTCTTGGTTACCACATCAACGAGACGCTGTGTTTTCAATGCTGCCCTCATATGTTCAGATTTGGCGTAGTCGGCTGGGGTCAGCCCGTGCATGTTTCTGGAGAGAGAGAGAGAGGAAAAGGTTTATCATTATTCATCGCCATGGAATGAAAACATGCCAGAAACATGCCTTTCCAAACCTCCCAAGATCGTCATAGATGTTGTGGTAGAGACGCTTTTCTATCCTGGACTAGCCAGCCGGACCACTAGGAGAGAATTTTGACTGGTTCTTAGGTGTTTCAACAAGCATTTGGCCCGCGGACCACTGTAAATGGAAAACGCTGCATGTACGTACCTGACGTCGAGTGAGGCACCTCGCTCTAGGAGTAACTTAACAACGTCCAGTCTGTGATTCATGACAGCGTCGTGGAGGGGGGAGTCATGCTCAAACCCAGGGGTGTTGATCAGGGCTCCGTGGTCCAGAAGAACTGCAACAAGGGCTGTATGCCCATGGTTACAAGCCTCGTGCTGCAAATGGAATTCATCAAAGAAACTTTTAACAAATTATTCACTAGAAACAGCAATGTATTGGTCCACACCAACTTGGACATCAACTACAAGTTGGGGCCAACTAACCAAAAAGTGCAACCATTGAGTCAACACAAACTTGGACATCAACTACAAGTTGGAGACAATTCCATAGTGCCTTGTTTCTATGAAAATAAAAAAGAAAATTATTTTTATTTAATATTTACCAGAGGTGTCCATCTGGCATTGTCCATAGAGTTGGGGTCAGCGCCTTCCTGCAGAAGTCGCTTTGCGGTGACAATATCTCCCTAAAAGTCAAAGAACAATTTATAAAGAAAAAGAAAAATTCACTTTTTATATTTACAAATAGACGACACTACCAACCGGTTACACATAGTGTTCCCATTAGCCTGATAAGAAAGCACATCTGCACTAACTCTGGATTTATTTTTAGTATTTACATCAGAGATTAAAATTTTGAGACTCTTTTAATTTAATTTTAATGTACCTTGATTACAGCAACATGTAGAGGTGTTTCTCCACGCTTGTTTCTCTTCACAGCACTACCACTTCTTGGTGATGTCGAGGACCTGGAAGACTTCTCAGAGGAGTCCGGACCTCCCTTCTCTCCCAGGCTGCCTTCTGCTGCCTCCTCAAGACACCCTGTCCCTGCCTTTCTCCGGGATGTCTGCGTGACGGGGGATCTCTTTCTCGAGTCTTGATTCACTGATCGTGATTTTGTTCGGGGCTGGTAGGCAATTTCACAGGGCAAGTTATCTCTTGCAGAGTCATCTGGCAGGGAACCAGTTTCCTTGAGAAGAAGTTGCTTTCTTGTTTGGGATATGAGAGCATCTTTCTGTTGGGTGTTTGAAACACTTCTTGATGATCGACTGCTTGTACGGCGTGGCGGAGGTTTGTGGTTGGCTAATTTGTTGTTGTTTTCTTTACTCAGGAGTGAAGTTGTTGAATTTGAACTATTACCTCTGGTTAGTCTTCTCTCCGGCAGTCTACTACTGGTGACGGGTTGATCTGTCGTCATCACTGTGGTCTCATCAAGATTGCTAGTCTCCTCTCCAGCTGGTAACTGATCAGAATTGTGGATAACCGACCGTGTTTTTCTGGAAACAGTCTGCTGTTCTTCAACTGTGTTTTTATCTTTTCTACCATTTCTCAACTGGAGTCCTTCAGCACAAATATCACCTGAGGGAGTTGAAAATGAACATTTTGATTTTCTTTGACTCCTCCTCGCATTGTCTTTGAGATGCTGCACTGGACCACAGGGATCATCGAAACTAAGTTGGCCAGACGGATCACAAGACGGCTTGCTGTTCTGAACTTTTGACGAACACTCATTGGTATTTCTGGCAGGTGGGTGACTTTGTCCTTCAAGGCTTAGGGTATCCTTGAAACTGCCTGTGCTGTACCCACTCTCCTGGGTACTAGCGGGTGCCTCCTCCATCGTCTTAGAACCGTTGATGTTTGTGATTAATTGGCTCTGATCCTCGTCCTGAGAAGTGATATCCATGCTCTCTAGGCTGCTTGAATCATGACAAGACGACGTCTGGCTACGGTCAGTATCGACGAAAAACGAGACATGCCGCAGAGAACTCTCTAAATCTGACTCCCTGACTTCTTTGGATTGCTCACCCTTGTGGCCTTTCAGCCACCTGCGATTGGCTGCAGCGACGCGCTGTCTCTTCACCGTCTTAGGGTTGGGTTTTCTCACTCGTTTCTTTGTGGGTTTCGGGCGGAGTGGTGAGGGGATGAACTCAAACACCGACATCGGGTCAATCAAATCGTTCTCGCTGCTGGACGAGCCTGACACAAGTTTGTTCTTCTCATTTTTCTGCATGATGGCACACTTCTCGTTCCGCTTATTAAGTTGATTTCTCTTTTTGCCGATGACTAATTCTTTGGATGAATTTTCCACACAGTTCTTGATCAATTTCCTTTTACCGGCCGCTGATGCCTTCTCTGAAAAATTCCTGGGATGTAATGCTTTCCTTGGAATGCCCTGCTCCTCCAGAAGAATCTCGGGAGTGACCTTTTCAACTTCGGCCTCATTTTGACCAGCTGTCTCGTTGACCCTTTCACCGTCTTGGTTGATGATGGAGCAGAGCTTATTGTAGAGTGTAACAACGCTTGCAAGCTCTCGTTTCAGTTGTAGGTCTTTAACCCAGGCTGGGGCTTGACAAATGGGACATGAGTTCCCCAAGTGGGCCTTAGTACAAGACCTGCATCACAGAATAAACACAAAATGAAAAAAATAAAAAATAAATAAAAAAAATGATGAATAATATTTAAAGCGCTAAAAAGTCCTCAATATCAACTTTGAAGGGGCAAGGTTATATCCTGCTTGCAGAGGATACAGACTTTCATTGGGAAAACCTTAAAGACTATGGGAATATTTTGAAGAGGCAGCAAGGCAAAGATCAGAGAAACAGAGACCAGGCCTCTTTTGCCCTGGCCTTGGTGCCCCTTCAAATGTTTCCAAAAGACTGGGAGATTGTCCCAATGGAAGTGCCCCTTGCAAAATGATGGCCTTGCCCTCTCAAAGATGAAATTCCAAGCCTGCTCAAAGTGATTCCAGGCCAGCAGAAAAAGGGAAAAACAATGGGAGACTTTTTAGACGATAGCGGGCGTCCCACAGACCGGTCCTTTTCCATTGTTCTCAGCGATGAAAACAATGGAAAAGGACCGGTCTGTGGAACGCCCGCTATCGTCTAATAAGTCTCCCATTCTTACCGCCCAAAACCTAGCAAAATCCGTCTCATGGTTTCGCTTGAGTTCTACTTTTTTTTTCCTTTTTTTTTTTTACTGTACCGACCCCCTATTACCGATTTTTAGCACAGTCAATCTTCCATTATGAGATCCCTAAGAGGGGATAATTGTTATAGATTAGGCCAATGCTCAGCCATTTTTTGTTGAAGTATTTGGAGATAAATATGCCATATTGCATTTTCATAAATAAAATTAGTCATTCAAATATTTTACAAAACACAAAACTTTATTAGCGGGAGTTAGTTTTTTTTTTTATAAACATCATGTTTGTTACCTGCAAAAGAGATGATCACATGACCCCAGAGTACAAGGTTCTTGAAGAGGATTATTACTGTAACGTGAACAGGAAAAACAAAAATATTACATCAAAGTTTGGCCTGATAGTAATACTCTAAAAAAAATCACAACCACTGGTTTTTTAGCTAAATTGAAACAAAATAATCTTCCCTTTTTCTTTAACCAGCCGGATGATGTGAATACACGCCATTATTTTCCTTGCCAGAAAACGGGTGATGTGAGTTTTGTAATTTGTGTACAATTTTAAAGCCTGGAACAAAGGTTGCCCGGACATTCCACCATGGAGCTAGGTAGTTGCGATGATTGTAACCCTCTATCCTCCCAACCGTCAGGAGGATGGAGGGTTACGATCATCACAACTGCTAATTACTGAGGAGCGAGCAGAGAGCATACACTCACCGTTTAAAGCTTCGTTTAACCTTAAACCCACACCAAAGAGGACTCGGACAGTCTTTGGTTAGTTTTTGCTTGTTTTTTTTTTCTCGATAATGTTTTAACTTGTATTTTGTAAGCATTCTAAATTGATTCATTATACATTGAAGATCAAATCCGTGTTTTTAGAATGTGTATCAAAATTTCGAAAAGTGGTAAAAACTGGGCAATTCTGGTCACCAGTCTGACACTGAGTGACAGGAATGGCCCAATTGGCACACGCGACGAACGATTGTGTGTCGTTTTGTAACCCTCAGGTCTCCGACCGTCGGGATGGAGGGTTACGATCATCACAACGAACTAGATTCTAGAACTGAAGGCCTACATGTACCTCATAAAGGGACTTTACTTTATAGTCTGACTGGGCTTTAAAGTCTTTATGATAAAAATGTACAATTATCGATTATAATTACTGTTGTGTTACTTTGACTTTGTTTAGTTTTTATAAATTAGTGTGTTAAATGTAACTGTATGATGATGTAATTACTTAGACCCAGTGGGCGCTGTACTCCTTTTTTGAGATTTTGACATTATCGCTAACGACCGATAATGTCAAAATCTCAAAAAAGGAGTACAGCGCCCCAGTCACCATGGTCACTGGGTCTAGATGTAACTCTAAACTTGGCCCAGGTAGGACTCCTCCGTTACATATACATACAACAACGCAGTGCAACGGCAGGGGCCATGGCTACTACTGAACTGTCTATCGTCCAATCATCAGGGTACTCTATCTTATCTAATTCTAACCTACTCCTAGAAGTAGAACTATGATGAGGTTCGTTCCGCTATCGTGGAGACGGTTTTTGTTGTGTAACGTTATTTTAATTCAATATCGATTAATTATTTATTTGCTTACCAAACTCCACATCCTAATGACTTTTCGAGGCCTTTAAGGGCTTCTTGTGTACACTTCCAATCGTACGCCTCCATCACCGATCGTAACAGAAGTTTTATGTCTTTTTCAGCCAAGAATTTCAGCAGGAGTCATTTTTTAGTTTTACAAATAAATCCCACCAAACGAAATTACGCGCCATACGTACGCATAAACGAATCCACCAACAGAGGGCGCTAAAACATAATCAATAGAGGGCGCTAATTAACATTTCTTCGTGCGACACACTAAATAGGGTCCCATATTCAAAAAAATACTAAAACAATAATTTAAAAGTCTCTCAGCCTCTAGAAAACAAATCAGATTTAATTTCTGACAGTTGAACTTCATTTTTCCTTTTCAACGTTTAGTAGGTTAGCCGTTGGGAATTTTTGGTGGGCTCATCCAAAATAAAAACGCCCCTGAACAAGTAAATTGGCCAGACTCCTTGGGAAAAATGACCCTAAACTTTTTAAAATAGTTTTATTTTTAGAGGGCTAGTGTACCAAAAACGCTCCAAGATGAAATCCAACAACCCCATGGCACAATATTGGACCATTTTTCAACAATCCCAGACAGTTAGCTCAACGGGAGAGCCAATGGTAGTCTTGCCAAGTTAAGCACCATTGACTGTGGTTAGTAAATGGATGGGAGACCACTCTAAGTACATCTGGGACATGATAGGGCTTTGTAACATCGAGCTCACGTCTTTCGGATGGGACGTAAAACTGTAGGTCCTGTGCGTTGTGTAATGCACATAAAACACCCAGAACACTTATCGTAAAAGAGAAGGGGCTTGCCCCGGTGTTTCTGGTTTGGCTGCTTAATGCGCCACCTCTGAGCATGTTTGGAGCATAGATTATACACATTGTAATGCGCATTTGATCATATTAATATGGAATTTGCGCAATATAAATGGAAATTATTATTAATTATTAATCCATAAAAGACGACCTTCAAATCTTTGATTTACAGAAAAAGTTGTGGGGTTTACAATTTATTCATGAGGCTAGGATTGCATGGATTTCTCTCAATTTAGTGCAGTGCACCCTTCTGGACCCAAGTTTAATTCATGCAAAGACCGTCGTAACACCTCAGTGATGTTTGAAGCTTTGCATGGTGTGAAAGATAGCAAACTTTAACTGGTAAACTAGTACAATTGCGGGTACAACCGTGTAAATATCTGTTTTGGGAGGAGTGGCGGCTCTGAAAAGAGCCACCACTCCTCGCAAAAGATTTTTTTTTACATGGTTGTACCCGCAAATGTAGGCCTACTAGTTTACTTGTTATAGTTTGCTACATAACACCTAGGTATTAATGTGTGGTTTAAAGAGGTAAACTTTAAAAAAATGTAATGAGAGAACAAATTCTGTGAACAAACTGAAATAATGACACTCCATTTAAATTAATTTATCACTTTATTTTGCTTTTATCTGCCGACATTATTTTCCAATATTGCAAATAATTACTTAACAAATGATTCATTTGTATACCTGCAGTAGTTCAATCCTCACACACTACAAAGTTGCCATAATAAGTTAACATGATGGCTAAGTGGAAGCCATTTTAATTTTTTGTTTTTCTTGCGGACAATTTTTGGCCCTTAAATTTCAACAATAATGCCAGAATTTCTTTTGAAATTAGTTTATACATTAGCTCAATCTTTCTTTGTACAAGGTTTGTAAAAACTTAACTTCAACGGATAACTTTTCACTTACTTTATTTTTTTAAATGAGCTTAAGAAAATATTACAGCTGCGCAACAAGAAAAGAGTTACTTTATACCTGAATAAAAAATATAGAATGTTGAATAGAGAGAAAAAAAGATCAATATTGCAAAGAGACTTAACTTTACACACTTTCATCACATAGACATTATCATTTAAGCATAGCAACAACAAATAGCGAATACAGAGTATAGGATTGGTTATATAAAAAAATACTTTTAAACTAAAGCACATTGATTGTAAAGGTTGTAAAGAGAAATATTTAGGTTTGTAATGCTGCAGAAATTTAGAAAGAAGTGAGTGGAAACCCCTAAATCACATTATGTCTTATCTAGATTTTTGCGATTAAAACGTCCAATATGAACATGCGCAAAAATCCCACACAAAACATCAACTGTTTTTTCACTCAGAAAACAAAAAATAAAATGCGTAATGAAACTTGACTTATTCTGTTTAGCGAGCAACTTTGTTACATGCACTATTTTCTGCTCAGGAGCTCAACCGAAATTGGACTGTTCCATTTCAGGAGGCAAAGCCGAGTGAAATTGGACAATGTATCCTGCCAATGTATCGCCTGTAAATTAAGAAGAATACAAATTATGTGCAGAAAACAATCTGCAGAAATTTCAGGTAGTCTTGAGATGCCTCAGTTTAAAATTGTTAACTCATACTTGGATAGCTTTCCTCCTCTCGGCCCCCCCCCCTCCCCCGAAAAAAAAAAAAAAAAAATTTAGACCAACTTCCCATGATATTTTAGATCAGTGTCAGCTTTTTGGATAATCCCCTCCATCCCCAATCCCCCATACCAAAGATAAAATAGCGATGAAGGCACAAGATGGGGAACTTGGGCTGAAATGTGAAATCCTAATGGACGCCATTTCAGCAAGTAACTTTATTGACACAACAATAAGATCAGTGTATACAATGACCATTGCTATCAATGGGCAACAAAGCATTCACTTGCTGAAATGGCATCCATGTGTATTTCATGTTCCAACAATAGATAGAGCTCCAGTTCCCAATCTTGCGCCATCTGCGCTCTATAATCTTTGCCCCAAACCTACGGAAGAATTAAATAATGATCACAAGATCATACAGCTCTCTAGGAGGAGTGCTACTGAGAGCAGTCTAGAGCACTGAATTCAAAAGTACCTCACAGAAAACCTGTGGGATGCGTATACATCAGTTGGGGTGGGGTGGGGGGGGGGGTTTGGCTTGTACCCCAACCCTGTGCCCCCCACATAGTTACACCACTATTTATATTTACATGTTCATGAATCCCGACAATACTGTACTTGTTGACAACCCTTGCCGCTGGTTTTTCTGGCATGGTTTGTCTGACAAATTGCACCACACAGCCCCCCTTGTAACTCTACAAGAGACTGTATATAACTGGGTTGTCTTTAGGGGCCAATGTTTTGAAAATTTCGACTTCTTTTTGAAAATTGTCTTTGAGTGAGTCAAGGAAAATAACTGAAAATCAAAGCCAAGTTTTCAATTTAACTTCCTCAAAAATGTTAAAAATGGTCAGTTTTAACCAGTTGATACTGGACATTGTGGAGGTCGTGTAAACACGCCTTTGTGTAAAATCGAAAAACCGGCACAAAGGTCGCCCGGATATTTTGTTTCGGAGCATGCACAGAGTTTGCACTCACCGTGCAATGCTTCGCTTCCACCATGCAAAGAGGACAGTTAGTGCTGAATATTTTGCCGATTTTCACCCATTATGCAGGGGTTATTATGCAATCCCTGATTTCAGACCTTTGTCCTTTTGTTACATTGAGAGGCTTCCACCGTTGTTCATTCATTGTATTTTGGCTCAATGGGGGTAAGTCAGAGTGAACCGAGGTTTCAGCCTTTGTTCCGGATTGAGGAACAATCCTCGGCCGTAGCTGACGGCTAAGGTTTTTGCAATTCATGGTGCGTGAATTTAACATTTTCTCGATTGAGAAAACAAACATCCCGGTGCTTCAAAGAAAATCTTTGTTCTCATGACTTTGTCAAGTCAAGATTTCTTTGTGTCAGCGGTACTCTCAAAGGAAAATGATTCCGGTAATTTCCAGAAAATAATCCCGTCAGGTTGGATGGGAAAAAAATGGAAGAGTTCCGGCGGGAACTGGCAAATTGTCTCGATGGTCCACCTCGCACGAGAGGTAGATAGAAGAAAACTGTACAAAGTTTTGTGTGTTTGACAATTTCCCTCTTTTTTTGTCAACTACCAAGTTTGCATTTCTGATTACAATCCATGAAAAATTGTTAGCTGGAAGCCAAGAAAAACCACTGAAATGTCCTGAGCAGGGAGAGCAAGTGATCAAAACTATCTGCTTCACTCAAGGCATCACTTCGTCATTTGAAAACTGGGGTGGGTGAATCAAAGAAATATAAAAAACATCAATCTGTTTTTTTTTTTAACTGTTTACTCTGAACAGCCCCTTCTTCCAAAACTAATTCTAACATCCCTCATGTGATTGGAGGTTTATTGTAAGCTACAAGCCGCACTTGTCACATTCCCATCAGCTTTGGAGTTCTCGGTAACGCCAACCACTCTGGCCGCTGCTTTGAAGTGTGCTGACGTCCCTCGACCCAAGAGGGCAGTCTCTAGGTCTCTGATGGAGATGGAATCTTCGCCTCTGGTCTGAGCGAGGACCACAAGGTCTTTCAGTTTGTGCTGGAAATGAAAGTACGCGCAAACTTTTAAACGTCGATGAATGGAATGATTTGAGTTGGAAACGGATTAAGAGTAATTCTAACAATTTAAAAAAGGGTAATTATCAATGACTTAAATGGGGGTCAAATAGGGTCAGGAAGGTAAAATAAGGTTTCAGAGGTCAACATGTAAACTACAGGCAAAGGCTGCATCCGAGTTGATGTCTTTAGCAGTGGCTTTGGGGGGATAGCTGAAAAGCCTTATTCTTCAATAATGTTGCATCTCCAGCCCATGGCCACATCAGACATAGCCAAAGTTGCTTAAAAATAGCAAACGGACAAAGGTCAAAGTTTTTAAACAATTGTACAGGTCAGAGAGGTCAAACAGGTCAGAGAAGGTGTCAGGGGGAAATAAGACGAAGGTTACTCAGGTCAACAAAGGTCAAGCATTCTGTGGTCAAAGGTAAGACTGTCTGAATTAATTTAAAAAAAAAATTTTTTGAATTTTTTTTATGGAAGTCGCCCAACACAAGGCACAAAGGCCACTCGAGGTGAGGGCTAAAAAAGAAAGAGAAAGGGAAAACAAGCGCAGAGAATTATGATAACAGAAGCCTATTCACATTGCGCTTGAACTGAGACAAATTATAGACAGCAGGGAATGGCTTTGACAGTGGCTAACAACGTTGTTGTTGCAGGCTTATAGACTAATCCGAGCAGCTCGTTCATGGGCGTTTACACCACCGCAGCTATGGCCGCCGAACGCGGGTGTCGACGCACACGCACTGTGAATCCTCCATGCTGATTGGCACATATGTGCACTGACAAACCGATTCATTGTTGTGTCGTGCATTGCTGCGTTGGTTAAAACAAGCGCTGTCGGATTTATAGTGGATAGCCATAGCCGTCTGATTTGGACGTGGCTTAAGAAAGATCAGTAAAGATAAAGGGCGACAGAAGATCGAGGCTCGCTGAAGGTCATGGGTCATTGTGGGTCAAGGGTTACTGAGGGTCGAGGTCACAATCAAGTCAGCATTTAGTAACTTTTTCTTACTAGTTTTGATTCCAGTCTTGCAACTCGCTTCCGTTCTGTGTTCAGCTCCACGGACATCCGATATTTCTCGTCGGGATCCTGTCGAAATGAACCCAACGCACAAATTGAAATGAAGGATGAGTATTCATGGGAAAACGTTTTCACTCATGGCAATTTTTAAAAATTTCTCGGGCCAACTGATAATGGTAGTGGTATCACCCACGCGTGTGATCGTATACAAGTGCTAAAAAGTCCTGATAAATGGATGGCAGTTTCTAGAGGAAAACCCAGTGAACTTCCAAGGTGAAATAGAAGATTTCAAGACTCTCTAGGTTTGGACACAAGAGGGCCGTGTCCCATTTCCCCCGATGAGCCCAATTTCATACAGCTGTTAAGCCACAAATACTGCTTAGCGAAGTTCTTGGTAAAACAGCCATCTTGGAACTAAGCCTAACTGAGCCGACAATTTGGTTACGGTTTGGTCGGAACAGCTACAGTGCGTACGTCACCGCGGCACAACCGAACACAAATACGCAAATATACATCCCTGTGGAGACCTCTCTCGTTCTTTCCTTTGTCCCTGTACTTAACATCCCACCATAGACTTTGCATACACAATTCCTTGTGGGAACATCCCTCTCTTTAGAATTCCCCTGTGGAGACCTTTCGTTCCTATTGTCTTCGGTCTCCATAAGATAGCCAATATTAAAACGCAAAGATCGGAGCTCAAACATGTTTCTGGGTCGGGGCTGCCAAATAGCGCCCTCGTGCTTACCATGTTGTTCTCCTTGGCACTTTTAGGCCTCCCTCTGCTGACTCGCTGCTTCTTGTTTCCGTCCGACTGCCGACCCCAAACTTCAATCACGAGATTACTGTCGCTGAAATAATCAAGCAGCTGAAAAGGAATTGAGCATTTTCAGTTTTCAACCTTCGTTTAAGATCATTCGTTATTTTTTATATCATGAAAACCAACAAATTCAAATGTACCATTAACCCTCCTACTTTTGGAACCATTTTCCAGCGAGTTGTCCAACCATGTGGATTCATTCAACTGTACAGGTTGCGTGTGGTGGGATAAATGTGCACAGGACTATAACTGTATACAAGTATGTGCTGAGTGCATGCATTCCTGACATGATATCATATTGCAGGCTGGTATACTTCCATCTCTATCACTCCAAACCACAGTGGAGGATATTGATGGTCAGACAGTAGGAGGGTTAAACATGTACCATGTAGATGGATTCACCACATGATATCTTATCTTCCAGTATGCGCTAATCCTCCAATCAGACTGCTCAACGGGAGTGCGATTATAAACCATATCATACTCCCAGTAGTCTATTTTGCACTCTGCATATTTTGAGTATCATGCATAACGCTCTGTAGACGGACAGTGCAAAATAGCGTTCTAAACTTTGCGCGTTGCTCGTGCCGCTCTCCATGAAATAACGCTCAAAGTTGTTAAACCTCACACGTCGCACGTGGAAAAGGTATGAAGACTGAAAGATAAATTTGTTATCAAAAATATGGCGCGTCTGTGTCTCATACCCCACGAGACTGCAGGGACGCAGAAGCGCTATATTTTTCCCGTACTCCAATCGTGCGTGTGTGTTAACTTATAAAATTGCTTGCTGGCATAGAGCATCTATCATTCAAAACCACACTGGATGATACCAAATAGGAGAGGATAAGACTCAAGTATTGTTCTTTAAAAGTTAGATTTTAAGTTTTTATTTTTATGTGGTCGTTTATTTACCTGCTGTGTGACAGCGTTAACGGAGACGATTTTACTGTGCCCAAACTCAGGATTGCAGGTCCCCTCAATTTCATCTGTATTCGTTGTATCCTTGTCTAGGTAGAAACGATACTTGCAGCGACTCTGCGGACAAAAAGAAAATGTTTACAAAATCTTAAAAAAATAAATTTTTTAAAAATATTTTTTCCCTTTTAAATATTTTTTTTTCTTTTCTATTATTTTAATTGAAAACTGAATTTCCATTTCAGCCATTTCTTTTGACCCACCCACTCACCCACAATTTCAAGAGAACAATTTTTTTTTAATGTTTACGAATTGATTACTCTGAATGGCCCCTTTGTGAAAAAATCTATCAGGCAGAAAACCATTGCTCAACAAATCTCTCCAAATTTTGGCCGGGTAATGACCTTGAAAATATTGTGCAGATGTCACACCTACAGAATAAAAATCTGGAGTTGTATCTGATTTCCAAGAAGATTTTGCAGAAAACTAAAAAAACGAAAACAACAGTTTGCGTAATGTACCTTTTGAAATCTTGACGGCAGACCTCTTGCATGGTGTAGTGCAATTTTGAAGGAAACTTGCCGCCCAAGCTAAAACAGAAATAAACCACAAGCTAAAATCTTTATTTCTCTGCCATGTCTACTGTGCCTAAAATATTAGAACACTTTCAACCACTGGGAGATGCTATGTTACTGCAGACTTACCAGGTAAAATCACCAAACTTGTTTTCTTGTTTAAGTTACCTCATATTTTTTTAAACTTTCATATGTTAAAGAAATTGTACGTGGGGAGTGCAAGGTGCCTGAGAAAATGTTTTAATACATGCATATGTGCAAAATGCCCAGTCAACCAACACATCTGTTATAAATTTACTTGTGAAATTGTCGACATCGAGTCAACTTACAGATTCTTTCGCATCATCGACAAAGTCATCATCATCAAGCGGTGAGCCGTCCCTGTGGCAGGGGTTGATTTCCACCTTGAGCAGGCCCTGCTCTGTCCCTCGGAAGTCTGTGATCCCGAGAAGTTCCTCGATTTCTATGAGGTAGCCGAGGCTCTGGAGGTAGACGTGGACGCAGCCGATCATGACCTCGGAGTCTGGAGGCTCCCAGAATGGATCTTTGTCCTTGAGTTTGGGTGCATAGAGGATGGAACATGATCAGAGGGGTGCAAGTGAACTAACCTACTTATTCCATCTGGGAGGCTATAACTACAATTATAATAATATCTGTAATTTAGACAGCGCCTTTGCCACAGAATTCAAAGCACTGTGATAGATATGACAGTTATCTACATCTACATCTATGACAGTTTTCATCAATGCCTGTACAGCATCTCAATGAGGGGGCCAACTGCAGCCAATCATGCCAGAAAACACCAGGGCGAGACCAGAGATAAAAACCCACTGCTTCCCTGAATGTTTCAACTCAAAGGGTTCACAGATTCTCTCCTAAAATAAATTATTCACTGAAGAAGTTTGTTTCTATTTTGTATATCTGATGATTATTCCCTACCTGCTCCCTGTCCCAGTCTTTGTCGCCGTCCACAAAGTTCTGGTACATTTCCTGCATCAGGTATTTGCGGTTGAGAAACTTATTCCTGTCCCAGAGAAACTCGTTGTCGTTGTTATTGCATCGCATCAGTACCGCCAACTGCAATAAAAACACAGATGTTTCTCCGTCACAATCTTTGTCTTGTTCCCTGACCTTCAATTCTGAAGGTTGAATATTATTAGAAAATATCTTCCATTACGCGTTAATCCTCCAATCCGAATTTTTCAACAGGAGTGTGATAAAGAAACCATAGCATACTCCCAGTAGTCTATATTGCACTCTGAGTTATGTATCATGCGTCACGCTCCGTATACGGACAGTGCAAAATGACGTTCTAAACTTTGCGCGTTGCATGTTCTGCTCTTCATGAAATAACGCTCCAAGTTGTATTATCTTCCAGTGGCTGGAAGATAAATTCGTTATCACACCCGCACTCGTGGAACACGGGAAATTATAGCTCCTATGCATCCCATATCCCACTCGGCCTTTGGCCTTCGGCCTCATGGGATATGGGACGCAAAACCGCTACATTTTCCCGTATTCCACTCGCGCATGTGTGATAACTAATAATGGCGGCTGCATGGTAGTGGTTTATAATACCTGTGTCCGGCCGTGTTTCAGGCCCCTGGACTGCGGGGATATGAGAACGATTTCAAAACGGACTTGCTTCTTAAGCTCCTCACTCATTGCATTGGCTTCATTGACCATTGGCATCAGCTGGACCAGGTCTTCTTGCAGCAATAAATCATCTGTTTACAAACAAAAAATACCAAAATGAAACCTAAAAATCCTCCATTGGTCTTTGGAAAAGAACATTCATTTTTTTCCCATGTAGTTCTCAATAAACATGTTATATAACCAGCCTGTGGCAATTTCCACATATTTGAAGGTCACGTTTTTTTATGTGAGTGGAGCGTCTTGGCGGAGTGGTCTAGTACACCATGTTCAAGTTCTGTCAATAACAGAGTGTTGGTTCAAATCCCGGACTAGGCTGGTCACCATGCTTGTGTCCTTGAGCAAGATACTTTCCCATAATTGCTTTGTCCTTCGAATGGGACGTAAAGCAACAGGTCCCATGTACTCGGATAGGTAGTGCACATAAAAAAAACCCAGAACACTTATTGTGAAAGGGAAGGGGTTTACCCCGGTGTATTTGGTTTATTGCAAACACCCTTTTCTACAGGTTTCCTCAGGCTTGAATTTACCCGGCAAGTCTGCTGCCACCAATTAGCTGCCACCTAGCATCACCAAACGTCTCTCATTATAGTGTTTTCACAAGGACGCAACTGCCATGACCAGGATTCGAACCCACACTCCGATAACTCAGCAGCCGTCGTGACAAAAAAACTCCACCACAAACCTTTAGACTTATCCGGTCCCTTCATCATGTCGAAGCCGGAGTTTGCGGCGATCTCTTCCTGCGCCGTGTCGTAGGTCACCTTCTCCTCCTTCTTGCCGGCTTTCTGATTCTTAGCGAGGTCTTGAGGATGATGGAACACGTAGAGATGACTGGATCCAAACATCACCCTAAAAAAAAAAAAAAAAAAAAAGAAGGGAAAAAAAAAAAATAAATAAATCATGGCTTCAATGACGGATTTATGAGAAATACCTGACGTCGAAAACCCACCGCCAAAAATTGTAAGCGGCCGTGGAATGTTAATCCAGTGAGATTAGTAGCTTAGTCTTACAGGTAAGGTTTGAATTATGGAGTTCTGAAATTTTCCCGCCCCAGAAACGGACCCTTCATGTCCGTGTAGTATTTATATGAAAGTGAAGGCCTCCAGGACTAACAGACTGCTGTATGGTCTGAAGCTTTCGGCTGATACTGGATTGATATATTTGAACCCTGCTCACCTGTCATTATGGTGAAGCTCTTCCGACCCTACAAGATCCTTGCCGTTGAGGAGGACCTTGGCCCCTATGGATGGCTTGAGTATGCACACACTCTTGTTATTGGTTATAGTAGCATGTTCCTTTTGTATACTGCAAAACAAATAAAGAGACAACTAATGAGCCTTATATTTGACAGCATGAGGGCGCCCTTTGGGGGTAGATTGGGGGGGGGGGTCAAACTATAGAAATAGTCTGGTAAACCAGATGCAATTAGGCTTCTAATAAAACAGTTAATATACAACTTTTTAGGTTTGTTTTTATTGACTTGGAAAATTTGTATTTTTAATGTCTTAAATATTTGTGTACTTTCAACAGGGAATTAGTATTGAGCCCTCTAGCTGTCAAAAATACGGCCTATTGATACGTTATAACTGCATAAGGGATAAAGGATATTATTTTGGTTTTACCCATACATCGAAGTGTGATAAGCACTCTATACTCAGTGCTTTTGAGTCCTACAGAAAATAAAAAATCCACAGGCTACTAAACTGGGATTCGAACCCACAAACCCCGCATTCTAGAGCAGATGTCTCAACCACTAGACCACCAAGTGTGCATGGTGACCAGAAGCCAGTTCGAATCTCGTCTTCGAACCATACAGGATTTGAACTGACCTCTCGTCATCGGGCATGCTCTGGTGGTCTAGCGATTAAAACATCAGTATCTAGAATGCATGGGGCAACCCCTGAATTTAGAGATTTCAAGAAGCTTCTGAGAAATGTATCCTCAGCTCTAGAGAATTTTTTTTAAACCATTTTTTTGTTATGGAGGTCGCCAGACACACAAGGCCAGAAAGCCACTCGAGGTGTGGGCTGCAAATCAACTGTTTTTTTCCAGGGGCCATTGTCACCTACTCCTGGGGCTGAAGCAGGGTAACCCCCTTTACAGTCTGTAAGGATGTAGGCTTGGGTATCATCCATCAGAAGCCTGGCTGGTAGAGCAGAAGGCTCTACCTCCCCAACTTTTATGAAGCAATTATGATTAAGTGCCTTGCTCAGGGACACAAGTGTCATGACCGGGACTCGAACCCACACTCCGATGACTCAGCCACCAGAGCTGGAGTCCGACGCACTAACCACTCGGCCACGACACGACACGAGTAGATCAAACAGAAGGATTTCTTTATATCTGAGGACGGTTATTGTTTTCCACCAGGCAAATATCAAAAAGTCTAAATTACAGATGGTAAAATGGTATCTTTTTTTCCCAACAGTTTCCCTGCAAAAATCTACATTAGCATGTAGTCTTTACCTGAGACCAGTCAGCATGATTTCCGGCTGAGGTGTTGCTTTCTGATTTCCAACCCTTGTCACTCCTGAAGCAAAAAAACAAAACATATAAAGTGAATGTAAAAAATGACGCCGACATACTTTATCTATCATTCCAAAACCATGTGGATGATAATGAATGGTCAGATAGTAGGAGGGTTAACCATGCGCTGTGTAGATCCATTCACCACATGATATGATATTGCAGGCTGGCATGGTTTATCTATCAATCTAAACCATGTGAATAATATGAAATATCGGAACTTTTCTATCCTGTTAGCGAGTCAAAATGACCACTATTTCCATACATCTTGTGTGTAATTTCACCAAAAAATCACCCACAAAATCGTTCAGAGGCATTTCTTATGACAGAAACTTATCATTCTGAGAAGACGTGGAGTCTTTGAAGAGAATACGTAAAAGCCAAGTCCGATTATTAAACTTTTCTCACATAAATCTCCATACAAAAAAAAACAAGCCTGAATGCAATTCCTATGGGCTGCTCTCAATCGGTTGGAGCCAGTTTGAGTCAGAGTGAAGTGGGCGTGGCTTACACAGTGGAATTAGGTCACACCCAAAGATTGTAGAGCGCCGTAGGCGCAAGATGGGGAACTGGGCCTTTATCTACTGTTGGAAAGTGAAATACGCATGGGTGCCATTTCGGCAAGTGAATGCCTGTGTTTCCCAGTTGATAGCAATTGTCCTTGTCTACACTGGTCCGCACGTATCAGTGTTGTATCAATAGAGTCACTTGCCGAAATGGCGTCCAGTGAGACAGCCAGAGTTCTCCATCTTGCGCCTACGGCGCTCTATAATCTTTGGTCGCACCTGCCAACAGGATTTCCAAACTCTCCTGAACATGACAGACTTCCTCACTGGAAAAAACTTACCAGACTTTGTGAAGTGCACCACCATGCCGGTCAACGCCGGATCCTCGTTCAGATTCCAGAAGTGCGGCGTAACTTTCATCTCCTCTCTCTTCTGTATTTCCTTCGCTAATTTTTCCTGAAAAAAAAAAGGAAAACAATTACGCTATTAAAAAAAAAATATTCAGAATAGCCATCTTATTCAAATTGGATCCATTAAAATAAATTACAAAATTAAAAGAACTATGCTTAGTTTTAAAACACAAGGTTGACATTTTTTAAAAGTTGACATAAAGAGTTACTTTTCGCTGTAATATTTTTCAAGCAAAGCATAACTGTTGTTAATCTCCAAGTAGCAAAGGTGAGAAATTCACAGACAAGATAGGCACAAGAAGTTGGCTTGGTATAAAAATCTTTGATTCCTGTAGGCTACCAGTCAGTGTTAAATCCTAATTGTGGTTAGCTGGTCCCAATTTCTTGGCTCTGCTTGGTTAAGCTATGTCCGAATTTGCGGCTGTGGCTTCAGCTTGATCGCCATGGGAACAAGCATTGAAGCATAGGATGTCCATAGCAACACCCTTAGAAACAGCCACAGCAGCACTGAGCCACAGCCACCAATTCAGACACAGCTGGCTGTGTATAGCGAACAAAAAAAAATATTTCCTTGCTAACTTGTGAAAATCTGCTTACTTTAAGCGCCTATTTTTTGATCAGGGTATTTGGGCCCAGGGTCCAATTTCATAGCGCTGCTATGTAAGCAAATTTTCGTGCTAACTTAGCAGAAATACTTGCTTAATCACAAGCATATTTCACAGGTTAGCAAAAAAATTAGGCGACCAGCTTGTGCTTTCGTCATGGATTTGCACTGTGACGTCATTCATTTTCCTACAGTAAGCACTAGAATTACGGTTAGCGGCGCTATGAAATGGAAATCGCACAGTAAGCACTATGAAATTGGGCCTTTTTCATTTTTGCTGGATACTTGCTTAAACATTTGCTGGGATAAAACTTCATAGAAAAGGTCCCCGGTAAAAAGATCCTTTGCATTCACCAATTTTTCTTGCGATCCCGGTCTACCAACCTGACTGCCAATAGGGGGTGGCTTTGACAATTAAAAAAAGGAACCAGTCTATTTTGCCACACATTTTGAATCTCCTAAACTCGTGTATTGAGAAAGGCCAAGATGGCTGCCATTTCTGGTCTGGTTCCCCGCCTCACCTCCTGGGCTGTCTGCACTTCTTTAAGGCGTTGCTCCCAGGACTGCTTCATGGAGTCCATCTCTTGTTGGTTCCTCTGTAGCTGCTCCTCAAGCTCCTTCTTCAAGCCTTCCACCTCTGCTCGGAACATCAAGAAGAGAAGACACAGAGTTTTTTTTTTGTTCTTAATACACAAGAGGCTCTTCAGAGATGAAAAATACTCTTTTTAGTTCGATTGATTTATTTATTTATTGTAATTGATTTCTGGTAATGAAACCAAGGGACTCTCAATAGCGACTAGCCATGTGACCTGAAGGGGTCAAAGGATACCTATGTAGCAGGCCCGGATTTTCATCTTTGAGAGGGCGAGGCCATTTTTATTTTGGAAAAGGCACTTCTATTGGAAAAATCTTAATGTCCACAGGAAACTCTTGAAGGGGCACCAAGGCCAAGACCGGGGCAACGGAGGCCACGTCCTCCGTGGCCTTCGTGTCATTCCAGGCATGGTGTAGAGAAAATGATGAAGAAAATCGATGGTTTTAAATGGCCGATTTAAGACCTCGTCACCACTCTTTTATTCCCTTATTCAGGAAACGACACAAACCTTCTTCCGGTACTCCCTGCATGATGGCTTCCTGCCCCCCTCCGACTCCACCCTTGGCCTGGAGCTCTTTCATGAGGCGGGCGTTCTCCTCTTTCAGTTCGCGGATCAGTTTATCCGTCGGGCTCTCGTTCACGACGGCCTTTGTCTTGATGGCTTTGGCACGGTCAGCTGAAATTGAAATATCGTTCATACTGTTTTATAATCATAAACTGGTGGGTGGACAAAAAAATGAAAGGAATCGTTTAATGATAACAAACAATTCCGTCAACATTTTTTTTGTTAGTTTGTCAAATGCACCATCTTGAACGCAAGCTTAACCAAGCCAACAACTCGGTTATGGTTTGGTCTGAACACCTGCCTCACCAGGGCTGAACCCCAACATGTAAAAATGCCATGACCCAAGATCAAACATGTTCCTGGTTGGGGTCGCCAAAATGCACCCCAAGTAAACTGATCGTGTTTTACATGGGATCAGGCATAATAATAATGGCAAAATTTATAAAGCGCCTTACGCCTTAAACGACCCCAAAGCGCTGTAACATGAAAAAAAACAGATAAAAAATTGAGCCACCATAATCAGAGTCCAACATTTTGTATGTTGAGTTACCGTAAGGCGTTGGGTTTTGTTAGAGTGAGGAAAGATCCTCGTAAACCACTCAAGGGAGACAAGGCTAGTATGAAATTAATTTTTCTATGGAATGAGTATTAATTGCAGCCATCTTGCTTCATATTCAAATCAACAAGAAAAAAAGAAAGAAAAACAAGAAAAAAAGACAGATAAAAAACTGAACCACCATAATCAGTCCAACATTTTGTATGTTGAGTTACCATAAGGCGTTTGGTTTCGTTAGAGTGAGGAAAGATCCTCGTAAACCACTCAAGGGAGACAAGGTTAGTATGAAATTAAGTTTTTCTATGGAATGAGTATTACGTGCAGCCATCTTGCCTCATATTCAAATCAATGGAATCAAACTGAGGCTGCAAGGCAAAGTAGTCCGATCCCTTTTTTTGGGTGTCATAGGAACAAGTATTCATTTGTGCAAGTGACGACTGGGAACATGACTTACCATATCTGAGAGTTGAGAGAGTTTCATCGTAGTTGACATCCGCAGGGCTTAGAGCTGCAATCTACAGTGAAGGGCAAAACGTAATAATTTCAACCCATTCACAAGTTTAACCTTAAAAGCACGTGGACAACAATGGTAAATGTCAATAATAATAATAAATAATGAACATTTGTACCGCGCTTAATACTATGTTTCTAAGTGCTACAGTATTTTTCCTGCAAGGTGTGCGGAGTTATGTTTTGAAGTATGAGACCTGTTCCTTTACATGGCACCATGTAATGGCTCACAAGGTGCTGTGGCGCAATCTGCAGCCGATCAAACCAGTAACACCGGGGCGAACCCCTTCTCTTTGCGATAAGTGTAACTGGGTTCTTTTACGTGCATTACACAACACATGGGACCTACGGCTTTACGTCCAATCCAAAGAACGCAGCAATAATGTTTAAGTGTCTTGCTTAAGGACACAAGTGTCAGACCAGGACTCGAACCCACACTCTGCTGATCAGAAACACCAGAGCTTGAGTCCGGAGTTCTTATCCGCTCGGCCACGACACACCACAATGACCCGTATCCACACTTTATGTGACCCAAAATATACATGAAATAACAAACCTGTGAAAGTTTAAGCTCAATCGGTCATTGGAATCATGAGAAAACATTTAAAAAAAAAAACCCAAACATTTGAAGTTTTCACTATTTTCAAACATCGGGTTTTGGACTCGCGAGATCAAATCTAATTGTTCTACTTGCTAACCCCAACCGCCCCTAACCCATCAAACTCAAACTGCACGTTTTGTTTGAAGCTGTTGGACTGAGCACTGCACTAGTAACCCAATATCACTCTTTACATGGGATCAGGCATACCATCATAAGCAGATTCCAACAGTTTGGGTGTTGAGTTACTGAATGGTGTTGGATTTTGTTAGAGTGAGGAAGGATCCTAGTAAACCACCCTAGGGAGTTTGGGGTTAACATTGCATTTCAAGCAAAAATATTCCAAGGGACGTTTATCCACCACGTTTATCTTTATACCATGTAAGTTAAGTGCAAATCTGTGGAACAGTTGTATTTTCTAGATTAACAGTGTCAAGGACACCCTTCAAGCCTGTCAACAACAAGAGACAGTTAGAAAAAGTTATGTACTTGTACGTTGATCAATATTGAAGGGTAAACTCGAAGCAGCTGAAATGTGGTTTTACAGACGAATGTTGAGCATTTCATGGACAGAGCACGTGGCAAACGATGAAGTGTCGAGGAAGGTGGGAGCTGAAAGGAAACTGCTGGTAACAATCAGAAACCGACAGTTGCAATTTCTTGGACACGTGATGAGGAAAGAAGGTCTTGAGAACTGAACAATCACGGGACGCATTGAGCGGAAGAGAAGCAGGGGAAGGCAACGGCTAACCTACTTAAGAGTCTCAAGTCAATGGATGGGGGACAGGGTACCAGATAATGAAAGAGTACACAGAAAGGAGCAGGAGTTGCTGAAAACGAAAAGAGACAGGAAACTATGGAGAGCCATGATGACCGACACCCTAAAGGGACATGGTACCTGAAGAAGAAGAACTCACCATAATGGTTTTGCTGTTGCCGCCCAACGCATTCTTGAGTAACATGGTGAGTTTTGAGTCTCTGTAAGGTACTGCAAAGTCAGCGGAGAAAAAAAACACCAGTGAATAATCAAGTACACTAGGGCTTCGTTATGAGGTACGCACAAAAGGTAAGATTCCTAAATTTCAATATGATTTGGCATATATATTTAATAGAGTTTGTAATCAATGATAAATTAAAGTACTTTTTTGTAGTAAAGGCCCCTCATACTTTTCCTAACCACTTGCTGCTGTGATGTTGCAAAAGAAAAGTCTACAGGGCTGGAGGTGGCAACAGTCTGATCCCCTAATCTAAAATCAGTGCTATTACAAATGACTGCACACAGGGAACCTGACGTGGCTAAATTGAAAACTAACCTCTGATGCCTTTCTTTCCGAGCCCTTGGTCTGCCAGTGCCTTGATGACGTTACCAAGTGAGGAGAGAGACTGATTGATGGCTGCTCCTTCCTTCAGACGATCTCCTGTAGCTCCAGTACTGTCAACTCGCTCACTGTTACCACAGGGAAAAATAAGAAGACAAAACATTTACAAAGTGCTCATTATTCTGAACCAGGTGCCGCCATTTTGTTGTTGTTGTCCCGTCCCCTGGTGGGATTCTTTTGGCAGAATTGCCGGAATCTTTTTTCTTTTAGGGTACCGCTGGCACAAAGAAACCCTGACTTGACAATGCCAAGAGCAGAAAGATTCTCTTTGTTGGATCATCTGTTTTTGTTTCTCGACCGAGAAAATGTCAAATTCACACAGCGTGAATTGCAAAACATTGGCCGTTACCTAGGGCATAAAAGTGGCACTAAACACAGAACCATGGCTCGATTGCCCGCTCACTCTGACTTACCTCCATTCAGCCAAAATACAATGAATGAACAATGGTGGAAGGCTCTCGATGCCTCATTATCCCCTTCTTGGAACAAAAGGACAAAGGTCAACAATCAGGGGTTACACAAAAACCGCCTCTCAATGGCTACAAATACGAGTATATTCACAACCTTTTTGATGTCCTTTGACGACGACATATTGATGCCTAGCGAAGTTCCTTTAACACAATAAAATGATCAGGCAAGAATCTCACCTGCCAGCAAGATCTACCAGGTTGATAATGGAGGTCTTGGTCATGTTCTGGCCTGTGTCGTTCTTTCCTTTCTGTACAAACTTTATTGATACAATGGTGTGTGCTCGACTGTGATAAAAAGAAGAAAAAAAATGATGTAAACATAAAAAATATTTCTATAATGGCTGTTTAACTTATTAACCCTCCTACTGTCTGACCATTCATTATCATCCACTGTGGTTTTGAGTGATAGATGCACTATGCCAGCCAGCAATATGATATCATGGGGTGAATGCATCTACATAGTACAGTCAACCCTCCTTCTGTCTGACCATTCAATATCATCCACTGTAGTTTTGAATAATAGACGCACTATGACAGCCTGCAATATGATATCATGTGATGAATGCATCTACACAGTACACAGTCAACCATCCTACTGTGTGACCAATCAATATCATCCACTGTGGTTTTCAATGATACATAAACTATACCAGCCTGTGATATGATATCATGTGGTGAATGCATCTACACAGTACACAGTCAACCATCCTACTGTTTGACCAATCAATGTCATCCACTGTGGTTTTGAATGACATCAAAACTATCCTGTGTGAATCTGAAATGTACAGAACTATTTATCGTTGACGTCGGATGACATCATTTCAAATTTTGCTCTGAAAGAGCATCAAATAAAATGGCATTTTACACGGTTTTAACGTGAGGTCAGAGACTTGTAATTTTTGTTTCCACTTTCAAAAAAACTCTATATGTTGGAAAATGAGTGCATCACAAAACTGAATTTGACCTTACAACCCTTCTTCAAGAAGCTTGATGATATTGAACGCTTATCTGTGACAATGGTGCAAATTATGAAAACAGACAACATGTTGAGATCTTTGCACTTAAATTTACTCTAAAGGTTTAAAAAAAAAACAACCAGAAAATAAATTTGACCTGCTTGTTGCGTTCATGTTGGTGGATGCGATGGTTCTGTTCCGAGTTCCTTCGTTGATTCTTCCGTTGATGTCGTCGTAACTCTTCACCGGGAAGATGCTCTGGGATTCAACTGTTCATCACACAAAGGGAATGGTCACAGGCTAACAATATGTATAGCATGCGATGAAGTACAGAAACTCTACACCAACTGGGCCATGCTGTATTATACATGCTCATCGCACTAAAGCATTCAAGAAACCATCTCAACTCCTTGGGAGAATGCAGCACCGGCAACGAAATTGGTGCACAGATTGCTCATATAGTTAACATAAACAATCCCCACCCTCACAGGTACCCATTTACTCCCGCATGATGAGAAGCAATTATAGTTTAGTACCTTGCTCAAGGACACAAGTGACATGACCGGGATTTGGACCAACATTCCTATAACTCTGCCATCGGAACTTGAATCTGATGCGCAAGGCTACTCAGCCAAAGCAAGCTATAAATCACATTTATCTCAATTGTTTTCTTACTTTTAGATCACTCAACTTCAATGATTAGCCTCCTTCTTCGAAAAAATATATACAAACTAAAAAAAAAACCCAGTAAGAACAATGGTTTTTTTTTTAAACCTTTCAATTCAGTATTTGGAGCACGAACAGTACAGCTAAAGGATCAACAAGACAACTACATACCATAGAATCCTTTCTGTGGATGCTCCCTGACCTTTAACCCTCCTTTGACCTTGAAGGAAATGGGGTTCAGCAGGTCGCGAACCTGCTCATTGTAAATCTCCAGCATACTCACAAACACCTGAAAATATAAAGTATAGCAAACCAAAATAAATATAACTAACAAAGATGACCTGCTTTGACTAAACATAAATTTCTTTTTGTTGGGGAAGGGGAGGGGGAGGGGGCAGGCACAAAGGGCATGGTCAGCCTTACCTGAAATTCTTGCTCCTTAGACTTGTCAGCAGTCCTCTTGCTTTCCTCAATCCCGTTGAAGAGTTTCTCACAGGTTTCTGGTACAATACCTGAGCAAAAAATGAGACTATGTTTAATTTGGAGATAAGAATCTGCAGTCACTGTTGGAAAAATTACTCCTGTGCTACCAGTGTGTTCTTTTTTTTTTTTTGCTCACCCGGCAGTTGCCTGCCTCCAATTCGTCTGTAAACGTGTAAGCACGGCCCACCTGATCATGGTTTCAGACAACCTACTTCCACATCTTAGAGACAACTGGATCTGCCTTTACCTTTATTTGCTCCATATCCAACAACGGAATATGACTTGCCACTCCCCGTCTGGCCGTATGCAAACATGCAACAGTTGTAGCCTTTCCAAGCATTCTCCAGCACAGTCAGACCAAGATCTCGGAAGACTTGTCTCTACAAAGGTTTCAAGAAGTTTTGTAAAGGCAAGAAAAATGACCATCAGATTCAACAAGATTTTTCTCTCAAGAAGATGACAGAACTCAACAGAACATAAGATATCCGACAGATTTTGTGCTTTATTTTTTAAACTTTGTTAGGTGGTTCATTTTTATTCTTGTAATTTTATGAAGCTCCCTTGGCAAAATCATGTTTTATTTTGGGAATTGTTCAAAAAATGTTTTTAATCGATGTGTGTGTTTAATCATGCTGTTGTTCTTGCCCTCTGAACCACTTTTTTTAAACTTCAGCCTCGCTGTGTAGTTTAGGTTTATTGTATACCTTTTTTAGGTATTGTTTTGTATTTGTTGTAGTTGTTGTTATTGTCATTTGATTGGAGGATTGGAAGTCACGTGGGATTTGTTATTCATACTATTGCACTGCTACGTCATTGAGGCCACTCAGGATGGATTTGAACCAGCGACCTCTTGCATTCTAGAGCAGATGTCTTAACCCTGGCAATGACATGGGCCGATTAAATCGGCACAATTTTTGGACTGTGTGTGGGCAGGGCAACTGCCCTCTGTTGCCCCCGCGAAGTATCAGGTGGCCCGTTGCGGTCTGACAGGTGTGATAATAGACCTCTATCATGCTGCCGCCATCTTGGTCATGTTCTCTGTATCCAATAACAGTAACAGATGCTCATATTCATTGTACTAAAAGGAACCAGACTATTTGCCCTTCCAGCCTCGGTTCGGTTACATTGGTTTGAATGGGAGAAAATCAAGATGGCCGCACCATGATAAAGGTCTATTGCATTCGATGGTTAAGATTCAAACTTGGCCTAAGTAGTTAAATACGAACGTCTGGCAATGAAGACCCACCTGATCAGCATAGGGGCTCTCGCTGTTAGAGGGCTCCAAGTACCCATCAGGCCCCTCCTTGTAGCCGTCATGTGACCAGTAAGATTGATCAAAGGTGAACTTCTTGGGGCTGCTCTGCTTGTTGGACGGGTCGGTGATTTCTGTTGTGTTGCCATGCATCTTGATGATGCAGTGCGCATCCATTTTCTTCTCCCGCTCATTGTGCATTGGAGTTAAGGGTCTGTTCTCGGGAAAAACTGTAGTCAAAAGGTGCAAGAAATTTGACAGTGTATGCAAAGGCTTGCGTCCCACAACCTGCTGGGATAGTGAATGGTTCGGTGGACCACACTGAACTGTAGTTGCGATAATCGTAAGCCTCGATCTTCCCGACAGCCGTAAAACCTTTAGCTTTGAATTGGCGAAGTGACTGTCCACATAATGTTGTGTCCCAAATAAATATTGGCTGGCCCCAACTATAGTTAGGTTCAGACCAACTATAGTTGGGCCTAGACCAACTATAGTTGGGCCTAGACCAACTATAGTTGGGACTAGACCAACTATAGTTGGGACTACACCAACTATAGTTCGGCCCAGTTGTATCACGTCATATGTAGTTAAATCTGGTTGTGATTCTAATGTGCATGTGCAGAGCCTTATGGTCTTATTGTAAAGTCACTCTCAACCCTCACCTATCCCTCTTCCCTCACACCCGACACATACCCTCACAGTCACACTCAAAACTTCCTACTATCGCAACCATCCCTATCTTCACACCCTACCCTCAGCCTCACAACCCTCCCCCTACCCTCACCTCAGCCTTGCAACCAACCCCTCCCTTGGCCTCGCAACCAACCCCTCCCTTGGCCTCGCAACCAACCCCTCCCTTGTCCTTGCAACCAACCCCTCCCTCGGCCTCCCAACCAACCCCTCCCTTGGCCTCGCAATCAACCCCTCCCTTGGCCTCGCAACAAACCCCTCCCTCGGCCTTGCAACCAACCCCTTCCATCGGCCTCGCAACCAACCCCTCCCTCGGCCTCCCTTCACACCCCCTACTACTCTCACACTCAACCCTACCCTAAACCAACCCCCTGCCCTTCGACCACGCAACCAACCTCCTTCCCCCTCCCCTTGCAACAACGCCTTCCTCGACCTCGCAACCAACCACTATTGCTTGGTGTGTGGAATTCGTGCGGTGTGCAGCAGAAAATGACAACGTCCTGAACTCAACATCTTTCAAACGGAGTTTTAATTTACAAAAGCTCCACTCACATAACTCTTAACATTTCAGAATGATTCCCACATATCCCTTACAGAAAAAACAACATTCAGAACAAATTATCGAAAAGGCAACTTTGTTCAAAAGGATATGAAAGGCCGAACTCGGACTGCAACTTTCACGTTTTCCGCCATCTTGTTTACCTCGCTGTTACTTTAAGTGTGGCTGACCCCCTGGTAAGAAAACAGCGCTTATTAAAAATTCACTGGCCAAAGACAACAAATGATAACTATTTGAAAACAAAATAATTAAATATCTAAAGTTCAAAACCTTTCATTGATTTCACATATGTTAATTGTTTTCATATTCTTTAAATTTGCAAAAATTTGCTAAAATAGAATTTTACAAAACAGTCGCGGAGGGTTTTCTGCGATGAGAAATCCCATGGTCAATCAGTTGCTAACACACAAACCACAGGCATCGTGCATTGCACGCTTCGTTTGTTTTGATGATATTATAGACTCACACGGGGCCATAAATTGTGATCGCCGATACAAAAGTATTGATTTATTTAACCCTAACGAGAAAAGTAAACATTTCAACATTTATACTATATTTACTTTGTCTTAAATAAATTATGTTATGTGGTAATCGGTGTCACTGGGTAGCCTACAGAATTTTGATCGGCAAAATGGGATTTCGGAAATAGCGCTACCCGGATAGAATATGTTGTTTATTTGCTTGTTGTTGCTTTTTTATATGTATATTTTTTCATTGGTGCTCGATATGTGGCCAGGGTGTACCCCAGCCTATTGTGTTTTCATTGTGTTCTGGGAATCTCAGGAATTCTTTTGAGGATTGGGGGGGGGGGGGGGGGCTTCAAGAGGGATCGAAGGGTTTTTATAGAGAATGGGAACATTTAAAAAAAAAATTTTTTTGGGGGGCTCCCTCTGCCACATATCGGGCATGGTAAATAGTATTGTTTTAGGTCCGCATAGGGTGCAGCAATACAAATGCAACAGAGTCGCCGTACAATGCTTTAACCAAGGGTCCACGGGGGGGGGGGGGGATACGTCCCGGAACCCAAATTGATTTCCCCCCTCCTCCCTCCTCCCCCGGGTCCCCATTTGAAATCTGGACTTTTTAGATGAAAACAATTATCTGGATAAAATATTACATTTTATAAGATTTGGGTCGTAATTTCATTGTTTTAAAAACGTTGTGTCTATTTCTACGCAGACAATGTAGGGCTTTTTGTTTTTACCTCTCCACGTCATCTTATAAACGACAAACCAAGCAAGAGCACTAAATAAGGGCCTGTGTGAGAACAATGTGTACGGAAACTACAGTTTTAGTTAGCCAGAAGTGTCCCCCCCCAGAAGAAGAAAAATGGTGTACCCCCTTATGCACCCTAAAATTTTAGCCTCTAATAGTTTCAGCGCTAGCCGAGAGCAACAAAGCCGCATCCGCTCCCCACTGCCCACACTGACATTGAGTAGGCCGGTCGCCCCATGTTTACAAAAAAAGTTCGGACTAAAATATAAAGTTGAGAAAACAAAAATTAGATGTTGAAAGAATTCTTACCAACCAAAAGAACATGTTTTAAAGATGCCCAAAATTGTTAATGGACCCACGTTTCGACCCTTGCAGAGTCTTTGAGAAAGACTCATGAGTCGAAACGTGGTGAGCCCATTTACATTTTTTTGTGTGTATAAAATAAAGTTGATACGTGGGCATACGTAATTTCAAAGTAAATTTATCTTACATTTTTTTAGTGGTGCAAATAGAAAATATCTCATTTACAGGGAAAACTGGAAAAGTTAAATTCTACAATACTCAGCCTTTGGTTTGGGATGGGGTGTGCACTAAATAACACTAAATAAAACTGAGAGACAACCCCACCCCGACCCAATTAGACCATATGAAAACAATATTATTATTATTATTTAATCAGAAGGCCCTTTAGATGAGCTACTTGCTCACCTTAATAATTATAATTAGTTCTTATATAGCGCATTTCACAATAACGTCTTAATGCGCTTTACATTAGTGCCCTCTGGTCATTGGGCCAATAACATTCCTGTAATCTTTCTCAGCCCCGAGCTGCCGAGGCACTCCGAAGGCTTTTTCAAACACAATATCATCCTCTACCCTCGCAGGTACCCGCCCCTGGGTGAAGAGAAGCAATTATAGTAAAGCATCTTGCTCGAACCCACACCCCGAAGACTTGACCACCAGAACTTGAGTCTGGTGCACTAGACCGCTCGGCCACGACGTGCTATACATTGGTTCGCAACATTCCAAAAGCAATCAAATCGAACAACCCTTATTAAGGCCGAGCCTGAATTGGCGGCTACGGCTGCGGCTGTTGCTAAGGGTGTTGCTATGGGCATCCCATGCTTCAATGCATGTTGACGTGGTGATCAAGCCGTAGCCGCAGCCACAGCCTAAGATTGAAATAGAAATTGAAACTGTGACCTGACAGAAGTCCAAACTACATGCAGTACAGTAAGAGGTGGCATAGGCCGTGTCCGAATGAATGGCTTCGGCAGTGGCTACGGCCGGAACGTCGAGGATTCCTATTCTTCAACGTTGTCGTTGCAGCCAGCGGCCATAGCCGTAGCCGAAGTCGCTTGATTCGGACTCGGCCATACAGCGCAATCATTATCATCATGACGTGCGATTGGTGCATCTTTATGAGTTGGGTCTATAGGCTTATATTATAATGATCGAAGAGTGGAGCCAGACCCTAAAGGTATAATACAGGATTGGTATTCATATTTTTTATTTATTTATTTACTTTAATTTTATTTTTTAGTATCAGTCTGAAAGCTTGCTGAGTGTGGGGTTCATACCAGTACCAATCTTCCAGAGAAATATTTCTGTCTGAAATACTGTCAAAGTCAAGAAAATAGAATTTGAAGACCCCGATTTTAATTTCAATATTATGCAACTATCGAAATTAAAATGTATTTACATGCTGAAAAGTGTGCACGGTCTTCACTATTTTCTTCTGACTAGGACGACGGATTGAACCTAAATTTCCACATTAATTATTTTGTGTGTGTGTATATTGGATCACGTAAGATTACTGCACTGTCAGCTTTACCAATTCCAATATTTCATACCTGACATATCGCATTTAATGCATCCAAGAGCAAAATAAGGACCAGCTGCTGCTAATGAGTCAGTGGCAACTCGGCTTCCTTTGGTATCCCATGTCTATTTTTTGCATAACAATAGCAAGGCCAACTTGTACGAAAGAATCTTTTTTTTTTTTTTTTTTTTTAATATATAACGGCATATTTTTCACCCCACCGCTCTTATCCACCCATCCATTCATTAATTTATTGTCCATAAAATGTTCTTTATCGTGCATGCTCATAATAAAAATAGGATTAAAAATATTTAGTTTACAAAATACAACAACAATTACATCCAAAAATAGAAAAAAGAACTAACAAAACAAACAATAATAAGTTTTATTGTGCACAGCGGGACTGTAACTCGAGTCACTCCATATAGGGCGAGTACAGCTATGGAAACATTGAAAATATAAAAAATGTTCACAGCTTTCTGTACAGGGTATAAAGATGATCATGGTGGAAAACTTCCCTTGAAATATTGAAACGCTTAAAGTTGTTGAGAGATTAGTCAGTCAAATTTTGATCTCGCGAGACCAAAACTCTGTGTTTGAAAACAGTGAAAACATTATCATGGTTTTTTTCCTCATTATTTTCTGGTGACTCCGATGACCGATTGAGCTTGAACTTTCACCGTTTTTTTTTTATAATGTTGGGTCATATGAAGTGCGGATACTTGTCTTCGACAATTACCAATATTGTCCGTAGACTTTAAAGATAATACACAGGATTTGTAAATAATACGAATTTAAGCTTTAGTTATCAGATCTCCGGAGAAATAACCAATTTGAAAAAATAGGCCTAATTGTCATAGTTCAGAAAATAGTTACGAGTCACCCCGTCCCCTAGCCGCATCCTTGCTGCACACCAATGCTTCATAATATTATGTTGACTGAATTATCGATTTGGTTCTTTCTCCCTCACGGTCCTTTCTTGGGCACTTGTAAATGAAACAGCCGTAGTAATCTTTCTGCCGGCGAAGAATGAACACACAGTACAACGAGACCATGGCACGTGTGAGAGTGTATTATTATGTGAGGGGAAGATAAATCAATGATGCGTGTGATACTGCGTGTTATCCAACGGGGTCAAAGATGCCGTGCGACTCTCCCATTAGCATCAGAAAGGCCAAGATGGCGGCCATCTTGGTGAAAATGTCATCACTGTTCTCCACCAACGGTTATCTTTTGTCGACCATTCTGGTCTTGATTTCCCTCTTCACGTCGTCAAATTCCCTGCCGGGGACCGTAGCCAATCCACCGCACGCCTCTGTAATCGAGCCGGGATTCCTGTTCGTGAAATTACTTCAGCAATATTCGAAGATCAAAACGCAGTTGATATCGTGCTCTCTCGCAGCATCACTGGGAGGAAGCGAGGATGCCGTGTCGACTATCAACGGGCCCCCATCCTCTACGGGGTCGAGCCGCTGCCTGACCGGCAGTGGGGTGAGTTTGGACACGCTGCGATCGGACAGTCTAATCGATGTACAGGTCAGCGGCGACATCGCGGACAAGTGTAAACACAGCGGGAGCAATCTGCTCCGGTGCTTGGCCAATGATGCTTTCGTCAAGAAGATCCTAGGGAACTTTATGGGGGGCCTGAGACCCGGGATTCTCAAGATGTGCTGCCTCTTGGATGGGTGTGGCTTCGGGGAAGATGTGGGATGGGGAAGGGAGGACAATGCTTGCACGAGTTGTCTGTCTGCTGCAGATGGCATAATGTTTACCCGTAAGGTAAGTTATTATTTTTTTTCTTCTTCAACTACGGCTGTTCCGTTTCTGAAGACACTCACAGAGCAGGGGTTTTATATCTTTAAATTATGATTATAATGTGTTGATGGTCGAGGAGGCGGGGGGGGGGGGGGAATGTTGATGGGGATCGCGGTGATGACGATGATACGGGATTGCGACGTGATGTAGTTAATATGAGGTGGAACCTGTTTAGGCCTATTGATTACATCCAACGTAGGATTAACGGGAAAGCTCGTTGCTATTCAGTTCCCTACAGTCTGAATCTTCGAGAGAAATATTTCTGTCTGCAATAATGTAGAAATGTGAGGAAATAGCGTTTTGAAGACACAATTATAACAAATCCAGTAGTGTGGTTTCTCAGGATTTTGCCTGTTTTTCAGATTTTCTCAAACCCTCTTGACTCAAAAGATACTTGAGTCTCTTTTTTTTGCAAGAAGTAAATCAGTCACCAAAGGGAGAAAGAACGTAGTCAATATTTGTGTCTAGACCTATATATAGTTCCCCCACCATGGTGATCCACAAAAACCAATGGTGTACTTTTCCTGTGTGTGCGTTCTGCATGTCGAAATTAATAGTGCGCAAGACCGCTCAAGGTTTCAACAATATTACTCAAAATATTCGTTACAATAGCAACTATAGTATAGAATACATATTTATAAATGATTTGTTAGTGATTATTATATGATGAAGACTGGGGTATATAGCGACGGAAGGGGGTGTATCTGGGCGTGACACCCTCGTCCCCAAATAATGTTTCTCAGTCTGTGTTTCAGAGCCTCAGTTGTTAAATGAAGAACTAAATCAAGTAGAGCGACGGCAGCCAGCCTAAAGTTCAATATTTGCCAACAAAAATACCGTTATTTTCCCTGCAAGCATACCAATTTACAAACAAAAAGGTCCGTCGCTTTGACATTATTGAACACAATGGGGCTTCGTGCTCGGAGTGCTATAGTTCATTTAGTGGAGAATCGTGATAGTCAGCAAGTCGTCAAACTGGCTTCCATACCCCCCCCCCAAAAAAAGGGAAATGCCCTTAATTGCTACGCCCCTGACTGAAAGGTGATGCTAAACGCAAAGCTCGCGTAAAACAGCGAAGCAAAAATACACGGTTTTGCAAGGGCTGGGTACAGCAAACATAAGTTTTTTTTTCGATGACAATGATTGGGAAAAGGTAGAAAATGAATTCGTTACCAGATAAAACTAGTGTCTGACCTCCTTGTAACTTAAAACACCTTTCTATCTTTCCCCAGAATAAATCACCAGACCAATCGTCTTTCCTGCAATCTCTGTCGAGGATGCTGTGTACTGATCTGAAATACAACAACATGCCATGCACCAAGCTCAACCTAGTAGCTCTGAATCTCCTATCAGGACCTGCTGATCAAACGGTAAAGACAGTCCATCAATCTTGCAGAAAAAAAGTGTCAATCAATATTTAGAAAACATGTTTATATTGTTATTATTTTGTTACATACTAAAACCGCTGCCAAAGGATGAATCACCATATTATTGATATTTACAAGATAAAAGAGGGCATCGAAAACACCCACACAAGTAGGTAAACACCTGCAATGGGAAGACATCTTATTGTCCCTCTGTCCTTCTGTTCGTACTTTTTGGGGGCAACAGCCCTCATTGGTTTTGTACATCCAACCGGGACCCTATTGGAGGATTCACAGTGCGTGTGCGTGGACGCGCGCGTGTGGCGGTCATAGCTGCGTGTGGCGGCAAAATAGATATAGAATATTTATTCTATATCTATGGGCGGCCATAGCTGCGGTGGCGTAAACGCAGGTGAACAAGCTGCTCGGATTAGTCTTTACCCACACCCAGACGCGAATCGTAGACCCTCCTTGTTGCTTATAACTTAAGCCTATACTCGGATGGTCATGGTGGAAAACTTCCCTTTAAATATTTTTGCCTGAAATGCTATAATTTTTTTTGAGAAATGAATTAAACAATTAATTTTAATCTCGTGAGAGTCCGAAACACGACGTTTGAAGACAATGAAAGCAGTGCTGTTTTTTTTTCACTGTCTTGTGACTCCAATGACCGATGGAGTTAACATTTTTACATGTTTAGTTCATTTATAATGTCGGGTCACACAAAGTGTGGATATTCGGTATTTTGTATGTATATCTTTTCATATTTGAAATATGTAGGACTACATTTTTTTTAAAACATCATTTCAGATTCTTGAAGGAGCGGCAGATGTTCTCGGACAATGTAACCCATCGTTCTCAACCGAAAGCATTAGGTAAGAGGACATTATAAACAAAATTACGCAGATGTACATAAAGGGATTATAAGTATAAGAATTTCTTGTACAGAAAGCCACCCAAAAGAATAAAGAAGAGTATTAATAATTCGTTTGTGTTTTCACGAAGCGACGGGCATATTACCCGTCGCTTCGTGAAAACACAAAAAGCGTAATTTCGGGATGCCCGTCCTTTTCATAATTTCTCGAATAAATCATAAATAAATTGATGAATTGATCATAAAAAAAATCACATTTGATGAAAGTTTAACTCATAATAAATCACAGGAGGAAAAAACAGACTTAAAAGAATAAGCATTGTGCTTTTGTTTTGCAGTTTTGAAATGTGATGATGCTCTTGTGTGATTATCTCCAAACACGATTTTTTCCAAATTTGACATGCCCGTCCCTTCGTGAAAACATTGACGAACTGATCTAGAAAAGAAGTTTTATGACGACATGGTACAACTGTGCACTTATCAATCAGACCTCAACGAAAACTATACATGGTCTCGCTTTGGTTCCGTTGATTTGAACTCAAGAAAACCAAGATGGCGATACGGAGCCCAAGCCCGAGCCTATAAACCGTAACCGTGGTTTTTAAAAAGGGCCGATGAGTTCTGCATCCACAGTTGACGTAGAGGGCGTGCACAGTATAGACGCTGACAATAATGAGTTCACCGTCCTCCGTGCTCTGTTTCCATGGTTACATATGCAGGCTCGTCGGGAAAAAAACAGTCTTCGGGTAACTCTCGCAGTGAAAATGCGACTTGTTTCACGTTGTACGTGTATACAATGAACAAATTATGATCTTTCTTGTCACGAAAACGGCCGTCGGATAATGGCGACAAGCCTGCGCCTGTAATATAATAAGAGAGCCATTTTATGACTAGAGTGGTATCCTTCACGCCACAAAAGCATTCATTACATTGATTCCATCAATCCCAAGGACATATTTTTTATTATTTTTTTTTATCACAGGCTCTTCCAGATGATAATAGGAAACTTAAGTGCCAACGACACCTTGAGAATTAAGGCTCTACTGACGCCACACGGGTCAGAGGTCAAACAAACGCATTCGGTCAAGCTTCTTTCTGGGGACAGTGGTGTGAAAAAAGAGGTTTGTACTAGCTGGTAACCATTTACATATAGAACTGCTTAGCAGACAAAACAGTCGTACCAGATTTGTTTTACACGCAGAAATGAGCAGGGAACCGGTCAAAAACAATACGCATCTCTATTGACCCAATGCACCTGACGTCACCATCTGAATTTAATGCATTTTTTTTAATGCATATTGTAGTAAATGGGTGCTCAATGGCAGACAGTTCCCTGTCCGCATTTTTTTTAATGCATATTGTAGTAAATGGGTAACTACGGTTAGAGTTTCTGTGATAAACCAGTCGGGCGTGACCGGTGGCTGGGCTGCACCATGCACCCGCATTATTAAAGGCAGCCCTTTTCCAGCAACCCTTGAAAAGTGCATCGTCAATTCGTTGGTCGGTACTCGTAGGGGCCAGCGTTCCTGGCCTCTGATACAGTAAGGTATGGAATACAATTATTTGAAAAGTAGCAACATGTCATCATCTGGTGATTTACAACAGGATACGACCGTACGTACAGCACCCAAAAAATAATATTGGATTTTATAATGTAACAACGAGTTTCTTATTATTTGTTTGTATGTCTGTTTGTCGGGTTGTTTGTTGTTTGTTTTGTTGGTTGATGGCGTGCATGTTTATTTGGTGCTTGTTTGTTAGGGTTATTGTTTGTCTGTCTGTTTGTGGGTGTGTTTGATACGTTGTTTGTTGGTTGTTTGTCTGTCTTTTTATTTGGGTGTTTGTTTTGTTTTGGTCTGTAATGTGTTTTGTCTACATGTCTGCCTTGTACCCGATTTGTATCTATCTGTTGTTGACTTCCACGTATTGTGTTTTATCGTTATGTAAATATGTTTACATATAAGTGCAATGTGTCTTTATATTGTATGAATCTTAATGTTGAATTTGTAATGTTTTATTGTTGTCTGGGGTCTGGTTATACACATCTTTTGATGGCAGTCTTTGTACTATTGTATATCCTAAATCGACAGCCCCTGTTCAGCTTTTAACGTCTGTAAATATTATAATGTCTGAAGACTTAAAATAAAGTAAAAATAAAAAATATTACTTTTTCAAATTAAATATAGGCTAATGTGAAAATACGTACAGCACCCAACAAATAATGTTTGATTTTACATACAAAGCTGAGGCGTAAGCAGACACTTTCATAAGAGGGGGCAAAGACATAGTTTAGGGGTGCTATTTAATATATCGAACCATTCAATTGTGCATTTTCTGTCCCATTTGGGAGGAGGGGATGGGGCCAAGGTTCTAAGTGGGGGCGCAGGCCCCTCTGCCCCCCGGTTACGCCAGTGTGCAGAACCAAGTCATACAGTTTAATATTCCCAAAAAGATAACGTTGGAAGACATTTCTCATAAAGAAACCTCATTATCACTCTTCCACAGGCTATGGTGTAAATGAGGTTCGATTGCCCCCAAAGTACCTTGTTGTTGTGGTATCTCCAATTGTTTTTTTTTCTTCTTCGTGTTCAATTTGACTTTTCAGAAAATGAGTGACCTCACGGCACGAGCTAAGACCGGTCTGGTAGTCATGGGGATTCTGGTCGTCATTAGTCTCTCCCTCGGGGCGTGGGTCATCTACCAACGGGCCAAGGCTTACTATCACCCCAACGAGGCCGTGCGGTACTCACAGATCAACATCAACGACATCTACATCGACGACCAGAATCGAGACGAGGACGAGTACGAGGATGACGGTGACCCCGGGGAAGGAGTTCCTACGCCGTATCGACCGTGAAAATGATGCGGGTTACCGGTGGGGATTTGAGCAAGTTTTGCCACAAATTTGGGAATGCTCTTGAAAACGTGAGAGACTTTCAACCATATCGCAACCATCTTGTTTTTTCCTCATCCCCAGAACATTTTCAGTTTGTAGCCTATATCTAGTACAGTGCAATAGAAATAGACCTTTCTTTTGCAGCGTCACAGCCCGAGTTTTTGCCAACCAAGATGGAAAAACTACGGGGAGCCATGAATGCAAAGCAGGAACAGATAATCACACTTTGCAAAAAATTTTACATAAAATATTCAAAAATTGCTCAAAATTTGTTGGAAACAAACCAACCAATAATGGGATGTACTTTCGTTACAAAGAAAGTTGCAAAAATGTTGAATTTGGTCACAACGTTTGTCAACAAGACTTGAGGTTTTGCTACATTTGGCCGTCCATGCCAACCAGTGTGGTTTGTTTATCTACAATGGAAAGGTCTATAGTTGCCACGTGACGTCACACAGTTTAAAAGTCGACCATCCTTACGGGCAATAAAATTATATCATTTGTTATTGCACAACTAAAGCGTTCTGCGTAAACACTGCGTGTGGCATGCGGGAGTTTGATTAAAATAAGCCAAAAGCCAAGTTACCCGTAAAAAAATCCATTTGCCGGGAACTATCTAAGTTGATGTGCCCTCTGACGTCACCCTTAACCAAATTTGTGTGAACTGATGGAAGACCTGTGTTATGGTGGGTTAACACCATTTTCTCAATGAGCGAAAATGCTTCTTGTCAAGCCGCATCACATGGTTTTGTACGCCCTCTACAGTTCTTACAATTTATGAATGTACATGTATATCAACGCATGGCCGCATACACTGTCCATCCACAGATTGATTTAATATCTTCAACGACTGTTTCAAAACCCAATAAATTATAATAAAACTAACAAAATGCTCACTTTAAATGGTATAACTAAACTCCACCATAGAACTCTTTGCCTATAAATCGTGCATTTATTATGGAGAAGATATATACCCATGCAACAATTTGTGGGAAAAATAGAAGTCATTTTCCTCCATTTTGACCTTGAATGGAAGTGTTTTTATAGAACAGCTTCAGTCATTTACATGCACTAATAACATGTTTATTAATTCTGATATGTATATTTGCATGAGTAATGATTTACTTTTAAATATGTATATGAACATTCCAAAAATGTGGTTTTTTTTTAGCTAGACAACAAACAAACCTAACCATCCATCCGACGGAGTGATCTGGGTATCTGTACACTTATTTAAAAATAATTCGTTGTTCTTATAATTATTCTAGCACTGTTTATACGCCTGACTGACGTCTTAAAGCGTCCATTATTTTCATGACAGGTGTCCTGAGCTGTGATTGAATCTAATAGGACCCATTTTAAATAGCACCTTGTAGGGGTTAACAAAAAGATGTGGCGCAACCTGCAACAACCTACGCCACAGACACCGGGGCAAACCTCCTCGTTAAACACACACGCGCACACAGTCACCGTGCACAGGAAACGATCCCACGACCTTCCGAATTATAAATTAGATGTCTCCAGCGCCGTAACTAGGGTAACATTTAAGGGAGGGGGGGGGGGCACAAGGGGGCATATTTGGCAAATTAAAAATGTAGTTTCCGTTTGTATTTTTCATAAACAAGCCCTTTTTCAGTGTTTTCTGACGTGTTGACGTAAAACAAAATACGTTGTGTGTAAATAAATCAAAATAGTTTAAAAAACATCGAAATTTCTACGTAAATGCTCATAAAATGTAACATTTTATTCTGGTAATTTTTAATCTCAAAAGTCCAGATATCAAATGGGGGGGGGGCACCCGGGGGGCACGGA
Organism: Marthasterias glacialis; assembly: GCA_911728455.2. Lineage (NCBI taxonomy): Eukaryota > Metazoa > Echinodermata > Asteroidea > Forcipulatida > Asteriidae > Marthasterias > Marthasterias glacialis. Next base: position 4,159,635 of record OU452238.1, read on the forward strand.
CTTCAGTTGGGGGGGGGGCACGTCCCCCCGTGCCCCGCCCTTAGTTACGCCACTGGATGTCTCGGCCGCTAGTTTCGTTTGTATGATTCCATCACCAAACTTGCTTCATTTTTTGACCAGCAAAATATCTAAATATAGCCCATATCTTATTAAGCATTGCACAGCACACGGCAGGGACATACGGCTTAAAGTACCGCGTCTGAAGGTCGAGGCAAATGTCGGGCTTAAAAATATGTCTTGCTCAAAAACACAAGTGCAGTGATCAGGACCCGAACACAGACCTTAAGAACTTTGGTGCGGCGCACCACCTGTCAGGCCGCTTGGCCACGACACAATTTCAGTTGTGACGTGGGCCTGGCTTCCAATATTGTAGTTGTAAAGTAAGGGCTAGACAATTTTGTAATTTACTGAGAAATAACGACACTCTCCATAGGCCGCTTAAAAAAACCCATAAATATTTATGAATATTTATGTAAGAGAGCAACCATGCGCAGTGCATATTTTTTGCTAGGAAGTACATGTATTGACAAATTAGCCTTTGTGGGGTACTGGCGGACACTATAGGAGTGCACTGTTTGGTTTGGGTGTATATACAGACAGATCAGATTTACCCAAACCAAATAGTGCCCTAGTTATAGTATGTGTCCACCATGTCTCAAAATGGCTTATTGGAGGCTGTTTGAAGGCGTTTTCTGTTCATTTCCCGTTACCACAAAACAAAGAAAAACACTTCAAACCACATAATGTGTAAATATTGCATATTTTCCACTGTTTTTAAAGCCATTTGAGGGGAGTTATTCCAACCTCATGTCTTCTACTGCCAGTAAAGGGGCTGAGTCGTCATGATCGTAGTCTGCCTGTTTCTGGGCCCAGAAACATGAACTCTCACCCAGTACACGCCCCTCGCACGCGCCCGCGTTGACCATCATATCACAAAGGGCGCCGTCTTTATTATTCTGTGATGTGACCGCTACTCGCGCGCGTGTGCGTGCAATAACAGGTTGAGCGGTCATAAGTCAGTCTGGCCACAGACTCGCTGTGATCATGACGACACAGCCCCTGTAAACCACACACTTTCTCTCGAGTAAGCTCGCCCTGTACGGACACCCTTTTTTCTTACCCTTTTTCTTTCTCTTTGTCCGTGTATACTTCAACATTCTCCGTAAGACTTTGCACACACAAATTACTTGTGCAACATTTCTGTCTTTAGAATAGACTGCGTAATAAGGCACCCGTAAGGCCGTGTCCGACCAAGTGAAGCCATGGCTTCGGCAGTGGCTCTGATTTTAAGTTGAATCTTTAGGTTGAATTTGTCTTTATGCTTCATAGCATTTCTTTCTCACCAGAACTGGAGTCAGATTATTTTTAGACTGGTTCGTAGTTGTTTTTTAATTAAAAGAAAACACATTCTGCTGGTTATTGGAATACACGTGATAAGGTATAAAATATTGTTGTATAATATTAAGCCAATTTATCAGTTCATCAATTTGTTAATGTTATTTATAAGGGGTAGATTAAATTATATAAAAAAAATAAAAAAATTTTTGGGGGTCAACTTTATGTACTTAAACTATTACTCCTTGAATAGCAATAATGAAATAAAAGAAAGAAAGAAATCCTATCACTTTTATTTTTATCAAGTTTGTCTGAAATAGCACCTCGGTGTCTTAGGTTTGCTCGGCCCCCAAAGCGTTTGGGAATAGTGTATTGTCATACGTTTACCACAAGAGGGCGCTGTTTTACTCATTTTATTATGGCCAAGATTGCACCAGGCAGTGAGAAAACAGTTTAGCGGCTGCGGCTTGATCGTCACGTTAACAAGCACTGAAGCATAAGAGGCCCCTAGCAACAGCCACAGCCATAGCACGTGTCACACGCTGCGACTTTGCTAGTCTGGTTCCCAGACCCCAAAATCTCCGACTATTCTCTGTCGATTTTAGGGTCAGGTATCACCCAAATCTCACGTGACAAAAAAAGAGGAATTCCTCCTTTTCCGGAAATATCCGAAATGCTCCGAACTCGTTGTCGTCAACATTCGGACAGTGTCGTTGATGGTCGGACAATTCTTTTGTTGATAAAAATTCAAAAAAATTGCAAACTTATCCCATTATCGTTTTTTTTCTTTTACTTTTTCCCCAAACAAAATATTCAATACTATATTTGAATATATTTGTAACATTTTTACAAACTGATTATCCCAGGCTTTTTAAAAATAACCAAGGCCCGTCATCATCGCTCCGTTTTTTATCCAATGACATCGTCCACCGTTGGTGACAAGCAATGAATATTTATATATGTTGCGTCATAATCTATGTTTAGCTTTGGTTGATGCCTGACCTTAGATTTTTAACAAGAGTCGTCAGGGAATCTTTGGTCAGGGAACCAGACTACGACTATACCACGCTCACCATTTTGGAAGTCGGTATAGTTATACGTGTAAACGCCTTGTCGCCTAAAACGTGCACTACACTGCATGAATCACTCAGGAGCACTGACTCCAAAAATGGCACAACCAAGATTATTGTGATAATGACGTCAGGTGGATTGGGTCAATATCAGCTTTCTGGAACTGGGTCCGGCCCAATTTCGTAAAGCTATTAATAGGAAGCAAAACAATGTGGCGAGCAACATTTTCCGCCGAGTCAAAATCAGCAGGGAACCATCCACAAACAATACAGTTAGTACACGGTACCGGCATTTGGGCTGGTACCCCGTTTGGTTGTGCTAAGCATTTTTTGTTCGTATGCTTTTTTTTTTTTTTTTACAACAGCTTTATGAAATTGGGCCACGATCACATACCCCTCTTGTTTAATCCATCAAACACCCCGTTATGACAGAAAGCTTTTAGGACGTCGACCAACCCACTTGTCTCCAGAGAGGCCCACTATTTGACTGAAAACGCTGCTTACCTTGCTAAAACAAACTCCAGCCCCTCAAAATTATCCATGTAGGACACCACTAAAGGATTCCGGAGGCGATCTAAAGCCCCAGCTCAACATTGGTAAACTGACTGTAAATGCTTCCATTCTTTGCACAGAATAATCAAGATATCTGTAATAAAACCAACCTGTGAAAATGTCAGCTCAGTTCGTTGTTTCATTTGCGAGAAAACGGTAAAAATGCACTAAGCATTTTTGTACACATTCCTATGGGCTCGCCGAGACGAAAACTTAGTTTGGATCTTGTTTCAATTATTGTTTAAAAACGATAACACTTCAGGCAGAAATATTCCAAGGAATGTTTTCTACCATCATTGTCTTTATACCATGTAAGGTACATGTAAATCTGTGAACATTTTATGTTCTTCTTCTTACCAATGTTGAGCTGGGGCTTTAACCAACATTTGTGACAGTGTTATGGCCAAGTACCCCGACCAGACGTCGCTTCACGTACGGTTATGACCAAATTAAAAAACAAAGCTACCTGGAGGCGGGAAAAAATTTGACAAAACTCAGAGGAGTTGGATCGTGAGATTGCGCTCCACGTTGTGTTTAGCGCGGGAGTTTCAACACAAACATTGCGTGGAACAACAAATATTAGGTTACCAGACCTAGATACATGGTTTTAAGCTGACTGCCACAAGATCTTCAGACCTCTTTTAGTGCTTGGAACGCAACGACATTAATTATCAAGAAAACGACGGGGAGTGTACGAAAAGGTCTTGGGTCTGAGGCCAAATGCACTGTGAATGAAGGGACATTTTGAATGCTCGTTAAGTTTGAATAGTGATAGTGAAAAATGCACTGGGATTGTGTGTCATTTTACAATAGACCTTTCCCATGAAATATGTAAATTGGGCATCGCGCGTGCGCACATACATTTCGGTCGGCAAAATTTTGGGAACAGTGCGCCCTTTTGCATGGGACTGATGGAAGCGTGACGCGTACGCGCTTTGTGCGTCTGCTTTGTGCACATTTCTGTGGCGTTTGCCAACCAACAGGGTTTGTACGCATGCGTGAATGTAATTAGCATATTTCATGGGAAAGGTCCATTGGGTTACTCCTTTGGTTTTTGTGTGTGTAAGGAGTTAGAAGTGGGAAATGCTTCGGTTCATCTTTGTTATGCGGGAGCGACTTACTTTAAAGCAGGGACGGCCAGTTAGTAAAACTAAGAATGTCTGCAGTGTGACTGTTCATGAACAAAAAGACACGTACATCAACACGACTTGTGTCAGATTGTATTTACCATAAAGAAACAACCTGCCATAAGTTTTTTCCAATCAGTTCCATTGGGTTCCTAGCCCCCAAAAGCAACGCAAAATCTGAGAAATATTGCCGTTTTAGCCACTACCTTCATAATATCTAGATTCAGATCACTTTACTCGGCTGGTGTGTATAGACCGATCCACTAAGCCCCGCCTACTAACGTATTGACCAATCATAGCCTTGACAACACCACTGAAAGTCCGACAAATGTCCGACACGTTAAAAATCCATTAGAAAAGTAAACGAACCGCCGCCATTGTTCTGACACACAATAGCACACACTTACTTTTGTCCTACATTAGTGGTCCTTGTACAGTCGTGTACAAGTGGTTTAACAGTGTTCCTGTCTGCATTGTTCTTTGAACTCAATGCACTGCTCAAAAGGACACGAACTAAATTCATACCGTTCACAAAAAATCATGTCTGTGTGTGTGTATATCAACCGAACCACCGCTAAGATCATGGCAAGAAAGTCACGCTATATTCTGTTGCTAGGCAGTTGCTACGGTAGGCGGGGCTTAATGATGGGTCTATTCTGAGTGCATTGCATAATTAAACGCTACAGATTGTCCCGTGAATGTTTGGTGCACAGCCAATCGACGGGCTGAACGCAAAATCCGTGCCTGTCACGTGGGCTGCGGTCTCGACCAATCGCGTGCGAGGAATCGCCCGAGCAGACGATCTCCACGTGTGAGGTGTATAAAGTTGCAATATTGCGCGGCAAAAAGGACAGGGACGTCAATGCGCCACGGTCATTGAAGTCGGGTTGCTGCGAGTCGCTATTAGGCCTACTGCTGAAAAAAAAATTTGAGCAGGGTTCATTCTTTTGCTGCTTCAGGAAGCCGGTTGTATTTGCTCGAGAAACATCCGTCCCGCTGTTTTAATAAGAGAGGTAAGTTGGATTTAATCAAATTCATTCAACGTAATCCAGTAAATGGAGAGTTTCTTATCAAAGGTGAAATAGGATCGGTATACACGGTTTGTTAAACCGAAGGCAATTTCAGGTAATTGCAAAGCGTGTCTATAGCCTGATTGACCCTGATTTCATCTACGTGTATTTTAGCCACTTCCACTTTTTATCGAACTTTAATTTCAAGTATTGCAATTATGTGTTTATTACCTGATCTGTTTTATTAAGTCTGGGCTCACATGCCTTAAATCTTCTAGTGCACTTAAGATTAGTATTTCTAAGCCCCGTCCTGTATTTGCTTTTTTTGGTTCATCTCCTTCAAGTTAACCGTTCAGACCATGTTTTTGACTGTGTCCCTTTTTGTTCCGTTCAGAGGACCACAATCGGGAAATAAGCCTTTGACTTTTTCGTGTTATCCTCCCTCAGCAAACACCATCTTTTCTTGTACTGTTTTCTTTCTTCTGAGTTTAAATTCTATTGCATTTTCCTGATTTTCATTTTGACAAAATGTCAAAATTTGTGTGTATCTGAATGTATTTTTCCCAAATAAACCAATATCAAATCAAATCAAGGTAAGAACATACAGCTTGGATATCCATCTTTCTAATAATCATTGAGATAGTCTGGATAAGACGGTTTATCGCCTCCCTTGGGTGTAACTCGTTAATCTTTGGGGTAGGCCTAGTCCACATCTCACCGAGAGGTTTAAAAATGTAAGCGGTTATAAGCGGTTACAAAATGGGAAGGCTGCAGATTTTAATCATTTGTACACTTATGCCATCTGCTTGTAGGTTTCCCAACCAGCATTGATGAAATTTGGGTGCTACTTTAGAGAGCAGCCTATTATTCAACGCAGGTTAACGCAGTGATCCAGCCGCAGCCAAAGCCGTAGCCGCAGTCGTATAAGCTGCAGCCGCTAATTTGGAAACAGCATATTATCAAGGTTGAGTTACTACGGCCCTTTTCGAAACCAGTGCTCAACGTTAGGCTCGGGCTGAGGCTCCCGTCAGCTATTTTTGAAAACGTTCGCTTTTGGTACGTGGCTTCTGCACAGGCGGACGGATCCCAAGCCGGGGTGTAAGGCCCGGGTTGTGGTTTCTTGTACACAAAAATAGGCCGGTACCAAATTGTCAGTTACGGCTACGCCTATACGGCTGGCTCGCTGTGTCATCATGCGTTGAAGTACCGGACGTCCTTAGCAACACCCTTAGCAACAGCCGTAGCCATAATTTCAATCCGAAGGGTCGCTCTGATTGTAAAATTCATACCAGTATCATTCTTCTTTGTTTGCATTAAAACGGAACTAAAATTGATGAAATGCCCACAGTTCGGTTGGTGAAAATTAATTTACCCCCCCCCAAAAAAAAAAAAAAAAAAAAAAAAAACCACTGACATCTTTAAGTTTAAGAAGGCCGGCCGCTGCGGTAAATTGTAAACGAACTCGAGTTAAAAATATCGAGGTCAAGTTACCTCAATTGAATTCGGCGTGTTATTAAAATAGTGCTGCTGCTGCAAGTAAAATTCAGCCAATTAAGTTACCGCACTATATAACAAGGCCGCTGTGAACTCAAAACTGCTCAACTCAGCCGGTTAAGTTTAATTATTTACGCAAGACCGATGCGGTAATTGAACTCAGATTAAAGCTAGACAAGTTGCTGCGTTGAACCAATTTTGGTTTAAGAACTCGGTTTAAAGTAAACCACAATTCAATTTGGTCGGTTAAGCTTACCGTACAACAAAGCCGTTGCAGTACAGTAAATCAATACACTCAGATTAAAGTTACGAAGCCACAACTTGGTCAGTCAAATTAATAACGTATAGGAAGACCGCTTTGATATAGAAAGTTAACACACTCTGGTTTACCACAGTTATACCGGTACTCAACCCAGTAAGCTATTAGTTACCAAGGCAACTGCGATGAGTTTCCAAAATCCACTTTACTATACTGTTTCATACGTGGACTTAAAATTGTTAACTGACAATGTACACCGTATATGACTGCATCCGCAAGTTATACTTACTTCTTAATTTACACAGTAACCAAAAGTCCAATGAGAACACTGTTCTATTCACATTGCATTCAGCTCCTTTTGAACAAAACTGAAAACACAGACACACACACAAAACCAAGTTGTTTCTTTCCTAAAATATTCTACGTGGGACCGGGACGGGGCGCAGAAACTCCCCTTTACACACACAAAAACCCAAACAAAAATTTCACCATAAACTGTTTCTTTCCTAAAATATTTTACGTGGGACAGGGACGGGGCGTGCAACCTCCCATTTACACACTAAAAACTCCAAGATATTCACCAAAACTGTTTCTTCCCAAAATATTCTACGTGGGACTGCGACGGGGGGGGGGGGGGGCCAAGCCTTTCCTTTTCACACACACACAAACAAAAACTAAACAAAAATGTCACCATAACTGTTTCTTTCCCCAAATATTCTACGTGGGACCGGGACGGGGCGCACAACCTCTCCTGTAAGTTACGCAGATAAGTGGTGGGTTCAAATCCAACCCCGTTATGCCAGTAAACATGTACACTGATTAAAACACGACTTTATTGAGAGTAAGCACGCCCTAAGCAAAAACGTCGGTATAACAAACAAAAACGTGCATCAATGTGGTTCAACAGCCGATGCAACGAATTAAGGCCGTGTCACGACAGATCGGGTTAATATTTGGTACGAATGGCCTTATACTACTGCTCGTGGCTTTTTCATGCTCGCATCTTTTATCTCACAAGCGTGACTTAACTTTAGATTGAAAGTCTTATCGTACCCTCACATTAATTGAAAATGCTGACGCAGTTACTTTAGTTCAATCATCACGACTGATGAGAGTTTGTTTTCCTTCATGAAACAAAAGATGCGAACTTCGGGGCAAGGAGATTAAAAAAAAGACCAAAACATTAATTACCCTGCAGTTTTCTTGATGGATAGGAGCTCGAAAGGGGGAAACACTTTGCGGTGGTAGACGAAGGTTACGTGTGGGACACGCTGGACCCGTCGGGTAAAGACCATCATAGTGGAACTCTGAAAACAGTAAAAGCAACAAGGTAAAAACAACTTTTCAAGTAATTTACGGGGATTTACCTGTTGCCGTAAAATGTACGGGTAAACGTAAACAAATATATCAGAATCAACCGTAAATACTACACCGATTTTTTTTTTTACGGAGGCAGCTCATTGTTACATCATAGACAGCGTTTCTATATAATAGTAGATCTTGTTTTTACGTATCTGTAAAATTTATGTCACTCGGGAACAAATAACGGAACAATTCTTTTAACAAAAGGCCTTACGCAATGACGTAAATATGGCGTTACTGTTGCATTTTTGTTGCTGGAATTACCCCAAAAGGCACGTTTCCCATTCCCATGCAGAATTCAACCTTCCTATAATTACATACACTGCAAAAACTAGGGTGTTAAATTGATTCTCTGTGTATCTGGATGTGACAACACCGACATGGTGTTAGTTATCCCCATTGCTTTATCGTTGGTAAAATTAACACCATAAAGGTGTTGTCACATATAGATATCAAGAGAATCATTTTACACAATTTTGCTGTGTATGACAAAAACCGATCAAACTTTCACACTCAGCTTTCTTCGCACATTAATTGCTTATTCAACCTTTCTCCGTTATACTTTGCGTTTACGTCCTTCTTCCGTGCATACGACGGTTTAATAATGAAACTGCGAAATGATGATTCTTCCAAATTATGAAGAAAAATAAGAAAATAAAACCACTGTCATGCTTCGAGAACCTGCACTTGAGTTAGGGCTGAGACCTGAGCTGTTAATAAACAATCGTTTCAGTGTCTATTTAACCGCTTAGTTGAACAGCAACGGTTAAGTGACAGACGGGTTAAATTAATGGTGCATCTGACGTGTATTCACTCATCCCTTTGTGTCAGTTCACGTCATGGTGACGAAGGGGGCAGTCTCATGACTAATAACAGAAAACAAATAGACTGTGATCATGCGTAATTAACTTCTTCGTCAGTATTTTAAAAGAGCTGGCTATTTAGCTCTACAGGGCTGCTGGCAAGTTGCCAAATAATAAACAAACAAGAGACTTTGCACTTCAAAGACAGAGTGCAAGAGTTTTTACATATTGAGCAGAAAATGAAAATAACAATAATATTGTTGTGGTGAACAAAGAAAACAAATTGACTGAATCAGGATTCGCGACCCTGTGTTAACGGTCTTGCCAACAGAGCTATCCAGCCCTAATGTTGGCGTTTTCTCTATATCTTGTCAATTTCCATTCTTCCATTAATGGCGTATTATTATCATGCGTCGCAGCCACAAGCTGAATTGTACATGATTTACAGATAAAAGAGCTATACAAGATTAAAAAAAAATATTTATATATATATAACTTATAAAAAAACCCGCTGAAACTGCGGACATACAATATTGTCAACATCTTTGTTCGTGGGTAAACAGTCAGAAGCCATTCAACCTGACACTGCCGTATAGCCAGCAGGGATCATCATACCCCATCTCCAATCTCCTATATTATATGGTTGCATTGTATACTTGACCGTAATTGGTTCATCCGTCGGACGGGACGAAAGGTCGTAGGTCCCGTTTGTTGTGCAATGCGCACGTAAAAGAACTCGGTGCACTTATCGCTAAGAGAAGGGGTTCGCCCCGGTGTTTCTGGCATAGTTGGCCGCAGTTGTGCCGCATCACTTTGTAAATGAAGAAAAAAAATAACAACATATCTTTCTTAAGATAGATAAAGCGTTATGTATTATAATAGCATTTTATTTTGACCGTAAATAGTATCATCTACTTGAATGAAATTTTCACAGTTCGCTTGAAACTATAGAGGATGGGAATTAATTTACTCCTCTAAGCACTAATATTGTAATATTGTAACCTTTGACTGAATTTGGTAAGCAGATTTCTTTACAAAAAAATGAGCCAATGGCTCGCTTCACCTGACATCATCACCCAATGAAAAATCTTGGTAACCAAGATTTCTCAATTCGGAAACGGCCTTGGTTGTGCCACTTTGGAGTCAGTGTTTTTTGACCATTTCCAAACTGGCGGCTACGGCTAATAGGCTACGGCTAAATCACCACGTCAACGTGCGTTGAAGCATACAGGCTGCCCTTAGCAACACCCTAAGCAACAGCCGCAGCTAGCCGCAGCCGCTTGTTCGGGCACGGCCTTGTCCTTGTGCAGTCATTGGCGGATAGACTCTTGTCTTGCAACTTGACTCCAAAAATAGCCGACCATGGGCAGACAATAGCCGCGTGTGACGTCCGTGCAAAGGTTCATAGCCCTATAACTTTATTCTGATGCCGCCATATTGTTTTCCTTCTATTGAACACAGTGGTAACTAAACCGAGGCTGGAAGGATTACAACATTCGTCTGGTCCCAGTATTATAAAATGAGAAATACCACTACCATTGTTAATATATGCATAATAGGAAAACCCGACAAAGACGACCACACTCAAAATAAAAGTAAATTATTGATATGAATTTAGGTCGCCCCAATGAAATATTTTCCTAAGAGTTATTAATGACCTTCCTAATAGACAAAGCAGCGTGCAAAACAGAGCCATCTTCACCTTAGGAAGAAGACAACATCCGGATAAAAACTAACACGAGCGTAGCGATTTCGTTGTAGGGGTTCATAGCAAGAATGTACAAGCCGACATTTAGCGCCGTTTCCAGGCGTAACAGCAATGCTTGACGCGCGCCGAAAAGAAAGAGACCTACTTTTTGTCTCGTCGTAGTTTACCAACTTAACAATTCCAGGGGCAATATTGCACAGAGTGAGCTGGACCATTAATCATTCTTAATGTTTTAGGGTTTAGGTCTCACATAGGGGTATGTTTACATTTATTGGTTCAAGACAGAGTAATTTGAATTAATTCCCGTCTTCTATAGTTGTCATTAATGAAGGCACCCAGTGGGAGGTGGGGGCGGAGCCAAAGAAATAATGGGGGTGAGCTTTATACTTTACCAACTTATTACCACGTATGCAATTGATACGGAGCAGATGGTCTGAAAAAAACATGTTACCTTCGTGAACATGCGTTTCCCTTACCCAGCATTCACAAACGGACAATACCGGAAGTTCCGGCCTCACGCGTGACCTTCCTTTCACTTTCTTAACGGTACGATTGGGTTTTAGAGTTCAAAGATTAATTTGAATAAAAGTACTGCTTCATGCCATAGGAATTTATACGCAGTTCACCCGCCTAAAAACAAACAAACAAACAAACAAACAAACAAACAAAAAAACAAAAACAATAATAACAACAATTTCTCGCTATACGCCAGTGTCCCATGTACATTGCTTTAATGTTCTAACGACTCAAAACAGCGCAGAAAGGGAGGGGGGGGGTTGTTAAAACGAGTTTCAACGCACGAGACTGGCTTACTTCTCGAAAACATGCAATTTTTTTAAGTACAGTAAGTGCGTGTAGAGTCCATTGACACACTCTAACACTAACCGTCTGATTCGCTATAGAGCAGCAAAGTAATTTAAGCAAAAATTTACAACATGTATAAAAACCGTAACTGAATTTAACCGTTACTGACCCTTTCACCGTTGTGTACACTAACATACGGGGAAGTGATCTAAGTGTCGCGGTGATCTGATCCTGGATACGAGGTTGGTCTCGATTTCAAATTAGTCGAAACGTAACACCGCGGGGGGACGGCATTAACACCCCTCCAAAAATAGTTCCGGGTTGTTAGAACTGGAAATCAAATGAACAATTGTTGACATGTTTAGCCAGTCTGGGTTTAATAAAAAAAAAAGTGGCGTTCGGCCTTTTGGTTTTCACCGTTTTAATTCTGTTTGTCAAAATATCTGGTTCGTATTCCAATCAGAAATTGATGCGAAGAGAAAGGGGGGGGGGATTATTCTTAGAAGGGTGGGAGCGAATTGTTGAGTTTGCAAAATCTGGAAATCTTTCCGGTGCGTCGAGGTATTATGTGTGATTATTTATCTAAAAATGGTGTAGATCATGTTACGCGTGACAATGGAAGATAATATGAAATATTAGATTGGAAATTGCATCGTGCAGATTTTTTTTAGGTACGACGAAAAGGGGGCGCATCTCAGAACTCGTTGAGTTGTTGTTAATCTAAAACAATTTGATTTTATTTGGTAATCTCAGGGGGAAAAAAACAAATAAAAAAAAACTTTCTCATGACCAGTTAACGTAAAAGCACTGAGTATACAGTGCCTATATTGCACAACGTTGTAAGGTAAAAAGATAAAATAATATGGTTTGTCACTGATGCAATTATTACAGAAATTAAATTATGTGCGGTACCATACCCGCAGCTAGATTCAAACTGGTCTCTCGTCGCCGGGCGCGCCTCGGTGGTCTAGCGGTTAGGACATCTGCTATACACAAAAATCGAGTCGTGGGTTCCGAACTCGTTGTCGTCAACATTCGGACAGTGACGTTGATGGTCGGATATTTCTTTTGTTGATATAAATTCAAAAATTTTGCAGGCACATCCCATTATCGTTTTCCTTTTTCTTCCCCCCCAACAAATTCAACGCTATATTTGAATATATTTGTAACATTTTTACAAACTGATTATCCCAGGCTTTTTGAAAGTAAACAAAGCCCGTCATCATCCAATAACATCATCCACCGTTGGTGAGAAGTAATGAATATTTATACGTTGCGTCATAATCTATGTTTAGCTTTGGATGATGCCTGACCTAAGATTTTTAACAAGAGCCGTCAGGGAATCTTTGGTCAGGGAACCAGACTAGGTAGCCCGTAGATTTGACTTCGGCGTTACTCAGAAAGACCCTCTTAGGGTAAGGGGTCAGTTAACTAAATATGATGTACTAGTGCTTTTCCAACATTTCAGCATACCTGTGCACAGTTTCATGGTTAGGCAGAAAAAAATTGCTAAATAATTTGCTGCTAAGCAAAAAATGAGCTACTTAGCAAATATTTTTGCTGAACAAAAAAAATGAGTGATGGGGCAGCAATCTAAACTTCATGGTCTTTTCGCTGGTAACCTGTTTCTGTTAACCAACAATTTTCTGTGAGTAGTATTTTGCTTACTGGCTTTAGGAACTATAAAGGGGTCAAGGATACCAGTCAAAGCTGGTGTATGTGTCATTCTTTATTTTAGCTGGTAACCTTATTATTAAATCTTTCTGGTAATGAAACCAAGGGACCCTCAAAAGTGCACTGCACTGTAACCCACAGGCCTGAAGATACCTGTGTAGAGAAGATGATGAAGAGATGTCAGTTTTAGATGTGGTAGGAAAACCCCAAACAGGGAAATTCCACGCCATCAGGTAGGGACTGAGAACCCAATCCACATGCGAGGCTCCAGTCCGGGATTCGAACCGGGGTCCACAGAGGTGAAAGGCGGGGAAAGAAACCACTGTACCTATAATTTTGTTGTGCTTAGCTATACTTTTTATGCTTAAACATCTCTCTGTCAAAATTGGGCCCTGCAGAATTACGCCAACTCAAAATATCTACGAGTCACAACATATCCCGCTCTAGAAACCCTGCTGTGCATTATACTTTAATCCCCAATTTCGATTCTCCGGCTCGAAATAAAGTGTTAATTTTCTCCTCCTCATTTCATTTTTTTTTTGAAAAATACATATGACTCGAAATAAATGAAATTTGCCAGCGGGGTATCCAATTATTTCGAAGGGGGAGTGTTGACGCCGCTGGCCGGGATGATGGTAAAACAATCTTAAATGAGGTCCGCCGTGTTTTCGCGCTCATTTTATGCAGGCCGTACAAAACATGACACGGATCATAAGCAATTTCCCGTCCCTTTTGTAAAATAGCAACACGTTACGGGGGGCAATCATGGAGTTGGAATATAGACTTTATCGCCTTGAGGATCCCGGATCACAGCACGGTGAACTCTGGTCTACAGGAATTAATCGGGGGAATGATGATGATGGGGAGAAACAGACGTGCGGTGATGTACTTTTTACTCGATGCGTTCGCCCCTCCGGATGAAATTTCATCCGGCCAAAAAAATGTGTAAGAAAAAATAAATAAATAAAGACGTGACGTTCGTCATCAAATCAAACTGGTATTGTGTGCTGGATTAAAAGTCTTGTTGCGTATTTCGCGGCTTTTTTGGTTTAAAGGTTGATTGCGTAATCACTCTAAAAAGGCGGCACGTGACTTTTTTTTTAATTTTTTTATTTTTTTTTACAGTACTCCATCTGTGAAGTGTAACGTAAAAATCGTGGGTTATTTTACCTGAGGTGCCAGTAAGTCTTGTTTCACCGTGGTCATGGTATTAGTGTACAATATTTTATCAAAAATTCGTGGATGGCAACAACTAAAATTTAACTTAGTCTCCACCCCGCCCCAATTGTTCTTTTTACCTAATATGGGTGCACCACGACTTGCATATTAATGAGGCAGGCGCATGTCATTGCATAAAAAAATAAGTTCTTCCCAACACACACGAATTACGTGTCATATCACCACACGAGAATAAATTGGTCTTGCTACAGAGATTAAAAATGGACGAACAGCGATAAACCATGGAAGTCCGTCCGTCAGGCCGACTGTAACGAATCCACACGAAGCAAAGTAACCCCCAAGTAAACAAGAAGAGCTCTGTTTTGATAAAAATATTGTGGACGGCATGAAAAATATTAACTTCTTCCTGGGGAGAAAGAGGGGACGTTTCCGCTGGGCGGTATTTCGGCGGGAAGGACACAGTTTGATCTCGGGGAAATGTGACACGAAGTCAACAGAGTGCTTTCTGTTTGGTAAGTGGTACGTGTACGGTGGACCACTTTGAGTCCTGTAACGTTTTGCTGTAACTAAATAATGCTTCTCGTCAGTGGTCTGTTGTATAAACGAAAGAAACTTTGTGTGCGCGGTCGGTTGTTTAACCCACCTACTGTGGACGTAAATCTGGGGTGGTAACTAGCATTGATACAGAGTGCGGACGATGTTAGAGTCTTGAAGACATTACACGCGTTTGCACAAATGTAGACTGATCCATTGATACGCGTTGACCAATCACAGACTTGGCTACGCCACCTAAAGTCCGCCAAAAGTCCGACATGATAAAATCCTATTAGAAAATGTAAACATGGGTGTGCGCGTACTTCCTGTGCGCGCGTTCCATCTCGTGTGCATAGTGGCATTGAAGAGACGCACATTGTGCTGCCCGCGTGTACAGCGATGATGTGGATATATGTTGTTATTAGTCAATAAGTTTAGGGGACTGGGCTTAACGGATCGGTCTATAACACGAAGTATAAAGACGATGAGCCCTCTGACGTCATGGGCGAAACCAAAACATTAAAGTTCCCATCCGATGGGGTTCGCATGCATCGTTTTTTACGTAAGCTTTTATTAGGAGTAACGTCACGGGTCAGATTGCCTTTGAATAATGTGATTATACCTTTGACGACTCAGCTTTTAGAACATGCAAAACAAGACCTGCGCACATGCCGCCGGGGCAGATTTCAATAGAGAGCGGTTTAAGTAAAAACAAAGGACACGTGGTCTAAACAATCTCACAAAGGAAGCAATTTTCATATAAGGTATAATAATGTGGTCCTCTCTGTTTGAAAGTGAAGGAGGTATAAGGAAGAGCGAAGATGTGCCCGATTTGATTATGTGTTACAAAAGCATGCACAGTTGGGACGTCGCTAAAAGAAACTAAGTTCATAGCAACGGAAGAACGAAAAGAAATTTGAGTATGTGTGTTTAAGCGCTACATACGAAGTGTGGACCTCCCCGATAACAAAAGATGTCCGCACTGTGCAGAAACTTGAAACACTGTGTTGATATACACACTTCCACACAGTGTTTCCACGAATTGGATATTCTCGTTTTACTAAAAAAAGAAGCATTTTCTGTACAGCATTGAATAACTCAAAACCGAGTATTATATTACAGTGATCGGGTGTCCGAAAAATCAGCTTTTGAAAAAACATTTCTTGTTCTTAACTGTACAATGACAACGGAATGTCCCCAATGTGAATGTCACACACGGCTCGAATTCGCTCCCTTGTTGGGTGGACTGTGCGATGAGTGTGTGTGGGTAAATGTAGCGACATTCAAACCCAGTACATATACCACAAAAGGGACAACAGGTCCACGATTTCTATCACAAAGGAAAACGGTAGGGCCCACGTTTGTCAGGACAAAGAGTTGACCACAGGAGGTTCCACCATTGGAGGTGTCCACCCTTTGAAGCCGAGGACTGACAACAACATGGACAATATAGTTCCGCAATCGCCATCACAAAAGAAAAACAATGAGGTTTGTCAGGACAAGGAGTTGAACAAAGGAGGATCCACGATTGGAGGTCATTACACACGCATAGATCCCCCACTTTTAAACTTCCGAATAGGACCTAGGATTACCCCCCTCCCCCTCCCCCTTCCCCTCCCCCAAATGTCTCTCACCAATCTAAAACGAAACGAGCATTAAATACACATACCATTGATACCCCAAATAGTACTGCACAATGGTGAAGTTGTCATGTAATGACAGCTCTAAATTGTGATCGGTTTTCTTTATTAGTTGACGGGGCGGAGGCGTGGGTTGGGGGGGGGGCACAAGTTTGCATTTTCAACGGATATGACAAAAGCACGAGAGCAACATATACAACTCTGTTCAATGAAATCCGTGCAGGGAAAACGGTCAATTTACCCCGTCAAGGAAGTCATTTATTCCCGCTGCGGATTCGGTTACGAGTGGGTAATTTCACTCACAATGTACTGTGTACGCGCACGTGGAAGGCAATATTCGTGCCCTTTGATGGCCAACTGTCAAATCGGTGCAATTTAAGAATAATGTTTAATTGCAATGTTTTACAAAGGCTTCAGACGCCTGTTGCAAATTGCAGTGTTTGTTAAATGGGGTGCAACCTGTCTATGCGAAATCAATGGTGTCAATAGGCCTATATTCTTACCCTTATAAAGGTAATGCATCAAGACAAGGTACATCATTGGTTAAAGGGTCTGTATACGTTTGGTAATGACTCTGAAAATGTATGGCATAATAACTCACTTGGTAAGAAGTACGGCAGCTTTGGATAGTATAATGCACTTTGAGAAACGTTTCACTTCGAAGTACTGCAGTTGTGGAAAAATGCATCACTTTTTATCCCCCAAAAATTTGAATCTAAGAAGCGTTATGGCCGTAACGCTTCTCAGAATGTGTATTCCAATGACGGATACTTCTTCTGCGTGAACACAACCGCTCCAGATTTTTGGTGATATCTCAAAAACGCTGCCATCACCTTTTGAACTGAAATTTACACAGGTTAGTTTTATGGCATATATCTACAATTATATAGCATTAAGGCAAATGTACGGTTCCAAAAACCAAAGGTATACTTTGCCTTTAAGTTGGCCACACTGACACTGTTGTTGTTAGTTTGCTTACTCTATGTGAAGCAATACATGGTACGGTTTTGGTAATGGCATCATGTTTTTATCGGGTTTTATTTCCAGTATGTTAGAGTAAAGGTGCTATTACTGTTATTGTGTAGTCTGGTTACTCTGTCATGAATCAATAATATGGTACAGCTTTGGTCTGTTATACCAGGTTTGTTTGATGTTGTTTCCAGTATCTTTGAGTCAAGGTACGGTAATACTGCTGTTAGTGCGTCGACTCACTACGAATCAAATCTAGACAAGGTACATTATTATTTAGATTGGCAGAACAGCTTTTGAAAGTATTTGCCTGTACGGGGAAAGAGAAGTTACATCATTGGTAAATGGTGAAACTGCTTGTAATGTTTAATCTAGTTGTGGGCTATACAAAGAAAGGTACGCCGTCGGTAAGTTCATTTAAGAAAGCGGCACAACTTATGGCTCAGGCCCATACTATTGGGAGTAGTCAAGACCCCCTCCCCATCAATAAAATTACTTTCGATAGGGAAACTCATTTATTTTAAAGTTCATGCAAATACCAATCCCCAAGAGTAATCTTCCGCCTGGGATCTACTGGCAAAGTGGATAAAATGACATTTCACGATTCCCCGCCATTACCTTTTCATTATTTTGCACAATCTAAAACATATAGACCTTCCCGGCCAATCTCAACAAAAGCTCATTCAGTTTAACCAAATCGGCTAATTCAATTTCGTTTGAAAAATGAATGCTCCGTGGCATCAGCATTCAACAGTCAAAAAGGAATAATATGCCACTTGAATCTCAACTGTTTAGCAATCATTAGTCAAATAAGATCATTCAAATTCATTAGGCCGCAAAGATCATTCAATTTCGTTAAAGCCAGCAGAGACGGGGTAGAAATTCAACTGAAGAATGGTGAAAACGTAGTCTTTAATCCTAAAACATCAACAGAAAAACATAATCTTAAACGAACCTGGATGAGAAGAACGAAATCATGTGTACACGAAAACGAAATTGAATGGAACGGCAGCTAAAAAGGAACCTTATATAGTTTGATTTCATTATGTTGGAAAATGCGTGAACGTGAATGCGTTATTAATGACATTGAGCTTAGTATCTTTTGGCTGTAATAGACCGGAGAAATAAATGATAAACATTCATAAAAGTCCCTTAAAAACATGCACTTTTGTTGTTCTGTTCTCTAAAACTTTACCACTTTAAGTTTTATGTCATTTTACTGGTTTAAAGTATATAGGTGCGTGTGACTAAAACTATACGATTATTTACTTTTTTGAATGTAAAAGAGTGAAAACTTCACTCTCTCGCCCGAGAGGTGTCAGTTTGGCTTTTTTGAGATTGAAACTCACTGTGCATCACCCTTTTTTGAGTGGAATTGGAGTGAACTTCACTCTGATTCAAGTTGGAAAATACCCGTCTTTCACTCTGAAAAGAGGTGTCCACAACATGGCTCTTTGCAAGAGTGGTATGGCGGACAAAATAAGCAGTTTTCACTCTTTTACATTTTAGAGAGTAGAACCGAATTTATTCTTTAAAAAGAAACCGATGTATCATACCTCTACGAGACGTTCTTCCTTTTCTCGTTTTTTTCCGTCTGTACGGGGGGGGGGGGATCTTCCACTAATCCGCCCTTAATCTGACCTCACGATTCCAAGTCCCCCGTGACGGACTTATATTAATCTAAAAAATATATGATCTCTCGAGATCTGCCCTTAACCAAGAACAACTCTAATAACAAACTGCTCCCATACATTACATGTTTAGTTTCTGTCACATGTCAGTCATACATTTTGTAATAGGCCTGTACAAATTAAATGTCAAAGAAACTCCACCTGTAAAGAAATGGTTCACAATTTTGTTTTGGATCTTTTAAGTATCAATTTTCTATTTATTTCTGCATTTCATTATTTGTTTATTTATTATAACTTGTTTGCTTATATACACTTATTTAATTGTTTATCTGATCATTTGTTTATCTGTCATTTTTTTTAATGACCTCACGTTTTGGTCATACACTGCAAAAACTGGGGGTGTTAAGTTGATTCTCTTGATATCTATACGTGACAACACCGACATGGTGTTAGTTATCCCCATTGCTTTATTGTTGGTGAGATTAACACCATGTCGGTGTTGTCACATATAGATCACCAAGAGAATCAATTTAATACCCCAGTTTTGGCACTGTAGCAGAGTCTTTCTCTAAACCTTGGCGAAAGAGTCTGGTCTTTGTGGGACTCTTGTCGAGTCGAAACGTCGTGAGGAGATAAACTTGTTTGTATTTTATACTTTAGGTCGTTTTGATTGGTCAGTCCCCCCTTTTTTTTTTGGGGGGGGGGCTTGAATAAAAACTATTTTTCAATCTTCAAATCCTGCAAAAAAGCATAGTATAAATCTGCAAAAATCATTCCGAAATATAAGTACTCACAGGTTTGCAATATATACATTTTAGTTATTAAGAATCAACTCAGGAAAATCGAAGATATGTGAAATATATATTTTTTTGGAAGAGTAGTTTTCTGAGTGGAAGAGTGGTGAGTCGGGATTGGAGTAGCGTGCCATCCAGTGGCGTAACAGGGTCTGACTGGGGCCCGGGTCTGACAACAACTCATTTGTATATTTTTAAACTAACTAATACTAGTCATTGGCGATTTTTGTTTTCGGTCAGTGTCTCAAAATGAGAGTGTTGAGAACATCCTTCACTATTATACACAGTTTTGTTTTTGTCACTATCAAATTTGGTTAAAAAATATCCTGCGATGCGTCTTTAAAATGACCAATCCACAGGGGAGTCCGTGTAACTCAATAACTTCCATGACCAGGCCTTCGCGTTGTCAACAAACATTGAGCAAACAAGACATTTTAAGTCGTCGGTGTTTTCATTTCGCTTGTCAGGCATTTTTTCTGACAACACTGCCATGTAATATGAGAGCGATACATGGCAAGGGTTGACCAAAAAAAAAAAAAAAAAAAAAAAGAGAGAGAGAGAGAAATGCGAGGGAGGAATGAATTCCAATTTTATAACAGATAACAACTTTACGAAAAAAGAAGTCCCCTTTAACAAATGCTTTACATTTCCGATTTCAGCTGGAGTAAAAGACGCTATTCTCGTTGTATAGCAGGTCTTAAAAAATAGCGTCAAGAGATCTAAATGTGTGTTTTTAAAATATTTTTATTTTTTATTTTTATTTATTTAATTATTCATTTATTTATTTATTTTCATTTAATTTTTTATTTTTATTTTCATTTTCATTTTCATTTTCATTTTCATTTTCATTTTCATTTTCATTTTCATTTTCATTTTCATTTTCATTTTCATTTTCATTTTCATTTTCATTTTCATTTTCATTTTCATTTTCATTTTCATTTTCATTTTCATTTTCATTTTCATTTTCATTTTCATTTTCATTTTCATTTTCATTTTCATTTTCATTTTCATTTTTATTTTTTGTTTGTTTGTTTGTTTTGTTTTGTTTTGTTTTGTTTTTTTGTTTTGTTTTGTTTTTGTTTTGTTTTTTTTTTGTTTTTTTTGGGGGGGTGTTCTTTCGACTTAATTGGACGTTAGCCATTCTTTCAACAGATCTTATTGTGCTTTTTATGTTGAATCGGTATCTGTGCCTAATCGGCAAAGCATCCTTACGGAAACATCACACCAACTAGTGGGAGCCAGTTGCAGCTATACTATGCCACGCCTGAAACACCGGGGCTAACCCCTTCTCTTATAGCGACAAGTGTTACCGGGTTGTTTTACGTGCGTTGATAGATAATATGATACAACACAGGGGACCTACGGCTTTTACATCCCATCCAAAGGTGGATGAAGCAATAATGGTTTAAGCATCAAGACCGGGGTCCCGAACCCACACTCTGCTGATCAGAAACACCACAGTTTGAGTCTGGTGCTATTAACCGTTCGGTCACGACACGGAAATAATGACGTGACGTATCTTTTAGAACCATTGACGGTAGCGTTTCTTGCGTTAAGTCCCCTGCACAAAAGGTGTCAAGATAAATATGATTTAATATTTGATGTATCATTTTCTTTAATTATTAATCATCGAAGATTGGTCCAAAGATTAGTATGTGTGTCCAACCCGCGGCAGAGCTCCAAAGTGAACATTCGCCTTTGTTGCCGGGTAGTGCACTCATGAGACCGAAGGCAATAGGAACTACAGGTCTCCACAGAGAGGGATGGTCCGCAAGGAATTATTGTGTTCTGTGGGAGGATGTTTAGTACGGGGACAAAGGAAAGAACAAAGGAAATTATACCCTCGGGCGTAGGAATGAGCGTTATGCTGTTATTGTTTGAAGTGAATTTAATATGCAGAATATACAAGTAGTAAATACTAAATTAATAAATCATTCAAGCACAGGTCATTTTGTGCCAAAATCAAAAGCTTGCTTTTAATTAGGCACTGGGGCACAAAATGACTGGTTAGTAAGCCTGCTGGAGCAGATGAGCTTTGGGGAGTTTCTTGAATGTGTTGAATGAACGATCGGTGATTATGGAGGAAGCTTATTTCACATCTTGGGATCATAGACAGAGAATGATACATCTGCAAGAGTAGAACAGCGAGTTCTTGACTCAACAAAAGGGCACAAGAGGTAGATGATCGAAGTTGTCTCCGTTTAAATCTCTTATTTTGAGCATGTCAATGATGTACTTGGGGGTTTGTTTGTGGTGTGCTCTATACATCAAAAAGAAGACATTGAAGTTGATTCTTTGGGAGATTGGAAGCCAGTGTAAGTTGATGAGATGAGGTCGAATGGAGTCATGTGTTTATTTTGAATTAATCTCGCTCGCTGCAGTCTTTCGAACATTTTTGGAGACTCTTTTCCAGCTTCTTGTTGATACCAGTCAAGAGGTAGTCTTTTGATTGGCGACGCTAGTTTTTTGTATTAGTCACTGATAGAGGGCGCAAAATCGACTGGCTTGGAGGGACTTCACAAGTCTACGAATCTGGATCAAACTAGCGTTTTGATCCAGATGTTTGTTTGATGGGAAATCGGAGAGTAAATCGAGCGAAAACAAAACGAACCTCGCCAATTAAGACTGCTCAAGAGGCTATTGCAATAGACCGATCCATTAAGCCCCGCCCCCATACGTGTTGACCAATCACAGCCTTAGGTACGCCACCGAAAGTCTGACAAAAGTCCAACTCGATAAAAGTCCTATAGGAAAATGTAAACATGCGTGCGCGTACTTATAGCGCGCGCGTTCATGTCGTGCAGTGTGGCATTGAAGAGACGCACATTGTGCTGCCCACGCGTACAGTGGGGATTTAGCCAATGCTGTGGATTGGTCAACTAGTTTTGGGGTGGGGCTTAATGGATCGGTCTATAGTCCAGTCGTAATGTAACTATATTGTTTACATTGCCAACTTTGTGGTCTCGACAGTCAGCAGCTTGCGAACCCTACCTATGTAATAAGCAGGCGGAAGTTTAAAACCTTGATGATACTGAATACCCGAGCCGACCTAGTCATCCGTGTGTAGTTTATAAAGGACCCGGGTACCCAATGGTAAAGAAAAGTTTACGCTGAATAAAAAGAGCAATTCAACTGATATCCAAGAGTTACAGCCTTATTCAAGAGTCTTATTCCTGGACTACAAAGGTCCCGTAAGTGTGCAAGTACAGACACTTGCTCTATGTATAGACTGTGTACAGTGCTGTCTGACTACCTGTATCAGATTTTAATAGTTAGTTTCGCTGATGCATGCAGCGAGTTCACCCACAGTGGGTTTGTTGTAAATGCTACAGACCCGCGCTCGTATCACCGGTCAATAAACGCGGACTCCATTTATACCAAAACACCTTTTCGCGGAATTGTGGCCTTGCGTGGAAAAGTCAAACATTTCGAGCGCGGATCGATGTCAAAACGCGTTTGACCCGGAATTGTGAAAGCACGGCGTTGAGGAAATAGGGTTAATTAAACAAAGTATCCGTTTGAACGCTTCTCCTGACCGAGCGATTTACTACGGATCGATTTCGGATCTATTATATGTAAAGGAGCGGGAATCTTGAAAAATAAAGGGGGGAGGCCGGAAGCTAATGGGCGAATAATGAAGTGGAAGTGACGTCTGAATGACAAGATAGAAACGGAAACACGGTACATTAGATAAGCTGGAAGAGAGTGGCAGTAACATTGCCGTGTGTCTAATGGATTTAACCAGCGAGCTCTGCTAGCTGAGATATGATGCTGATATGCAGCCCTTGGTAAACGGCTGCAAAGACAGCGTGTAGGTCTCGCGCGTTCGACGAACATTTTTGGGGGAATCCCGTTGTTTTCAGAATAGACCGATCCATTAAGCCCCGCCCCCATACGTGTTGAGCAATCACAGCCTTGGGTACGCCACCGAAAGTCCGACAAAAATGTCCGACACATATAAATTCTACTGGAAAATGTAAACTTGCGTGCGCGTACTTATAGCATTCTGCGCTAATGCTAAAAATAGGTCACGCATTGTACCCGGATCTTAGCAACAGTCACTGGCTGCGATGACTGACGCGCCGGTCGATGCGGTGATCGCGTGTGAGTGGTGGAAAGTTTTTCTGACATCCGGGTATTGATTTTTTTACTTATTGATTTTTTTTATTATTTTTTTTCGGGGGGGGGGGGCAAAAGTGACACCATTAATGCGGAGTGATATTCCTGCACCTATACATAATGACTATTATTATTATGAACATTTTTAAGAATGAGAATTCGCAGAAATTCCGTTTGGACAAAATTAATCACTCTCTCAGTGACTTTCAAGGTTCTTCCACGTGTTCTGATGAACGATACACACAGTGTTTACGATTGAGGGGAGCTGTCTTGTATAATTACACGGAATACACTCACGGCAGTAGAAGCCGTGGACACAGAAACCACGTAAAATCAGCGGAAATTGCTGCTCAAAATACTGTTGTTTTGATATTGTAACATAATGCGTAACAATGAACATGTACAGCCGCTTGAAGACAAAAAAAGCTTGAAGACAAAAAGCTAAACAAAAAGTGGGAAACTATACTTCAAGGAACGACAAGACGTCATTGCTGTGATGCCATTCAAAATGGAAGCCAAACGAATTGCCTTTGTTATGACTCGAGTCAGTTTCTGGCCTGTACGTAAGCAGCTCTCTAATTGAGATTAAATCCAGGACGAAAAACGACACGGGGGGATGTTGTCAGATCTACGTTCTCATCGGGGACGAAATTTGAGTCTATCTCTTTCTTTGTTGTTTTATTGGTTTGTGGCAACAGAACCGAACGCAAGCGTAGTTTTGTTGTTTGGTGGTATAGGCCTATAGAACGAAATTGTGCCCTCGGGCAATTAAATTGCGAGATGGCCCATTTGAGACCGTTTCTTATTCATTCATTCTTACATCCAGTGATCTACTTCCTACGCATTTTTGGATAAGTACATTTGTATAATTGCAAATATTGTCATGGAATAAAAATCAAAATAACAGGACTATCTCTAAAACATTTGAGTACGCCATATAAAAATTATAGTATTGAGTGGAAAAAACGAAAAAAAGAAGAAAAACAAGTTTATTCGTAACCCAATACCGCCGGGCGTTATTTTTTATAAAAACATTAACCATATAGCTACAAACCTTCATTAGTTTTGATGAACTATAAAATTATGTTCCACTTTAGTTTTGTTTTCTGTTTTTTTTTGCGATATAAACCCGCATTTTACCCATTCAAAAACGCATCGCCTTCGAAAGTGCCGTGAATATGTACGTACAAACCACTATGCAAACCTTGTGAACAAACATATTGACGTCATCACGTCGCCATCTTAGAGGTAAATCAATAATGGAACATTGGAAACACACAGATATGTACGCGCGGCGCACAGGACGGGCCAATGGGCAACCTCATGTTGACCTCAAGGCGAGGGCGCCCTACTCATGACGCCATCGAGGAGA
The DNA here is from genome assembly GCA_911728455.2 of Marthasterias glacialis. Lineage (NCBI taxonomy): Eukaryota > Metazoa > Echinodermata > Asteroidea > Forcipulatida > Asteriidae > Marthasterias > Marthasterias glacialis. The sequence goes on from OU452238.1 coordinate 4,185,071, forward strand.
TAATAATATGAAGATCCCCATGCACATATCACCATTGCTTATTCCGCTATTAATACTTTGTAACACATTACAACAATCATTGTTGAATTCTCACTATTCTCGCTCTGCTAGAACCTCTTATAAAATAGGCTATATAACTGTGCACGGAGTTCAGACAAGTCGACGGTCGGACAAGTCAACTCGAGACAGTTCGTCCGTTGAGACAAGTCGTCCGTCGAGACAACTCGACGGTCCTTTGCACAGTCGGGGCGGCGTTCATGCGATGACCTTTGTCGATGTTGCCTGAGTCCGTGCACACACCAAAACATGTTGTTATACCAAGGTATTAGATTGTGAATTTTTATTGGTCGAGAACCAATCACGTGACATAATACAAAATTTCATGTCTTCTAAAAAAAGTGATGTTGTCGGGGTCCATTACCTAGATCGTCCTCAGAAAATTCATTTCATCGTCCCCATTCATATGTATATTGAAGTTAGCAATCACTGGTACTATGCACGCTACTGTACTTTCGATATGATGCTCGCGATACAGGGACCAGTTGATACATTTTGGTTGATAAAAAATTTGTAACCGACGCACTTTTGTTGAATTGAATATTGTCGTCTGCAAACTTTGTCGGTAAGGGCCTTTTTAACAATCCTGCAGTCCAGTACCATGGTATAACAAAACAATTGTTGTCTGCTGTGATATGTGGTCCATGCTGTTTTGGACACCCGAGGGGGGCAGATGGCACCCGAGGCGAAGCTGAGGGTACCATCACAGCAGACAACAATTGTATAATGAACAAAATGGACACACGGTTCGTAGTCTGGTCGCAGACAGTAGTCCATTTTGTTGTCGTTGTTTGTCCTGGCATACCTACCGAAAGCTTTGGCTTTTCTGGCTACGCCCCCATTTCCAACTATCCACTTACTGTTCATTACGATTGTTATGAAAATTGACATATTATTGTTTGAATGAAAACAAATGTCTTGAAATGAATAAAAATTACTCTACAAACAACCAAGGCGGAGTTTCCCTTTAATTGACAATTTCTTCAGTTGAATTTCTAAACCTATTTTACAATAATTAATGAAATTGAATGGTTGACCCACCGCTTGCTGCTGGCTTTCATGAAATTGAACGATCTTCACAACCTTCACGACCTAATGTATTTGATCGATCTTATTTCACCCGTGAGTGCTAAACTGTTGAAATTGAATAAATTCATTTGACTGATGAGTGCTGATGCAACGGAGCATTCATTTCCAAAGGATTTTGAAGGAGCCGGGTGCTAAATTGATTGAATTTCTATTTAAATTGGCTCGGAAAACATACAACAAAGACAAGTCTACATTTTGATGTCTGGCACAAAAAAATAGGGGGAATCCTGGCACCGAATGATTGTACTGCCGAAAGGTTTTTAAAAAAGCGTAGGGCCTACGTGGAGCTGTACTGTTTTCCCAATGGAGATTGGGAGACGCTAGCAACGAAAGGTCTCCGGACAATGGCCCCCGTTAGAGGACGTCTGTACAAAGTCTGTGGGACATTGTTAATAACAGGAAGAGGAAGAAAAACAAAGAAATCTCAACGGTGATATAACTATATTAAAGATCTTAAGTATTTCTCCATGAGTTTTACGTCAATTTCAGTTTTGTGGTTCCAATAGAGAGTCAGTATGAATGGACAGAATTTAACAAGTCTCCATAGCCTCACGTTAGAAATAGTGTTATTTGAAACATGGAGTCATTGGATGTCAAAAATAAATGGGCCTTTACAATTTACATGAAGTTTGTACTGGTCAAAAGGTCAAATTCAACGATGTTTTAACTAAATGATCATGGAAATTCAGGAATTAACTAAAACATTCTCCGTACGAATATGTAGACACATGTTTTCGAAATGTGACGTCATTGGCTGTTTTGGGATGTTTACAAAATTGACATTGGAAGGTTATCAGAAACAATGGCATTTTACATCGTTTTATTATAAAGTGGGAGACATAAAGGACTATATCAAGCACGTCACACGCGTCGACTGTGCCACGCTCGCCATTTTGGTGGTCAATAGGTATACGTGTAAACGCCGCGTCTCCTAAAAATTATGCGTCTTCACTGAATAACAACAGTGTCATTGCCCACCAAAATGGCGCAACCAAGATTGTTATGATGATGACGTCAGGTGAAATGGGTCTGTTGGAAAACGAGTGCATCACAAACGTGAATTTTGACCTGAGAGGCCATCTTTAAACAAGCAAATGACTTTATTAGAGATTAGTGGGAACGCAAGATATGATCACGAATACGAGTAATTATGAAACCATCTTTATAAAGTGATTTCTAAATTTAACAGATCCTGGAATTCACCTACAACTTTAACTACTCAGAGGTAATATCACAGTGCTTTCTTCCACCAATCACCCCGACCACAGGATTGATCTCTCTTCACCAACCACGATCGACCGGTGTTTGTCTCGTCATTATTGTGAGGAGTCGTAGTTTGGTCATTTCCCATGAAATTCCACAGTTGGGGTTTTGCTAAGTTAAAAACCATGCAGTTTCAATGAATGAACTTTTCCTTAAAAAAAAAAAAGAATAAAACAAAAATGCAATGATGCACCATCCTCTTTTTGATAAAAAGTTCTGTCCTGATGATGAACACAGTCGCAGTTACGATGAAATTGCGGAGGGAGAGAAAACAAACACAAGAGTAATTTTTAATCTTATTGTATTTTTTTTATTGACTAGTTTGTTGGAGTTGGTGACCCGATGGTCAAGTTACAGTCGGACTTCCATAATAATATTAAAACAGGCGTGAAAGGGAAACCCTTCCGTTCTACATCCATCCTACAGAAGATAATAGAACTGTTTTGAAATTGATGTGTTCTAACAGAAATCCGAGATTATGATGTACTTTTCCTAAGAATCAATGTTGCCCCCCCCCCCCGCAAAAAATAAAAATAAAATAAATAAAAAGTTCGTCCCTGTGAAAAGTCAAAGTTACGATGAAATTGTAAGGGCAGTAAACGAACAAGCTCAAACGGTCGATGTTAAAATCCTTCGCAGAGTTATATATATCGGAGGTAACAATCTGCTCGGTACAACTCAATCAAATCATATCTCAATTATTTATCCCGGCGTACATATTATGAGCCAACCTAATGGTGGATCGAATTGCTTTTTGCCGGTAGTGGCGCGTTCGCGGTCGAGATTCGATAAAAGAAGACGGATAAAGCCCAATGTCCAACGATCACCCATCTCGTACAATGATTGACATCTTTCCGAAAGGTCAGTGTTGCTTACAAAGGCCGTTCACTTACTTGAAGATTACACCAGTATCAAATTAGTGGGTGTGACGTCATTCCAACACAAAGCACGCCAACTCCGCGCAGACTTTTGGGGTTTTGTTTGTCTTTTTTAAGCCAGTGTATACTGGAAACCTTTGAGCTTTTTTTTTTTTTACAAAATGATGTTTTGAAATAAGGCGATACCACACGACCTTGAATTTCCCTGAATGCAGCCGTTTGCATTTCTCCAGTTCAAATCAATATACGTAGGCCTACAGAGTCAGAATGGTTGGATGGTAAAACAAATAGTCAGGTCCCCTGACAATCATCCATAATTACCAACGAATACTGCTGGGAACGGGACAAAGATGGCGGCTCTATACGAAAAGTCTATGACCGCTCGACCAAAGTAACATTTTGCCTACCTAAGACGTAATTTAAATTGATATTGCTGAACGCATCCTCCTTGTGAATCCATAAACGATTCCCTGTTTTAATTTAAAGTTAAGGCCGTCTTCAATTCATATAGTTTTTACATTCAAACCAAGGGCGAGTTTCCAATCAGCGTAAATCAAATTGAGCGATTGGATTTATTTAATTTACTTCAAAAGAAGATGAAATGAATTTTCTTCTGGCGTGTCCCAACTACGATTTGTATAATTTGTGTGAGTGAAGTTCGCCCATATCATAATCTTTCTAAGCAAAAAATATGCTACCAGCCATAACACAGGCTATATAGACGTTGTATGTTTTCTACTATTAAAAGTAAAGGTATAAAACAAAACTCTTTACTTAAAATCTTGTGGGTGTGGTACTCTCTTAATGTAAAAGAGTGTAAACATCACTCTCTTGCCCGAGTGGTGGTGTAATTTTCACTCGTTTTAGAGTGCAATTCATTCTAGTTTGCTCTTTTAGAGTGAAATTTGAGTGAAGTTCACTCTGAATCGAGTGAAAAAGAAAATATTTCCACTCTAAAAAGAGTTGTCACCCATGCCACTCTTTTAGAAGAGCCATATGGCGGCGGACAAGTCTTTTTAGAGTGGAAACATTTTCTTTTTCACTCGATTCAGAGTGAAGTTTAGTCAAATTTCACTCTAAAAGAGCAAACTAGAGATAATAGCACTCTAAAAAGAGTGAAAATGACACCACCACTCGGGCAAGAGAGTGATGTTTTCACTCTTTTACATTAAGAGAGTACGAAAAAAATGGTTCAGTTTATCGGAAGTCTGGGAACTGATCCCCCTTCTAAGAAAATACGGAATGGTCCAGTCTACGATATCAAGGACTTGTTAAAATACACAAAAACCAACAGACATCGGACAAGTAAGGCTTAATTGTATTAATCCTCGTTAAAGGGTCTGTATACGTTTGGTGGTGACTCTGAAAATTTATGGCAATAATAACTTGGTAAGAAGTACAGCAGCTTTGGATAGTATAAATGCATTTTGAGAAACGTTTCACTTCGAAGTACTGCAGTTATGGAAAAATACATCACTTTTTATCCCCCCAAAATTTGAATCTGAGAAGCGTTATGGCCGTAACGCTTCTCAGAATGTTTATTCCAATGACGGATACTTCTTCAGCGTGAACACAACCGTTCCAGATTTTTGGTGATATCTCAAAAACGCTGCCATCTTTTGAAATGAAACTTACACAGGTTAGTTTTATGGTATATATCTACAATTATGTAGCATTAAGGCAAATGTACGGTTCCAAAAACCAGAGGTATACTTTGCCTTTAAGAACGCAGAGTAAGAAAATAAATGTCACTGAGCGATCGAAACGACTCTTTCATTCCAATAAGTCCATGACTGTAATGGCTGCACGCGCACACATACTCAAATGGACGGCAAAGCCTTTCATGGCCTCAATTCTGAAACATTAATGACAAACAAAAACAATTCCGTCCATACGTGTGCAGAAATTTCGAAGTCAAAAAGTTAAACTAGTTCAGTATACACCGATACTACCACATAAAGTCCGACCCTCCCCCCAAAAAAACCAACAACAAACGGCCCCCGTATATATGAAATATGATGTTGTCTAAACTGCAAAGACGGTGAATATACTTTACTGAGGTGTTTTTGCCAGACCGGTGATTTCCGGGGATGATCTTGAAAGTCCGTGGTTAATTAGACCATCGGATTAACCTTAACACACTGTCGAGCGAGCATTGCTTGAGACGAGCGTGCATCCACACGTTCTCCATTTAGCTTCAAGCAAACAGGTCAATTTCAGCGGGCTTTGGAACAATTTCACTACCGAATAACCGCAGATCAGTCCTGTATTGTTTTTTTTTATATTTTTAGTCAATGATAGAAAATCTGTAATTGATCCGTGTGGAGCACTTATTTTCCCTTGCGGCCCTTGTTGTCCTGTGTGACATTATCAAGAATAACCATTCAAAATTGCCCCTAAGCGCCCAAGAGTACGTCTTGGATAAAGTGGTAATTTTTGTGGCTGGCTAATGGCTAATCCACAAAAGGTTTAGGCCCATTGTTTTTGTTAGTGTTTACCTTTATAAAGTGTTCCTTGAGTGTTAACACAGTTATCCTATATAATTATAGTACCCTCCGCAAATTGTAAGGCGACAATGTCTCGAGTCTTGAGTTTTTTTTTAGTTGAATCATTTGCAGATGGTGATAGAACGAAACGATTGTACGAAACGAATGTGCAAGTTAAAAGGCAAAAAGATTTAAAGAAAGAAGAACGAAATAATGTGTTTACGAAAACTCTACTGCGAGAGTACACAGTTCACATTCATTCAAGTTTATATGGATATCGCTATTCCTAAATCCTACTACAGATATCTGTATTCCTAGATGTATGTAGGCCTACTGCAAATTCAAAAATAGGATTCTCTATTGGGAATATAGGTAACTCAATTGTAAGATCTAAATTAGATCTCTCTTTTAAAAATAGAGTTATCTCTAATATTAACAGAGTTATACATGTCGTATGGTTAAAATGTTTAAGTTCTGTATACTCCAGTATACTTGTATGTGTGTGTGTTGTGTTGTCATGCGGGTAGCCTTTGAGAAAGACTCTGCTAGGGTCGAAACTTAAGGCCATAACTTTTTGCATTAATACTGCAGTTCGTTTTGGTTGGTAAGCAGCTTGCAACAGCTAGTTCTACTGTCTCGTTAAATATTTAAGGTAAAATAAACGACTGGTAAAGCTAATAGTGCAGTGTTCTTTACTTTGTGTGATATATACACGAGAAAAGTGAAAATTTGGTCTCGATCCGTTGTCTGAGTCAGGAGAAAATAGTGAAAAACCGTGCACACGTTTTCAGCATGTAACCACATTGCGTCGTGTGCCCGGCAAAAGGACGTAAGGGAAAGTCCCCGGCAAAAGGACGTAAGCAATTTATGTTAAAATTTGTGTTTCAAGAATTATGAGCGGGAAAGTTTGGTAAACATGTTGCCATGCAAAAGTCATTCTAGAAAGGTTAAATTCTGCATGGGGAATGGGGAAACATGTCTTCAGGGTAATTTTGCCGGGCACACGACTTCGACCGTTACAGTCGAAATTAAAAATTGGGACCTTCAAATTCTATTTTCTCAACTTTGACAGTATTTAAGATATAAATATTTCTATGCAAGATTGCTACTGGTATGAACTTATAATCAGTGTGCTTTCAGATTAAAACTAATACAAACAATTTTTTGAATACAATCCCGTATTTTACCTTTAAGTTGAAAAATATAAAGATGAAACTGAACAAAAAATATACTATACACACTCCATCATTTGAAGCTTGATGTCTAACTTCAACCTCTCGGCAAAAGGGTGGAACGCTTTTTTAATGTATTTCTCAAATACTTCACAGTATGATACAAAGGACAACCTTACCTGGCGTCAAAATCGATGATGGTCGAAACCAACCAGGCCAGCCAGGGATGGTATAGTAACCACAGATTGATTCTCCATTAAAAGACCAACTCCATAGATCATTAAAACAATGATAATATTTCCAACAGGGGCGAATGTGCCCATCGTACGATATACACCACCACATGAATACGTTCACAACGCTATACAGTTCGTACGCGCCGGTCGTACTGCCGATAATGATATCCATGAAGTGTATTTCTGTCGGTTGGGGACACACGCTGACATTCACTTGACGGGTTGGTTGTGTTTGCCCTCCTTCAAACCACAATGAAGATTTAAAACACAATGGGAGATTGCGTTACTCCTCTGTTGGTAATCTCCCCTTTTATATAAAACTTTGCCAGACAAGAATGCCATTCTTTAACTAGGTTGCCATTCAAAATTGCGTGGCCTGATTTTCGCCGATTTTTTTTCTTCTGTTTTTTTAAGAATTTTTGTTCTTTGAACTAATTTTGACAGATGATTCAAAACGAAAAAACAAACAAACAACAAACAAAAACTTGCGCACAAGTTACAGACAGTGCACAAAATTGTTGTACTTGGTTGATGGACGTGATTTAATATAGGGATCCCGACAGTAATTCATTCTTCGCTGCTGATAGGATTCGAACTGCATTAAACCCAGGGAAATGCATTGAACTTTTTGTCTTTGGTGATTTATGGACCAACAACATAATTTCTGGACTTGCCTTTTCACGTGTGTCTTGCACAGACTTGAGGTCTTATCAGAAATATCGGTGTCTTTCATAAAAAAACGTCTCTGAACGAAGGAATGAGTGTTTTTCGGTAAAATAACAACGTATGCCAGCTTTGGAACCCGAAATAGCAAAAACTTTGGGCGTGCAGCAGATGCGCACGCGTGTGACGTAGTGACTCTCCAACAGGATAGACCCAGCCTCGCTACCATGGGCATCGCGTCGTATCGATACCTCTTGACACTAACCCCTGATGGTAGGGAAACTATGGTGTTCTAAAGACGACAAAGGTGCGTCGCGTCGTGCCATTGCGTCGCCTGTTCCGTCGCCCGTCGCGTCGTGCCCTCGCCCGACGCGTCGTGCGTCGCATCGTGCCGTCGTCCGTCGCGTCGCCTGTTTTACAATGAAATAATATATTGGGTTTTAGTGCCGTCGTCCGTCGCGTCGTGCCGTCGTCCGTCGCGTCGTGTCCGTTGCGTCGCATGTTGCTTCGCCCATTGCGTCGCCCTTCGCGTCGCCCATCGCGTCGTGCCGTCGCCCGTCGCATCGTATCGTCGCCCGTCGCGTCGTGCCGTCGCCCGTCGCGTCGCCTGTGCCGTCGCCCGTCGCGTCGCCTGTGCCGTCGCCCATCGCGTCGTGCCGTCGTCCGTCGCGTCGCCTGTGCCGTCGCCCATCGTGTCTTGCCGTCGCCCGTCGCGTCGCCCGTCGCGTCGCCTGAGTACGTCGTCCTGTTTCTAATCATTTCCTTATTTTCTATGACAATGGGTGGCGCTGTTTGTTTATTTGCATTGCTTTGTTTCACAAACTCCAAAATAATTAGATAGAAAGCCTATAAGATAAACAATTATAGGTGACATAATTATCTTTATGATAAAACAAAAAGGATATTGTTCAGATGGCAGGGCAAGGAGGGATTGATTAAACTATACGTCTCTGCCATCAGGAAATTTCAGGTGTGACTCCACAATGCAAATAAACAAACAGCGCCACCCATTGTCAAAGAAAATAAGGAAATGATTAGAAACAGGACGACGTACTCAGGCGACGCGACGGGCGACGGCACGACGCGATGGGCGACGGCACAGGCGACGCGACAGACGACGGCACGACGCGATGGGCGACGGCACAGGCGACGCGACGGGCGACGGCACAGGCGACGCGACGGGCGACGGCACGACGCGACGGGCGACGGCACGATGCGACGGGCGACGGCACGACGCGATGGGCGACGCGAAGGGCGACGCAATGGGCGACGCAACATGCGACGCAACGGACACGACGCGACGGACGACGGCACGACGCGACGGACGACGGCACGACGCGACGGACGACGGCACGACGCGACGGACGACGGCACTAAAACCAATTATATTATTTCATTGTAAAACAGGCGACGCAACGGAAGACGGCACGATGCGACGCACGACGCGTCGGGCGACGGCACGACGCGACGGGCGACGGAACAGGCGACGCGATGGCACGACGCGACGCACCTTTGTCGTCTTTAGAACACCATAGGAAACACTGAAAAACTACGCTGATTGGCTCCAAAAGTGTTCGCTTTGTCCGCACTCTCGAGCACTTGTGTAGGGCGCGTTAAAAAATGCAAGTATTGAGCGAGCAATGCATGATGGTAAAAAAGGCGCGGCGAGATCGACCCCCCCCCCCTGGGAACGAGGTAGGGATCGACCTTATAGACAGGTTGCGTGACCCCGGGAAAAGTTCATTTCGCGAGCCGCGGTGGGTCTAGCCATGTACAAAGTCGATGGCTGACGCGTCGTCTGCTGAATGATTTTCAGCATCTGTTTGTGCATGCAGCATTAGAAAAAGGTTTCAGGTGACGTCACGTGAAACCTCTCTATTCATGATAACGCTTGAGAAGGGCGCCCTTGCGAAGAGGTCAAGCGAGGAGGTTGCTGATTGGCCCACACTGTGCGCCGCGCGTACAAATGTGCGCGTTTCCATTGCTTCATCATCGGTTTACCTGAACAAAATGGCGGCTGGATGACTTCAGTGCATAAGGTCTTTATGGTGTAGGTCTATGATTGATTGAAAACCAGTGGTTAAGAATACTTTTGTCTTCCAACCAACTTATACCTCAGCGCCCCCAAAAAACAAAATCCCCCCCAAAAAAAAGAAAAGAAAAAAACCAACCAACCAACCAACCAAACAAACAAACAAACAAACAAACAAACAAACAAACAAACAAACAAACAAACAAACGAAAACAAAAACTGTTTTATGTATAGTAATTAGAAACTTCACTTCACGCGAGTATTTCGATTGACGTGATTCGAAACATAAATGAATAAGTGGGATACGAAGAAGGGCAAACAGCCCGGCTGGCCATGCTTAAAAAAACCTGCACGATATTTAATATTAAAAAAATGATTACACACACATACACACTCATGACAAGTACCAAAACATGTTCCGGGTAAAACTAAAACTGCGAATTGGTAACAATATAAAATGATCAATATTTGAGTACTCGAAAGATCATTACAGCGAAAAGGTGTGCTAGACACGTGACCATTTACACTGACAAATGAAATGTTCTTAAAGGTAAAATGTTAGGGTTGCTAAAGCTGATTGTGCAGTGTTCTCACTTTGTGTGATTCAATACATGCCTATCACTGAAAAACAAATCTGTGAAAGTTTGGGCTCAATCCGTGTACCGATTCAGGAGGAAAGCGTGAACACTTTTCAGCATGTAAACATATTGTCCCTAATTTCGATTGTTGCAATAGAAATTAAAATCGGGGGTCTTCAAATTCTGTTTTCTCAATTTTGAGCAGTATTTCCGACAGGAATATTTCTATGGAATATTGGTAGGTCTACTGGGATGAACTTAATAATCAGTAAGCTTTCATACTGATAATAAAAACAAGTCAGGATGATCACCAACCCTGCAGGCCTATTCTAAGTTTAAGTTGAAAATAAAACGATGTCACTGTACATAGGACAGGGTACATTGGGGGTGTGGCTATAAAGTTACTATAAACTAACACGCGATAAACTTACAGTTGATGTTGTGGACGTGGTAGTTGTCAATCAACAGGCCATCCAGTGGCTAGATAATAAGGACAAGAGCATACTGTATGGACACATCTACCCAGTTACTGCCCGTACTGCATGCAATGCTTGGCTTTTGCCAGTGGCTTCACTGTATGAACGTGACCACTTCAGTAAATGAGATCAGTGGGTCAAGCTTTACCACTTCCAGTAGCCACCGGTTGTTTTGATGTAGGCCTATCTCTCAATTCAACGCTCCATGAACCAAAAAAAATCACATTAATTCAACCACGACTCAAAAACTCTACAATTTTAACAAATGCAAAAAAAAAAAAAAAAAAAAAAAAGGCAACCCACTCAGTGCCCATGTAAACCACACGTTCTTCAGAAGTATGGCGTCGGGAAAAAAAACATGGCTGAGAAATGTTATACAAATCGGTCTCCAAAAAGAGTTCATCAGGATTGCATGACTCAAAAAAGTATCACAAGAGAGCAATATCACTCTCATCTTTTGTGTCGGTTAACCGTATTCTCGAGTATTCGCCGAAGACTCGAATCAGTAAAGATCAACTTTCTCATTTAAAACGAATAATCGAGAAGTACCGTGGCCGGTGTTGTGTGTTATCGTATTCCAAGGAGGCCTGTCTTTGTAATAAGCTTTTATAAAGTGCTTGAGATAGAAAGAGAGGGAGAGAGGTTGCGTTTTGGCTTCTTCTGCTGTGGAGTCTCTTTGAAATGTATGACCTTCCATTTGACCGTCGTCCCTCCCCTTTGGTTGAGATGTGTGCTTTAAAGTGTTGAATATTAAAGCGTTTTGAAGTGGAAATTTAACCCATGTTAAGGGTTTTTCTGAGTACCGAACTCGATTCCGGTCCAAGTATTGAGAATTTTCTTTTCCCAAAACAAACCTTGCTTTGTATCAATACGCACGGCTTGAGCTATGGCACTTCATGCATCATGCATAACGCCACGTTGCAAATTGAAGCGAACGGTGCTCGGATGAGAACATAAATTCAACCGCATGACTGGTACAATCGGACAACTTATTATTTTCTAATTGAGACATGGGGGGGGGGGGGGCTACGGGATTTGCACTTACAACAAATACGCGATTTCCTTGTGTGTATTAACGCGCGTGATTCCATGCGCAGTAGAAACATTGTCAAAGTGTTTTCACAAAGTGATCACTGCGTTCCTGCTGGTGTGTTAACACACAACTACAGTGACTTCTTGCATAACCACTACCACGTCCGCATCAGAATTTTATACAGTTAAAAAAATGGCGATTTCCTTGAGTGTATAGCCAAGTCACAGTGTCATTATTCAAAAACTGAATAAATAAAAAAGGCCGCAATCTTGGATTTTTAAAAGTCCAAGGTGATTCATTTGAAAATTTGACCCGTATTCACGCAAAACTTCATACTTCTAATCGCAATTTGTCAGAGCAAGTCTCGCATCTGCCCCACTAAAATATATATATTTTTTATCCGTTGGAGAAAGTACTCAAATACCCCAACGATCTTTTGGTAAACGTGTTACAAATGTTTATTGATTGTCAACACACACGCAACAGCCACGTCACACAAATCCCATCGGCCACTTTACACAAGAAAAAATACGTGACGACTATTTCTTACGCATCGTCGCTTACCTCCTGTATGTACATTTCCCTCTGATGACGTTTGCGTATACACCGGTAGCTGTAGGCTTTTGCGAAATGATTCTCATATTTTCATAAACTCTTCCCATAACATTGCAGATGGGAGAGAATGTCGAACAATAGTGGCTTCACCCTCAACTTAATCGGCTTGTATGCAGTGAAAACAGTGTTGTAGTGGATTTATAAATAATTGCAGTTTTTTAGCAACCTTCTTTTCACGTCTTTCTAAAGATGAGCTAGTGCCTAATTTGTTTTTTGTTTCGAGAACGGAAAATGCAATTCTTGCTTTAGAAACATTGATTTTTTTTCATGGACAATGAACATAAAACCCAGCGTTATTTACTTGATTTAAGTTGATTTCATTCTTGCCCTAAAGTATACTGAAGCACTTTTGTTGTTGAAGTGTTCCATTATGTGCCAAAAAAAAAAAAAAAAAAAAAAATGCGACGCCGACCAAATTGGCACATAGTAGTGACACGGAACACCACACCGAGTGCTCTGTGATGTTATTTATATTACCACAAAAGGGGGATCCACAGAACTACGGGCGGGATTTGAACCAAAGACTTTCCGTGTTCTAGAGCCAGGTGTCTGCATTGTTCTTTGGACTCAAGGCACTGCTCAAAAGGCCACGAAACTAAATCCATACCGTTCACAAAAACATGTACGTGTGTGTGGTGTTTGTGGTCGCAAACGAACCACCGTTGCGATCGTGGCAAGAAAATCACACCATGTACTGTTGCTAGGCAGTTGCTAAGGTAGGCGTGGCTTAATAGACCGGTCTATTCTTTTACAACAAAGCGCTGCCATTGAATCTTACGGTTTCGCCTACACTTTGGTATATATTCCACGTCGGTGTCGAACAGAGGTTAAAGTTCATGGACTGCAATGGGAAACGGCGCTTTCAAGGTTGTTAAAATTTGTAATTTTGTTTTGTCGGAAATAAACGTTTAGAGCACAAATGTTGATGCGTTTTCCCCCATTTTGTTTTCCCCATTTTTCCATCAATAAATGTAACTAAACCGAGGCTGGGGGTGGGAACAATGAAATGTAATCTAGGACCACGACAAACCATAGCCGGCAAAAGGGCTAAGAGGTCTCACTGAAAAAAAACATAAATCCAGTCTCCAACCAGCCCTGGATCCATAATTTAATTACAATTTATCAATCCATTACTTTTAACGAATAGATTCGAATGAAATTTAAATCCTTAAAATCAATTGCAATTTTTCCCCCAACAAAGTATAAAAATCCACTCAAGAAAACACCTGTCAAATTATTCTCATTAACTTTCTTTCTGTCATGTTGTATTCTCCGTGGAAACACACTTCTCTGTAGCCATGGAGTTGGAAAAAAAAAAACCGCGGCGAATCCCCACGTCAATACACTAGAACGGTAATTTACTTCCATTTTGAAGGACTTGTATATTTCCCATCTTAATTTTTTTTTGTTGCGAGACATTTCCATTTGAAATGGATGGAAAGAAACCAGCCTTCTGGGAAATCAAAATCATGTACTCTGCTCCGTAAAGGCCAGACGGCGCAAGATGGAGTTCGGCTGAGTGGGCCTCGGTGAGGGCAAACACGTGCACTCCATTGTCGAGAAAAAAAACATTTCTTATGTTTTTTTTTCCGTCATAGTTTGATATATCTTCTTAGAGTCGTACACACACAGTGCGTAAAGATTTTAATGCAAGTCCCACTTGGCCATTGGAGAGATCCCTTTGTGATTATTGTTGCTTTAATTTAACATTTGCTACTTTTTCTTCTTTGTTGGTGTAAAGATTACATGAATTGGACAGAAAACCACGCTGTAAATATAGCTGGATTCCCAATTAGTTTGTTTGTATTAATTGCAATGTCGCTGCAAAATTCGGCTCATACTGTTTCTGTAGATGAAATCAAGTATGCATCAAAAGTAAACTTAATCACCGTGTCGCTGTAACTCGAGAGGCCTAAGGAAATGTTTAAATAAGGATCCTTGCTATCTCGTTCGGAATAATTGTCTATAAGTTTTCTGTTTCTATCTTATTTATTTGGTACATTTGTTTTATTTGCTTAGTTTGTTCATTTAGTTCATATGGTTCCCTTAGTTCACTCGATTCACTTTTTCTGTACATTCCATTTATTCCCACTATTTCCTCTATTCCACTTATTCCATCTGTACTATTTTATTATATTTTATTAAAAATCTTTCTGGTATAAATGAAATCAATCAACCCTCAAAAGTGACTAGCACTGTAACCCGTATGCCTGAAGATACCCGTGTATATTGTTTTTCAAAGGACAAATCTGCGAAGGCCCCAGGCTATAGCCAAATACCTTCCTCATGACAATACTCTGACTGGGCTGTGTGCCAAATGCCTTGCTTGCATCACCATGGGCAAAATTCCCCCAAATATCTGTCCAACTAACGAGAACAAAAAAACATGATGAACAAAAACTCGACCTTTCGTGACAATCAATCTCTCCCTGACTGAAACTAAGAAGTCGACTTAGGTTTATCATCTGGCAGTTTCAGTATAAGTCATCTCGTCGGAACATCAGGACAAGTCGACATCAGATTCAGTAAGTCGACTTGGTGAGACGAACTACCACGCTAAGTCGACATTTTCAGTGTAAGTCATCTTGGCGAGGTCAATCAGGACAAGTCGACATCACTGGATTCAGAAAGTCGACCTGTGAGCTAAATTATCGCGATAACTCGAAATTATAAGTCAACTTGGCGAGATAATAATATCTCATTATGGATAAGTGGTCTGACACTTCTTGAGCTCCATACGCTTCTCGTTTCATATAACTTGTTATGTTCTCTTTTATTCTTGTTTATGTACAGGGGAGAATTTCCGGCCAGAACCGTTGTAATAATGAGACCACATGTAGTTCTATTCGCTTGTCTAGCCGTGCCTTGCCTACTACTGGCCCAGATAGTCAGCTGTGCCCCCGTCTACGATGGAAACAATCAGATTCAGGTAAAAGGATTCGAAGTACAAGTTCACAATTAATAACAATATTGTTGATTTTGCAAACAATATTGTATTTTCTTCCATTGTTTACCATTCTCCATTTTAATATATGTAAATACGAGTTTGAATTAATTATAACTTTTGGGTAATGTTATGGAGTAATACCATACGTATAAGAGATTGTGCCGTCAGCAAGAACATATTGTTTTATAATGCGTGTATTTTGGATATCCACACGTGATCCCCGGGACCACACGGGATCACACACGTGATCCCGTGATCACACGCGACTCCCAAGTGTTCCCGTTATAATGTTGAAACACGTCAGATAACGACCACGCAGTACGCTGCGTATTCTTTCCAGTATCATCCTGGGCCCAATTTCATAGAGCTGCTTCAGCAGAAACTTTTGCTGAACAGCTATTATTTGCTAAGCAAATACGAACAGGATATCAGTCACAAAAGGTACATGTGACATGCCATTTTGGCTGGTAACCTTATTCTGGTAAGCATAATTTTGTTGTGCTTCGCAACTGTTTGTGCTTTAAGCAGCTCTATGAATTTGAGCCCCGTTGATAAGTCATTACGTCACACGCGTGCGCATCTGCTGCAAGCCCAAAGTTTTCGCTACCTCCGATTCCTGGAGCTGGCATACGTTACTGTGTTATTTTACCGAGAACGCTCATTCCTGTGGCGTGACTTTTACAGTGGAATTACGTCACACTTGTTGGGCGCCTTTTCAAATCTCGCCTATACGGTTGGACGCCGATCGAAATGATGCTGAATTTTTTATATGTAAAAAAACCGCAAAACAACAAATGTTTGAAACATTTATCATGACTCTCTTCTTGACCAGTTTACCGAGACTAAAGATCACACCTTGGAATTGCCCTGCACTTCAACCTCGTCCTTTTTGAATCGGGGACAACTGTTCAAACACAAAGTGCGCACACCTGTCCACAGAGGCAGCGTCAAGAAATTCAAAACCCATTGGCCACCCCTGGAATGCCGTCTATATAGCCATCAACAATGATGAATACGACACCATAAGTGAAAACACTCGTTCACTGACTGACACCCTTTCCAGTCTCCACACAACGACGCACAATATGAAGATTTGTTTTTGGCCTTGACGTCAGAGAGGGGTGTAGGGGCCAAAGGAAAGGTTTTCTTTGAGATAATTTGTTGTCTTCATTTAATATAATGATTTTATTTTGGGCCAACAAGCCGGCAATCTAGCCACAAGGTTCCCATCTTAAAAGACCACAATAAGCGTGTACAACTGGACCACAATTTTAGAACTTTAATACATTCGGTTAGAATCAGCAGCGCTTTGACTAATTGCATGACGACAAAAAAATTGCTGCATTATTAAATGTTATAATAGTGACAGTTTTTCACGAATTGGGAATCCGTAAATGGGCATCCGTAAATGGAAATCCATAAATGGGTAGCCACAGCCTTGTTAGGACACACGCTTCGGTAAACAATCCGTAAATTGGCGTGAACATTGGCACTTCGAACGGGAAAATTATAGTGTTTGTCAATTCGTCTGAAAAAAATCATTTCGTGAAGAACAGACCTTTACCATGCGGCCATCATCCTTGACAATATTACCTCCATGCAGTATCAATCGACAGAGACGTTGGTCAAAGGTTATATCATCCGTTGCAATGTTCCGTAAAAGGGTACCGATGACCCATTGCGTTTAAACGAAATAAGAGATTCTGCAACGCCACCAAGCGTCTACAATCTTGAAGAAAATAATTGAATCACCGCTTTCAATAACTTCTTTTGATCGTTTGACTTCTTTCATATAGTGGGCGTGGTTTTCATTTCAACTGCACTTTGCAATAACACTTGTAACGAAGACCCCCATTAACATGAATCTCATTTAAATATTGTACTCCAGCCATTTGACACGGATGGCTGGACGGGCGACGCCCTAGGCGACCAAGAGTTTGTGATGGAGACCGACAAGAGAGACAGACCGAACAGGCGAGAGGTTACATACTGTATGGACTGGATCCACAACACCTGGAGACCATGCAGGGTAATAAATATTCACGAGTAGGCGGGGCTAATAAGAACATGGGGGTGATGAATGTGCAATAATTTTGGGTTGCACTTCCGGCTTTCAAATGTTTCATGTGGGCCTGTGCAATTATTTGAATGGAAATTGAGTAAATGCCAATGGTATTGAGTTTGAACAATATATTAGCAATTGATATTTTATATTAAAAAAAATAAAAAAAAACAGTCTAAACTTTCAGGAACTTGAAGAAAAAAAGTTGTCTAAATGCGTCAAAATGTCTCACTTCATTTCAGGGAAGAAAAGCTGGCTAAATGATTCTGTCAAAAAGGTAAGACAAAAATGAAAAAGTGCATTTTGTTTGTTAGAATTAAAGATGGTAAAAAACCAAAACACCAAAATGTTAAAACGTATTTATAACAAGATAATTGGGTTTGTGGATGTTGGTCAGAAATTGACACTTTTCCTGTTGAATGATGACTACCACGTCCGCAACAGCAACTAATTATCGAGATATATGTTGCGATCAAAGTATTGAAAAAGGTCCGTGACATGCGACGTGTTCCAAACTTAAGAAGTCAATTGGGGATCGGGATTGACAATCACTGATGACCTGTCAACCCCAGCACTCAGAACTAATTGAACACGAGACACTGAAAGGCGGTAGAAAAAGGGGGTGAGGGCGTGCTCGATGTAGAATGACAAATTGTCAATTAAACAGTTAATGGAAAATCCCTACAGGTTTCTGACGGAGCACGTGAAGGTGCGAGTTTTGCCAGAGAAGCGCACGTACAACCAAAATGCACCAGTTATCAAGGAATTCACATTCAACCAGTTAATTAACTAGTTAAAAAATGTAGTTCTTTTCCTCTTGCTTTATGCCGTGGTTTAGAGTGGCTTCTTCCTCGGTTATTAATTTGCATCCAAACTTCCAAATGTAAAGGGTAAACATTTTATCCGAAGCGAATACACAATCCAACGCACTATTTATAGCAATAAATTATGAAATCAAATAATTCAACTTGTTGGAAAACTTCCTATCGCCACCGTTCAACCAGCAGTTTACAGATACATATTCTTCGATTAATTTTTTGATATTCCTCCTTTTTTATATCAAAATAATAAGTTCAATAGATTTCATGAAATAAGCGAGTTGGAATTGAACACACGTTAAAAATATACATGTACAATTAGGACGGACTGAGCATGCCTGAAAATGAAAATAAATGCTTGCACTGCTCATTCAAAACGAAGTAGCAGTTGAAGAGGCAAAATCGCTTTAATATTTAAGTATTGAAGTGAAATTGGCTGATTATTTGGCGAAATCGGCCGGGAAAACAGACATCAAGAACAAGTGCAATTTCTTACGGTTTTTCTTTAAAATTAGAGGATTTGAATTGATGTTCTGCTAAAAAAAATAATGTTAAAGGTCAAATGTAGGATTGGTGAAGCTGATAGTGCAGTGTGCTTACTTTGTGTGATCCAATATTATACATGAAAGAAACAAACCTGTGAAAATTTGGGGTCAATCCGAGTCGGGAGAAAAAAGTGAAAAACCGTGCACACTTTTCAGCATGTAAACACAACGTCCTTAATTTCGATTGTATACAACCCAAATTAAAATTTGGGTCTTCAAATTCTATATTCTTGACTTTGACAGTATTTCAGGAAATATTTATATATGACAGGAATATTTCTATGGAAGATTGGTACTGATATAAAATTCATAATCAGTAAGCTTTCAGACTGATACTAAAAAAAAAGTAAATAAAAGAAAATACATATATATTTTAGATGAAAACCAATCCCGTATTTACCTTTAAACAGAAATATGAATGACAACGCCAGATAGTATCTCAGCCGGCAGTACATGAAATGGAGCCGTTGAAAATCGATTTCGAAAACCAGGTTATCCAATAAACTATCACTGGCCTATAATTTGTTTCACCTCTTCCTTCCCAGAAAATCCGAATGATTGTCACCTGCTACACACGACTGCTAGACGGCGAGCGAGAGCCCAAATCCATGTTTAATCGCCTCTCTCAATTTCATTTCGTTTTAAACTTTAATTTTTACCGTGGGCTCATAATCGTTTTTTGTGTTTTTTTATCTCTTATAGTCTGTCGAATTATTAGTAACGTATTGTTTTGGATTGCATGATGTCAAAAAACTTCCATCGGCAATGTGGACATTAATTGTTCAGTTTTGGCCTTCAACGATGCACGTATGTATATAAAGCACTCGATGCTTTTCTGTTCTCGTTAAAGTGCATACGGCGCTAATATCGAGTACATCGTTGAAACGCAAACCAAAATTTTATGTGTACGTAAGTTTACCCAAGTACTTAATCATGACACAAGAGAGAATCAGTTCCTTTTTTCCTTATCTGACTTTATGAACTGAGAGGCAATTTATATTTTCCCCAATTTCACAGAGCTGATAAGTTTGTCTGTGCTAAGCACAGACAAACCTTGCTTACCGGAAACAGGTAATAAGCCATTTAATGCTTTGCACTTATTATTAAATGGTTCTCGTCTAGTGTTTGCAGAAAAGGAAATCTATATTTCGTTAAGCAAGACTTTTCTGCTTATAATGACGGCGTTATGAAATTGGGTCTGGGTATATTGCTGATTGCGAATCTGAGCTGAGCCTAATTTAATTAACAGAGCTTCCTGAGCAAACAGGTGTATATCTATTGCTCTGACATCACACACACACGCACTGTCTGCCCATGGTCTGCCGTTTTGGGGAGTCAAGTAGAAGCCTAACCGCTCCGAAAGGTTTGCACTGCACAGCAATACACGCGGATCCTGATTCCCAAAATGGCAGAGCCAATGGGTCAGGTGAATCGGGTTGATAGCTTACAGCAAAACAAGGTTACCAGCCAAAACGCTATATAACGTATACTATATTTGTGACTGGTTCGAAGCTTATTTGTGTGTTTAGTAGAGCTGTAATAGACCGATCCATTAAGCCCCGCCCACTGTGCACGCGCGCCATTTGCACCAACGTGTTTGTCGGACTTTTGGTTGCACATGCACGTCTGTGATTGGTCAATACAGCGAGGGCGGGGCTTAATGGATCGGTCTATTAAAGTAAGAGCGCTCAGCAAAAACACGTTACCAGTTCAGATAAAATATTGTGTTAACTGGTTTCCCTGCTTATGGGCCTTATGCACTGACGTCATCACGCCGCCATCTTAGAGGTCAAACGATGATGAAACAATGCAAAACGAACATCTTTCTACGCGCGGCGAACAGGATGGGCCAATGAGCAACCTTCTCTTGACCTTTAGCCAAGGGCGCCCTACTCAAATGACGTCAAGCGCATAAGGTCTGTTTTGCTGAGCAGCTAAATATACATAGCAAAACGGGGACCTTTGTGGTCGCTAGGTGGCAGCATATTTACCGTGAATAAATACATAGGCCGTTTACGAAATCACGGCTTGGGCTTGGGCTCCGTCCGCCTGTTTCCCCGTAAGGAGATCACATGTTTTCAAAATAACTGACAGAGCCGATAAGCCCAAGCTCAAGCCCAAGCCGTGGTTTCGTAAACGGCCATAGAGAGGTTGCGTGACCCCGGGAAAAGTTCATTTCGTAGCCACGTTGGGTCCAGCCATGTACAAACTCAATGGATGACGCGTCGTCTGCTGGATGCTTTCCAGCGTCATTTTGTGCATGCAGCATTAGAAAATGGTCTCGGGTGACGTCACGTGTAACCTCTCTATTGCTATCAAAAGTATTATGTGCTCAAGCTCAGAACTACGTAAACAACGGGAATTGACCTGATTTGCTGCCACCAAGAGTTCCAAAGTTTCTCATTTTGTTGGTAACCAGCTTTGTGAAATCGGGCTCTGAGCTTAGCTTCCTTTTCACACTAGACCTTTTCAAGGAAAACGAACGCGGGGTGGTGGTGGGGTGAAAGTCTCCAGGAATTTCCCAGGGTTTTTGTTCCATGGTTGTGTGAAAAGGACTGTAGAGAGGCACAACATGACTTTAATACAATGTGAAAGCCATGTTTTGATTTACACCACTTTCGGTTCATTCTGCAGCAGCACTTGAATAAATAAAGGGGCATTACGGACCGGGACCGCCAAGGACATTTTTAATGATACTGATTAAGTTGGTTCACTTAATAGACCCCACGCTTATGACGTCACGAGCTCAAACAACGCCCTCACCGAGGTCAGAGGAAGACCTCCCATTGGTTGGGAGCTGTGTGTGCTGTGCATTTCCAATGTCTGACCTCAGCAATGGCGGCGTATACGAGGGATCTTTTAAGTATGATCAATTTTATGTACATCTGTCATTCTGAAACTATAGGGAGAAACTTTTAAAAATATGTAACAAAAGATATATAGATATATATTAAAGACAATTATACATGTACAATAAACAAAACAAAAAACAAGTTTGGTCGAGTTGATCGGTTAAATTGTGAATGAAGTGGGATGTTTTTTTTAGGTGAGGTTTTGTCTTCATGTTTGCGGTTGCTATGCGACTGCTATAGCTGCGTTGGTAACTGGTTTTAAATTGCTAAGAATGAAGAAAATAATATTAAGTATGCTTTATGATCCTTAAAATGGAATTATTTTGCTCGTAGTAGATTATTAAATGCACTTTCAATGTAAAAAACAAACAAACAAACAACCCACATCCCGTGTATTATTGAGTTGTTTCTTTGTGCCTCAATTTTAGGTGATGGAAATTCCCATACAGAACTCTCGAGAAAATACTTAACATTCCGAGGCCTTGAGTTTTGTTGCTTAAAACCCCAGCTCAACATTGGTAACCTGACTGTAAATGCTTCCATTCTTTGCAAAAATCAAGATATTTGTAATAAAACCAACCTGTGAAAATGTCAGCTCATTTCGTTGTTTCATTTGCAAGAAAACGGTAAAAACTCATTCAGCGTTTTTTTCAATACGCATTCCTTTAGGCAGGGTTTTCGTCTCACTGAGACGAAAACAAATTTTGGATCATATTTCATTTGTTATTCAAAAACGATAACACTTCAGACAGAAATATTTCAAGGAAAGTTTTCTACCATCGTTATCTTTATACCATGTAAAGGTATATGTAAATCTGTGAACATTTGTTTTTCTTCTTACCAATGTTGAGCTGTGGCTTAAACACTCTATCTCATTATTATTTAATCAGTTTCCAGTGAATTGACCAACCATTTGTTGAAACCTTCACAACAGAAGTGACTGTGTACATGTGCTTGTATATAGTCATTTTAAATAATGGAACAAGTACAGACTTTTTGTACAGGGGCAAAGAAAATATATTCAAAATAAAGAACAACCTAAACATATGAAAAATTTAATAGACGTTAAATTTGCATCGGGGATAAAGAACATTATTTGTGTTTTTTGGGTTTTACCCATGCACCGATGTAATAAATAATAATAGTGTACATTCTATAATGCGCCATGTCTGACAAAAATGACACTCCCGGCGCCGAACTATCAAGTCTGGTGGAGATTGTTAAAGAAAGATTTTATGAGACGTAGCGACCATAATACAACACCTTGAAATGGACACAAGGTGGAGTGGCGCATATTGCTGCCAGACCATGCCAGAAACACCGGGGCAAGCCCATTCTCTTTACGATAAAGTGTACTGGGTTCCTTTTATGTGCATTATACACAACACACGGGGCCAACGGCTTTACGTCCCATCCGAAGGACGAAGCAATAATGGTTAAGTGTCCGGTGCTCTTAACCGCTCGGCCACGACCAAAATTTATAGAGCGTCGTAGGCGCAAGATGGGGAACTCTGGCTGATATGTGAAATCTCACTGGATGCCATTTCGGCAAGTGAACCCCATTGATACAGCACTGAAACGTGCGGACCAGTGTAGACAATGACAGTTGCTATCAATGGGAAACATAGGCATTCACTTGCCGAAATGGCGCCCATGCGAATTTCACTTTCTAACAGTAGATAAAGGCCCAGTTCCCCATCTTGCGCCTACGGCGCTCTATAATCTTTGGCCACGACACGCCACATGTGTGTTTAGGTGCTCATACTCATTACTTTCCCGTGTTCTGTGAAGAAAAAACAATCCACGGCATAAATTTACTTAGGTGGGATTCGCAACCACGACCTTTGCCATTGTACAGCAGATTGTCTTACCACTAGACCACGGAGCTTACCCGATAGCTAAAAGCAGTTCGATTCTTGAGCAGCGGGAACCGCAACGATTTAATAGACGCTAAATTAATTTGCACCGGGAATAAAGAATACTATTAGTGATAAATTGGCCGTGAAAATGGTTAGGCCTAAACCTCATAATTATCACCGGGAATGCCACTGTAAGTGAAGGGAACAACACCTTGGTGAATTAAAAAACAAAAGTTCAAATTAAGGTACAACTGTTCACTGTTTTTAGCAAGCTATGCTTCCAAAATCGTATTCAAATGAGACACTGGGGAATATGTCACCAGTTCCAAAGTCGAACCTTGAACATCTTTTCAAAAATATTCTAAGGTTCCTACCGGAGATTGGCAAACATCAAAGCTAAGTGACCTTTCTCTTAATTTTTGTTTATGGCATGTTTATTTGCTAATGCAGTCTGAGAGAATTTAATTTAATATGGCGAATTGATATAGATTGAATTTCACAAAGCTGTTCAAAAGGGACATTTTATGGTGCCTGGGTGAAGTAGAAGGAGTTTCGTAAGCGCTAAGAAACGAAACAAAAAAACGAGCAAGAAGATTTAAGCCGCGCACTTTTGAGCATGGAGTTGGATTTTTCGTTTTGCTAGCAAAAAAACTATACCACGTTACGAGTCCTGACGGTAAGCCGATGTTATGGAATATACATTTTGTTATAAGGGCCCATCCAGTAAGCAGAAAACTTCCTCTTACATGCTTAATGAAATTGGGTCATGGGGGAATGGGGAGACAAGGGCAATTTCATCAATTTCTAACGGTCAGAAATGCCGCTCCTGTCATGTTTATTACATCTCAAGTTGAATTGACACGAATTGAGTGGTTCAATGCACTTCGTTACTGAGAAGCCAAAGTCCCAGCCGCGGTGTATCGAAAAAAAAAGGGTCAAGGGTCGGTCTTTTCCAAACTTCGGCTTGGTCTCCGGCTCTCTGGCTTGGGCTTCATCATCAATTTGAGAGCAGTGTACATTTTGCACGGCGCTTCCAACGTCAAACAGAGCCCGGAGCCGGAGACGGGGCGTAAGCCGAAGTTTGGAGAACGCCCCTAGATCGACGGCAACCGATGTCTTATTCCCCGTATACAAAGGGTTTGTTTGCATGCAATGCTCATCATGGTAACCAGACTATTTCTTGTCTGTTTGCAGGGGGCAATATCACTTTCAATTACAAGGTATCGTCGATGCCTTTTTATAGATAAAAAGAGCGAGTGGCATCTTGTTCCTTATTCTTCATTTCGGGAATGAATTGTGTTGTTAAACTACCAGATTAGGGGTCCTGTGATGCACACTCAGTGTGTCAGTAATACGGAAGTGGGTGGGTGGGGTGGGGTGGGGTGGGGTGGGGTGGGGTGGGGTGGGGTGGGGTGGGGTGGGGTGGGGTGGGGTGGGGGTAAGGCATTCTCACTCATAAATCAAGCTTTAATAAGGCGAATATATAGACCTGAGAGATCATACAGAATTGAAGTTCAACTCTTTGTCCATAAGAGAGTTTTCCTGACTACATGAACTCATTGATGTACTAACCCAACATCGTCAAGTACCTATGGGCTTGATACCTCCACCCTGGAATAATGATCATGCTTGGAGCCGATTGTCAAACCTATGCGCCCATTTGCTTGCCGGTGCTGCATATTCCTAAGGAGTTGGGATGGCTTCAGGGAAGTTTAAGGCCAGATGGACAGGTATGGTACTAAGCATGATTAAATATGAGAGTTGTTATTCTACAAAAAACAACCCCAAAACCACGTTTTTTTTTAAAACTAGGACAAGATCAGCAATGTATATTTTAACTCAGAAACTTGTACCGATCAGAGAAGTGTGTAGATCAGAACGTGTATAGATATTGTTCTAATAAGGACATTATTTTGATATATCTCGAGAACAAACTTGACACTTCAAAAGCCAGATGCAATCCCCCCATAACAAAAATAATGCTTGAAATTACTCTTTACCCTTCGCGTCACTCCATATGGTGCAGTTTGAGCTTTTTCTAGCGGGCAATTCAATTTTGTTTTCCCCACAGGTTTTACAACGGACACTGTAGTGGTTATTTTTCTGGAGGTCTTTGATTAATTTTGCTATTTACTTTTTGGTCACAGTGAAGAAAAAAAAACACGATCACAGTGACATATTGACAAGTGGTCTTGCAGGATGTTTAATTTGAGAGTGTCTTATATTCTGCATGCAAAGGGCGAGTTTGGAGGGTATTTCTTTGTATTACTTTAAACAAAAATAATGATTAATAAACTATAAATGATCAAATTTACATTACTCATCTTGTCTTAGGGGTATATTAATCTTGAAATTGTTTATTCCTTGAAGGACGAGTTCCGAAGGCGGAACCATATGCTCGGTAATTATATTTTGCAAAACTGTCAAGGTACTCGGAAATGAACCTTTTCCCCCCGACTATATTTAACGACTCTGTAAATAAATCAATGTCAGGAATCTTGTAGAGGAAGAACACATGATTGGTATCTTCATCAATTTATTTCTAGATTAGTAACAGTCTGAAAGCTTACTGATTGTGAAGTTCATACCAGTACCAATCTTCCATGGAAATTATTGTCTGAAATACTTGTCAAAATCAAAGAAACTAGAATTTGAAGACCCCGGTGGACATTTCGGTTGTAACAATCGAAATTAAGGACAATGTTTACGTGCTGCATGGTTTTTCACCATGGTTTTTCACCATCCTTCATTTTGGCAAAGAGAATATACAAGTCATGTAGAAGGATTTTGGAGGTAAAGGGCTCGTAATAGGCGAGTCAGATTTGAATATATATACATTCAACAATCTCTTTGTCTGTATTTAATTAACTTTGATTGGTTATCTTTTTCCCGCCTATTTTGGATACTCTCCATCTATTTTAATCCCAAGGTTTTTCTATAAATGGATCTGTTTATATGTTTGTGCTTGTTTTTGCCTCTGACGAAGGTCCGGTTTGGATCGAAAGCTAAGGCCATCAACCCTACTAGTTTTATATATATATATGTATATATATTTTTAATCCTTTCATAAACAGCAAATATATTAGAATAAAAAAATAATAAAAGAAACAAATTGTTAGATTTTTTTAAACAGCTCATTGATAGGACTTGGCATCAATAGAGACTTTGAAATCCATTCCAACCAGGCCGGGTATTTCACGGAGGCAACGCAGACAAAATGCACCAATGCCTATGGTGCCACTAGAAATGTTCCAGTAGAAAGTTAGAATTCCCTAAAAGAGGTGCCCTTCATCAAGAAAAAAAACCTTGCTCTTACAAAAACGAAGTATCAAGAATGTCCAACACATTACAGTCAATGCTTTATGCAAGCTTTTAAATTACCCTCATGGGGTTATCATTATTATTATATCTTTCTGGTAATTAAACCAGTGGGACCCTGAAAAGCGACTAGTACTGTGACCCGTAGGCCTGAAGATACCTGTGTAGAGAAGATGTCGAAGAAATGTCAGTTTTAGATGTGGGAGGAAAACCCACAAATAGGGAAAACCCCACGCAATCAGGTAATAATAATAATCGGTTCTTATATAGCGCATTACACAATAGCGTCTCAATGTGGTTTACATTAGTGCCCTGGTCATTGGGCCAATAACATTCCTGTAATCTTTCTCAGCTCCCTGGGGAGTATACAGCCCCGAGCTGCCGTGGCGCTCCGGAGGCTTTTTCAAACACAATATCAAGCTCTACCCTCGCAGGTACCCATTTATACCCCTGGGTGAAAAAAAACCAGGTAGGGACAGAAAACCCAATCCACTTACAAGGATCTGGTCCGGGATTCGAACCCGGGACCACAGAGGTGTTGTGAAAGGCAGGGGGAAAGAAACCACTAAGCAAACCGGATATAATAAAGATGAATCGAATTGAATAGTATGCTAAAAAAAAATAACCCCAAAACGGTAAAGATGATTTCTGTGTTTTGTTTGTTCGTTGCGAATCCGCGGGCGATTCGGTAAAACAATAATTCAAATGTCATTAGGGAAAACTGACGCACGGAGAAAAAAGGTTTACAACAACTGCACTGTACAGCGAAAAGACGGGCGGTCTTAACACACAACTAAAAAACTCACTCCAATACATAACAAAAATAAGTCACAAAATGTCCGAACTTTATTATTCGAAATTCTACCCAGAATATTTAAAAAATAAAAGAAAAAGAAAAAAGCAGCAGATAATAATCATTTTCTGGCTATACAATGAAACCCTAAATGATTCGTAATTTCAATATTAAAGAAGAAAAATGTCCGAGGAGAACTGAATGCAACGCAAACAATGTACAAAATATTGACTGTTTTGAACTGTACAGGCATTTCGAAAGATTCTTTAGTGGTTCAGCTAACTTGCCTTGCATCCATTCAAAGATATTTAAATCAAACAAGAGCCCAAGAGGGAAAATGGTGTGGTTCCTTCAAACGACATGAGGATTTGTATTGTCCTTGCCAATGGGATACAGGGAATAGGACTTAGGATATCAGTATTCTCTGTCAATCTTTGTCCATTCTGCAATGCTGTTGTAATCCCAAACAGAATGTAGAATTCACACAACCATTCTTGAATAGAATGATCCATCATTCAGTCCCGCCCACCACACCCTAGGTTTTAGATGTCTTGGGTTCGAGCCCACCCTCAGCAATTTTCCCCAAAAATGTTGCCCTCGTATAAAAGCAGTCTCAAGTCAGGTTGTCTTATTTCACTTAATATGTTGACCAATTAAAAAAAAAAAATAATCAACTGCTCATATACAAAAGAGTCACTACTCACTAAACTTGCTGGTAAGCTTTGACCTTTCTTGACCTTTAACCTTCAGCAAGCTGTTCAAGGAGAGCTCGCCGTTGCTTTTCCAGCTCCCCTTCACTCAGGTCACTCTCCGATGTGTCCCAACCGGTCTGAATAAATAATAAGGAAGACATTAATATTCATACAGGTTGATTATTCTTCAGGTGTCTGTATATTTAATGTCTCGATTCCATGACTATAGAGAATCAGTGGCGTAACTACGGGGGGGGGGGGGGGGGGGGGGGGGCACGTGCCCCAGGGTGCCCCCCCCCCCCCCCATTTGAAATCTGGACTTTCAAGATTAAAAATTACCAGAATAAAATGTTTAATTTTATGAGCATTTACGTAGTTTAGGAAAAATACAATTGGAAACTACAGTTTTAATTGGCCAAAAGTGCCCCCTAGGAGAAACAGTGCCCCCCCCCCCTCCCTTGTGTCCCCCTAAAATTTTACCCTAGTTACGGCGCTGTGGAGAATAAGAGAGAATGAGGGTATAAAGTTATGAATATGCATCTTATGGTTATTTACCAGTGATCACATGGACAAGAACAGAGACCGAGGGCTACAGTTGTATATTTACAGTAAGGAAACTTCTCAGCGATCCAATGGGCATGGAGTTCAATGAAAGAGAACGCTGAATATTCATGAGGCATAATTTACATCACATCAGGGCTCTATTATCACAAAGAGCTAAGATCAATCTTAAGATGTGTATCAATCTTATTTGCTGAGAAAACTGAGATGTCACCATGATGACGTCACCATGATGACATTGTCAACTCATCCTAAGATGAATCTTAGTGCTTTGCGAAATAATAATACTACTACTAATAAAAGGCATTTATATGGCGCTTTATGTAAAAATACCTCAAAGCATCTCATAGTAAAACTATAAAACCTAGGCAATAATGACTCTTAAACAAATAAAAAATAATAATACTTAAGTGTACACAGAACAACCCAAGTACATAAATACAGAAGCAAACACAACAGAAGTTAGAATGCAAGAAGAAAACAAAAGTTAATGTAGAACCAATTTTAAAAAGCCCAAACAAAAAAGTTGAAATTTCTCAACCCTGCAAGTAAAAGGGCACCTCACAATGAGGAAAATGTAAATTTCTTCTGGAGCATGTGAGGGCTTCAAGGGTAAAGACCCCTGAGGCATGCAGTCTGTTGCCCTCTGTGACAACAAGAAATCCAGCCTGGAGGAAGGCAGTGGACACAAGCGTGGGGTCCCTCACCTTTTCCTTCTTGGGTGTGTCTACTGCTCGGGATGGAGTGGCCGTCTTGCGGGAAGGGGGAGCTGCAGCGGCTTTGGGCGGATGATGAGGAACTTCTTTGACGTCAGAATCTGATCCTGACGAGGGCTGAATAAGAAAAGAACAATAGAAAACAACTTTGATAGAATAAAATGAACACGAAAATAAAAAACTATTGTTATCCAGTTCAACAAACTTCCAGTTCCAATTCAGTGGCACTTCACCCTTTCCTTATTGTAGACGAATTCAGTTGACTGCACTCATGGCCTCTTCTTCTTTACCATAGGCGACTTTAGCTGACCAAGCTTCCAAACGAAAAAAGCAACCCAGCCTGCGCACAAGCACCGCTTGTTAAACAGCGATAGTTTTGTCCCTCCATACCAAAGCTTACAATGGTTGGAAAGAGAAAGATCGGACCACTGAGCATGCCCAGTGACGGGAGCCCAGTTTGAACGTTGCACTCAGCAGCTGGTAATGCAATCAATTTAACAGTGGACAATTTGCAAGTGATGCACTCAGACGTCATTTCCTACAGCCCACTGATGTTTCCTTGATTCGTCTCGCACAGCGCCCTCTCTCGGCCGTCTACTCACCGATCGTCTACGCTTGCTCTTCTTGGTCTTCTTTTTGTGTTTCTTAGAGCTGGAGCGTTTACTGCTGAAATCCGATTCATACGATGATTCTGATGGCGTGGGGGACCGTGACCTCTTCTTCTTCTTCGATCGGCGTTTTGACCTCTCCTCTTCCGAGTCTGACAACTGAAGAACAATCAATCAATCAATCAATCCATCAAACAAACAATCAATCAATCAAACAAACAATCAATCAATCAACCAACCAACCAATCAAATTAATCAATCAATCAATCAATCAATCCATCAAACAAACAATCAATCAACCAACCAATCAAATCAATCAATCAATCAATCAATCAATCAATCAATCAATCAATCAATCAATCAATCAATCAATCAATCAATCAAATCAATCAATCAATGAATCAAACAATCAATCAATCAATCAAACAATCAATCAATAAATGCATCAATCAATAAATGCATCAATCAATAAATGAATCAATCAATCAATAAATAAATCAATCAATCAATAATTCAATAAATCAATCAATCAATCAATAATTCAACAAATAAACCGATCAATAAATCAATAATTCAACAAATAAACCAATCAATCAATCAATAATTCAACAAATAAACCAATCAATCAATCAAGAAATCAACCAATCAATAAACAAATGAATAAATAAGGGGAGAGATCCTACTCCATCCCATGGATATTCAAAAATTAATACTTATTACATTTGAAGTGCGCCCTCTACATCCGAGGATGTTCAAAGGCACAAAGTACAATAACAATATGAAAGTACATCAAAATACAATAATTCAATAAAGTCTAAAAATGCACACAATGTACCAAAAAAATAAAAATGCAGTGTCAAATTAAACAATAATTTTCAAAAACAGACTTCATTACCCCTAAAAAGAGGGGAAAGAAGCCAATAAAAAAACAGCGAAAATAAATAAAGAAAATAGAATAGAAGTTTTATTTTACCAGACCTTGAATCAAAATGAGAAAAAAAACAAAAAAACAAACAAAAAGCGAGAAACCAACTTACACAGTTCAACATAGGAAGTGTTTTTATTTGAACAAACATTATAAAAGAAAAAAAATAATCACATTCTGTCTTATGGGCAAGTAGCATATGTTGATACCCAACAGAATTTAAAGGATATTTATCAGATTCAAAGTCCACAATTGAACATCATTTCTTTCAGTTTAAAGACATTACACAGTGAAACAAAAAGCACGAGACTTGTCTAGTCGTTGAGTTGACTGGCCTAACGCTAAAATCACTGGCCTTAGGCCAGTGTAAATTTCAAGCCCTGACCTATCGTCAGTCCTGATCAATCACTAAACAGAGGGAGCAATGACAGGACTTACGGAGCGTGATCTTGAACGTCTGCTTCTGTGTTTTTTCTTTTGTTTGGAATGTTTCCTGGAGCTTGCCTTGGAATGATGATGGGCACATGCCTCCTACAAAAATACGTACAACAATTTCTTTTTAAACGAATTAAAAATACTTATCTCCGCTCAAAATGAACGAACAAATCGTCACATTTCAAGACTGGTTTATTCTACTCCACAGTTTAGAAGATGATTTAAGTAATTTAAATAATTCAATACCAGATAAAAAGGTTATGCATGATATTAAAAGGAACGATATATTATTGATAACAACCTAAAAAATAAATAATTTTGAGTCCGACAGTTTACTTTTAATAAACTTTCTACTCATACGCAATGTCTTTCAAAAACATGCTTTCAAGTACTTCCTTTTGTAAGGAAGCGTTTCTGAAAATCCAGTGATCTTTTGACTTTGAACCACCTCCTCCCACCCCCCCCCCCAAAAAAAATGCCATGTGAACAAGCACAAAATCGCTTCAAAGCAGAAACTGATTTTTTTTTTTTTCTAACACCCCCCCCCCAAAAAACCAACACAATTTACAAAATAAATTGATAACATTTTCATCGGTTGATTGTATGGTGTGTCTACTGAAAGTTAGAAGACGTGTATAAATGTGTTCTTTAGATTATGTACCTCCAGTGTCTGGATGAACTCTTTGAACAATCGGATTCTCTCTGATTCAACTGTGATGCCGTCAAACGCCGACTCATTGACAAATCGATCACGAACCTAAACAAGGAGATTATCAAAACATGTCAAAAAGATCACAGTGTAAATTTGATAAATCTTCAACCCAACATCACTAAAAAGATATTTTGGTTTTTACCCTACACCAATGTGTGAAAAGTGTTAAGGATTAGATGAGGGACTAGACTTACCTCATCCCAGATGGAGTTGACGTCGAGGGGCGGGGCAGACTGCTTGAGCATGGACTTGAAAGCGCCCTCTTTCCTTCGCTGCTTTCTGGCTTCCTCTTTCTGTCTCTCCTTCTCCCTAGCCTCTGCCTTCTCGATCAACTGCAAAGAAAAAAATCCATATTGGAAGAGTAGGGGGGACTTCACAACACTACGTGACGAAAGACATACCACGTAATTTTCGAACGATTAGCACTGAGCATGCACACGAGCACCGTCAACAATTGGCAAGTTCGATCAAAGACCAATGGTTAAATAGTGGTTAGTTAGTGATGTACGTAACACATGTGCACTAAAGTTGGAGTGCAGACGACTCTAGTCATGTCCATCCACTTGACCATGAGAAAACGGCAAAATCAATTTTATAATTTTTCTGATAACTGGTCCCCTATTCACTGTGCTTATGAAATGACTATTGGTAACCAGTGATGCGACCAAACTCGATAGGCCGAGTAAAGCACAAAATATCTTTGATAAACAATCTTACGCTGTTGAAGGTGAGTTTGATATTGCCTGCATCCAGGCAAAATCAATTTTATAATTTTTCTGATAACTGGTCCCCTATTCACTGTGCTTATGAAATGACTATTGGTAACCAGTGATGCGACCAAACTCGATAGGCCGAGTAAAGCACAAAATATCTTTGATAAACAATCTTACGCTGTTGAAGGTGAGTTTGATATTGCCTGCATCCAGGGTGGAGGCCCTCTTATCAGTACTGATCGACGTCGCAAAATCTTCAAAGGATGTGTTGATCTCGATAGACAATCCCCTGTCCTAAAAGACGGGGAAAAAACAAAATTAAAAAACCCGTAACCCTCACTCTTGGTAACTGACAGACTATTCAAGTCTCTCACAAATTCAACTTCCAGGCAATGAAAACATGCCAGATTCTGTTTCCTTTACACGTAAACGCAATGTACAGGGGAACCCAGGGTTTCACCAAAAGTGTTCAAATATGCAAAGAGATGAAAATAAAAGGCGCTTTTCGGGAAAACACCATCGTACGGCCAATCTGTTACTCGAAGGCTGCATGTAAGTTTTCACGAGTGCGTCAAAAGCCTTGAAAGCAATTCTTAAAAAGTGAGAAAAAAACAGAGTCTCTTAAGGGTACCAACCACCATCTTTCCCAGTTGAAGAGCTTCAAATTCATGAATGGAGGATTCAATTTCACAACAACATTTTGTAAGATGAGGTGCTATTAACACCACTCCCGCTTATGTGAGAACAAATTCACAGGCGTATTACACGGATTGGGATTTGAACCCACTACCCTTGTCATTCTAGAGCAATTCTAGTGTTATTAACACCATCATCACACTCTGCTTATTTGAGAACAAATTCACAGGCATATTACACAAACCCATGACCTTTGTCATTCTAGAGCAATTCTAGTGTTATTAACGCCATCATCACACTCTGCTTATGTGAGAACAAATTCACAGGCATATTACATGGATTGGGATTCGAACCCACGACCTTTGCTATTCCAGAGCAGATGTCTTCCTAACTAGACCACCGAGATTGCTCAGTAGCTAGAGGCAGCTCAACTCCTATATACTAGCAGTGGGTACCGCAATGGTACAGGTTAAATTTGCACAGGGGATAAAGAATCCTATTTGTGTTCTATCGATGTGTAATACGCACTGTATACTCTTGTTATTTTTCATTATTAATTGACACCGTAATCATTTCTTCCCTGAAAACAGAAAAGAGGGAAAGACGAGATCTGATGACAAACCTTCAAGATGTCTTTAATTATTCTCTTCTCATCGTGGAAACGCGATTTCAGGTCCTCCACGTAAAACTTGAAGAGATCCAACGGAGTTGACCCTGTAGCAACAAGAAAAAAAAAAAGATTCAAGTTCTTGAACACATCGTTGTGTGCCCGGTGAAAGGACGTAACGACATGCTCCCGGTAAAAGGGCATAAGCAAATGATGTGAAAATTTGTGTTTCAAGAAAACTGAGCGGTTTGATCAATTTTTTTGGCATTCAAACGTTATAAAAGGAAGGTTAAATTCTGCATTGGGAATGGGAAAACATGTCTTTGGGTTTATTCTAGCGACAAAAATGTAACAATAATTCCATATTTTTCATGTCAGGGGCCATTTTATTGCTGACGTCCTTTTAATATTGGGATGAAATACTTTTTTGTGCCCGGTAAGAGGGCGTACGACCTTACGCCCTTTTACCGGGCATACGACGAAGTATCCTATTGGTAAGTCATTATGTTACACAAGTGCGTATCTGCTGCACGCCTAAAAGTTTTTGCTACTTCCGGATCCTATCAAAATAAATAGATATATAAATAAACAAATAAATAAATAAATGCTGGACTTACCAGGATTGCCGAGCATGTTGTTAAAACGAGGATCGGAGCTTACAACAGGGAAGAGATCCATCCAGAGAGACATGGAGTGAAGCTGACCACGGTCGTGCAACTCGTCCAGAAGAACCTAACGAAGAAGAAAGCAGGAATATAATATGAATCTCAGTTGCCATGCCAAAGTGTGGCATCTAAATACCAGGCATTCTTACCTGCATTTCCTGTACACTCTCTCCGTAAACAATGAAGTGCTCGTTCAGCAACACATTGGATATATGGCCACCAATAGAGGGCTTCAAATCTTACCAGGAATCCCTCCCTGCACACCTTTAACTGCCCATTCATCAACATATAGGCCACACTCCCACCAACAGAGGGCTTCAAATTTTACCAGGAATCCCTCCCTGCCAACCTTTAACTGCCCCTTTATCAACACACTGGACACACTCCCACCAACAGAGGGCTTCAAATTTTACCAGGAATCCCTCCCTGCCAACCTTTAACTGCCCCTTTATCAACACACTGGACACACTCCCACCAACAGAGGGCTTCAAATCTTACCAGGAATCCCTCCCTGCCAACCTTTAACTGCCCCTTCATCAACACATAGGACACACTCCCACCAACAGAGGGCTCCAAATCTTACCAGGAATCCCTCCCTGCATTTCCTGTAGCCTCTCTTCAGCAGTAACCTCTCTCGATCTTTGTCCTCCTCCTCTTCCTTCTCAAGCTGACGGATGTGCTCCTCGAAGCAGATCAGGGCATCCTCCTTATCCATAACTGTAAAAAAAGACCAAGAGTGCATTCATTGAGTTTTCCTTACTCAAAGAGTTTTCCTCACTTAAAGAAAGAGTGTTTGATTCTTATGAGTGCTCACAAATTTGTCCTTACTCATGAGTTCATCGTCGTCTGCGAATGTAGGGTTCTCCATCAAATACTGCTGACACTCTGTCCAGGTCGTACGGAAGGTCACGTTGGGCATGCTGTCCAGGATGTTGTTCATCGAGTCGATATTCCTCTTTCGCAGATTCTTGGACTCCTCTTTCTCCTTCTTGGCCAGGAAGAAGACGACGTCCTCATAGAGGTCTCGTTTGTCTCGGTCCGGCACCGCTCTCCAAAGCTCTTCATTTTCAAACAGCAACTCTGCTTTCCTGTAATGAAACTACTTGGTAAGACGTCTGCTCTAGAATGGCAAAGGTTGTGGGTTCGAATCCCACCCGAGTAATAGCCTGTGGTGGTTTTTTTTCGCAGGACTCGGGGGAAAGTACCGAGTATACAGTGCTTGACACACATCGGTGTATGGGGTGAAACACAAATCATTTTCTTTATCACGGAGGCAAATTTCACATCAATTTAAAATCGTTGCGGTACCCGCTGCTTCAAAAGGGGATTCAGACTGCCTCTAGCTACTAGGCAAGCTCAGTGATCTAGCGGCAAGACATCTGCTCTAGAATGGCAAAAGTTATGGGTTGGAATCCCATCCAAGTCATATGCCAGTTGATTTTTTTCTTACAGAACTCAGGGAAAGTACCAAGTATAACAGTGCTTGAAAACACATTGGTGTATGGGTAACACACATTATATCAACAAACTTGGGAAATAAACTCTTGTGCAACTACTTCAAGTCGTCAAATAAAAGATATTTTACTGAGCCACATGGGCCTGAACCTCACAGAGTTTATGATGCAAATTT
This sequence comes from Marthasterias glacialis, assembly GCA_911728455.2. NCBI lineage: Eukaryota > Metazoa > Echinodermata > Asteroidea > Forcipulatida > Asteriidae > Marthasterias > Marthasterias glacialis. Next base: position 4,221,743 of record OU452238.1, read on the forward strand.
TTTACCCGCATTTTGAAAAGGGTATTTTCCTACCTATGATAAAAAAGTATGAACCAGGCTTTATCATAGATGGTTGCATTGTCTTCCCTGGCTGGTGAACTGAACGAGGTGGTTATAATTCAAAGTGATGATTGCAGCAAATTTGTGTACGCAGTCTTCAAACTTACAAGAATGCTGTGCGCACACAAATGCGCTATGATTCCATCTACACAAACAAAATGTGAGTTCTTGCTACACAGAGGTCAGGTAAAAAGCTCTTAATTGACATAAAATGAATTTGCTTTTTACAAGTATTTCCTTTATGGCAAATCTACACAGGGAGTGATTTTGGCAAAAAATGAGCGAGTTGGTCACTGAATGTATCCAGGTGGGTCATCTCACGTATGGGCAGGGGGAAACACTTGATTGATGTTCAGCGACAAAGATCTACTGGCCTACCTATATCGGACGTTGGAGTTCATCTTAGGGTGTGTCTCCAGGAACCTCTGGAGGTCCTCTTTGGCGGCCTTTGCCTTCAGCCGCTGCTCCTCCTAGAGAAACACAAAGTATAGACCCAATGTAACCAAAGTGAGGCTGGTAGGGTATAGTTAGTCTGGCTCCCTTTTTGCCGTAATAAGAAATACTGCTTTGGCATACTGGGCACATGACTCAGATGCAAAGTGAAATAACTGTCACGAAATACTTGATTTGAAATTTTAAAATCTTTCAGATTTGTTCTTGCAACTAAATATTCACACTCAGCAACTTTTGTGGTCATAGTCAACTCTCTTCAATAGGACCAAAGTTGACAGAATTAATAATTGTTTACACTTGACCTTGTTTGTTGATAGTATCAAATTACAAAAAAGTAAACAAACTCGACAAAATACACTCAGCCAACATTGGTAACTGTCAAAGACCAGTACCAGAGTCACAAGAAAATAGTGAAAAATTTCATCACTGTTTTCAAAAATCCGATTCAAACTTTCGAGATCAAAACTAACTGTTTACTCACTTCTCAAAAAACTATTGCATTTCAAGCAAGAACATTTAAAATTATCTTCTTATTTCAATTATTAATAGACAATGGACGGAAGAATTAGGTTACTTTTCTGCACATTTTTTATGGAACTTTGAGGGTGATTAAAAAAAATAATAAATAAATAAATAAAATAAAACAACTCAAATACTTTCATTAAAACCCTAACAGTCCCTATTCCATCAAAATCCAACAGCAGGTTTTGTTGGGTTGTGTTGGACTGGGTACTGCATTGAGTAAACTGATCATGCTTTACATGGGTTCAGGCATACCACCATAATCAGAGTACCACAGTTTGGGTGTTGAGTTTACCCACATGGTGTTGGAATTTGTTGGAGTGGGGGAAGGATCTTAGGTAAATCACTCTGGGGAGTTAGGGTTAATCCTGCATGTCCATTCACATGTTGGAACCCTTTTGGGTGGTTTCAGGTACTTAACAAAAAAAAAAATTACCACCATTTGAAAAACTGCTAACGTGACAGACGCAAAGTGAAATCCTTAACGGTATTATGCATCTTGTCATAACTCTAAGGGACCTTGGCACTACAGGCCCACAAGGAAGCCAAATCAAAGAGGGCAGGTTGTGTGTGTGTGTGGGGGAGGGGCAGGTTCTTCTCTCACCTTCTCCTCCTTGCTCCTTTGCACCTTGTAGTTGTTGAAGACTTGTTTTTTCTCACTCAGCTTAGTTAGGGCTCTAAAACATGAACATGGAATATAAACATAAATATAAAAAGAAAATAAGACCCCTTCCATGGGCAGCAATTGCCGAGGTCAAACAATGGAACTGTGCAAGTGCCCTTACACTCACCAACTTATGGGGCACTTTACACAATGGAACAATGCTACCCCACAGGGTTTTCTTTGTTCTAGTGCTACCCCACAGAGGAATTCTTCAGAAAAGGGAATAACAGAACAACAATAGGAGGACCCCGTAACTGCCATATGTAAGGATGTGTGTGTTTGCACCAGGCACAACTATCAGCCAATGTGAGATTTGATCTTCAAAGGATAAGGATTACAGAATGTTTTTGTACTGCATACATTCATGCTGCTTTATGCCATCTTTTTGGCATGGATGCAGCCCCCCACCCCCCCCACCACAGGATTGAACTGATTTTAACCGCATTACAGGGAAAAAACATCTGCACAGCTTTACGACTTCATCCTGTTTTTGAATCTTTTTAAATCTCTCCTTCTTAATGATACCACATAGATTTTTTTCAAAACTAGAAAAGTTAATTTATAACTCACTTGTATCGCGGATCGTTGACGATCATCTTCATGGCCGTGTCCCATGATGCATTGCAGGATACACCCTGAAATGAAGTTCAAGCGAGACTGATTTGCTAAGAAAGAATCAAAACTTCTGATTGATTTATTTTTTTCTAAGCCGTTGAGAGAGACTCTGCTAGGATGACACGCAAGATTTCGGAAAATCCAAACCGACCTTGTTAAGGATCAATGAAAGACTTACCAGGTAAATTCTCTTTGTTTACGTAGTTCTGGGCATGCCCACATTTCAAAGAACAATGGCCTTACCTGGTAAGTCTGCTGCCACCTATCGTCCCCAAAAAGTCTCACATTTGAAGTAACCAGGCTTGAGGAAAAGTCTAGTCCAAAAACTGATTGGGAAGCTGGAAACAATATCTTTCCCTTTTCTTTCCTTAACCCTTTCTGTTTGATCCTGAGGACTGCACTAGCACACTGATCACGCTTCACATGGGATCAGGCATACCGACACAACCAGAGCAGGGATGAGATTTACCAATTGCGAAAAATTCCTGAATATGGCTTGCTGCCCTGGTTTCCCCCCTTATTCTAGACCCGGAACCTCCCAGATGTTACAATTCAGGAGGTTTACAGACTCTGTGCATCACCAGAAATACAAAACTACAGGTTTGGACACAAATCTCCCTCTCCCTTTTGATGACTGCTTTACTTCTTTCAAGAAAATTTAAAGGCTCAAGCAGATTTTGAGAAAATCCTGAAATCAGGAAAAAATCCTGAGAAATCTCACGCCTGCGGAGTCCCATATGGTGTTGGATTTGAATAGAGCGAGGAAGGATCCTAATAAATCCTTCAAGGGAGATAGGGATTTTATAAGCCACAACTTGCAGCCTCTCTAAAACAGCCTTGAAAGAAGACTAGTCTGAAGAAAAAAAGAAATAGATTACCTTGTCTTTGAGCAGCAACTTGAACGCCTCCTTAGCCTCTTCCTTGGTGTTATAAATGATCTCCTTGACGTCAGGAGAACCTGGTCTTGAGTCACTGGAGCTAACAGTATCACAAAATGGTTACAACGGTCAAATTTGATTGAATAATTTTGACCGCACAGTTGTGCACTTTGTGTTGTTTTGTCCAAAAAAAAAAAAAGAAAAAAAAAGAAGAGAAAATATATATTGCTCTTATTGTTTTTTTGGCATTCAGGTTGGCTCAGTGGTTTCTTTCCCTGCTGTTCACCTCTGTGGACCCCCGGTTCGAATCTCGGACCGGAGCCTCGCAAGTGGATTGGGTTTTCAGTCCCTACCAGATTGCGTGGGTTTCCCTATTTGGGGTTTTCCTCCCACATCTAAAACTGAACATTTCTCCAACATGTTCTCAACGCAGGTATCTTCAGGCCTACGGGTCACAGTGCAAGTCACTTGTGAGTGTCCTTTGGTTTCATTACCAGAAAGATATAACAATAAACAATACCCTAGTTACTAAATAAAAAGCGCTTTACAACATTATTATTCTCGTTCATCAGGCATACTTAAACCAACGCTCAAACATTCTCAACTCCCGGAAGGCAAATAGCCTCAAGCTGCTTGCATCAGCGAAAAGAGGGCTATTTAACTACATAATAGACCTTTATCATGCTGCAACCATCTTGGTCATGTTCCCTGTATCCAATAACAGTAACATATGCTAATATTCATTGTACAAAAAGGAACCAGACTATTTGCCCTTCCAGTCTCGGTTTGGTTACGTTGGTTTGAATGGGAGAAAATCAAGATAGCCGCACCATGATAAAGGTCTATACTGTCTTAGCCCTCGCAGGTTCCTTTAATACATCTGGGTTAAGAGAAGCAATTTATGCTTAGGTGTCTTGCCTGCGGACACAAGTGTCAAAACTGGGATTTGAACTCACACTCTGATGAATGGTCATCAGAACTCGAGTCCGACGCGCAAGACCGCTCAGCCAAGAAAAAATGTGAACGTAACTATTCTAATGTGTATCGTACTGTCAGTCATAACTCAGAGCAAATCAAATCTTAAAAAAATTACTCCTTTCAATAATTCTTTGTGTAACAGTAATTGTAAACGATTATTTTTCTCACCTGTATGCATCATCCTCAGTGATATTTGTATTGGGCGTATTCTCTGCCGTACCGACGCTACCCGTTCCACCAGTGCTACCTGCTGCCGCCCCTTGCTGTGCCATGAACCCCATCATGGGCCCCGGCATCCCGGCCATACCCATCATGGGGGCACCCGGTACAGGCACACGAGGCAGCCCCGCGGGTGTGGGCATACTGCCCATTGCACCCAGGGTGCCCATACTGGGTGGAATACCCGTCATGTTGGGCACGGCGCCCACGGCGGGTACCCCGGCCATGTTTGGGGTGGTGGTGGTGGTGGTGTTGTTAGTCGCAGCTGCAGCGGGCGCGGCGGTGTCGCCCGTCGTGCTCTCCTGTGGTTTGTCGGAGGTCGATTCTTTTGGTTGATCCTCGTTGGGGGCCATCCCTGCTGCCGAGCTCCCTGCCTCTGTTTCTCTGTTTTAGTCAGCATTGAAACAAAAATGATATTTTTCCCTCCACTGTTGGTCAATTTTACTAATACTTCCTTTCCTTTTTAGTACGATTATCATTCAACAATTTGAATATAGCTTTTACATATGGATCTAAAGATATTTAATGTAGCTCAGATGGTAAAGCACTCATACGTTATTCAAGAACTTGCAGGTTCGACTCTTGCATCAGCCAATTTTTCTACGCTCGCTACCCACTTATGTATGAAAAAATACGTATATTACAATAGCTACAATATCTACAGTGTATGACCAAAATTTAGGTACAGGATGAATGAGAATGTGGAAAGTTAACACGTTGACTGTCAACTACGAGTATACTCGTAGAGAATGAAAGGTCTTTGCATTGTAAATAAAATACACTGGCATCACTGAGGGCGCAAAAAATACACTGCTGGCAGTGGTGAGGACATGCTTCTATAAAAGGTTTATGTTCAAATTATTTAAGTTAGTACCTATTCAGTATGCACGCATGCGCATAACACTTGGCAAATGGGAATGCCATGTGAAATTATGCATGGCAGTCAAGGTGTTAAACTAGTGATTTATAGGAGGGCGAAAAGCACTAAGTTTAGAAATGACACTGATGTTGCATAAGTGCAAAATCGGCTGTTAAGCAGCTCTATGAAATTGGGCCTAAGTGCTCAGCGTGCCAAGTACACAAGAACAAAGAGAACAAGAATAAACTGTACATTTAGCAATTAACGATTACAAAGACTTTCTGGGACAAGAAATGTGTGAGCATTTAAAACACTGTTTGTTTTGTTTTTTTTAAATGACAATCTAACTTACGGTTCTTTATCCAGGCTTTTGGTCGCAATCATAGCTGCAGAAAATGAGTAAAAAATGTAAATTAAAAGTCTCTAACCTCACATTAACCAGTTGGCAGAAGTGTATCCATGAAAATATTTTTTGAGCCAGCAAACGGGCAATGTTGAAAACACGCCATTGTGTAAAATCGGAATACCAGAACAAAGGTCACCTGAACATTACACTACTCAGCGTGCATAGAGCGTGCACACGCCGTCTAACACTTCGTTTCACCCACACAAAGAGAAAAGCATGGTCTTAAAAATTTTGTAGATTTTTGACCACTATGTGTTTTTCTCTGTGTAATCCACGATTCCAGACCTTTGTTCTTCTGTTCCAAGAAGAGAATTGGGAGACATCGAGAGGCTTCCGCCGTTGTTCATTCATTGTATTTCAGCTCAATGGAGGTAAGGCCGAGTGAATCGGGGATCCAGCCTTAGTTCCGGGTTTAGTACCAATCCATGCCGCAGCCAACAGAATCAAACAAACTATGCCAATGGAGTTTGAAGGGTCGGGGGGTCGTTAAGATAAAATGGGTCAGTCTATCGAGACATTCTACTCCCAGATTCTGGCTCCTAAACCCCTGACTGCAATCCTACCTTTGAGTTCTTCCAGCTCCTTAGGCATGGTCCATTTAGACTCCTTGGTCTTAGTGTTGTAGTAGTAGACTTTCCCTGTATCTGATTTGTACTCCTTCCACGGACTCTGAGAGAGCAAAAGCTGTCGACGAAAAAAATAATCAAACTGTTCAACCCTCCCTACCGTTGGTAACTTTTTTGGAGGGAACCGACTGACCATTTGAAACCCTTCCACTGCATGGGTTCTGTGTGGTGGCACAACTGTCCACAGAACAATCTGTGTACTGCGTAGATGCATTCACCACATATCATACTGCAGGCTTGCAAATTGCATCTACCATTCAAAATCACAGTGGATGATACTGAAGACAGTGGGAGGGTTGATTGTGTACCATATAGATGCATTCAACCAATTGACATCACGTTTCAGGCTGGCATAGTGCATCTATCATTCAAAACCACAGTCGATGATACTGAGCGGTCAGACAGTGGGAGGGATGATTGCGTACTATTCATCTTTGCGTTCACCGCATTATTTTTGCGTTCACCACTTTGTTTGTTGAGAGCCAACAAAATCCACCAAGAAAATTTGTTTGTCTCACCTCAGCTTGTGTCTTTAAATCGTTTGGTTTCTCCCATTGGGACTGCTTGGTGACGCTGTTGTAAAAATATGTCCGTCCGTCGGGGGCTTTGTGCTCCGCCCAATCGCTCTTCTGTAATGAGTATTTCAATAAAACGACACAAACACAATAAAAAGAAAGAAAGTATAGTCTGGGTGTGCTTATTTAATTCATTTTCAGTAAGGCCAGAGGTTGTCATTTAAATATAGCCCCCCTTTCCCACCCTTTCACTGGTCCATATCTTAACACCGTCTTCCTGGTGTGATTTACTAGGATCCTTCCTCACTCTAACAAAATCCAACACCATGGTAACTAAAACACCCAAACTGTTGGACTCTGATTATAGTGGTGTGCTTGATCCCATGTAAAGCACGGTTAGTTTACTGGTGCAGTCCTCAGTTCAACAGAATCGAGCATGAACATGCAGTTTGATGGTGGATGGTGGATGATATTGAATGGTCAAAGAGTAGGAGGGTTGACTGTGTACACTCACCACATTATATCATACTGCGGGCTGGCATAGTATATATCATAATCCAAAACCATGGTAGATGAGATTGAATGGTCAAACAGAAGGAGGGTTAAACGTGGCTAGTTATTGGTTTCTTTCTTTTGCATTTCCAAGCAGTACTTTCCCCTCTATGCCAAACGGGAAGTAAACAGACACGATCTATTGACACCTTGCCTGCACATCACACACGGGGACTGTGCCACGCTCACCATTTTGGAAGTCACTAGGTATGCATGTAAATGCCGCATCACCTAAATTGCACACCACACTGTATAACACATATAAGACACTGACTTCCAAAATGGCGCAACCGAGACTATTGCGTTGACGACGTCAGGTGAATTGGGTATAAAGTTAAAGGTTACCTTTGCAGGTTTAGTCTCCTGTCCAGCCGTTGGTTTCGCTGCAGCAGCGTCAGTCTGAGCTGTAGAACCTGAGGCAGACGATGACTGGAAACGTAACGGAACGATACACCATGGAATTATGTATGAGCAGCTTGGGCATTTCATGTAATAGTTCTTATAAAGCGCATTTTACAATAACGTCTTAATATGCTTTACAATCCTGATCATTGGGCAGTAACATTCCTGTAATCTTTCTCAGCTCCCTGGGGAGTATACAGCTGGCCGCTGGGCATTACGAAGTCTTTTTCAAACACAATATCAACATCTACCCTCGCAGGTACCTATTTCTACCCATGGGGTGAAGAGAAGTACAAAGAATAAACAATGGTGGCAGCCTCTTGATGACTTGTAATCCTCTTTCTTGGAAACAAAAGGACAAAGGTCTGGAATCTTGACTTACACAATAACCCCCGCATAATGGGTCAAAATCAGCCAAACAAGTCAACTACATCTGTCCTCTTGAAGCGTTGCACGGTGAGTGCATACTCTGTGCACGCGCCGAAACAAAATAACCGGGCAACTTTTGTTCCGGTGTTCCGATTTTTACTCACTGGCGTGTTTACACCACCTCCGTTTGCCGGCTCACACAATATTGGTCTGCGGCCTTGTGGGATATGGGACGCAGAAGGGCAATATTTTTCCGTAATCCACTCACGCTTGTGTGCTAACTTAGAATGGCCAGTGGTCCATTAGGTATTTTGAATCCCGACATATCAATACCAACTTTAAGACAGTGGAACAAAACTACAGGTAAAGCAAGCGGCAAATACAAACCTGAGTGGCTGCTTGATCAACTTGTTTACTGGAATCTGTAAACGACAACATTTTATTTTAGAATCAGTTAAGATGTAACAAAAAGGTGTTGTTGCAAGATTTCTACGGCTTGATTTCTGACAAAAAAATGGCTCTGGGAAAAAACACCCAAACACGTGTTTGTCGACCCCAGTCAACCAAAGACTTGATCTTTGTCTTCCCATTTTGCACAACTGCAGTTAAAAAAAAAAAATAAAAAAAAAAAACGGTGGAGAGAAAGTTCCCAATAGAGCAAGACTTTGTACTGTGTTTTTCAATATTCAATGGCACAGCTGAGAAACCAGAAACAAGGAAACCAGCTGAAAATCTTGCATGGCTAATAGTTTCATCATGGACTATCAACAGACTTCGCAAAGACGTACCTGTTTCTTGTGAGGTGTCGTCCTGCTCTTCCTTCTGGTTGGTCGCCCCGGCACCCATCCCACCCGGCGCCCCCATCCCGAAGCCACCCATGCCGGGGGGGAACATCCCAGGCGGCATGTTCATCGGGGGCATACCGGGTGGCATCCCCGGGAAGCCCGGCGGCATTCCGGGCATACCCATCGGGGGCATGTTGGGCCCGCCAAAGTTCGGTGGGGGCATGTTCATCATGCCAGGGTTGTTGTTGTTGTTGGACTGGCCGGGCATCCCCATGCTGAAGGGCGGAGGCGGCATGCTGGGATTAGGGGGCTGCATTGACAATAAACAGCGACCATTAAAAGATCGTTGGCGACTTTTAAAGGCATGCTACATAATAATAATAATAATATTAATAAACTGTTCTTACAAAGCGCATAACACATTGAGTCCCAATATGCTGTACATAGAGAATAGAGTGAAAAAATAAAATAAAACTAGCTGTTGCAAACTGCTTACCAACTACAAGGACCTGTTGTATAAAAGCAAAATTAGTTTAATCACCTCATGTTTCGATCCTAGCAGAGTCTTTTTCATAGGCTAAATATGAGTCAAGGTTGAACAAATGGGTTTAGAGAAGGCATGTCATTTGATCCAGTGTTTGTGCGTCTTTGATGTTTTTTGGGGGGATTTGTTCCAAAGAGTGGGAGATGACGCTGAAAAAGCACGCTGGCCTTGTGACCTAGTCGATGACGATGAACAGGTAAGTAGAGATTGTGACTGGGATCAGAGTTTTCTTGGAGGTTTAAATTTGTACGTATTTGTGAAATTGAACCCTGACTATGACCCGTTTGGTTGGTGTGAAAGGAGGTCAAATCTTATGGCTGTTCACAATTGCAGTAACTACGGACATTTTATCAAAATGTTTTTTTTTGAAGTAAAATCAATCTAACAGCCAACAGACTGATTTGCATGATTTGTACAAACATTAAAACATCAAGGACATAAAAAAATTCACATCAATAGAAATATATAAATACATGATACCAATAATACCAACTTTCAAGAAAGGACTAAAAACAAAGGGACTTTTAATATAAGCCGCATGTGGCCGCTATATATTTTTCCTAAAGGGTTAATGCAGGCCTCGATCTTAAGAAAAACGGGGGCAGGCCTTTTTGCTGGCCAAGTCAGAGAAATTGTACAAGGGCTTACTGGCCAAGTTGGTAGTGACAGTGCGATTTTTCTGAAGGGCATGCTGGCCAACTCGACAGGGCATGAGGCCAATGGCCTCGGTGGCCTCGATTAAGATCAAGGCCTGTTAATGAGGATGAATACCCAAATACCCTCAAGGGGATGGCAAGAAAAAATTCTCAGTAATGCTGATTGGCAACAGGGGGGAGAAACAGAAGTAAAAATACAAGTTATGCATTTGTGTATTCGACCAACCCTTAGTGTTGATAATCTTACCACGAATGGGGGCATCATCATGGGGGGTCTATTTCCAAACAATGGGGGCGGTTGTTGCTGCAGAGAGTGAGGACTGTTGGAACTGCTGTTGTTCTCCTGCGTACATAATGATATCAACAAGACAGGGTTTTAGGCAAGATTAACTTTTGGTTTCCAAAAAAACAAATTCACACTCAGGATTAATAAAAGACAAGTAATAAGTAATATTAATAAATACCTAGGACAGTTTGTGGATTCTGATTGGTCAAAACGTGATCACGTGGGAGTGTATTAACGGCGATATAAAGACCGGCTAACAAAACAAGCAAGTATCGCCGAGAAAGAAAAGTTACAAAATGGACGATTTTAGCCGTTTATTTCGTTAAAAAGGTATTTATTAATGGGAACAGTGCGAGGACCCGGTCTTCACTGCTTGGTAATGACCTTGGGTGGTGGCTGGCCGCTGTTAACGACCGCGCCTCCGGCTTGGTCGTTAACAGCGGCCAGCCACCACCCCGGTCATTACCAAGCAGTGAAGACCGGGTCCTCGCACTGTTATTCCCTAAGTAAGAAATTTATTGGTATGGCATTCTATCAAAGACGATTCCACAGCACAGTGTTACAAAATCAACCAACAAATATTGAAGTTAAATATGGCTATATCTGAACTTGGGGTTACGGCTATGAGTTGACTAAGAGTACGACTGTTGCTAAGGGTGTTGCTACAGATGCCATATACTTCAACGCATGATGATGTGGGGATCCAGCTGTAGCCCTAGCTGCCAATTCAGACACTGCCTATCATTCGTTCATTCGTTCATTTATTTATTGTCCATCAAATGGAAAATTGCTTTGCCGAGCATGCTCAAAAGATTACAACTATTTTCCAAATTACAAATTACAAACTACACCCCCAAAAAATAGAAGAACTAACTTATATGATTGTTGGTCATTGTTAAAAAACAGAATCTTTTTAAAACCATCCAGGAAGGGGAGAGAGGAAAATGCACTGTGGTAGCTCATACGGACGAGAGTCCAGGTGCATTTGCCTGGAATTCATTGTCGACTTTTTGTCAGTAGCCGTGTTGTATGTTCTGGGGCCCAGTAAAACAGAGTAGCGTCTGAACTTGAGCGGTGGCCAGGTCTTGCAGAGTGATGAGAGGATTACTGGACCTACTACTTGTCCTAAAACATTCACAATTTTAATTTGCAGCCTTATTTCAAGATAAGTTGTTATAGGAAAATATTGAACCATGTTGATGTTCAGCCCTGTTATAGTAACTTTGCTCTTGTTGCAGAAATGTAAGGCACTTTTTCCTCCAACTCCATGTCGGAGTAACTGTGTACTTTTGTTGTAGTTGCAATGATCGACGTAACCCTCCATCCTCCCGACCGTCGGGAGGATGGAGGGTTACGATTATCGCAACTAAACTAAACCATGGACAGTAACTTGGAGCCTACACATCAAACTTGACCAGAACAAATGTTAAAATTTGACCCAAGCAAAGGGTCTTGTAATTAAGTCCAAAAGCAAAAGTCAAAAGATGTTGTCCGGGAATGGTGGTTAGGTTGAGCTCGACCGCGGTTCATGCATTGTCATATCAATAGTAAGTGGCGAGTTGGTATATTTAGGGTCGAGATGTCTCTGCATCATTTAAACAGGCAAGGGTGTGAAGTTGTCTCAAAAATCCTCAGCAAAAACAGAACACATTTCGATAGTTTCAACAACATGCAATCTCCACCAACTCAGTCACATGTCCCTTTCGCGGAAAATAAAATTTAAGATATAAAAACGAGACAATAAGCAGTTTAAAACTGCTTCAAATAACAAACATGCTTACCATGGCTGATTACTGCCGCTTGATGGCGCCCTTCCAAGTTGATGAACAGACGCTACCTAAACAATAACAAGAGCGTCCGGTGTTGGAATTTTGGGGGAAATTAAGTTTCACAAATAATGCCTCCAAAACGAAGAAATAAAAAAGATCCACTCGCCCAGAAAATAGACTTCGATAAAGAGCCAGATGGTCCGTCGAAAATTGCCAGCGCCTGCGGCTCAAACGGTACTTCTTCGAGTGAAAAGGACCAAGAAGTCTTTGGTCCGGAAGCAGACGCCGCCCTACCCACCGCTTCATCAGACCAACCACCAAACCGCACCACTGAGGAGATTGTACCCACGGATTTTGCCCACCGTGACCGGTGGAGGTTCAGTCGACCGTACGGTGTGACGGCAGAGGAAGCGGACGATGATCACGATTCATCGAGACGATTTCTCATGGTTCTCTCCACCTTCGTTTGCCTGTTCTTCTTAATTCTGCTGGTACAGTGGATCAAAACGGAAGGTATCGATGCAAAAAAATGTCAACAATGATTTTTAAAATGTTAGGGTGCCTATAATTTTATTTAAAAAGAGAGAAGTTAAAAGCAGTTTAGTTTGTACTTAGTTGAAATGGTAGTTCAGGTTGGCTCAGTGGTTTCTTCCATGCCTTTTCACCTCTGCTGTGGACCCTGGCCCGGTTCATTTCCTGGACTGGAGCCGAGCCTTGTTGGACTGTTTTTTCAGTCCCTACCTGTCTGCGTGGGTTTTCTTAAGCAAGGGGGGGGGGGGGTCTTAAGAATGGGTTTCCTCGCACATCTTAAACTGAAATTTCTTCATTGCCTTCTTTTAAAAAGTTGTTGTGATGTTTCCATAGGATTCTTTGCCGACTATATATAATTCAGATTCAGATTTGCTGTGTAAATAAAAGTAGGCAAATCTAAAAAGGATTTTAAACGATTTTAAATGGAATTCATTATTAAGATGAGCACTGAGCAGCATAATCTTGATAGGCCCACTGATAAAATTACTTTTCTCAACATTTCTTTTCTCTGTTTTACAAACATTTTTAGGAAAAAAATCACAAAAAAATTGTTGTTATGATAAAATAAATGTATTACCAATTTTTTAATTAAAGATCCTGATGTACTATTTCTATGAAGCTGAACAAAATAAATTTACGATGGTCTCATCACATTGGCAAACAATGACAAAGTGTTACTGTTGTCGTTTTATTTTATAATCCATTCTTGATGTTACATAGTTGTCTTATCTATTTTATTAAATTGTAGGATATCATTTTCTATTGGCTTGGTACTGGAAAATCTGGGACACCGAGGAAAAAGATGGAGAAAATCGGCAAGACAATTTGGCAACTTTCATTGGTCTGTCTTCATTTAGTAAGTATAAATCGGGTTGTAGAAAATTGCTGGGTCACAAATATTGTTGTTTTGCAGTTCCGGAAGATGAAAGTTCTGAAGTTTTGGCGAGTTAGGGCCGAGCGGTGTAGCAAAGTGAACTCAAGTTCTGATGGATGAGTTGAACCATTGTGTGGGTTCGAATCCCGGTCCTGACACTGGTGTCCTTGAGCAAGACACTTTACTATAAATGCTTCTCATCTCACCAGGAGTGAACAGGTACCTGCGAGGGAAGAGACTGTTGATGTGAATGATTACCAACCTGTGCGACTATTCACTCCCCGGTGCTGCATACTCCTAAGGAGTTGAGATAGTTTTAGGGCCCGATGATCAGGGGTAATTTAACAGTAAGGTGTTCTGAGGGGCCGATTTGGCTTTAAAAAGCGCATAATAAATAGGGCCCACACGTTATTATTATAGAGGGCAAAATATATTTTTCTTTCACTCAGGTTTTCTGTGGTCGTTCTTTCTGTCTTTCATCCTGGGAGTGTCTTGTTTGTTCTTCTCCTGGAGTATTACATATCAAGACTCCCTCCAACCAGGACAGTTTCCTCCTTCCCCTGTCTCGCCCAAGAAGTTCAGGTAGGTTACTGTGAGCTCACATTTGAGATCTTTCTAATGCAAAGCTATCATTCAGGAGCTCCAAGAGTTAAATGACAATATAATTAATCCCGCCAAGACATTTTGTTTGATAGAACTTATAAGTCAATTTGTCATGATGTTCATCTCAACAAGACGACTTATTTAATGAATGTGGAATAAATCAACCTTCTTTATAAATGGTCTCGCCAAGACAAGTTCTTTTATGGAATAAAATGGACTTGTCATAGTATTTTTTTCGCCAAGAGGACTTATTGAGCCTTGGAAGTCAAATTTATTTATCTTGCCAGCAAGATGACTATGTGAAACCAAGTAGACCACTCGACATCTCATTTTCAGCCAGTCAACTTGTGGGGGTAAATTATGCCACTATCTGGATAAGTGGTATGGCATTCCTGGAGCACTGTACATATTGACCACCCACGAAGGTTTAAAGGGGCTGTGTTGTCATGATTAAAGCAGGCCTGTGGCTGTGCATGGAAAGATGAACTCTCACCAGATACTGCACTAAGTGCGCTTGCAGTCAAATCACAAAGGGTACCGTTTTTGTCAAACTGTGATGTGACCGCCGATGGGCGTGTAGTAACTGGGTTGTTCCATTTACTGCTATAATCATGATGACACAGCCCCTTTAACCTGTTGGTAAAGTTAGTCGTTAGGCCAGATAAAAGATAAACTAGTTTCTTGTTCAGAGAAAACAAGCGCGGATGCCAAAACCGTTTTTTTTACTTGGCATTAGGTCAAATGCATGCACATCCTTGCTGGCTGCATGCCCAAAGTTTTGTCTACTGCCTGGCTTCAAAGTTTGCATCTGTTTGTGTGTTTGTTGTGTTCGTGGATATCAGCAGGCTTTATCGTACCCTTCTCCTGCTTTCCCTCGCCCCCTTTCCTCACTCATTACAGTGTCATCCATTTTGCCCTACAGGAAGAAGTCTGGACACAGGTTCCACTCAAGCTACCTGATGGCGTTGGTAAATGGGTTGGCAGTATTTGCACTGTCAGCATGGTGGCTCTGCACATAAAGTCCATTTCAGGCAATATTTACATGGGTAACTTTTACCGGAGGTTAACGAGTTTTTTGTTGACATTTTTATGAAGATTATAAAAGGAAACTGAAGTTATACGCCAGTTTCCTTTTCAAACAGCTTGCTGAATTTGTTTGTGATTTTGTGGAGTTTTGGTTTTATTTGCAAAAGAAGGACAGACACCAAGTGGTCTTTCTCATCTTTAGGAGCAAGCTTGAATATAGGTGTGTGATTTCCCAGGTGTTTTCCTGAATTCTGGATTTTCTCAAAATCTCCATGACTAAGCGTTCAAAAGTTCTTGAAAGAAGTAAATCAGTCCCCAAAGTGAGAAAGAAATGGTCCGCATTGTTTTCATTCTGCGGGCCTTGAACTTCGCTCTTGAAGGGGCATGGCAGTTTTCCTTTTGCAAGGGACACGTCTATGAGGAAAATGTAAATTTGTTTTGGAACTTTGCAAAGGGCACCACGGCAAAAGCACAGGGCACCACGGCAATTGCTGTGGGTGCCGTGGGTTAATTCTAGGCCTGATTCTGGTGATACACAGAGTCTGTAAACCTCCTGAATTGTAATATCTGGAAGGTTTTGGGTCTAGATTCAGCGGCGGCACTACTACAGGGGGGCGGGGAAAATGCCCCCCCCCCCAAGTTATTTTTTGGTCCCCCCCCCCAGTTCCCGCCTCAATTTTTTGCCTATGCCCCAAATTGAGTTGAACTG
The DNA here is from genome assembly GCA_911728455.2 of Marthasterias glacialis. Taxonomy (NCBI): domain Eukaryota; kingdom Metazoa; phylum Echinodermata; class Asteroidea; order Forcipulatida; family Asteriidae; genus Marthasterias; species Marthasterias glacialis. Next base: position 4,237,644 of record OU452238.1, read on the forward strand.
CTTTTCAGCAGTACAAAATTACATTTAAATATTTTTGTTTGCCCCCCCCCCCCCAAAGTTAAGCTTGCCCCCCCCCCCCCAGATGATTAGCAGATCTGGTGCCGCCGCTGTCTAGATTTAGGGGAAACCTAGAGCAGCAAGCCATTTTTCAGGAGTTTAACCACAAGTCCTCGGAGTCATCTCTGATGTAAAGTCTCAAAACTTTTAACGGAAATCTCCAAGACGCTTATTGTAGCATTTCTGATTGCAGTCTGAGCTATTCTTTGATTTTAAACTTATATGATAAGCTTAAACAAAAGTTTATGGACTAATCACCGAGTTTTTATCTATTTTGAACAGTATGTAACAAGTGTACTTTGCAATTTCGAAAGAACGTCCTTAATTGTCACAAAGAAGTTTCTTTTGAACTCCTTCAATGTCTGCATCTTATAAGAACAGTTATTATTACCAATTGATTGACCTTAGACTCCCTTGAGTGATAAACATTGCCTCTCAAGTTAAAAGCTACAGCCATACCAAAGTCACTCATTTTGGAAACGATTTTATCTTGTGTATAAATTGCTATAATTAGGAAAGTGTCTAGAGGTGAAGAAAATAGTAGTATATTTTGCTGAAATGTTTTTAATTATTTTTATCGGTATATGTGCAGTCATGGAAATAGAACTGGGTGACTGCTGAGTGAGTCATCACATCGACATGACTCAATTTTGAGACAGTGTAAGGGATGCGCGAGGCCGTTCTACTACGCCGCATTTTTTACTCGTGTTTGGCAAAAATGGTATCACAAGGCGCGCGTGTGTATGGCAAAATTTGTCATACAGATGATGGTGCGTCATTTTAGACTAATAAAACAATGTACAAAATGCTAAATGCGTGTAGCCATTTTTTGCCACACATGCTGATGTCACATGATATCTTTTTGGCAAGCACACGTGGTGTGTCACACCGTATTGATAGAGGCAAGACAAAGAGCAAGTTTGAGTGCGCACTATGGTTAACTAAAGGTCGACCATCTCGACCCGAACCCAGGCTGGTCGACCATTGGTCGACCGCTGTGGTCGACCATTTGGAACCAGCCTCGGGACCTTGGTTTCTTCCCTGGTCCCGGTAGCCTTGTTTCATGTCAACCTGTCTGAAATGCGCAGAAGGGAACCAGTGACGAAATTGCAGAATGGCGGAAAGTCATGGAAGTGCACATATCAGTGCCGACAAAGAATTGTGTTTAAACTAGACCACCTAACAGGTCGTTTAAGAGTATACATGTACGTCACTGCGCATGTGCATTGCTAATCAGTGGTCAACCACAGTTCGACCAAATGAGCACACTCGAACTTGCTCAAAGAGTGCGGTCGAGCTCAGCATTCTCCGAGTTCTACTTCTTCTGAGTGCAGTTTAATTGTTAATTGTTGAACCCCTTGCACCAACGTCACACGTTTGCCATGCTCGCTTTTTTGGGAGTCAAATTGTAAATACACTTTATGGTAAGAGTGTAAACGCCGCATCGACTAAAATGTGACTCAGCCTGTATGAATGAGACACCTTGAGGCAAAAATGTAAATTTCAATTTCATCATGTAGGGCATCTTCCAAGGATTAAAACGACACCACTCTGACCTCTACAGAGTTTACGGTTCCAATCCAGAACAGTCAACTCTGTAGAGGTCAGTGTGGTGTCGTTTTAATCCTTGGAAGATGAGATTTGGACTTAAATTTTTACCTCAAAGTGTCTCATTTACACAGGCTGAGTCACAAATGTTACACTGTGTGATGATGGCGTCAGGTGAATTGCGTCACTTGGGGAGAATATGTAGCCACCGCACAAGAGGTAGGCCTATAACTTTCAGGTAAACATTTAAAGGTATTATTTTGAAATCAAGCAATAATTTCATAATTGAATATTATTTTATACCATGTTGCATGGGTTTGAGGTGTACTGTATATTTTGATTTTGTTCTGATTTTAACAGTAATTGTAAAACAAGAGCTATTTATTATTGAATATTATGCGCTGTGTGAATTATGATTATATATGAACTAAGAAAACAAATTGGTTTAAAAATTGACATAAATACTTGGGGATGAATTGTAAATTGAAATCACCTGTCTTAAAAAATCTAGCATCTATCATCTTTGGTCCACACATCTTATCTTAATGGCCATTGAGTGCTTTTATGTGATTAAAAAACACCCTATGTCCTGGTATGAAAGACCAGAAATCAAATTTGCTGTCACTTGTCAGTCCGTGCCATTTTGACTTCAGTAACCTGCAGACTAAAATGGAGCATTTTCTTTAAAAACTGAGCCATAAGCAGGTAGAGCACACATGGTGAGGCCATGGAGGTCTATTTCTACCTCCATGGTAAGGCCTGCCTACTAGTAACACCATTTTAAGACAACTTACCCAAAGACCTTCCCCTCCATGACTACCAGGACTGCTTGCTGTTTGTTACAGTCCATAGTGTTGCCTACCAGTGCTCGGTCTGATACACACTCCTCAATGCAATATAGCCATGCAGCATCCAATTTCATTGGGCTGTACGGTTACCACTGAACTACCAAGTTCTGCTTGGCCCATCTTCACATTTCACAGAGGTGACACAACTCCATCAAAACATGCTTAGCAGAAACAGGTTACCAGCCAAAATACTATGTAATGTTAATTGATTGTGACTTTGTATCCTGCCAGATTGGCTTAGCATGTATACATGGTAAGCATCTAAACATTACATTTTGGGCCAAGTATCACAAAACTGAAAAGCAGACAAACTTGCTGAGTAAAGAAAATCTTGCTTTGCAGAAGCCAGGAACCAGCTAAAATACCATGAAAATCACATAGTTGGGACTGGTGCCCAAGCTGCTTTGATGCTTGGCAACTAAATTTACTTAGCAAATATTTCGCCTTGAACGTGAAACTGGCCACCACTAATGGTACTTACTCAACGAAGAAACAAAATGACGCTCTTCTTCAGTATCAGCTTTAGTTGCCCAGCAAGACTTGACTTTGTTAAATAAATTATTTCTAACTTTCAATAAGCCACTTGGGAGTTAGATTTGAATGATGACTGGTACAATAAATTGCTTTTAGTCACACGCTAATGCTCAAGTGGACTTCCTCAAATCCAGTGTTCTTATGTCACAGAGTAAGGGGCGAGCTTTTGCGTATCGTTACTTAAAAAACGACAGCAAAAACACCCATAAACAATCTCCGATGAAATGTGTGGCACAAAGAATACCAGTCCTTTGCTAATCTGGAGCTAGGTTGCTATAGAAAAAACTGCCCAACATGTGATGTAGCAATGTCAATACTTTTTAGTCTGAGGACTGAGAATTGAGCATTGATAGTGATTTTTTTATTTATTTTTTGTCAAGAAGAAATAGACTCACAGCCTCATTCTACGAAAAAAAAGAAGATATTTGAAAAGTTAGAAGTCAAATTATTTTTGTGTGTGTGTAAATTTATTGATATTAATAAGATTATTTATGTTTACAAGTATGAAGATGGGTATGTGAAAGTCAACAAAACATCATACTAAAAACAAACAATTCAGTATTATTAGCACCGATTACAAAATATGTAAAACCTGTTCCCAATAAACACTTCAAAATGTACTTTTTTGGCAAGAAAATATTAAACTCAGACTTTTCATTTATGAAAGAAAATAATAAAAAAATTCAAATCATCAGCCACATTCCAAGAAAAACAAAATAATAATTGTCTGTTTTTGTAAACTTCCAGGGGAGATAAACACTGTTTCAATCACTCAATCAATCAATCACTCAATCAACTAATCACTCACTCAAACAATCAATCAATCAATTAATCAATCAGTCAATTAATCACTCACTCAAACAATCAATCACTTACTCAAACAATCAATCAACCAATCAATCACTCAATCAATCTGTCAGTCAATAAATCACTCACTGAAACGATCAATTAATCACTCACTCAACCAGCCAATCAACCAACCAATCAACCAACCAATCAATCAATTAATCACTCACTCAAACAATCAATCACTTACTCAAACAATCAAACAATCAGGCAATCAAGCAATCAAGCAATCAATCAATCAATCTCTCAGTCAATAAATCATTTGTAGAGTGCCATCAATCTAGTTCTAGTTGCCTGTTCTTCTTAATAAATAAATATATAAATTGTATACAAATTAAAGAATATAATCTGAAAAACAACTCCAAAGCTTTCGAGTTTAAAAACTATTCCACCTGTCATTCAAGTTGGATGAACAAGCTTTGCCAACCAAATTAATTATCGGTATGAATGATACAATTATATAAATATTAGCATATTAATTATTTTCTAATAATGTCTAGCATACATATCAGTACTTTTGATAATTTACTTTACAATAATATGTAAATTTCATATTAATAGCAATCAAATTGCAGCTCATTTAAACATATACAAATATTTTTTAACGACAGGCACATAAATATTTTGAAGGAATTTAAAACTAACTACAGCAATATACCGATCATTTAAGCTTCACCCCTTTCATGCTTTGGTCAACCACAAAGTGTAACAGTGGCTACCACCCCTTCCCCCCCCCCCCCAAGAATCAGCCAAGTAATTACCCACAAGGGAAACTCGTCGCCGTTCGTATAACTGTTCCCCAATTCACACAGGAACATCGGTGTTCCTCAACCACTCCAAAGTGTCATCGTCGAGTTCAACCAGGCCAGCAGGACCATGGGGAGGCTTGAAAACTGGACACGCCTGCAGTATGTGAGGGATGGTCTGCGGTGAACGGCAGGGGCAGGTGTGGGTGTCACCGGCGCCAATCAAGTGAAGGAAAGAGCGGGTCTTCCCGCAACCTGTCCGAAGGCGGTTCAACCTGACCCAGGGAAAACTGAGTGTATGCATAGAACTCTGTTTGTATGCAAAGTACGGCACTTAAAAAAATCTTGTAATGAAATGTAAATATGCAGCTGCCATTTGAACTGCTGCGCTGTGCATTTTGTATAATTATACTGGCTTAACAATACAGAGTGCCCAATGTATGTGGCAGAGGGAGTTGTCCCCCCCATATGTCTGCTGCCACCTAGTGTCTAACAAAATCCTCAGTGCTTGGGGGAAAGCCTGACAAAATGACAACATCTATAATTGATTGCGGATAAGGTACAAAATTGGCTCTAGGCAAGATGTAAAATTTCTACAACTAAACAACATGAAATCATAAGATATACTGGAAAAGCTTCCATAATTTTCACAGAAAACATTGAATTACAATGCAAGAACTATCTCACAAATTGTTAACTTTCAAACTTTTTTTTTTCTTAACCTGGAACACACCCCCTTCTTAAATTTGTGCTCAAATTGTAAGTTGTTAAAAACCCAGATTTCAGACGAGGAATTTATCTGTACTCAACATCAACAGAAATAAATAAATAATATAAAACACTCTCTTTGTATACATATAAAAATAAAACAAAATTGGCTATATACCTCTCACTTCAGCCCGGTGGCTGTAGTCAAGTTTACGTACCGTATTTGTACGGGTTAAAAGATGCATTCAATTAAAATACTCTGGAAAACTTTTATGCTTTCGGAAAAAACAATGGGAAACTTTCAAGACGATAGCGGGCATCCCACAGACCGGTCCTTTTCCATTGTTCTCAGCGATGAAAACAATGGAAAAAGGACCGGTCTGTGTGACGCCCGGTATTGTCTCAAAAGTTTTCCATTGTTGCCTCTTCAGTTAAAACAGTCATTCAATTTCACATTGCGGTACGCAAATTTATATAGCATTATGTTCAAGTAAGCTTATAAGACCTTTTTTTTTTACCCGTGTAAAATTGGCATTCAATTTCTATACCGTGTCACGGCCGTACGGTTTAGTGCATCGGACTCAAGTTCTGGTGGCTAAGTCATCAGAATGTGGGTTTTGAATCTCGGTCATGACACTTGTGTCCTTGAGCAAGACACTTAACTATAATTGCTTCAAATAGGGGAAGAGGCAGTTATGTTTGTCTCGCAATGGATTCATTTACCACTCCCTGTTCTTAGCTGTGCTGTGAAGAGACTTGTGTTTCTATCTCGCCATGTCTTGTTTTCTGCGCAGTGGGGCAGGTTTATATCCCTTCAAAAAAGTAGCCCACACTTCGAGTGGCCTCTGGGCCTTGTGATGGGCGAATTGCATAATTTCTTTTTGAAAACCAGAGTAGGCGCGACTGAGAATTCACCCCACAAAGCTGCTGCGAATTTGAATGCTGTTCAAGTGGAATGTTAAATTGAATGGTCATCTTTTTTAATCGGCATGACGCAAAAGATACACATTAAATGCAACTGAAAAATTTGAATTGGCCGCTTATTTTATGAAAATGACCGGAAAAAACCTACATTATGTACAAGTGTCACTGAGAATTTTAAATGCAAATCTCAAGATGGTCATTGAAAAACTTTCAACTTTGAATCAGACCTAATAGTTGGTTATAAGCTTATAATATATTATTGTAATCTTTGACAAAGCCTCTGCTAGGATTGAGACGTTAAGCAATTGCCAATTTCTGCATCGGAAACAAATCTTCACAGGCCTGTTTTTGCATTGTTTACAGGAAAATTTGTTGCATTGCAGATTTTGATTTGTATTTTTCAATGTCAAGTCGCCTGTAGTAAATATTTACTTTATACTCAATTTATACGTGTTAGTCGCTCTCCAAAGAACAAATACCGTACCAAATAATTGATTGAGTTGATGGCCCCCTTTTGTTGTTACTTTGTCACATTATTGTCAGAACATGTGCGCACCTGAAGGTAATATTTTACTCTTGTATTCAAACAGTTGTTTCTCCATCTTGTTTTTATATCAAGATTCCCTGACGATGAAACATAAAGCCCCGTTCAACAAAGCTCAGAGACTAATCAATCTTCCAGACATGACTTGTACTCTTGTTCATTTTAAAGCAGAGGAATGTTCTACATGACATCATCAGACATAGACTGGCTGGGCAGGTGCATCCAGCTCCGGTGACTCGGACCTCGTCAGAAGTGTTTCGGTCTCCGGAGACCATGATGTGGTGGATAAATCTCGCTTTGGTAAAAGTGGCTTTGTCGGCTGGACTCTGCCGGCCGATAATCCATCCAGCGACGAGGACTGAAAATTTCTCTCTGGGAGTCGTGGCTTTCTTAAAAGCGATGAACCCTCTGTTGGGTCCTGAATGTCATTCTTGATCTCTGAGGTGGTGTCGGGGGTCAACCCAGGTCGTGACCCTTTGATGGATGAGTACAGATGATTTCTTTCAAAGCCAGCTTTGTTGGTGTCATCCGGTGACGGGCGAGTTCCTTTAATTGATGCATACGTGTGGGGTTTTCCCTCCTCTGGGGTGTTTGAAATCTCGCTTGAGTTTGTTTCGTCATTTTCGTAACTTGTGTTCATCCTCGGCTGTGACTGTCTCAGGGATGAATAAGTGTGGGTTGGTTCCGTGCCCCTGTGGTATGGATCGTCCGGCAAAGTTTCTGGCAATTGCACTCTGTCCGCTACGGGGGGACCCTGTTGCGCGTTATCTCCGGCGGGACGGAACGCAGCGTATCCGTCTGTCGGAAATGCTTCATCTGTCAAGTCCGATTTGGCACACTGATCCTGCTTGGGATCTTGGCAAGGCGGTGTTGGCGTTGAAGGGCGGGACTCCTTCTTCAGTGTTGGGCTCATCTGGTACCTAACGTCGCCATCCTCTTCCGTGTCGGTTGGGTTGTCCGACGTCGGTTGCACGGTATCCGGCTCCTCGGTGACCGTATCTGGTTTCTCTTTAGCGGCTGGTTTAGCAAAGTCCAGCTCACAGTACATTCCTTCTGAATAAGGTATATTCAAGTCAATGTACTCCTGTAGTAGTGAAATAAATTCAACAACGCATGATTTAAAGAAAAGTGTAAATTTATTCAAAATTCAAGTTAATTAACAATTCTTGAATGGATAAATTTGTTAATAGGACGAAACAAGTTTGACTACCCAACAGACATTTATAAATACAGCCAATGTTCATATTAAAGTGAAATGTCTGTAAATACCACTACTTGCTCAAGAACCTTTAACGTTTACACAAAAAACTATTTCCATTGAAGCAAAAACCCTTGACTTTGTAGTGTTTGAAGTTCTTTCCTAACTTCGAACTGGAGTTTTTTTGTTACCTGTCTTGTATTTGATTCTAGCTGATTCCCAAGCTGTTCGGCTAGCTCTGAAAACATGGGTCTGTCTTTAGGTTCATCTCTCCAACACTCATGCATCAAGTCATACCTGAGGAGAGAAAAAAAGAGACAAAAACATCATATTCCCAGTATCAAAAAAGCAATCAAAAATACAAAAATATGACCAAGAAAAGTCCTGTTTGGTGAACACTAATGCCCTGCAAGTTGGTCTGTGAATATGACTTGACTTTACCATTCAAACAAAGTCTATTGCACCATCTGGTTCTGTGGAAACATTAACTTTGACCCTTGACTTACTATGTATCCCAAGTTCAATAGGCAATGTAGCAAGACCAATTTACAACCTAAATTTCTTGGTTTGAATTCCAAGACATGTTCACACACACACCCACGGAAGCATTACACAACACACGGGACCTACGGCTTTACGTCCCATCTGATGGACGCAGCAATAATGGTTAAGTGTCTTGCTTAGGGACACAAGTACCAAGACCCGGACTCGAACCCACACTCTGCTGATCAGAAAACACCAGAGCTTAAGTCCAGTGCGCTTGAGCGCTCAGCCGCAACACTTAAATAGCCTGAAGTTTTTTTTGCTACCCTTAGCCAGTTCAATAGGAAATCTTGACAAATCTAGTCACAAAAACCATTCCGAAAAACCTGGTACTTGTAGACCTTTATCATGGTGCGGCCATCTTGATTTTCTCCCATTCAAACCAACGTAACCAAACCGAGGCTGGAAGGGCAAATAGTCTGGTTCATTTTTGTGCAATGAATATTAGCATCTATTACTGTTATTGGATACAGGGGACATGACCAAGATGGTGGCAGCATGGTAAAGGTCTATAGGAAGGTTTAAAATGAATGAAAAAGTTAGTGTTTTTCGTTTACTCACACATCCTGTGGGGCATGCTCAGGGCAGCTCATCCGGTATCCGGCCTTCATCTTATCGTAGAATTTCTCGTCGACTTGGACACCGGGATACGGGGAACCGCCCATGGAAAACACCTCCCATGTGAACACACCAAAAGACCAACTACGTGGGGGTGATAATAAAAAAGACGAACAGAATCTTAACCAGGGTCTCAGGGATGAAATTGTACGAAAATAAAAAAAAATCCTGAAAATTGGATATTTAGTTTCCACTTGGTGTGGAAAACGAAGTTCCCTGAATGTACAGAATGTTACATTTTAGAGGTTTACAGACTCTCTACATCATTTCAAAATAGGTATCTGAAGGTCTGGTCTTAACAAAGACTAGTAATTTCATCTCTGTAAACGGCAAGTCTGCCTCCTTCAAGATCGTTTGAAGACACAGGGAGATCGGTGAAAAATCTTGAAATCAGGAAAAATCCTGACAAATCACATGCTTGGGGTTTGTTTGTAACTTTTTAGTAGATTCTGAAAATTGACAGATGTGTGCTGTAACTACTATGTCCATATGCCATGTAAAACTTTGTCATTCCTAAATGACGAATCAGCTGGAAATAACCACTAAAATGAAGGACTTGCTTACATGTCGCTGTACGTCGTGAACACCTTATCGAAGATGGCTTCAGGTGCCATCCATTTGATCGGAAGGAGTCCCTTTATGAGAATAAAAAAATTGAACAAAATGATCTTGTTAACCTGTATTTTTGTGGCATTGTAATTTGTGTGTCTGGGGGAGGAGTAATCTCGCATTTGCATAACTACAAAATTTGATTTCATGATTTCAACTCACTTTGCCACTTCCGATGTAGTCTGCGTCATGATATATACTCCGGGAGAGACCAAAATCGCAGATCTTTACGACGTTGTTTTCAGCGAGAAGAACGTTACGTGCGGCCAAGTCACGATGTATACACTGAAAAACAAGATTAAATAAACGTCTTTATGTTCAAATTTACAAGCTTGAATAAACGTTTTATTGTTCAAATTTAAACCCCATCAATGCAGACAGAAATCATTATGTAGGAGGAATGAGCCTCTTAACCAGGTGCCGTTGGGAATCTTCCATTTTTTCCCGTCCAGCCAGATGGGATTATTTTCTCGGAATTGCCAGAATCATTTTTCTTTGAGAGTACCGCTGGCACACAGAAACCTTGACTTGGCAAAGCCAAGAGAACAAAACTACTATTTGGAGCACATTTTTGGTTTTCTCTATCCAGAGAAATATCAAATTCACGCACCGTGAATTGCAAAACCTCGCCCAGGAGCTACGGCCGAGGATTGTTCCCAATCCGGAACCAAGGCTGGAAACTCAGTTCACTCAGACTTTCCTACATTGAAAAAACAATGAATGAACAATAGCGGAAGCCTCTTGTCGTCTCGTAATACTCTTCTTGGAACAGAACGACAAAGGTCTGGAATCAGGGATTACACAATAACCCTGCATAATAGCCAAAACAATGCAAAGTACTCAAGACCATCTGTCCTCTTTGTGTGGACCAGCAGCAGTAGCAACATCAGAAGCCGCAACAGGAGCAGTAACGGACCCACAGCAGTAAACACAGCGGAGCAGCTTCAGTAGAAGAAACAGCAACAGTAGCAGCAACAGCACACAGCAGCAAAGATAAAAACCAAACAATAAAAGTCCTCCCCTCTAAAACCACTCACCTTCCTCGACGCCAAGAACTCCATCCCTCTAGCCACTTGGAAGCAGTAGCAGACGAGGTCCTCCACCATCAGTGCCTTCTCAGCAACCCTCTTAGCTTCCTTGTCAACCAGCTCGTACTCCACGGCAGCCGGCTCGCTCACGCACGCCTCCTTCAGTACCAGATCTGCGTAGTTCAGCTCATTCGCCTCATTCTCTTCCTGCTCGCTCTTCTGTGGGGTCTTCTGGAAGTTGTCGCGCTTGGAGCGGAGATAATCACAGAGGTTGCCGTACGGACAGAACTCAACAATGACGAGAGGGGATGCTGAGTTACAAAGAGAAATATCCATAACATGAACTTCCCATAAAGCTAGAATCCAAACACTGATTTCATATTATAAGGTATCACACAAGCGCGAGTGGAATACGGGAAAATAGAGCGCTTCTGCACTCCACATCCCACAAGGCCGAAACTTTCAGTCAACTGGAAGATAATACAACTATGAGCGTTATCTCATGAAGAGCAAAACGTGCAACGTGCAAATTCTAGAACGTCATTTTGCACTGTCTGTATACGGAGCGTGATGCATGATACTCAAAATACAGTACAATATTGCAATATAGACTACTGGGAGTACGATATGGTTTATTATCACACTCCCGTTGAGCAATCTGATTGGTGGATTAACGCGTACTGGAAGATAATTGCTCTTACCTACCAGGTAATTATAAAATAAACACTTTGCCAAGAACAGAAATGACAAACATTGCCCTGATGCCACTGAGCTTAAACAAGTTTTATCTCCAGTCAATAAACACCAGTCATTTGCTGTTATCTTATCTTCTTGGGAGGTAAAATAACATATCAGGCCTGTACTTATACTTACTTTCTTGTGTGCATGCACCGAGAAAGTTGACAACATTTAAGTGATGTCCAACTTGAATGAGCATCTTCAATTCTCCAAGCAGGGCTTTGCGATCGATGTAACTTGAGTCCGCTGGAAAAAAAAAAAAAAAAAAAAAAAAAACCAAAACAAAACATCAAATCGGACTTCTTCAAAAAAAGTTTCTTTGAGTTGGTAAAGAGATCGAGATCGAAAGTGTTTGGTTATCCGGGAGGGAGGAAAACCGGGTGGTCTGGAGAAAAACCCTCGTGGCATAGGAGAGAACCAACGCACAACTCTACTCACATACGGCCTTAGCCGGGAATCGAACCAGGGACACATTGGTGAGAGGCGAGCGCTTTACGCCCACGCCACCCATGCCACCCATGAATGGGTGCTGGTGTCAACAACGTCCCCCCATAACTCACAAGGATGCCAAAAAAAAAATCAAACAGGAAGGAAAGTTGACGAAGAAGTGAAGATTCAGAATACTTACATTTGACGGTTTTAACAGCCACTGGGACGTACCGTTCATTTTGATTTATTCCTGCTGCCACACCTTTCAAAACCATGCCAAATGCCCCTTGACCAATCAGGGAACCTGAATAAATGATAAAAAAATGATAAAATAAACCCCAACTGCAGGTTGTACTGAAAAATGGACAAATGGATCTTAGTCTCGAGATGAAAACCCTGTACCCTTTGGGTGTTACACTTTACAGACTCTCTGCATTACTACAAATAAAGATCTAGGACAAGGGGCCTTGGTCTCCCCTTGGTCTTGAGGATGATGCACCCTGAACCTCCTGGGTGTTGCATTACAGAGGGTTTACAGACTCTCCACATCACCATGAATAAATGACTAGGGCAGTGGGCCTGGGTCTCCCCTTGGTCTAGAGAATGAAGCCCCTTTAACCTCCTGGGTGTTACATTTCAGTGATTTTACAGACTCTCTACATCACCAAAAATACAGAACTAGGGCAGTGGGCCTGGGTCACCCCTTGGTCTAGAGGATGAAGCCCCCTGAACCTCCTGGATTTTACATTTCAGTGATTTTTACAGACTCTCTACATCACCACAAATACAGAACTAGGGTAGTGGGCCTGGGTCTCCCCTTGGTCTAGAGGATGATGCACCCTGAACCTCCTGGGTGTTGCATTACAGAGGGTTTACAGACTCTCCACCATGAATAAATGACTAGGGCAGTGGGCCTGGGTCTCCCCTTGGTCTTGAGGATGAAGTCCCGAGGATGAAGCCCCCTGAACCTTCTGGGTGTTACATTTCAGAGCAATTACAGACTCTCTACATCACCAAAAATATTAGAACTAGGGTAGTGGGCCTGGGTCTCCCCTTGGTCTAGAGGATGATGCACCCTGAACCTCCTGGGTGTTGCATTACAGAGGGTTTACAGACTCTCCACCATGAATAAATGACTAGGGCAGTGGGCCTGGGTCTCCCCTTGGTCTTGAGGATGAAGTCCCGAGGATGAAGCCCCCTGAACCTTCTGGGTGTTACATTTCAGAGCAATCACAGACTTTCTTCATCACCAAAAATATTAGAGCTAGGGTAGTGGGCCTGGGTCTCCCCTTGGTCTAGAGGATGAAGCTCCCTGAACCTCCTGGGTGTTGCATTTCAGAGCAATTACAGACTCTCTACATCACCACAAATATTAGAACCTCCCGGGTGTTGTTGCATTTTACTTGTAAGAAAAGTTTGCGCCGAGTTACCCTCATCGGTGTGCTGTACCCTTGAACAATTATCCTGCACTGAACAGCACCCGTAAAACTCACCTAGCTTCAGGCGATCGCGAGGGAACTCCCACCTTGGGTCAAAGGGCAAATGATCGGCAAACTCTTCCCTGAAGGACATGCGGAATGGGGACATGGGGGTCCGAGGGGACCGGGGATTCACAGGGAACATCTCAACATCCTGTTGGGAGTTGCGCTTGGCTTTACGAGCCAAAAGCCGCATCTACAAGAAAAAAGAAATTGTGAAAAATTAAAATGATGAAAATGAGGGATAGTCCAATGTCTTCTACGTTGCCTGCGAAGCAGCTTTAGCACTAGATTTAAAAAAAAATGCTGTCGTATCCCGAAACCTCCAGACTCCTATTGACTAACTTTTTGTCTGTTTTAGTTTGACACCCGTTGTATATACGTAGGGCTTTGGTGCAAAATAGGCAATTAAAAAGTGCCAGCAAAATAGTTAAACCGTCCAATCTTTGTATTAAGTGTGTGAGTTGCATTCTCATTGATTGACCCTGTTTTGGCCCGTTGATGGCACAACAACCCGTACACTTTCACGATGTGCACTTATGGATGATTTATCAAAGCATGTCGCGGCCAAACGGCCAAACGGCCGAGTGCACAGGTTTCAAGCTCTGGTGTTTCTGATCAGCAGAGTGTGGGTTCGAGTCCCGGTCATATGACACTTGTGTCCTTGAGCAAGACACTTGACCAATGATGTTTCCTTCTTTGTATGGGAGGTAAAGCCGTAGGTCCTGTCTCTTGTGTGAGGCACGTAAAAGAACCCAGTACACTAATTGTAAAGAGACTTTTTGTTGTTGTTATTAAATAACAAATGAAATAAGATCCAAAATTAGGTTTTTGTCTCAGTGAGACGAAAACTCTTCCAATAGGAATGCGTACAACTATGCTGAATGCATTTGTACCGTTTTCCTCGCAAATGGAACAACGAAATGAGCTGACATTTTTCACAGGTTGGTTTTATTACAAATATCTTGATTTGTGCAAAGAATGGAAGCATTCACGGTCAGTTTACCAATGTTGGACAGTGGCTATACTGAGGTGCGTTGTAGGGCAGGGTGCTGCAGGCCCAAATGATGATTGCTTATCACTGGAATGTCCAAACATTTGGGTGTTGAGTTTACCATAGAGAGTGGAGGATTTTGGAGGATCTGGGAGGGTCTCCAGCCGAAGACACTGGGGGGGGGGCCTAAGGTTATAATCACAAAACTAAGAGTGGGTGACTTTTATGGATGCTACAACCTGAACAATATTCCTTGGGACACCACCGTACCCCCCCCCCCCCCCCCCCCGGTTCAATGTTGATCACTTTGGATAACTAGTTGCATTTTGCGGCATGCTGGCAACATTGAACACAGGGGTACTGGGGTGGGGCGTACACAGTCCCAACAATTTTTGTCCGTGACTGTAGAGGGCAGTAGACACACTTTAAGTAAATCCATTGTCTTTGGCAATGTTGCGGGTGATGGGAACTACATAAACAATGCAGTGATAACTTTGGTCCATCGCCTGTAACATCTCAAAGTCTCCCATTGAGTTTTAATCCCTTTCAAAGATTCCGTTTTTTCCTTTACCCGTTTGAACGTCGCTAACAGGCAGAGGATTAGGATTAAGATGATCGCTCCAACGCTGATCCCGCCCACCAAGAGAGGCAATAAAAAGACGTCTCCAGACACTGAAAAAACAAAGAAGTTAACCATGATTACGTTTAACCCTCCTACTGTCTGACCATTTAATATCATCCGCTGCGGTTTTATATGATAGATGAACTATGCCGGCCTGCAATATGATCCCATGTGGTGAATGCATCAACACAGTCAACCCTCCTACCGTCCGACCATTCAATATCATCCAAAATATTCAAAACCATGTTTTGTCTTTGTGTGGACGAAACGAAGCGTTAGAGGGCGTGTGTGTGTGGTCTGGGAAAGCTCAGCAGTGGAATGTCCGGGGCGACCTTTGCTCCGGCATTCCGATTTTACACAAGACTGTAATTAAACGGGCTTCTTCCATTTCCCGGCAGGGTAAACATTTGCCTGTGCACACGTCATCTGGCACCAATTGGTTTAGAGGAAGATTTTGAAGATTTGAGGAAGTCAAGAGGGCTCAACTTACATAAGATGACTGTCACCTCCGCCGTCGTCTCACCATAAATGTTGCTAGCAACGCAGAAATATTTGCCGTTGTCTGCCCGCTGCAGTTCCTTGAAGGTGAGTGCCTTCTTTCGGTTTTCGTACATAACCGACGGAACCTCCTTCTGTTCCCCCGTTTCCTCCTCCTTCATCCAGGCGATGGTGGGGGCCGGCTCCCCCGTTGTTTGGCAAACTACGGTCAGATTTTCTCCGACCTTTCTTGTGACTACATCTTCCTCAATAACTGCTGTTGGACTCTCTGAGGGGGTAAAAAAAAAAAAAGGGTAAATGTTGTAATTCTACAACCAGTTTTATACAGTATAACCGGCACCCACAAAATTACATGAAAAATTGGGAAAATGAGATCACGGTTTTTCTTACGGTTATTCCAAAAACAAAATTCTGAATTTTATTTTCACCGAGCAAGATTGAATGTCTTCGGTGTGAATCTTGAATCGTTTTTTCGGTGATTTGGGGGGTTCTGCACCTTATACACTGAATGCCTTATACGTAGGAGAATACGGCAGGCTATACGTCAGAATATGGTTGTACGACTTCTGACTGGCGCCCCCTGAACAAAGATATTGACAACATATGGAGACTGCCGACATAGTGCTGGTTAGCTCAGTTGGTAGAGTGCTGGCATGTAAACCCTGGAGGACTCAGGTTCAAATGGGTAGTGGGAGGTATACAATTTTCCATCAGTGCTGATCACCCAATCCTTGACCAAGTGGTTCGCCTTTGAACCCGATCTGTTTACGAGTCATACTATGATGCTTTCAGATCAGGTCGTGTATAGCACATACCTTCACCGCACTGTTCAGGTGCGTTACTGGGGCACAGGGGGCTAGCAACCCTTGTGTCCGTCTCCTTCTTGCTACATAGTTTTTTCTCTTTCTTTATTTTATACATATTGCTTTCTCCTGTCGTTTTCCCCCCTTTTTTACTCTGAACTGCAGTGAACCATTTGATTGGCCTATCAGAATGACTTCTTTAGTCCAATACTGATGTGGCTATTGTTCACAGTTGCTTTTATATGAAAAAAAAACCCAAACCTGTTTTAGTAAATATCTCTTTGTTCACCCTAAATATGATTTAAAATCCAAACAACATATCTGACATGTAATTTCTGTTTTGATTACCTCCAATATGTATCCTGCCGTTACTGCCGACTTCCCCCCCTGAATTTGACACCAGGCAAAGGTAATTCCCACCGTGGGCCTCGCTGATGTGTGGAACCAAGAACAACTGTGACACTACCATGAAGTTCTCCTGCGAGAATGTCTGAATGTCGCTGACGGTGGCGTTCCTAACGGTGATCGGTTTGCCGTCTTTGTACCAGGCAAGGCTGGGGATCGGGTCCCCTGATGCCTGGCACTCTAGCTTGAACTTGATGGGGAGCCTGTTCTTTCTGTCCAGGTCATAATGTGGCAGCAAACCCGCTGTGATTGTCGGCGGGATAATGTCTGTAATAATAATAATAATGGACATTAATTTAGCGCCGATAACCAACAACCTTTCATTATTACCCCCAACCACTGGGTAATTTGTTTTTTCAATTCCTTGGTCTTATTCGAAACCACATTTCGGCTTCGGCTTTGGTTCTGTAAGCTATTTTAAAATAACTTTCAATACAGAACTTCAAAAAGGTGGCCAAACCCTAACCCGGAGTGCTTAATAAATGCTCATTTTTATTACATTTTTTTCGGTATAATTCGGTAAGCCGAAGAGAAGGAAGTTTCACCCCAATTTTGTTGCAATTTCTAGCCTGAAAAAATCTCAATCAGGATAGTGCTTTTGCTTCATTTGACATTTGGTTTTCGAGAGACGGTGAAAGATAGAAAGAGTGTCAATTTCGTAAAACAAACCTTTAACATTCAGCTGGACTACATGCACAACTTGACGTTCCCCGTTGCTCCGCTGCCGTGCATGACACCGGTACACCCCAGAGTTGTTCCTCAAAGCGCCCTCTATCGACAGCCCAGATTGATAATGGTACCCCGTCATCTCTGTTGCCTTGATCCTATCATCGTCTCCCGCAATTTCGACAGGCTCGGACTTGTTGGCAGTGGGGGCCCAATCCCAGACCAAATCGTCCAAGAAGGCAAAGATGTTAGCTTTGCAGGTCAGAGTAATCTGGTCATCGGTGTAGACCGTTTTCACCTGCTGTGCAGCCGGAAGGATTGTCCTCAAATCTGGGAACGGGACAACAAAATTACAGTCATTATCTTGACACAGAGATTTCGGTCTTCGAGAAAGACTCCGCTATGACTGGAATGTGAGGCCCTATTTTTTTTTTTTTTTTTTTAAATAATCCATAGGAACCTTTTTCCTGAGCTTAAAAATCGAAATCAAATTTTGTCCCTTTAAAATTAGTCCCTTTAAATAGGTCTCAAAATAAGTCTTGCATACCCTTGCATCAGGAACGTTAGTGTCCTTGAGCAAGACACTTATTGCTTTTTCCTTTGGATGGAACGTAAAGCCATAGGTCCGGTGTGTTGTGTAATGCATGTAAAATAACCAAGTACACTCAGTCGTTAAGAGAAGGGAGTTTGCCCCGATCTAGCACGGTCGGCTGCAGATTCCACCACAGCACCTTGTAAACCATCCCATGGTGCTATGCAAATAGTTGGGTCTTAAATTTCGAACACAGCACCGCATACCTAAGTAGGATTTGAAACTTTGCATGGTGGAGATACAATCTAGTAAGGTTTGCAGTAACACCATGTACATGAGTAGGATTTGAAACTTTGCATGGTGGAGATACAATCTAGTAAGGTTTGCGGTGACACCATGTAATGATCTCTTTTGAGTTGTGGTGGTTCTGAAAAGAACCGATTGCAACTCGACGTTTCGATCAGTATGCTCTGAAGACATTCTCCTGAAGACGATCAGAGCTTACTGATCGAAAGGTCGAGTTGCAATCGGTTCTTTTCAGAACCACCACAACTCAAAAGAGATTATTACAATGGTGTCACCGCAAACCTTACTAGACCGCCTACCTAGATGTAGAAAAAAATACTGAGCACTTTGAGATATGCCCTTGGGTGTGATAAAGCACTTCATAAGAACTGTGATCAGTCTAGTATCTAAACAACTGATTCGCTGGATATGCAAGTAGAAGTCACAATAGACCTTTATCATGTTACCACCATCTTGGTCAGGTTCCCTGTATCCAATTGCAGTAATGGATGCTAATATTCATTGTACAAAAAGGAACCAGACTATTTGCCCTTCCACCCTCAGTTTGGATGTACACTGATTTAAACGGGAGGAAATCAAGATGGCCGCACCATGATAAAGGTCTATTGATATGTCACCTGAGAAGAGACTAAAATGGCCAAGACATTGTTTTACGTGTGGGTGATGGAACAATTCAAGTTTTCGTCACCGTGGCTGCTTCATTCGACGGTTCGTTTATACTTAGAGTAAGCGGATGGTGAGAACTGCGATAGTTGAGAGATAAGGAATAACAAGGTCTTGCACCAAGACTTAAACCACTGCTATGTAATGGAGAGTGACAGTACAGATTTGATTACATTCTTAGCAAACTCTCACCTGACGGCCTGTACACCAGGACTTCAGATCCTGGCTCATGTATCCTATCGGACGGAGACGTTGCCAAGCACTTAAGAATCCCCGCCTGCCCGGGGTCCCGAATCGTTAAAACCGATTCAATCTTTCGATTGGGGAACATCAAATGATCAAACGTCATGCTCGACCATCCGAGCTCTTCTATTGGCACCCAGCCATAGTCATCCACCAACGGGCCGACCTCGGTACAGAAATCGTTGGGGCAAGCCCGCCAGTACCAGGCAACCTGCGGCAAGGGATTACCCCAGACATGGCAGGTGACGCGATTGTCCTGCTGAGTGTAGAAAAGCGGCGGATCTTGGAACGTCGGCTCTGGGCTAATCGTCAAGTTAACCTCGGGAGATTCTATAACAATCACACACAAAATTAAAATAAATAAATCAATCAAATTTTATTTTTTGAAGAGAACTCTATAGATAATTCCCTATAAATGTTGTAAATCAACCAACTTTATGGGCAATTTGGAATACAAGGTCGTGGCGTTACGCGTAAGAATGGCATGCAGCAGGCGCGCATTTCACAAAACTCCTTGCCCGATTGGTTAGTGAACAACAGGGCTGCGTCAAGACAAATATGAAAATCAGTAAAAAAGTGACGTATCATTTCATAAACAAATTTTTTGACAAAAAAAAACTACAGATCAATCTGAACTTACCCAAAATGATGACTTGAACACTAAGATTGCGGCTTTCATACCCGTTGACGGCCGTGATGGTGTAAAACCCTCCGTCAGCCAACGAGAGATTCTGTAAACACACGGAGATGATCTGCACGTTCTCTCCGTGTGGCAGGCTCGTGATTGAAAATTCAGGGTGCGTCTCATTGGTCAGGTTGATGCCATCTTTGCTCCACTGGAAAGTTGCACTTGGAAAAGCCTCCATCAAGATTTGAGGGCATACTTCAGCCTCCCCTTCGATCGCTTCAATGGTGTCTCGGTCGACAGGGTGATGGAACAGACTCATATAACCACTCCCTGTATAACAAAAAGGTACATTGTTGTTGACCTAGTTTTGACTTGAACCTGTTAACCTTCAACCTGTTAACCTTCAACGCTTCAATGGTGTCTTAGCCCATCTTTCCTTCATATTAAAAAAAAATTCAAAAAAAAACTTGTTACTGGGCACGCTTGTTGGTTCAGTGGTAAGATATCTGCTCTGCGGAGGTCATGTGTTCGAATTCCATCCAAGCAGTACGCCGAGGCTACTTGTTCACAGTACAAGTTTTTGTTGAGTTACCGCACTTACCTATCACACTCACGCTCTCATTTATGGTCAAGTTGGTCTCCTCGTTGTGAATGTTGCAGTAGAACAGCCCGCTGTTTTCCAGCGAGACTTTGTGTATGGTCAGGTCTTTGGTAAATATTAGAATGAGCTTTTCGACAGTGAAGCCTGTCGTTGAGATCTCCACGTTCCCTTTCTCCTCATTCTAAAGTAGGTGGTGAAAGAGAAATGTTGTTACAAATCTGGGATTATCAGGAGTGAAATGATACCACAACAATTTTTACAAAAATTGTTCATGCCCTCACGTTTCGACCCTGGGAGAGTCTTTCTCAAAGGCTTTTTAGCCTTTGAGAAAGACTCTGTTAGGGTCGAAACACGAGGCCATTAACAGTTTTGGTGCATTTTTACAATAAGTCCTTTTGGTTGGTAAGCCGTTTGCAACAGAACCTGGATGACAGTCTTTTTGGTCTAGAATGAAAACCCTTGAACTGCAAAAGATGTTGAAAGATTTTCCCTCTCTACATCACCACAAATTTAACCCATATCTGCCTATAAACTAGAATCATGTAGAATAACCATAATTCATCATGAGAAGCATGGACAACAACTGAATGTCTAGTTATTCTTCTTCTTCTCAAAGCTCCAAATTTCACAGATCTATTTGTTGTTAAACGCACCTGTTGATTGGGGAAAAAGAATTCAAACTGGGGATAAGCATTGTAGTTCCACCCGTTGTATGCCAAGAAGGGGATTTCCACTCTGCAAGTGATCTTCAGGGGCCCTGTTCCCTGGACCAGCTGCCGTGCCGAAGGGACAATCTGCGTCTGGAAGAGGCTCTCTCCCTGTGTCTTACCTAGTTAACGGCAAAATACATCACTGGTTACCATCAAAGTAAATTCACTGCCACCCAGGGATGAGGTCTGCCTCGGGGGACCTGGGTTTCCTCCTTATTCTAGACCTGAAACTTTCAAGACCTCCAAACCTCCCAGATGCTACAATTCTGGAGGTTTACAGACTCTGTGCATCACCAGAAATACAAAACTACAGGTTTGGACACAATGTGGACTATCTCCTTCTCCCTTTGAGGACTGCTTTACTTCTTTCAAGAAAATCCGAAGGCTCAGTGAGATTTTGAAAAAAATCCTGAATTCAGGAAAAATCCTGAGGAGCCACATGTCTGGCCATCTTCTTGTCCTGTCACTTCAAAAAACGTTGCATCTCCAAAACTAGTATTTATTTACATGACACGAGAATTTGAAAGTGTCAGATTGTATATTAAGATGTTTTTGCACAGAGCTTCTCTCGTGTGAGATGTTATAGTGAAATCAAAAATCAAAAATTCTGGTCCAGAGAAATTTCTGAGTTCGAGACCTGTGGTCTTGTATCAATTTTCTTGTAAACTGAGCTCTGTGCATGTTCATCAGCTTCAAATACCTCAGAAATTTATACATTTCCGTGCGTGTCTGTTTTTGCATGCAGAGTGAACTGGTCCAGCAAAAAACACTGACTTGTACGACGTATCGACCAATCACCTACCTTCCTGGTAGAGGTGGAATGACGTGAACCTTTGGTCGACCGTACACAAGACTGTCAGTTTCCTTGTCTCATTCCCCAGGTTGAGACTGACTGTGAAGCCGACCTTGGGGTCATAGACGTCCATCCAAGTCAAACCGGCAACAGATTCGGACGAGACCGTGTAGACAATGGTGAGTGTCACCGAGTCAGCAATGCTTGGATCACTCACTCGACAGGGCACTATGAACGGTCGGCTGTCATTCTTGATGTATATATCATCGGCGGCTGGAAGAAAGAGCTCTTTGGAATCTAGTGAATGAAAAATAATTCGAAAAGAGAAAAGAGGTTTGTGAGGCTGTTATTACTTTTCATCATGGTGTGTTTGAGCTTTGAATTGAAGTTAAAAATGTTTTTCTTTTTCGTTAACTACAATTTCTTCTCTGCACTCAGGGGTATAAATGGGTACCTGCGAGGGTATAGTTTGATACCGTGATTGAAAATACCTTCAGAGCGCCTCGGATGCTCGGGGCTGTCTGTTCACTCCCCTGGGAGCTGAGAAAGATTACAGGAATGTTATTGGCCCGATGACCAGGGGACTCACAGGCCTCGATCTTAAGAAAAACGGGGGCAGGCCTTTGCTGGCCGAATCAGAGAAATTGTACAAGGGCATGCTGGTCAAGGTGGTAGTGACAGTGCAATTTTTCTGAAGGGCATGCAGGCCAATTCGACAGGGCATGAGGCCAATGGCCTCGTGGCCTCGATTAAGATCAAGGCCTGGACTAATGTAAAGCATATTGAATTGTTATTGTAAAGTGCACTGTATAAGAATCAATTAGTATCACTACTCACCCGGAGACCGAACAAATACGTAGACACTTGATGTCAACGGAGGGTCGTCATACGTGGCGTAGCGTTTATACTGGCAACTGTACTCCCCGGTGTCTAGCCACTGTGCGTCATATAGAGTCAGAACGCTCCTGTACATGGGGTCTGAATTAGGAGACTTGCTCAGTGTCTCCACCGTTTCTAGTCTGCCTTCCACACTCTCCGGGGTGAGCCACTGCATGGGCTGGACACCCTCGCAGGTCAGCTCAAGTTCACTGGTTCTGTTGATGACAACTTCTGGGGTGTCCGTGATGATTTTGGGCCGCCCTAATTAAGTAACCATAAAACAGTTTTGTTTAAAAAAAACAAAACATTCAGTTTATTGTTATTTTAATTTTGAAGTGAACAAAGAAAAATGGACTAGAACAGAATTTGAACCTGGGACCTCCGGATTTACGTGCTGGCGCTCTACCAACTGAGCTATCTAGCCCTAATGTTGGCGGTCTCCCTATCTTGTCAGTACCTTTATTCAGAAGGTGCCAGTCAGAAGCCATTCAGTATGAAACTGCCGTATAACCAGGGATCATACCCAAGTTTACGCTACAACCTGGGAAGCGGCAGTACAGGGATCACCTTAAGGGGATGCAACTTTACTTTTTATTGTTATTTCAAACACTCTTTACAAACTTTCCCGAAGGAGAGTTGTTCTGAAAAAGATGTGGCTTGCTTATTTTTATTCCAGGTGGCCTTGCTGCAAATTGTCAACCCTACGCCATAGAAATTGCCAAGTTGACATCTTAGTTTGAGTAAGTTTACTTGGCTAGATATGTTTTATATCTCATCATCCGGATGTAAGTGGTATGGCAACTTCCTGAGCTCCGTAGTTTTTTCAAAGATGAGACTCGACAAAATAATAAAACTTACCGACAAACTCCGTCATGTAACTTTGGACCTCCGTCCTGTCACCGAGCACAGCCTTGCACGAGATGTTGCCACTGTAGTCAGTCAGCTTGGCATCCACAGTGAATCCTACCCTGGGGTCATAGGTCGCAACTAGGGCTGAGGTCAAACCATCGCTGGTGGCGTTTTCCATTGGAAAGAGGCTCACTGTCGCATCGGGCGAGCTGACCCGACAGGGAATGATGAAAGGTTCATCCCAGAAATGTACGATGTTTGTTTGGGCTGGTGCTAAAAACAACGGCTCTGTTTGCAATGGAAATAAACAGTAAGTCAGCATATTAAAAAGTTTATACGATTAGTTATCACACAAGCGCGAGTGGATTACGGAAGATTATAGCGCTTCTGCGTCTAGGATATGGGATGCAGACACGCTAAATTTGTTTCCGTATTCCACGAGCGCCCATGTGATAACGAATTTATCTTCCAGCCAACTAGAAAAAGTACAATTTCAAGCGTTATTTCTTAACGAACAGTTCATCGGGAGCATGGGGCATGATACTCAAAATACGCAGAGTGCAATTTAGACTACTGGGAGTATGATATGGTTTATTATCACACCCCCATTGAGCAATCTGATCGGAGGATTAGCGCTTACTGGAAGACAAAAACTTATATAAGTATACAAACTTCATATTATAGGTAAAAAGAACCACCTCAATTGATAAACATTGTCGTCGAAACACAGAAAGTTCCGGGTGTGTTATCACGTCAACTGCTCCATCCATTTCGTAGTCAATGAAGTTGATGGATCAGGGATATTGTATGTCTTCGGGAATGCATGTGAAAGGCGAGTTTAGTTCAGCTACATTCCGGAACTGCAGTATACTGGTATAAAATTTTTCAGCGAGTGCGACCTCAGATTAATTGTTTCCCGCCAATGACAGCCCAATCGTGCACTTTGCCCTGAACCTTACCTTCTGTGCTGGTCACAAAGACATACACTGGGGCGGAGTACCACTTGTCCTGGGAGTCCGGATGGCTGTGAACACACTGATACTCCCCAGTGTCTTCCGTCGACACCTGCTCGATTCTCAGAATGCTCATCTGTCCGGACGAAAAGGTATCACGTCTGCTGGAAATTGTGAAGCTCTGCTGGGGGTGAGTCGGCCATTCCCAGTTCAGCTCGTCTGCTCCTTTGCAGGTCAGTTCGAATGCTTCCTTGGCATTGATCACAAGCTCAGAGTGAACGTTCAAAATACGTGGGTTTTCTGTAATAAAAAAATTACAATTAAAATTAAGGAAGGGTATACTTAGTAATAACTACGTACTAATCCTGTTGTGTATTATTTCTAATATGACTGAACACAACTCTTTTTATATAATTAATGTGGTTGTTACCTCCGTAATTTTGTCCACTCAATAGACCGATTGCGCGACCCGCGTCACGTGACCCCTTCTGGGTATAAAATGTAAACACACACGTAATCCTCCATAGGAAAGGGTGGTACCGTACACAATGATTAATGCAATTTAGTTTATTCGATCGAGGCTTTTCTTGCTCAAAATCTGTGAAAGATATTCCAGAGTTTTTACCAAAGACCTTCAAGTGGCTGAATAAAGCCAGTAAGGACAGTTCCAGCAAGTCTTGAATATTGTAAAAGTACCATAGGCCAGACGACCGCGATCACCACACACTTTTCAACACAATAATTTCAAAGTTTCGAAGCTGAAATCCTCCAAAAATATGCTTTCCAAAACTGTGTGATTCCTTTGCCTATTTGAAATTCTGCAAGGCTAGGTGTTAATGCTCACTTTTCCAACGTTGCTTATCCTTTTTTACAGTGATTTAGGCCAACATTACGAACAAAATAACAGACGGGTGGCTACCCAACGCCGGTAGTGCATTTGCTAAAAAAAACTCTTTTAAGAAGAATTCTGTTAAATTATGAAATGGACAAATGAATGTAGTGATTTATTATGGCGGTTGAAAGTGCAAAAAACCTTACCGTCGACAAGAAGCTCTGTCGTCCCTTGCACATCTCCAACTTTACAGGTATACTTCCCATCATCTCGGAAAGAGACTGTGTAGATCTTTAACGACGCCTGTCCGACGACCGTTGCACGTTCCTCTTCTGACCACTTCCCCTTGATTGTGGATCCCGTTTTTGTTAGAAGGATTTCAGACGAACCATTGGAAAATGTCCGCATCCACCGTACGTCCAGCGGTGCAGACATTCCGTTTTTGTTTGTGCCACTACTACCCGGCTTGTCGTCTGTATAGTTACATGAAATAGTCGTCTGCCCACCTGCTGTTGCACGGACAAACTCCTCCACCTCTACTGTCAAACCTTGAAACGAAAAGAAAATAATTCGGGAAAATATTAACATTAAGAAAAACAAACTGTTCTGAAAGGGTACCACCCGAATTTCGGAACCGTGTTAGTGAATGAAACTAAAAGGTAAAACAAATAATAATTCAGTATTGTTTACAATAGTAATTTTCCATTATTGTTTATTTTGATTTCATGTAAAATGTTACTGTTGTATTCACAAAAAGGACTTATCTAGACCCGACTAGTTTATGAGATTTTTTTTCATGGGGTCATTTTAATAGTCAATATCACAAGCTCATAAAAATAACTTCAGGTTTCCTTCCAGACCAAAACCATTTGGTAAAAAATGGCAAGTGACTCCCAAAAATGACGTCACCATGAAGCCTTCATTCCTCTGTAAATGCGGTTGAGGTTTGAATAATAACAAACCACTTAGGAGCACCGACACAAATGTTTTCCGATCTTAATAACTTCTGCTGATAAATATGAAGATGGTTAATTTTAGCAAATAGCAAAACCATTACACTCAACTTTTCAGGTCAGGGTCATTTTTTTCACGATCGTGTATTTAAAATTAACCTGTCAAATCACCCCAGCCCCCCCCCCCCAAAAGGTGGCAGTCTCAACCTTGAGTCCGTAGAAAAACACTGTTGACTTTATTATGTTTCAAACCGGTACCTACAACTTCAAGCTTCCTATGGTTCCTCTCTATTTGTGGTAGCAACCGAGGGCAGACGTAATGTTCCTCAACGTGAAAGCAGCCGAGGATGTAATTTCCCTTTTGTTGTGTAAGTCCTTGGTTTGTTTTATATAAACATGATTGCAAACACAATGTCAAATAGACCATCTCCGTGGATGGTTAACTATATAATTGTATATACTTCTTTTCTCCTGTACTTAAATCTTCCAGGGCGCAAACGCGATTGCAGAACAGACTCCCCTACCTCCTCCCCCATACACACTTTCCAATTTCCCCCATTGTATATACTAGGTACCACAAGTGACAACCTCGCGCCCAACCCCACGTACACACACAAGAATTCCCCCCGAAACAAGACAAGCAGAGACTATAACAAGCGACTTCGGCTACGGCTACGGCTGTTGGCTGCAACGACAACGTTGAAGAATGGGACTTTTCGTCAATCCAGCCATAGCCACTGCCGTAGCCATTAATTCAGACGCGGCCTAATCAAGGTCGCCACCACTTTGGTCTAGTTCCATCCTGAATACTGGTTCTCAGTAAACATACTGACCAAAAAAAAAAGTGCCAGGCTATTTCTTTCCGCCTCGGCTCGCTGCAATGCCACCGCAGAATTGCATAACAATAAAAAATGTCTTTTCCCGGAAACAAATGGAGCCCTGACAATAATAAAAAAAAAAAGAAAAAAAGAAGAGAAAAACAGCATGGAATTTCCCTGTGATAAACATACATCTCTAGTAAAAAAAAATACTCCAACTTACTTCCGGGAAATAAAAGAGATCCTTACTTTAGTAAGATGACACTAGGAAAGTAAAGTGATTTTAATTTTTTATTTCAGCGCCGTGCAGCTTTATCGTGCAAGTAGAGTGGAACTTTAATAGAACGAATCATCTTTAAGTATCCAATGACGGAGAGGCTGACCGTATAATTGTTATTCGGAAACAGGATGGTACGAAACGTGCATGGATATGACAAACAGTGTTATCTTATATGACGCGAATACCAAATGAAGCCATCAGGATGATCCGAACTATCTAGTCCATTACAGAATGAGTAATGATCCTGACACAGCTCTCAGTCATCATGACTCGGAAGAACTATTTTTTATTTTATTTTTTTTTCAAAAAAGAGGCGACAGAATCAAATGCGCGACCACGATCAACACACCATTACCAGCAACAGAGACAATTAACATGGAATAATCCTTCGCAGATCTTGGTTTCGACAACCCGTAGTTCCAGTTCATTGACAAAGGGCCGATAACTGATGTATACATAATTTGAAATACCTGTTACATCAAAGACGTTTTCAATCTCTTGCCATAACAGGAGAGAGAAAGAAGACTTTCCTCACAAAATAACAAGTAAATAAATAAATAAAGTTTAAACAAAAACAACAAAAGGCAACACCAGCAACAACGTCGACGTCAACGACAACAGAAACAGCAACCGCAACAGCAATATCAACAGCAATAGCATCAACAACGCTCGCAACAACAACAGCAACAACAGCGAAAGCAAGCGCAAAAACACAACAGCAACAGCAACAACAGCAGTACCAACAACAGCGAAAGCAACAAGCAGCAACTGCAGTAACATCAGTAGCTGCTAGCAACATAAACTGTAACACCAACATCAACAGTAACAGCATGCAGCAACATGTATCCGTGATTGTTGCATGGTTGTGCCGTGTCCTTTCTTTGGATCTCTCTCAAAAAATGAATTAGTAACTGTATACTTAATTTACTTTTGATTTATAATTTCTATTTTTTTGAATGTTGAAACCATTCCTGCTTTCCCCGATGCACAGCCGGTATTTCAACTTCATTAGCGAAACCAGTTTTGAGCTACACTGTGAAAATGAGTTCCTCCTTTGGTCATTCTAAATTGCTCGTCAGTCGCTCAGGTTTAATCGTTCAATATATCTCGTTCATATTTTAATGGAACTTGATACTGACTGGACAGAAAGGGGGAAATGAGTGTTGTTTTCCTAGATGTGAAACTATTGCTGGAGTACGCAAGGCCGGAGAGTACGGTCGTCCAGCCGGCGTCTGTGGCTCTCGTTCGCCTCCCATCCCCGTGCTTCAATCTCAAACGATTGGTAAGCCGAACAAGCAGTCTGATTGCACTTCAAACCTCTTGAGTTGAGTGGTAAGCCTCCCCACAAACTTGATTGCTCAACGACGCAGAAGTTCGAAACCATTAAGTTACCAGTTATATAACTTAAAGGGATTATCACATCGCTGTGTTCAGTGAAAAGTAAATTCATTTCGATCCTCTAAATTTCAATGACCACACCTGGACCAACATACGAAAACGTCACCAAGTGGTCCCATTTAAAGCCCAAGCTCAACATTGGTATTAAGAAAGAAAAAACATAAATGTTCACAGATTTACATAATATATCTTACATGGTATGAAGATAATGATGGCAGAAAAGTCTCCTTGAAATGTTTCTGCCTGAAGTGTTATTGTTTTTAA
The DNA here is from genome assembly GCA_911728455.2 of Marthasterias glacialis. Taxonomy (NCBI): domain Eukaryota; kingdom Metazoa; phylum Echinodermata; class Asteroidea; order Forcipulatida; family Asteriidae; genus Marthasterias; species Marthasterias glacialis. The sequence continues at coordinate 4,266,730 of OU452238.1, forward strand.
CAATAAATGAAATCAGATCCAAAATTAATTTTCGTCTCATGTGAGAAGAAAACTCTGCCTAAGAATGCATACAAAAGTGCCAAATGTATTTGTACCGTTTTCTCGCAGATGAACCAACGAAATGAGCTAACGAATTTTCACATCAGGTTGGTTTGATTACAACTGTCTTGATTTGTGCGAAGAATGGAAGCATTTACAGACACTTGACCAATGTTGAGCTCAGGCTTTAAGTGAAAAAAGGGGTTTAATGTGCATGGGATTTTTTACACGTTATTTCCACTGTGGCAATCGAGAAAAAAACACGGTGATTTGTGGGCTCTTAAAATTCTATTGACAGTAGACGAAAATATGTCTCTAAGATTGTAACTGCTATGAACTTCTCTGAGTTTTTAGATTGAAACAATTTTTTTGTTTATTTTACGATAATTATCAACCCCGTACTTTGCCTTTAACCACTCACGCAGACCAAGGAAGAAAACAGACCTAGTGCTTTTTACGCGGTTGACCGCCCATTATTTTACACTCATATATTTTAACCTCTGGTTAAGAATGTCAAGCATCGCTTGATCTTTCTAAGTTTTTTTCACAGACGACGTGTGTACGATCCGAGTAACGTGGACGGCTTAACGGCACACCGTGTGTGACGTCACAATAGTGCAAATTGTATAGTTAACGGTGCCCAGATACCGGCTTTTGGACCCTCCTCGTTCCTGCCTCTGAGGTACCTTTGACCGCGCATGCCATAATCATACTGTCTGTGTACGCACACACTCCACTGGACGCAAACTTGTGAACTCGTTATGCTGTGTGCACGCACGTCACACGCACGGGCGTTTACACCACCACAACTATGGCCGCCGCACGCCGCGCGTGGAGGCACACGCACTGTGAATTATCCATGCTGATTGGTATGCGCGCTGACGCGCATGAGGCCATGGCTGCGGTGGTGTAAAACACCATAAACGAGCTCTGCTCAGATTGGTGTATTGACCGTTCTTTTACTACGTCACAACCTGAGTTTTTGCCGACCAAGATGAAAAAACTACGGGAGCCATGAATGCAAGGCAACATTATAAAGAAAGACATGGGGACGAGTCTAACCACCGATGTACTATCCCAGAATGACTTGCGCCCCGGCCCTCTATTATAACACGTTTATATAAAGCATAATTGAAATTTGAGATGCGAAGATCCAGTTTGTGATTAAGTGCTCCGCACTCCATGCGCTTATGATTACTTCCGCCATGGATTTGAAATTCGATAATCGCCTGGGGATTCTTGCATTTTCTTCTTCTCTTGTTTTAGACTAAATCAATCAATTTTATGGAGGGGGAGAGGGGGTATCTGATGGTATAGGATAGGAGCATCCTCCTACATGCAGGTAATGCAGGCAACTACAATTGCTGATGTATTACACGAAGCGACGGAGAGTGTGTTTTACATTGAAGAATACGAAACTCAAGAGCGCTTTTCAGCAACCTTTCAAAACGAAACGATGTTATACAGAAGTACCGTACGCATTATTTTGTGCATAAAAAAACTGTAGTTTGTAAATGCAACAATAATAACTGACAAAAAATCGATGTTCTAGGTGTGGGCAAGCTTTAGAACTATAAAAAGCTAAACAATGGCAATTATTACCCGGTACGTTTGCTGGTGTCACAACGTCACCCATTGTTTTGGGAAAGCGAAGCGAAACCTTAAAAATATGAAAACGGGAAAAGGAATAAAAAAAATCATTTCATCCCAAGAACTTGATACCAAAATATTGTTTGAATGAACTATTAAGCTAAACTGTGTTTAAATATTATTTTTGTTTATATACATTATTCATTTTAATAAATGCATACAAAGGCCTTGCACCCAAGCTCTCTGTAAGTAACTTGGCTGTCGAACACCCATATTAACCCAGCGTTCACTTTTTTAAAGCTTGAGTAAAGGAAAAAAACGAACAGTGCTTCCTTTTCCATCCTATGAATAAAAGAACACCATACACAATATTAATCCTAGTGCGAAAGTGGGCAAGTTATACTCACAATTTGTGTTGTATTTTCTGGACCAACGAATACGAACTTAATCTCACATAGAATGCCAAGTCAGTGGATTAATAAAGGGTATACTATGAGTACAAAGGTTGATGTCCTTCGCGCACTAGCACACACAGGAATTCTAAATAAACCTAGCCCATAAAACTCACAAAATTATTAGGGAAATCCGCGTTCTTCAATTTCGATCTGGTTACAGCTGTACAGCGATCATAAGCGAAATTATGACTTGTTTATAGACGACCGATAAAGGCTACACAATAGTTTTGAGTTAAGACTTTTTTTTGGGGGGGGGAGTTGGAGATGAGGAGACCACCCACACATAACGTGAGGCGAAAAGGATGTATCGTGCTATTTTTTTTGTACGAGCAGAACATAATATGCTGCGTGCCATTCGTCATTCTAGCATCAAGTATTCTAGGAAAGGTGAGACACCTAACACCGCTCGGGAGCGAAAGCCGTCAGGCCAGTCATCTTAGGTGACGAGGTTGATGACCCGAAAGAGAGAGTATACCAGGTGAAATAATAGAGTCGTTGATTGGGTCTATTATGTTGGGGGCGAGGTAATAATCCCATCCGACCATTTTTTGTGGGGGAGTTCTTCAAATATAACACTGCGGGGCTTTATCGAAACAACGGCTTCGGCTTACGACATGGGACTATAGAAAGATGGACGCCGCCTACGGCGGAGCCTATGGTGGAACTGGAGCCGGCTCTGGGGTTAAGCCGTAGAGTTATATAATAGAACTAGACGGTGCACTCGCTATGCCACGCACGGAACTCCACTGACTCACCATGGGGAAAAATCCCTATGGGTCAATTGCATACGAATGTCCACTTAGAAAATGGCTGCTGTGTGAACGGATGAGTAACCAGTGTAAATGAATGGTCCGCGCCATTTTCTCAATGGTCAAAAAATGCTCCTTGTCGGACCGTGTCGCATGGTTTGTACGCCCTCTAGTTCTTATGTATAACTCGATGGGTTAAGCAACACTCAGGCCTGCACTAAACGTCGCACTATTGCCGTGCCGAACTCATAATTAAAAAATGGTGAATTAAAATTCGACAAAAGAGCGACGTTTACCACAGGCCTTGGGGCAAAGCAGTTCCATGAAACCAATCCACCCAAGGTTGGTACTAATTAAATGAAAAAGTGTATAATTAGAATACAGTTATGACCTTATATCACACATGAACCACGACACCGCCATCTTGATTTTGTTCTGATTAACGTGACGTAACCAAACCGAGCAAAGGGAAGTCAGTCCCCTTTTGGAAAATGGTAATGTTATGATATGAATGATACAGGAAACGCGACAAAGGTGACCAAAGCAGGATATTGCCCTCTTTTTGCAACGTCATGGCTATATAATTTTTGTTGGCAACCTATCGAGACCATCAGTTCACAGATTTACATATACCTAAATGTTCACAGATTTACAAGTACCTTACGTGGTATTAAGATAATGGTGGTAGAAAACTTTCCTTGAAATATTTCTGCTTTAAGTGTTATCGTTTTTAAATAAATAATGAAGTAAGATCCAAAATCAGGTTTTTGTCTCAGTGAGACGAAAACTCTGCCTGTTGGAATGCGTACAAAAATGCTGAATGCATTTTTACCGGTTTTTTTCGCAAACAAAACAACGAAATGAGGTGACATTTTCACAGGTTGATTTTATTACAAATATCTTGATTTGTGCAAAGAATGGCAGCATTTACAGTCAGTTTACCATTGTTGAGCTTGGGCTTTAATGCAATGAGCGTACAAGGACAAAAATATGGCGTCGGATTTTATGAAATGTTTTGGCCTCGTGGCCTCCCAGTTCAAAATGGAGGTCAGTGTTTGTATATTAAAAGATCGGGGAACAAACGTCTACACTAGAGACACCACTAACGCAGGTTAATTAAATCCAAGGATCCGTAATTAAAGTGTTGTGTGTGCTTCGAGTGGCGTTGATAAGTGTTGTGTAAATTCATCCATTTTGCTAATAATGAAATGTTGATTAATATCAGACGCTTTTGGTTTCAAATTTATGAAGTTTTATATTATCATTGCATGTATTAAACAGAGGAGTTTCGAAGGTACAGAGCAATTACAAACATTAATGAGAAAACGAATAAACTGGAGGGCGACCTCGAAGGACAACACCAAGCTCCAGCAATGCTGCAATACCGAGTTCTACAGATATTTTCATGGTAAATTTTCCACCACCAGTATTTAACCAACTTGGTTCCCGCCATCAGGGTGATAGGGCGTGACGCCTGTTGTGTTTTTTTTTTCGCCAGTGTGTGAGTTTTATGTGTATTTTTATCATTTTCTTTGATATTTGTATAAGATATGTTTTTGCTTTGTCTTTAATGTATATCGTGTGCAATTTAGCTCGTGACTGCGATTCATGATAGAAATGAGCCAATAAAAAAGAAGAAGCGAAATACAATCTCCAGTTAATATTCAAATCTTGCATTGGAAGGTAATTTTGAAAGGTTGGCGAAATGAAGACATCATTGATGTTGCGCTACCAGCATTCACCGTATACATCAAACCCTTTACGTTCGCACATACATACATACATACATACATACATATACATAGCCTTGAAGAAGAACTATCGTCTGGAAATTCGACACCTATTTATTGTTACCTTGTCTACATCATCTGTGCTACACAGCATCTTCATTATCTACATACATACTTACATACATACTTAGAAGGCATTATAAAGCCCCACTACAATCAAGATCGTAGCGCGTATAGAGGAAAAAACAACCATAAAGTAAATGGAAAAGCCGCGTGAAAATACAGCGGAAGAGAGAAACAACCTTAGAATGGGTACAGACACTCCTTTGCAGAGATATACTCATCCAGATCATGACACAAAGTCTTCTTCAAAAAAGGAAAATAAATAATAAAAAAAAGAAGCAAAATCAAGGACGTTTAAATATGTATATAAATATTAACCGATGATTCAAAATTGTATTTATGACCAAACTTGTACAGGCTTGCCCATTTACCCACCGTAAAGGAAAGACGACACAAAAGTTCATGACCCTCTTGCCTACTACCCTATCCCCCCCCTTTTGCAGGCCCTTACATCTGAGTTCATATTTCAATGGATAGGCCTATGTCACGTTTTCACCACACAACATCGGTTCTCGACCCCCTGAACCGAAGTGAGTGACCGACCGCAGCTGCCGCAGAAAGGAGACCGTGAATTGTCACCAGCAGACGTCCGCGATGAAGCCTGACCGACAATGCTCTGGGGGTAATCTATCATTCGAGTTATACCCAGACACTGTTAAATATTGAATAATTTATCACTTTTATGTAAATTGAAATTCACTGGGAATTTTAAATTAAGGCAGTATAATGTCACAGCAAGTTCTTCAAAGCCAGAAAGGTGACGGGGCATTTTCTTGTTTTACAATCGCATATAAAACGTCATCTGATGGCAACATCGGTTACTATCAAGATGCTTGCCGCTAGCACAAACAGCGAGTAGAATTTGACCCAAACGCAAAGTTCGCGCCCTTTTGCTATATCAAAACATTCTTCGTTTTGTCTCCAAGGTTCTGGGAAATTTTCAGACCGTTTAGCGGAAAAGACCGGCAGCCAGAGAATCCACACGCAGGATAGGGACAACTGATTGATTTTAATTAATAAACGGAAGTCCTGAAAAGTTTTAAGGTTATTAAAAACTCGCCTCGTCGGGCAACGTTTTCTTATAACAAAAATGTGAAATGTGGTTTAGCTATACGCCAGTTAAACTTCCGACCTAATTAATATCGCTCGACAATTTATGTTTCTGGTAATTTCAACGTACTTTGAAGAGCACCGAGCTCAAGTTCTGATGGCTGAGGCATCAGATGTGTGTGGGTTCGAATCCCGGTCGCGGCACTTGTGTTCTTGGGCAAGACACACTGTTCAGCTACTTCTCATCACTCAGTAGTATGGGTGACCGTCAATGTGAAAGATTATCAACCTGTGCACCAATTTGGCTGCCGGTGCTGCATACTCCAAAGGAGTTGAGATGGTTTCAGGAACGCTTACGGCCCAGTGAACAGGTACAGTAGTACTGTAAAGGCGTAGGCGCTTTAATGCAATGCTGAAACGCGATTTTACTTGATACGTTTTCAGCAAATTTTCAATTGTATTTTTAAACATTAAAAAAGTTGACAAACAAACAAGTCCGAATAGTGACGTGCTCTGACAAAACCCTAAACTTTGACCCAAATAAAAAATTGGGATTTTAGACGTCATCGCCCGCGGTAAATCTTGGTCGCGCCATTTTGGGAGTCAGATTCACTGTGTGTTACTATGCAGTGCGCATTTTAGGCGACCTGCGCGCGCAGTTAGACGCGCACACATGCAAATTGACCCCTAAAATGACAGATAGTACAGCCGCGCGTGACGTCAGTGCAAGGGGCTTTTATAAGAAGAATACAAGTTTGTGGTGTGTTTGGACATTAATGCATTGTGAAAGTGTGTCAGAACATAAAGTTTAAAATGCAATCATTCGTGGGGCGTATCTAGAACACTACCAACCCTTCACTGACCGAGTTGGAATGCGTGCCACGCACTTAAAACTACACGAATGTTTATATGACGCCGTTAACTTTACATTAGTCTGCAACCTGTGAACCTGGGACATTTCAGGAACACACGAAAAGCTGCATTATCGGTGTTTTGACTGAAAATAAACTTGACATTATGTGTTAAGTGTTTTTAAGGTATCAAAGGTATTCAACCATGAAATAAAACACCTTATTTTCAGCACTCTCGTTTACAAGTAGATTGTTGTCGGTTTTGTGCACTTGCTGTGCGCCGGTATGAACCGGTATGTAGCCGGCCTCGTTCTCAGGGGTGATAAATAACGACGGGAGGTATCGATACGCTACATGCACTATCGTCATGTTGTTCTCCCAGATTTTTTTTTCTGCAGTTCACAATCGCCATCCTCAAAAAAATGTTTCAATTTTTTTTTATGGATTCCCTTTTTGGAATCGAAACAAACAAGAAAATAAAATTCCCATTGAAAATCATTACGACAGTGGCAATTTCGGACTGCAGAAAAAAAAACATACGGTGTGCTGCCCATGGTAGCGAGGTTGGATATGTGGCCTACCGGTTCCATGCTTCAATGTAGCCAGCCACATACGCAGCAGGCGAAGTACACGGATTCCGCGTACACTGCGTGCACATTACTACGATTCCTTTACGAAATCACGGCTTATAGGCTCCGCTTGGGCGCCGTCAGTTATTTTGAAAATGTGCATTTTTTTAACAGGGCTTTAAACATGGGGACGGATCCTAAGTCGTATCCCAAGCCAAAGCCGTGGCGTGGAAGATGGGTATACGACGATGAAGTTAACGCGACTTACCAACTTATGAATATGCAAGTTCAAACGGGTCACGTGTGGAACTCAGTCGGTTGCCAACAAATCTCATTGATCTTTATGATAAACTACCGCTGGTACCAACATCGAGTTTTCATATAAAAACTTCATATAAAATCCCTCGACCCTGGAAAAAATCAGTCAACTTATTTATTTCATACCGTTATATCTTTCCAAATCGGGCGATGCATGTTTGAAGTTTGTAAAATAAAAATTCAATTTCTGCTGACAGTTTTTAGTTCAAGATGATACAAACTTTCTGTAGAGAGGTTTCTGAAAATTTATATTAAATTGACATTCAGATCAACCGCACATGACCTACATCTAACCATCATTAAACATTACCACCGCAGCTTGATGTAAGCGTTCCGCATTCCACGAAAGTTAAAGGTGCTACCTCGTCGCGTTTCTCCTGAAAAAGAATAAATGCTTGCATCCAACCTTTGACCTACGTATGCCTTAACCGTGAAGCAGAAAATAATGTCACAAGGCATACGTGCACCTCAGGCACACCTTGGGCCCAATATCTGGACAGTCTTCCATCAAATTTCAGATCATCGTCATCAAATCATTTTTCCAAGAAGCGGCTAAAGATATCCTTATTCCAACGAATGTTCACAATGTTTGTGTTTATGTGTCTCTATAATGTATTCTATTGTGTGCAGATTATTTCATTTTTGTGGTCTGATTGTTCTATGTAGTTGTACAGCGCTCTGATCTGTTGTTAAAGAGAGAGCGTTAGAATTGCCAATTTATTATTTATATTGTTCATTGGAAGAGTAAACAATTACCATCAGCTCGTTCTTGTCAATAAATAAACACACCATAAGTCCACAATTCTGACGAAGCCAACACGTGAACATTTCATCGCGAATTCGTTGGCCCCGTTTTGGGCCTTTAAATGCTGTTTCCTCTACTTTGCAAGTATCAGAAGAAAGTATTCTCTGGAGGATTGATACTGGTATGAACATTATAATCAGTAAGATTTAAAATTGGTCTTTGAAGAATGTAAAATGTAAAAACCAAGGCCAATTAAACACGTTTTGCATAATCATCAAAGTAAAACTAGAGGTGTGTGGTTTAATATAAATCTATGTTGTCTGTTGCAGAATTCCTTACATTTGAAAACTTATTTTTTTCCCCACCACATTCTTTGAAATCTACCACGTCTCCGTTTTCAGCATGCAGCAATTCTGGGACATTCTGCAAACATGTTTACCGAGCAGTTTAAGCTTGATAACAACAAATTAAAGGAGCAGTTTTACCTCCGTAAAAACAACTTAAAATAGCAGTTTCGAATTCTCATAAAATCAAATTAAAGGGGAAGTGTAACCCTCACAAATTCAATCAAATTGAAGAAGTATGATGAGAACTCCCTAGTGCTTCAATGTAGACATATTAAATCAGTTTGGGGAACAATATTGAATCAATTCTAACAAGTGAATACAACGACATAATGCGCAGTGGGGGTCGTGTCGGGAAATTATTGAACTAAATGACTTTCCCAGTCTTTTGAAATATTATCATGATTATTGTTGAAACTTTAAACGACTGTTATCTTCTTTTTGTTGGGTGGGGGGATGGGAAAATAATACCATCGTTTTAATATATATATATTTTTAATAAACGGGCGATCCAATCAAGCAAAATTGGTCAAACCATGTGGGAACACATTTTGTACACGCGATTAAAATGTGACAAGCAATGGTAATTTTGAAGGTCTTCAAAATGCAATTTTCTAGACTTTGACTGTATTTCAGACTGAACTATTTCCCCGGAGGATTTCTACTGGTGATGAACTTCATAATCAGTGAGCTTTCAGATTGAAACTCCATCTTCTTTTACCAATCACGTGCTTTGACTTGAAGGGATGATCGACTTACGGTTTTCATTTGGAATTCTTCACATTCCTGTTGTTATTATGTTGTAAAAACAATACTATAAATATGTTATCACTAACCTTGATAACATCAGCTTATAAAATTTAAGGGTAGGGTCATACTTTGGTAATGACCCCGAAAAGGAATTGTGTAATTTTTATCTTTAAGCATCATGTGAAATGATTTCGACCGAAGTGCACCTGTTGACTAGAAATCGATAAAAGTACGACATAAACTTTGAGTCTCTTGGAAATTCTCACGGTGTTCGTTTGAATGCTGCACTCAATACGGCCAGAGATTCGGTTGGTACCCGCTGTCACCTCGCTAAACGTGGATAGATCTGACGTTCTTGATGAAAATACCGAGACAGTTTAATTTTCTCTCAATAAGAAGGCACTGTATTCAACTGAGACTTTCACAGGTGACTTTCATTGTATCTTTCTTGATAATTGTGCCTATAAATCAGCATATTAAACCTTGGTAACCTTTATGCTAGTAAGCATAATTGTATTGTGCTTAATAGCTTCTTTTTGTGTTCATGTAGCCCTATGAAATTTGACACTGCTTTTAGTACTAGAACTGTAGGCAGGTCAGTGTGGATTTTGCTTTGCTTATAGCATTGCAGTACAAAGAAGATATGAAATAGAAACGTGTGTGAACTCCGTAAGCAGACCTCTTCCTATTGGGTTGATTAAGCCCGCCCTTGCTGTATTGACCAATCACAGAAGTCATTGCGCAATCAAAAGTTCGACAAACACGTTGGCGCACATTACATGGCGCGCGTGCACAGTGGGCGGGGCTTAATGGATCGGTCTATTGGTACAGCAGCTGGAACGACTACAACGGCTGAAAGACAAAAGATAACGCGCAGTGATTCCATGTACATCTATGCGTTGTTTCCTTCGCACACAAATTATCAGCCAATCACATCCGCCCAGTTCCCGTAGCTTTATCTAATTATGCAAGAGGAAATATGACGTCATTCCATACGTCACATAATGGTAATTCTCGCAAACGCAGACACACAATTACCATAAACTCATTTTAGCCGATCATAAACTGAACATGAAGGCATCCATTATCTTTATGAACGTGATTGGATGATGTTATTATACTATGATTATGCATTATGGTATTTTGTGACTAATTAATTAACCACATATGGCGTTGTCTGTATGAGGAGGAAATACATATGACGCCATCCCAATGGTAGGCTTACGTTGGTTTATTTAGAATGTAGCGGGTAAATATTGTCAAGACCGTAAAAGTACATCCTGGATTGTTTAGAGTTCACCGGATGTGACAGGAACGTGAATGTAAACCAACATTCGTGTCACGTATAACCATGGCTTCAACATCCAAAGAGTGATGGGAGGGCATAGAGTTATATAATAGAACTAGAGGGTGTACTCGCTATGCCACGCACGGAACTCCACTGACTCACCATGGGCAAAAATCCCTATGGCCAAATTGCATACGAATGTCCACTTAGAAAATGGCTGTTGTGTGAACGGATGAGTAACCAGGGTAAATGAATGGTCCGCGCCATTTTCTCAATGGTCAAAAAAGGCTCCTTGTCGGGCCCTGTCGCATGGAATGGAGTCACAAAACACCAGACGCCCCTCTATGGCTCATGATTAAGCTGAAATGGGTACCAGACACTGAAATGGGTACCAGACACCCGGGAAAGATTTATTTGTTTTCGCAGCATGTCGAGGCCGAGCGATCTAGTCATCGGAGTGTGGGTTCGAATCCCGGTCCTGATAACTGTGTCCATGGGCAAGGCACTTGACTATATAATTACTTTTCGTCACCAAGGAGTAAATAGGTACCTGCGAGGGTAGAGATTGTTGATGCGATTGGTTACCGGTAAGCCTAAGCACACATGGGGCTGCATACTCCTAAGGAGTTGAGATGATTTTAGGAATGCACACGTCCGGTGAACAGGGGTAATAATAAAGTAACGCGCTTTGAGGCGCCTACTTAGCAAACAAGAGCATATCAAACACATTTTGAATGGTTTTCAGCTGTGCCAAAATGTGTAAATATCGCCTTGGGTTTGATGGAGGTCTATCATAAATCCGTACCTCGCTCCCATTATGCGATATCAGTTAAGAATGCTGGTCCCCATTTTACCAAATCGAGGTAAGCATACTTTGCCCCTCCAGCCTCGGTTTGATTTCAATCGAATTCGAGAGGTTTTAGAGAACATAAAAAAAAAGATGGTTGCACTTTATGTGCCAAGATCAAGTTCATTGACATTACCTGGGTCGTTAGATTTCAATTTTCCTGATCTCTATACAGCATGTCTCCTCACGGGAAATATACTGTGTCTACGAGAGTCTGTTCGTGGCGCAATGATCACACAAAAACCGCACCCAATAAACACGCCCCTGTGCTTTAGCCAGCGTTTGACGACGCGGCAATAGATCCTGACGGAGTTCTGGCAGTGCCAAACAACATATTTTTAAATATCCTTGTAGGCCTAAGTTGTGTATCGGGATGATGACATCGACTACCGTAGGTTATCGTCATCCCAGATAAATTATCTCGAGGAGACAACTTAAACTTGTAAGTAAAAAAAAAACATGCAAAAAAAATTTTTTTTAACCCATTGCTGGACTTGGGGCCTTTACCACACCCTGATTTGTATATTTAATTTATTTTTTTTGTTAATTAAGTTTAACTACTGTTTTAAATCCCCCTTGGTTTAATATGTTTTTGTTGACAGTCAATTTATTTGTTTTTGTTTTTATTCAGTGCTTGGAGAGCAACTCGACAGTAGTTTAGTCTGCTTTTTTGCAAGTCTCAGGAGGCACTGTTTTGTCTTGGTTTGTCTGTTAATGTATTTTAGGGGATTGTTTCTACAATTTTATAATTGAAACATTTTATGTATCTATTTTTATATGTTGTATTTGTAAAAATGTTTTATCCTGTGAAATTAATAAATGAAATGAAAAAAATTCTAATGCCTTCTTTCTCTCAGCTTATTTTCTCTCTATCTCTCTATAGGGATTTGACCACCCCCACCACTCCCAAGAAGGACGTCGTCATTGCTGACATGGTTTATCTTTCTGTGAGGAAAATCTCAAGGAAGGTTGTCATCATCAACCCTATGGGAAAACTCTCCCAGGAAAACGACATCTAAATAGTATGCCAGGATGGCACGTGCAAAGCTCAGTGCAACCATTAACCTTTGCCATTTCTCAACGAAGATTTCCTCGAATATGTTATGAAAACGGGCAGCCATGACAACTAAGTGTTTAAAAACAATAATATGTCACCGCACCGACATGTACATCGACCTTGATACAAATTTGTGTGGTTAGTGCGAACTTGGCTGTGAATTTAGTATTTTTTTTTAACCGGAACTTTGAAAGATGAGACGAGAGCATACTTCCAATGGGTAACGTGACAAACGAAAATACTATTATCATTGCAACAGGCTGATGGAATAAGATTGAAACAAACGTATAACATCTACACGCAACCCAAGTCCGGTTCTGTTCAACACAATGGCAGTATTTTTTTCTCTCACAAAGAATGAAAATACTATCCCCAACCCGAAAATCTACAATATTCTCAAAACCCAATTCCAAACTTCCGCTATATACAGAACACAGTGATATCATACCCGGCCACAACTTTTTTTCTTCTGCGGTTCAAAATTGCCTTCCGAAAAATTTCAAATCTTTATTTTTTCAAGGATTCTCTTTTTAAATCGATAAAAAAAATATTTAAAAAAATCACCATTGAAAATCATTAAGACAGCGGCAATTTCAGACAGCAGAAAAAACTACCCGGCCCACCCCACCACCTGCTTACTTTTTGTATAAATAAATTAAAAAAATAAAATAAATAAAGAACAAATAATATTCAATGCCTTCTGCTTACTCAAAAAAACAGTTCAAATCCCCTTTAAAAAAGGTTGCCAGACTGCTACTTGGATTTGTCCTCACAGCCTCGGTATGGGTACATTGATTTTCATAGAAGAAACCCAGGATGGCAAACAATAACGATCCATAATTAGAAAAAAAGGTTAATACAGTATAGTGTTTAGTAATAATAGACTTGTGACGCACAAAGCCTCTGGTAACGAGATGCGATTAACACTAACAGCGTTTTCTTGGTATCTCCAAATCACAGTGGCATTATTTGCAGAAGAGCCGCCTACCCCGTCCCGTGTGTTTATACTATACTTGCTCCAATGACACACAGAGTAGCAGTAAGAGGTCATCCAATCAACGCAATTACAGGTCGTTCATATTTCATAATCAGGACACGCGGGGGCCTTGAAGAAGAGTCCACGGCCTGGATCTGCATCTTCAGCCGGATGTCATTGGAGCCAATATTCTGACCTCGTTCGTAGAAAGTGATGAGATCACCGCGGTTTGGGTTCGGCGGGTGTTGGTTTATACGTCAGTCATTTTGAAGACGGGAGCCATTTTGTATTCAAGTATGGGACGTTTGCGATATTCTTACCACACTTTGATTCTCTATTAAACTGACTGGATATGGTAATTTATGGTTAAGAATAAAATATCAAGTAGGTTTAATTTGTCCTATAAGTGCAGCCACTCTGGATCGCATGTTGCCACTAGTATAGGTCAGGTGTTGTAATACTGTCAGTGCTTGAGTAGACCGTCATAGCCTTCAAAATATCCCACGTGCACAAGCGCCATCTTGAAAACATCATATTGCAATGCATCTTGGGGAATCGAGTGCAGTAATAAGTGGGTCAAGATGCCAAGCTGGACACCATGCAGGTTGTACGTGTTTTGTACAGTGTTGCATCAAAAATCAGCGCGCCATGATAGCTGCCGGTTGTTGTTTGGACTCAGATTTCACCTATAATCCTTTGCGCGTGGATCATCTCAAGCCATGCACACTCTGGGACCTGCATTTGGGCTATTGGGAGACTGGTGCCAGTCCAATAAGCCCCATTGATTGGAGTATTTCAGATTTGGAAAAGGATACTCTGGATTCTGAGTGCATTCATCATTGCATTTCGTCCAGGAAATCTGGTCTTCTGAATGGATGATTGAATCGGTTGAAATCTGCTACATTTTTTTTTCTTCAAATAGTGAAAAACATTCACATATTCAGATTCCTGATACCCCGTGCATAATGTAACGTACACTTTCCCTCTGTGTTGTTATCGTTGAGGGTTCTTATTGTGTGGTCCTTATGCAGATTTGTTCATTTTGAGTAGGAGTGGCAAGATGGCGCAGAATTCCCTTCAGTACTTTTAACTTCAGGCATCTATGGGCTGAGCATCTACCCGGCGTAACTGAGACTCCTAAGCAGTTAGCTCATCGAGCTATGGTTACACTTCCTTCCATGGTTAAACCGTCATGAACACGGACGCGCAGGTTTGTGCACACAAGCGAACCGATTTATACCTCCTCGGTCTTGCCACACCACCCGTCCAAGGGTAGACACGCTTGATTCTTTTCTGAACACAAATAAATCTCAGTCTTCAATTATTGTTTGAAGTACGACCATCCTCAGTGTTGCATTTCCACTTGTCGAATTCCATTTCTTACTGATGAACCGACAGTTTAATACAGTGAACACTCAATTATTTATAGCTACCCAAATATCCCACTTTCTCAATCTCGTCGACAAGAAGTTAAATCACCCCAGTAGTTTCATGAGCGTGTTTGACATCAAGCTCGTCCCCAGGGTCTACAGTTATAGCATCCGCCAGCTTGGAGAGGTCGATCACCATGGGGACGAGGTCATTAACAAAGGATCGTGTGGAGCCATCCAATCCGGCCGATTGCGTAAAATCCTCACAGCTCTTCCGACCTTAGGAACCCAGGTCTCTTGGCTTGGGACGGCCCACAGGGCCCACCGATGAGCTGTGATAAACTAAACAGGTCCTTGCTCTATGCTTAAACACATGCAATCAAATCCTTTCCCCCTACTGAAAACCATGCTATAACAACCATACAATAAATAGCTGTGCAAGAGCGGCAAGCGATAAACCATTTATAAAATAAATAATAAAATTAATTTTAAGGCAGGGGATACTTTTGGTAATTATTCCAAAAATAAATGACCATAAAAACTTACTTGAAACAAACGTAAAGACCTCAATGCGAAACCTAATATATTGCATGTTTGGAAGAATTCTATTAAAGTGTTGGGTCGGAAGTTCTGAAAAGAACATTGTGTTGCAACAACCCGACGTTTCGATCCGTGCGCTCTGATCGTCTTCAATTATTCATGGAGGCCACTGGGTATTTCCACGGTTCTCGCAACTCAGATCTTTTTACAGAGGCGTTTCCGCTTCCGAGGACTTTCCCTCGAGATAACCATTGTTATTATATTAAAGACCTGCCGTATCACAGTTTGTACAAATAACTACAGAGCCTCCTGCAGGCACAAATTGTACACAACTCAGTGAACAAACATCCCTCTACTTTCATGGAAATCGTACTAAACAATCTTTATCTACCTTAGATATGGAGTAAGGGGGCACATCTCTACTCTTGTTAGGTTGTTTAGTACACTGCAAAATTGGGGTGTTAAATTGATTCTCTTGGTATCTATATAATGACAACACTGGCATGGTGTTAGTTATCCCCATTGCTTTATTATTGGTAAAATTAATACCATGTTGGTGATGTCATATATAGATACCAAGCGAATCAAATTAACACCCCAGTTTTTGCAGTGTATAATGAAGTTTTCACCGCGATTAATTTTATGTCATACTTGATACAACATGTAAAAAAAAAAAACTTTTGGACGGACATGGTAACTCTTTTTGTAAACGAGGTGAATGGTCCATAAGCCGTTTACCTGAAGACTCCCCCACGAAACCCCCGTGAGATGAACATTTCATACATTAATGTTTTACAGTAGGAACGAAGAGCAAAAGAGAGGAGTGCATGCTTATCTCGTCCACCCTTTCTCCACTATACTACAATACAGCCCAATTTCCTTAACTTGTGAGTTGGTTATATGAACTTTGGCCCCTGCCCCAATTTTTAAAATTGAGACGATTTTTTTTTGCCTCAATCTCTTCATGCACGATCAACAAAACACACCCACCTAATGTCTGATAAACTCCGAGGTCACCACATGTAGCCCACGTGTAACTCGACTTTCACACTTGACATTGTCCTATTTATCCACTGACGACATCGGCTCCAAATACAAGATACGTGACGTCAAATATTCTTATGCATTATTCACCAGGGCAGTATATAATAACTGAAACGGTAAACAGTCGACCTGTCCACACATTGTCCCGCCAATATTGGTGTGACACATCCTCTTATGAATTTTTAATTTGTTTGTCTAAAAAAAAAACCATCATTAAAACTTAAACTTATTGCAAACTTTCCCAGAATTACTACGTGTGGATGAGTCGCCTAACACGACACCATTACGTCTGGGTTGACTAGAACGCATTCACAACGAGCAAAGAAAAGAAGAAGAAAAATATCCTGTTATGTTTGAACAATTTATTCATTAGCTCGACCATTAGATTTAAAGTGCATACGGAATCTAATATACTACTTGTTTGCAGCCGAATTGCCTATAGCAAGTGAGGATACAAAATACCCCACGGTTTTACCATACTGCGCGCGCGAAGTTAAACAGCTGCTTTTGTGCACATGGAAAATAATAACCTACCCTTGACTAAATGGGTTCATGGTGCGGAAAACCAGCGACAGTTTTCATCTTTTAAAATCTGTTTCCTTTACTTATAAGATTTGCCCTCTCCAAAATTTTTTTCTCTCAGTCCTTTGGAACTAGGCAACGTCGAATAAATAGGACACAGTATTCCAATCTTCGCGAGGAAATGTTTACGACCTGGGTGAACAAAATCGATCACACGAGTCGGAAGTTGACATCACCGCTGTCCAAAGGGTTTCGCGATGTTGAAAGTGTTTATCGTCTGTTGTAGACCGTAGTTCATCACAAGTTTCCCCCAAAAATAATAAGCATAGCATGGTCTTGCTGAGGGCACAACTTGTACAGAGCTCAATATTGAAGTCATAGAACATTTCACGTCTTGTAGGGGGGCCGCAGGGTAAGATTTCTACAATCAACTGTGAATAACAGGGCCCGTGAAACAGGTTTACCTTTCACATTTCATGGTTTAAAGCCCCAGCTCAACATTGGTAAAGTGTCTGTAAAAGCTTCCATTCTTTACACAAACCAAGATTTTTGTAATAAAACCAACCTGTGAAAATGTCAGCTCATTTCTTTGTTTTCTTTGAAAACGGTAAAAATGCATTCAGCATTTTTGTACGCATTCCTTGAAGGCAGAGTTTTTGTCTCACTGAGACGAAAACTATAATTGTGGATCTTATTTCGTTTATTATTTTAAAACGATAACACTTTAGGCAGAAATAGTTCAAGGAAAGTTTTCTACCATCGTTATCTTTGTACCATGTAAGGTATATGTAAGTATGTGAATATGTTTTTTTTTTACCAATGTTGGGCTGGTGCTTCAGTTACGGTACAAGACGCACAATTTCTCATCTTGCCCACCAGGAAATCCCATGGAATACAAACTGTCGCCCTCTTTGTATAAACAGATGAGCAAAACAACCTTGCGGAAAAAATGATTTCATGTCAAAAGTACAACTTAGGGAAACGGTTCTATAACCAATTTTGGAATTGACACGAACTACTATGTATTTGAACATAATGAACAGTCACGCCTCATCAACGGTCTACTTCTAACACATGTTCAGTACATTATAGAGATTGATTTAGGTTCTAATCGAGCGAAAACGAGCCGTGTCTCATTTCACAGAAAAGGACAAGCGGGGATGATCGAACAAAAAACAGTGGGGTTGTAATTTCACATGCACGCTCTGGGAATTAAATTAATTAATACCATTATCTGTTTTTTTTTTTTTTTTTGGTATAGTCTTTGCCCAAGAGGTTTACAGTCGTTATTTTTACATGATAAATCAACGTTCGGTATATGAAATTGGATATGATTTGATTTGATCTGAAATGGTTTATAATCATTTCGACCATCGCAGACAACACCTGAATTAAGGTCAGATTACAAAAGAAAATTTACACATTAAAAAAATTAACAAAAAACTTAGACTAGAAATACACTATTGACTTACAGCCTGACTTACAGTCGTAGCCGTTTTGTGTTTGCTAATTATTTTGGTTTGCCAAAAGAAGACTTACAGTTGTAGCCGTTTTGTGTTTGCTAATTATTTCGGTTTGCCAAAATAGATACCAGGTATTGGATGCAATGATTACGCACATCGTATTTTCATACACGTTTAATATTTCTGGTCCTACTATCAAGTTTCTAAAAACAAAAATGCAAGCTTTCAGGTTGGAAATCGTTCAATCGTTCATTATTCGTAACATTTTCGATCACTACCAATCTGGGTGTCTTTTAAATGGCGCTCGCCAAGAGTAGACGGCTAAGCTCTGTTCGGGACGAATCCATTGATGTGGGAAACCCACGTCATTAGCCTTTTTGAGATATCGTGGACACTATATACCTTTATCATGGTGCGGCCATCTTGATTTTCTCCCATTCAAACCAATGTAACCAAACCGAGGCTGGAAGGGCGAATAGTCTGGTTCCTTTTTGTGCAATGAATGTTAGCATCTATTACTGTTGTTGGATACAGGGATTATTACCAAGATGGTGGCAGCATGATAAAGGTCTATAGGAGTGCACTATTTGGCTTGGGTGTATACATACACATTTACCCAAACCAAATAGTGCCCTGGTATTGTCCACCATACCACAAAATGGCTTATGGGGTGAGGACTGGTTCCCACTTCCTCGGTACGTGGTGGGGATTCGCACTGAGGTCGACAGAGGTACGCCGCCAGTTTGGGAAAAGACAATTAATAGACCGATCCATTAAGCCCCGCCCACAGTGCACGCGCGCCGGTACGCACCAACGTGTTTGTCAGACTTTTGGTGGCGCAATCACGTCTGTGATTGGTCAATACAGCAAGGGCGGGGATTAATAATGGACTGATCTATTGTATACAATCTATATTTTTGGGGGTGGGTTGGTTAAATATTTATATCAACACGTCCATGAACTTCACTGAGCTTCGCTAAAGAAGAACATAAACAAACAAACACAACATAAAATATGCTTTAAAATGTCCCGGATGTTTGTATCACCCATTGGATAAAGAAGTATGACTTGTGAGGGTTAAAGTATTAAATCTATAATGATATGCATGCGGGTCCTTTGATGTTCTAATTATGCAAGTTGCAATAGTTCGGAGTCATTATTTGAGGCTTTTCGACTGTGGAAATTTCCAGCCATTTAACGGGGGCTGTGGAGCCATTATCACCCAGAGCACTCCGTTCAAGGGATCCGTCCAATTTGCTTTGGCAATCTCGCGCTTGAAATCAGCAGTGAGATGTTTCATTTCATCGCGACTTCATTGCCAGCGAGAAAGAGACAGAGAGAGAGAGAGATAGATCCAGTGTAAGGAATACATTACAATCTTGCTCTTTTCAACTTTTGACATTCTCCCTCTCGGGTTTTATTGTCCAAAGGGGGACCGAGAACCGATCTGTTTTGCTTTATGTGTCTGAGTTGATTTAGTGATGGTGGCGGAGATTTGACAAGGGTACCCGGCCCCAGTTATTGCAATAGGTCTTCTTGTTCATCGCGGCACAAAATTGTGTAAGTTCTTCAAACATTTCATTAATAAAAAAAAACAAAAAAAAACAAACATTTGCATAAATACAAACAATTTTTGTAGTAATTTTAGAATTTCCATAAACAAGTACTTATACGAATGACCCTTACCTAAATAAACCGTCTTTCGACTTAGACAATCCGAATAAAATTTGTAACGTATTTGCTTCAGATTGTCACTGTTTCTCGACATGGTTTGTACACCGTCTCTGTAAAAAAAAAATACTCCCTAATCCTTCACAAATTTCAATTCGGTTTTTATAATGAAAAAGCGATAAACCATGCGCCCAGGTCGATAATCCATGATTAGGCCTGGGCTAAAAATGAAGATGTGCTGGTTGCAATTATGGGTGTTTAAATCATGTAGATGAACGAACAGTGAGAGGCCACGCTGTAGCTGACTTTAATATAACACATTTTTTTTTTAATCAAAACGGAAAATGCATTCATGCGCGTGAGACCAAGGTGTTCCCCAGAGGACAATCATCGGACCACTTGTGGACCACCAACATGGTTCCCTTAAATGCAAAGACAATGGAGGCAGCAAACATAACGTGTATTTCAATGCCGGTGTATTTCAATGGACGAGAAAATGCTATTCTAACCAACACCTAATTACGTAATGTCATAATAACGTGTCTTTACCAAAAAGAGCGTCATAAATTACGTAACTTTACGTAAAATTCCACACGTATAGTATACGTGCATCCATTTACAGCGCAAAGCCCTATACGCCTACATTGTGTGGCAATTAATTACAAATACAGCAACAGCATTAACAAGCTCGTTTTTAATAAACATCCTTCATAACGTGGGCTATAGAACCGCGAGAATGAGCTTTTACAGTCATACTCGTGTCACATAATGTCTTCTTTTCGGTGAAACGAAAATGTTACGATTGACGCGACTTGACGATTCTAACACAAACACACATCAAATAATAAAGTACGAAAACAAACTGATAAAATAATGAAGACAAACAAACCTCTTCGGTTTCAAACGAGGACTGCACGTAATATTTCCCCTCTAATTGTGATGCCGAGGGAGAATGTACAGTGGAAATAATAATACATTCTCCATGTCAAGAGTGATTTGTGAACTGTTACGTAAATGTACATACCTACGTCTACTCTCAATATTACCTACGTCTTTTTAGTTTTGTAGGTCTCTCAAAAGAGAGGAATGCCATCCAATGTGGCATGCAAAAGTGACGCGGTAGAAAGACGAGAAGTTTTACTTATCAAGTGAAAGATTTTTGCTTGCAAGTAAAAATCAGTTTTCGTGACACGATGGGTTGAGCCTGCTCCGATTGTTTGTGCTGATACTATGTGTTAGGCTTGCAGATTATTCCACAAATGAGAGACAATTTTTTTTAAGCAAAAAAAATTCCTAAAATCTTAATTTGGGCATATTTTCTTGACCTGTCATACCCCATGGGTAACTTCACACTTAATTATTTAATAAGACATATATATATATATTTTTTTGAATCCAATGCTCACCGTAAATTTATGAGTGACTTTTACTTATTCATTGTCATATTCCCTGCATCTGTAGGTAACCATACAAATACTGATTCTAGAACGACGCCAGTCTATTTTCCCTTTCAGCCTCGGTCTGGTTACATTGATTTTAATGGGATAAAGTCAAAATGGCCGCATTAGAATGAGGAATATAGTGCCGTTTGGCCTCTGTTTGGTTGCGCTGATTTGAATGGGATAAATTCAAGATGGCCGCATCAGGATGAAGAATGTTTTGCCCTGTGCCCTCGGTTTTGTTACACCGATTCGAATGGGATATACATTCAAGATGGCCGCACCAAGATAAGGATTATTTTGCCCTTTGGCCTACTGTTTGGTTACGACGATAGAACGGGATAAATTCAAAATGGCCGCAACATGATGAGGTACATTTTGCCCTTCGAGCTTCAGCCTCGGTCCAGTTACGCTGACTAAAATGGGATTAATTTAAGATGGCCGCAAGACGATGAGGACAATTTTGCCCTTAAGCCTCGGTCCAGTTACGCTGATTAAAAATGGGATTACTTCAAGAAGGCCGCGACATGATGAGGATCATTTTGCCCTTTGACCTCAGATTGGTAATACACTGATTTGAATGGGATACATTCAAGATGGCCTCAAGATGATCAGAGGAAATAGTTTGCCCTTCGGCCTCGGTTTGGTATACGTTGATTTGAATGGGATAAAGACAAGATGGCCAGAAGTCAGTGATGAGACAACACCGATCGTCAGTGATGAGACAACACCGATTGAGAGTGTCCCGGTAATCATTCAGGGTAACTCTGCTAGTATTCAAGGCCTCGTATATATAATTGACAGTGGAGTAGATGAAGAGACCACGACGTTCATAACATCTGGATCTACGGTCATCAATCGTCCTCTGAGCAAACAGAGCAAGGGGTGTTATTTTCAACAAGGCAAATACTAACCCGAGTGCCTCATTGAACGATTATTATTTTAATTTATGTACCTATATTAGTTTTCTTCTTTCAATATGACAATTTGGTCATCTTACTTTTTATACAGTATCTGTGTATATTTACAAATTCACAACTCTAAATGTTATTCTTTTAAACTTTCAGCAGAATCGAAATGGAAACCATTTTTCTGTCTTTTTGGCTATTATACCCTGGGTATTTACTAAAGAAAATCTATATAAATAAATGAACGACGAGGAACTGAGTGGGATTAAGTTTGTGAAAATGCACAACTACTCAACTATGAAATATTTATGGGCGAAAACAGCTACTGAGGAGTAGAAAGTGATGGTTAAATAATTTGTATACCATTTATAATACATTGCCTGGAGATTATTTTACATTGACATGGTCATGACATGGTGAACGAAACCGGGTGCTGTACTTGGGGGAGAGGATACAAAAATTTAAGATCTCTGGCCGTTTTCGAAGCCTGTGGGCTTCGGCTTGGGCTCCGGCTTTGGCTTCGGCTTCGTCTTCGTCCGCATGTTTGAAGCCCCGTACCAAAAGTGCATTTTTTTTTTTAAATAACCCGCACAACATAAGCCAGAGCTATCGCCCAAGTCGTGGTTTCGATACTCTGACCTATTTCACAACTGCATTAAGGAGAACATTCTGCAAAATAAGAAGTATATTTCCGTATTTACGCACGCAAGCGTGTGTATTTAATGGCTGCTTGGTATTCGTGGACTGAAAGGCATGACGTCACAACATTGCAAGTTGTAGTCCATTTCCTTCCTCCATCACGGTTTGTAGGTAGTGTCCAGTTGAAATATATTCACTACACTAAACACGTAAAATGGGAGAATTTGGAACGCTAGGTGGCAATAGACTTACCAGGTAAATTTCATTGATTGCGTAGTTCCGAATGTGCGCAAACTTTCCTGGATTTACCTGGCAAGTCTTCTGCCACACGGCCCTCAAAGTTTCACATCGGACAACGAAGTATATTTTAACGAAGACACGGGCTACAATGTTCACTTGCAAACAATACCTTGACTTCTTGCATGACTATATACCACGTCCGCAACAGCATTTACAAAGTTATCTTATTGGCGAGTTTCCTTGACGAATTAGGAATCCGTAAACGGGCATCGTGCAAGAGCCATATGCGGTGTGCGAATAAGTGGCTGCGGCTACGGCTGGCTCGCCGTATCATCATGCGTTGAAGTATAGGACGTCCTTAGCAACGACCTTGGCAACAGTCGTAGCCGTAGCCGTAGCCGTCAATTGGGATACGGCCTTAAGTCATGTACAGAATGCCGGCTGGCTGAATAGCCTCAGCCTCCCGTATAACGCTGCACATGCCAAGTGATTAGATAGATTGGCACCATCTTGTTAGATTCTCATCTTTATGATTTCGCATTGGGGATAAAGGGAACTCTACAACCATGACCATATATGTTGAATATTGAGCTACCATGTCCTCATTTGTTGACGCACTCATTTACCTCCAATAAAACCTGCACCAAAGGCCTTGATTTGTTACGTCACCACAGAAGGTCGCCAATTCAAAGAAGCTGAAAGTGGGCTCAGCTACGTATTGATAATGGATAAACAGATAACGGGTAATCGATTTTAAGGTTGACATCCCACAACACAAAACGTTTAAACCACCTGCTTGATGCGTGCCCACAGACCTCAAGTCCTCGCCACTACACCTTGGCATGAATCAAGAACACCATGGCTGGTTCCCATACAACCAAACACGATAACATGACGATATAACCAAAAACACAAAACGGATACCAGACTATTTCAACATCATCCTCGTCGTTCAAATCGTTGTTTATCAAACGGAATACGAGAAGGAAAACCCACAGCATAGATAGACCCTATCCTTCATTAAACTAAAACCATGACTAAACGAAGAAAATAATATTTGTAATTTTTTTTTTTTTGTTTAACCAAGAAAAAAAGAGACGTATTACTCATTCCTGCTAGTGCTCTACAGGGAGAGATTACGCGACCACTTTTTTTAAAGTGAGAAGGAAAAATTTAAACCGGATTCTGAATCCGGATGTATAGCTTTTGCTTCATCATCGGGCAGACGCATACACTTGGCTGTTTTGATAAGGGAAAAATGTCGGTTCATGAAGTCGATCATGTTTCCCTCCGCTGGAGCAATGCATGGTATCCAAAACAAACAAGAAGAAATTTCCCATGAACTTACTAACTTATCCAACAGACATTGTTAATAAGAAAGAAGGTTAACTCTGAACCTAGTTTCCTCCGTGGTTTGGGTGGCATTAATTTTGTTCAACCTCGTCCTCAGTTTCAAGGAGCAAAACTGAAAAGAATTGCGATATTTGACTAAAGGTCCTTTTTCTCTGGGTTGCAAAAGGAGCAGTGACCTAAATACAACCATACAGCAAAGAGTTGCAACAAACTGTGAAATGTTTTGTCACACTATAAAAAAAAATGCATATTGTAGAAAAGACAAACTGTTAAAACATTCTCTAAAGAATTCTTTTTTGAAAATAAAATTTAAAACAAATTTGTGCACATGATTTCCTACTTCAAATTTATGTTCAACTTTCAGCCTCAAACCAGCTCAAAACACCATTTAGGTTAGCTCGTAAATTTGGAAATTTTTCCTTATTGAGTTAATTTAGTAGTAAACTTAATAATTGAAGACTTACCGTGTGCTTGTGGCCACGTCACCGAGCATATTAACACCAATATAATCCACAGTAGATTTCCATTAGTTCTAAACGTAGTTCTGCCCTCCTTGGGTGATTTCCAGAAAGGGTTTCCCATCCTAAGATTGGTAAAATATCTTCTCCATTCGCCACTTTGTCCGTGTTGTGGTTTACTTAGAGCATCGTTCCTTGGCAATAAACTCCCCGGTAAAATAGCATCCATACGGGACAGCCAACGCCGCGGTGTTCGCTGCTGATAGGGCGTAGCAGCAGCGTGGAGTTCACGGGGAGTAAACGGTTCGATCGGCCCATCGTCCCGAGCCGTGGAATTCCCAAGTTCATTCTTGCACTCCATGGCCGTTTAGACAGTAGTAGATTTTGTTACTTTTTCACAAGCAGCAAGCAGACGGCACGCATGACTTCCTCTCTTTCGTTCACTAAAACACAGCTTTCAGTTGCAACTCGTCAGTGCAATGGTGCGTTTAACCACGGATAAACCACATACATTGAGTGGGCTATTCAATGACCATAAGGCATGTGTCAGTTCGGTTTATGATAGTGACCACGAGACCATCCAAATTATTCTATATTTTTTGAGAGCACTGGTTGCTCAGTTCCTTTTTTTACGACAGCTCTCTCCTCGAAGGATATTGTGCACGTCGGTATCATGTTTCTACTTGTACGTGATTTGGCTTGGTAGCAACACTTAATAATGGTTCTGCAATATGGGCCATTCACACACACACACACACACTCACCATTAACCAACATGCGCTCGGGTCTTCATCCGGTTCTTACCAGTGGTGTAAAAAAACCCATATATATGACAGTAAATATACAACGCCAATGTTTTTCCCACATCGATGGCTGAGGTCATGTCATTTCACGGAAGTCACAAGGCCGCCTCGCCTGTCTACACCGTGCACAGGACAGATCCCTGAGAATACAATAATCACAATAACAAAGCAGCCGCACTACCGACTCTCGCTACCACTGTACAAGTACACTTGGACGTCATAGCATGAGGGCCCGTCACTCACTGGGTACTGTCAATGATGGGGAAAATGCAGCGGCCCATACCACCTGCCGGGTTGACTCGCGCGCCAATTTGATCGCCCCATACACACATACGTCATCATTATTTGACAGAAGCTACAAATCGCATGGAGACGGTGCCTGTTGCCTCCATTATGGTGATCAGAAAGAAACAAACATATTTACCAGAGGGAAAGGGTAGGCGGGAAAGTATTTTCACCGTATGCCCTTTAATGTCAAGCTAAAATGCACAAACTAGGCCCATAGCAAAATTGTGAAAGATACAATGATCTCCAAGGCAAGCCAACAAGCAAGCAATAAAGTCGTCTTATTGACTGGGCATGCAGTAAGCAAGTTTGTATGCATGCCTATTCGATTCAAGCTAACAAGAATGTGTAAAAAAACAAACGAGAGTGTTTCTGACTCGAGTAAAACTAATCCAACTTCACTATACACACCAAGCAAGCAAGCAAGTAAGCAAACAATAAAGTAAGCAAGCAACAAGTTAGCAAGCAACAAGTAAGCAAGCAACAAGTAAGCAAGCAACAAGTAAGCAAGTAACAAGTAAGCAAGCAACAAGTAAGCAATCAACAAGTAAGCAAAAGTATAGTTTACTGGTTAGCCATGCCATAGAGCAAGGACTGTTTGCGTTAACGCGAAGCTAGGCTATGCCAGCAAGTCAACTGGCGGAAGGCCAGCCAACAGCCAACCGGCTGACCAATATTGATTTTGTCAGCCAACAAGCCATCCATTGTGTCAATCATTGTCCAGCCAGCCAGCCAGCCAGTAATATTAAAGTAGCCAACCGGCCAGCCTTCAAGCCAGTCTGCACCTTCGAGCTAACTCAACCAACCAGTAGCCAATAGCCAGGCAATCATCAGCCATCTGGCTAGATAAACCAGTCAACAAGCCAGTCGATTATACAGCAAGCCAGCCAGACAGCAAGATCACCCAACCAACCAACCAACCAAAAAGCCTTTAAGTTAATACAGTTAGCAAGCCAGACAGTAATATTAAACAAGCCACTAAGCCAGCCACCCAGCGTTCAAGTCAGTCAATCAACCAGCCACTAAGCCAGCCACCGAGAAAAACACAGCAGCCAGATAGAAGTCTGCAGAGGAGGCCTCCCAGCAAACGAAGCGGCGCCACACACAGGCCATTTTAAATGGTGTACACTTCCAACTGGCTAGCAGCCATTTCTTGTGGCTTGCTACCGGCTCCCGGCTGCCACTAAAACAACACAAATTTTCTGCATATTATATTATAATGTACCAATAATGGTATCATGAATTTCCATTAGACTTTATCATTAACCCCCACCAAAGCTATAGCGTAATTCATTCAATTAGTCTTTCATTGAAGGCAGGCAGACGGTCCCGTGGATCGAGCAGGTTCCCACATTAATACCAAATGTAATGTGATTTTGTTTTCATAATTGTTACTCCATTAAGGAAGTGATTAATGATGGGGGGTCTTCTTGTGTAAGTATATTACCGACCATTCACAGCATGTGTCCGTGTGAGTGGTCCGAACCACCACGGAGGGAAACGATTATATTCACTGTATTTGGGGAGGTTGGTATTGCAGGAACAGGGCTTGGGAACAGTGGCATGGCGTAACCAGACATTTTCATTGGAGGGGAGGGGGTGCTATTTATTGTTTCGAACCATTTAATTTGTGCATTATTTTTTTCGATCTCATTCGGGGGTAAGAGGAGGGGGGCAGATTTCTGAGCAGGGGAGGGGCTTCCGCCCCTGCCCCACCCCCTCTGGTTACGCCACTGCAAAATGAACATATCATGGGATAGGATCATGTTGAATGGGGTGAGGGCGCTCCTAGAACATTCACCGAAAAATCTTTGGTCAGACTTGACCCGGAGAAACCTTCCCTGAGGGTCAGTCCCTTGGTCTGGTCAGATCTATTTCGCGGTCAGCATGACCCATTTTTGGGGGTTCAACGTGACCCGGAATCTGAGTCAAAATCACACTACTGACCCAAATTCTTGGTCAGTGTGTGACGCGGAAAAACGGGTCACTCTGACCCTGGAAATGGTTCTGGCCCCAATTGATCCTTCTCTGGGTCAATTCTGACCCGGCTCGGACCTTTATAATACCGCAGCTATCTGGGCGGATCTCAGATGAACACTTTCACTGGATGTTATTTCGTTTACTTAATTACTCTGCGTTGACTGATTTAAGTCTACCGGCAAAACTTTGTTGGTTTTTTAATTTGTTATTGTTTATCATTGTCTGCTGCCACCTAGCGTCCTCAAAAGTCTCCCATTGGTTTTCTAATATATAAAAACTATACTGGTGGACCGATAACGTTAAAAGGCGTAAGGCAGGTGTATCACCCGTTTTAATGAGAATCTACTCCTCGATATCAAGGGCATGTTTGATCTCTCGGGAAATCAAGAAACTGCGAGTCTAATCACAAAATGTGAGATAATCGCTCGTCTTCGCTGTGTGTACATGGGCCCAACATCATGGCACTGTTTGCTGCTGAATTCTGTGCTTCAGGTCCGTATAGGATCCCACGATTTACAGGGCGCCGTAAGAGAGCAGCAATCTGTGCCAAGCGGCTCCATGACACTGAGCACTGACGGTGTTACCCAGAGCTGTGTGCTGAGAGTTGCAGCATCGAGGGACCAGTTTTCTCTGGACCACGTGGTTGCTGGACGCCATTGACCCATTTCTAGTCCAAATGTATAGCACAGTCCGCGCACAGCCCAATGTGCCGCATAGTCTGATACCCTGTCTGAGAACGTGTATGCGTTTTTAGAACGAAAACGGTTTCTTATCACAAGTTTTTGCAAAGACAACGCCCTCTCAGTGACTCCTAGTTTCGTAGTACTAACATTTTATACCACAGACGGTCCCTTCATTCCCCACGGGACTGTTGGATAAATACAACATTCCCGACATTCTCTTGCTAAATGTAATTATTCAACAATGTAGCAACATTTGGCTGTAGGCCATTTTCTAAACATGTTGATGACTTTGCCGACCCATTTTTTTTAAAAGTAGGTTTTGTAGTTCAGGACGTATTTTATTATTATAGTTTTGTCGACTGAAGTTATGCTATGTGTAACGGGCTACAGTTCACAAGACAACAGGTGCTTTATTTAGTCCTCATAAAACCAAATCTTTTATTTCAATCAATTATAAATTATGGTCCGTTAATGATAAAAACTTACGACAGACTGATACACAAGTTTATCAAATGTGACAGCACTTCACGAAGAGCGGTTGTGATCCACTGGTTTAAAGGGACACATCGCCTTTGGATTGGGCGTTTTGGGCTATAAAACGCGTTTGTTATGAAATGAAAACAAGAAAAGCAAGCAACAACAAAAATAATGATAAGAATGTGCACAAAATGGCTGACAAAACATTAGCCGTGTTTTTGTTTACACTAAAACGTAAGCAGCAGTTAGGTTAGTTGTAAGCAAAGATTATACCGCACCGAAGGCGCAACGGGATAGGGAACTGGGGCTGACAATGTGAAATTCCACTGGACGCCAGTGACTCTTTTGATACAACAATAGATCAGTGCAGATCAGTGCAGATTATTGCAGACAATGACCATTGCTATCAATGGGAAACAAAGCATTCACTTGCTGAAATGGTGCCCATGTGTATTTCACGTTCCAACAATAGATAGAGCTCCAGCTCCCCATCTTGCGCCATCGGCGCTCTATAATCTTTAGCTTTAAGATGGTGTGCTAATTAAAAACCAGGGGACGGAAATTAGTGTCATCTCCTTTTCAGAACAACTAAAAATTCTTGTGGTAATCACAACAGCTTCAACACTTTTCATTTCGTTTTAAAAAGGGTACCTCTTTTATCTTTTCAGAGCAAGTCTTTCTGCCGTTTCTTCCATAGAGCCGTTCACTCGGTCATTTTATAATCGAAAAAAATAATGATATATCACATGCTACTTCATCTCCTTGTAAAGACACTGGATCGGTCATAAATCTATCAAAAGAGGCTACACACGACGTAATATATTTTGTGGGAACATTATGACTTGAAAATTAGGCTCTATATAGAGCCCTTTATAGAGGGCGCTGCACAGTAGCGACCACCATTGGCAAATCGTGTCCTGTTCTTATACATTTTTATTGCCTTTTTAATGTTCATCAGTCGTCTCAAAGTTTGTAATCATGTCTCATGTGGTATGTAGAACTGACGTGATCTTCATTTTACTCGTTTTTGTTCTTCTGTCCCGACTTTTGATGTGTGTCTGTGCCGATCGTCTTGCCATACCACCAGCTAGTAATGGCCGTATCATCTATACAAGGTCATCGTTGCTTGACCTGAGACCTGGGTCACCAAGCCCCAAACCAAAAGACTACAACGAATTCCCTAAGGATCTTCTACCAAGGAAAAGAGGGAAGCGGGGTGGTGTACGCAAACGAGTAAGAAGCCGACGGATAAATCCACCGCTTCCGACCATCCTTTTTGGTAATGTAAGATCATTAGCTAATAAAATGGATGAACTGAATGCCTCTACCCGTTACCTCCATGAATTTCGTGAATCCTGCCTGATGTGTTTCTCGGAAACCTGGCTGAATGACCAAATCCCAGATAGCAACATTGAACTTCCCAACTTTGACATTGTAAGGGGGGACAGAACACCGGAGTCTGGGAAATCAAAGGGAGGGGGATTGTGCTTGTACATTAACCGAAGATGGTGTAATAATTGGTCTGTGAAGAAGAAAGTATGTACCCCTGACTATGAAATACTAACAGTTGGCCTGCGGCCATTTTATCTACCCAGGGAGTTTAATCAAATCTTCATCACTGTTACATACATCCAACCCAAGGCGGATGTGCAAGTTGCGAGCGATGCAATTTCCTTGATTATTCAAGAACTTGAAACAGTTTCTCCCGATTCTGCCAAATTTATTCTGGGGGACTTCAATCAGTGTAGATTGAATAAAGTGTTGCCATCATATCACCAATATGTCGACAAACCCACAAGGAATGGTGCAACTTTAGACCTCTGTTATGGTAATGTACAATTTGCATATAAAACCAGGATTTGTCCCCAACTGGGCAACTCCGATCACAATACCATTCTCCTGCTACCAACGTATAGGCAGGTCCTTAAAAGATCAAAACCTGTGACAAAGGTGAAACAACTGTGGTCCAGTGAATCCGTAGAAAAGCTACGTGCTTGTTTTGACTGCACCAACTGGGACAGTTTCAAAGACACTTCGAACTCAATAGATGAAATCGTAACTGTTGTAACTGACTACATTAAGTTCTGCACTGATATGCTAATACCATCAAGCACCAAACAGGTGTACCCTAACGACAAACCATGGATCTCCCGTGAACTGAAAACGTTACTTCAAGAGAAACGACGGTTATTTGCAGCTGGCCAGCTACAACGTGTGAAGGAGTTGCAAAGGTCCATCGAAAAACAAATTAAACTTTGCAAAGCAGACTATAAACGTCGACTAGAGAAGAATTTTCAACAAAATAACTCTCGAGCTGCATGGCAGGCGATGCAAACAATAACGGGATACAAATCAAAGAAACGCTTGCCTGAATGCTCAAAGGACTTCACAGATGAACTGAACAATTTTTACTGTAGATTTGATATTCGCGATTTTACTGCAGAGAACACTTTATTGGACAATTCATTAGCAAATGTTTCACTAACTGACAATGTTACCATTAATGAAGCTGATGTTAGGAATGTCTTCTCAGGTCTGAAGTTAAATAAAGCTGTTGGACCTGATGGTATTAGTAACAGAATTTTAAAGTCATGTAGCCATCAACTTGCCAATGTACTCACATCAATTTTTCAGATGACATTAGATGAAGGTTCTATCCCCAAAAATTGGAAAATGTCAATGATAGTCCCAGTGCCAAAGCAAAAGAAGGCTACTGTGTTAAATGATTATCGTCCGATTGCATTAACATCCAATATCATGAAATGCTTGGAAAGATTGATCACAAGGTTTCTCACTAGCCAGGCTAGCCCATTTCTTGATAATCTTCAATTTGCATACAGGCAAAGTAGGGGAGTTGACGATGCAGTGCTTGTCTATCTTCACAAACTTTACAATCACCTGGACTCACCCCGAACATACGTCAGGTCTCTGTTTATTGATTTCTCCAGTGCTTTTAACACAATACAACCTCATATCCTTGCGCAGAAATTATTACAAATGAATATCTCACCCCAAATTGTGCGATGGATACATGGATTTTTAAGAGATAGGCCACAGTGGGTCAAAGTAGGAGGTGTTTGTTCTGATGTAAAATATATCAATACTGGTGTTCCTCAAGGATGTGTCATCTCTCCTGTGTTATTTTCGTTATATACCAGTGACTGTTTATGTTCCAGCTCAAATTGCAGCATCATTAAATATGCAGATGACACGGTAATTACTGGGTACTTGAAAAATGACTCTACCGAGTATGTAACAGAGGTCATGAATTTTATTGACTGGTGTAATCGTCACTATCTCTCGATAAATGTACAGAAAACTAAGGAGATGATTTTTGATTTTCGACGAGGTGCTGAGACACATGACCCTCTCACTATCAATAACTGCATTGTAGAAAGAGTCAATGAATATAAGTATCTTGGAACTGTAGTGGATGATCAACTGAACTGGAATAGGAATACTGAAACGATATACAGTAAAGCTAACCAACGTTTGTACTTTTTGAGAAAACTGAAGAAATTTCATGTAGACCGATCTATCTTGCGTTTATTTTATCAGTCCTTGATACAGAGTGTTTTAACTTTTAACTTAATATGTACATACGGTTTACTTTCACAGCAGAGTAAGAAGAAATTTGACAGGGTAAAGAAAAATGCTCAGCGGATCATAGGTTTAATCTTGCCACCCTTGGATATAGAATTTGAAACAAAAATGGTTGCCAAGTTAAGTACAGCAATGAAGGACCCGACCCACCCACTTTTTAATTGCTTTGTTTTTAATCGCTCTGGTATTAGACTCCGTCCACCACAAACAAAATCACTTCGTTTTCGACAATCCTTTGTTCCCAATTCAATTCATCTTTTTAATTCTTTAGTCAAACGGTAATTACTTATTTTTTAACTGTACCACAAATGTTTTGTATAATTTTAAAGTAACTTGTAAGTATTGTCAGTAATCTATTCCAATCATTCGCTGTAATTTTAGCAATATACAATTTTTTCGTGGTTTTGTATTGTGCTTTACATTTTATTGTTCGGTTTTATGAACATGTTTATTATAATAATTATAATAATAATAATATTTTAATGTCTCCAATTGCCAATGGAAAACAATTATCTGTATATGTTATGCGGACAATAAAGAATTATCTATCTATCTATCTATCTAAATCTAAGCTTCAGTACTATAGAAAGGCTTCATGCATCGTTTATTTTCTCTCGAGGGTCTTCCATTACATGCGTTCACATTACATAGGGAAAAGTGCATTACATCTCTCTTGAATGGAGACGCAAGTGCTCTTCAAACAATTTGGTACTGATCTGATGCAGTATACTATAGTTTAAAAAATTACATGCTTCCTCCCTTGAAATCTACGTGTGTTATACAACAAACTAGAGATCTGGGTTAGTCTTGCCATTCTGCAGGACTGACAGATTTAGAAAATACACCATTCCGTCATTATCTAGGATTTCATAATAACATTTTTTTTTGTTATCTAGGCTAATTTAATAACTATTTAATCATATAATTTCAAAGTGCAATTTTATTCCATGCATCTGGTTTGTTGGTTTAATTTCTTATTTTTTTTAGTATCTGCATATACTACCGGCTATTTTGAATAGTTTTAAACCACAATAAATAAATAAACAAGTAAATAAATAAATAATTTGATTAGCTAAGCAAAAGTCAGCCGGGAAGCAGTCAAAATGTTATATCATTTCGCGAAGTTTCAAGTGGCATTTTCTGTACATCAGCTTTGTGATCCGGGAGTGACCCAATTCACAATGACGCCATCACCCACATAATTATCTAGGGCCGTTTACGAAATCACGGCTTGGCTTGGGCTCCAGCTTGGCTCCGTCCACCTGTTTGTCGCCCCGTAAGGAAACCACAGCTTTTCAAAATAACGGACAGAGCCTAAGCCCAAGCCCGAGCCCCAGCCGTGGTTTCGTAAACGGCCTATATAGTGGCTGCAGCTGTTGCTAAGGACAGCCTCTTCAACGCATGTTAACGTGGTGGTTTAGCCGCAGCCGTACAGCGGCAGCCACACAGCGTCTTCTTGCCGGATCGCTGAAAAAGATTCTTCAACGATTTGAAAACGCTGCAGCCAGACGGCCCGTCGCTTGATTCGACCATAGGGTCTATCCCGTTGGTTGAAGTTGTACTCTTCCAGAGGAACAAATCTTTTCCATCCCTCAGCAATCGAGACACATCTCTGGCGGCCGGTGAGGCACCTCCCCTAATCATGCGTTATAACCCCCAGGAGATTTAACAAGAAGAACATTGCTCGTCGGTTGCAATTAATTCCTCACATTATAGGGGGAGAGCGAGGGAGCTCAGCGAATGACGTCCAGACCAGGGTCTCTTCGTCTAGTTCCCTGTATTCTGGCAATTAGTACACAGCCAATACGCAAAAATAAGCCAGGCTATGTAAAAGGCAATTTCTTTATGAAAGATGAGATTTACAACACCGGTTTTTGGCAAAATATATCCATACCCATCGTATATATGTATAAAAAAAAACCCAATAATAAAACATAAATAAATCACAAAACATAAAACATAAAACAAAAACAAACAAAAACAAACAAATAAGTAAATAAATAAATAAATAAATAAATAAATAATTAAATAAATAAATAAATAAAAAAACAACAACACCATTTGCAAAACTGTGTAAAGTTCATCAAAATGGGTGGTCATTAAATATATATTTTTTTTTGATAAAACATCACACAATGATGCATGTTTTGTAAGTGCTTTTGTGCATGTTCAAAACTTGTGTGCCGTCAATAAACTATATTTCGATCCTGGGGGGCGGGGGGGGGGACCTTCGATAACTTCCAACTTCATAAACAAGTTTTCTATTCGAGTTTGTTGTGTGTAACGACACACACGCCCCCTTTAAATGTTGCCCGATTGTTCAATACCAGTGGCTTGTGGTTTGAGTTTCTGTGTGGACTATTCGACCACTTTGTCAAGGCCATCACAATATTATTCTTGAGCTCATATCCTGAAATATGAAACCTCCCTACTCTGCTCTCATTCTTCCCGGGGCTTGATGGGTTCACCAATGTCACGCGAATTGATCAAATTCTTAATAGTTTCCGTCATACGTTGACCTGATTATTTTTTATAATATATTACATATTTTTTCCAGTCAATTTCAGAAAAATTCATCCAGTTTCATTTAAACGCATTCAAAATCACGCATTTCTTCCCCAACCTGATTAAAATAGGGTTTCGTTTCAGCTACTGCCCTTATGCTTTGACGTCATCACGCCGCCATCTTAGAGATAAAATTGAGGAAGAAAAAAATCACGGAAAATACATATATATAATGAGCCAATGAGCAACCTTAATTGGACCTATCTTGCTCGTTGGTAAAGTCATTGCGTCCACACGTGCGCGCATTGTACGCCCATTACATTTCGCTTTTTACGGTTAGACAGTTTTTTTGCGTAAATCGCTGTAGAAATTGTTGGCCAATGCATTTTGCAACGGGCTTCTGATGATGTTTGGAGCCGGCACGTGTGAAGTGGGCGTGGTTTATGCTGCAATGACGTCAGACTTACCAACAGACTAGCAGAGGGCATTGT